>CM023941.1:24977459-25116746 GCA_013407115.1 Glycine latifolia
GTTGTTAGATCTGAGTTCCCTCCGTCAACCAAGTTTATCCTTCCTAATGTCAGGAACGAGAAACATGACCCTATCTATGCCTCGCCTTTTAAGTCTAAAGATGAGACAGAAACTGTGTCAGCCAAAGATATCAAGAATCTTATGGAACAATCCAACTATATATATATATATATATATTGAGTGCAACTTCACTACCATATCCCGGGTTCCTGAGCACTCATTCCAACCACAACCGACTTCATTCGACCTAATCCGACCTCATCCAACTTCATTACTTGGTACGTCACCAGTCCAAGGTTCCTCCAAACCACTTCCGGGATCGCTAACCCGGTAACTCTATTAAAAAAGGGTTGCGAGCTCTTTCGGTCTCTCTACCCGGTGGCTCTTACAAGTCAGCTAAAAATGAGCTCCTATGAGCTCAACCGAGACCACTACCCGGTTGCTCATCCGAGATCACACAAACTCATCCGAGATCACAATTCGAACCTCAAAGAAAAGGAAGACACGAGCTTTACCGAGATCACTACCCGGTCTTTCAAGGAAACAGGAATATACGAGCTTAGCCGAGTTCGTTACCCGATCGCTCTTTTCTTTCTTGTCCAGGTTCCTTTTTATACAATAATGCACCAACCCGGTCTTCCTATTAATACCACGATACATCATGATCCCAGATTTAAGAAGGTGTTATCTACACCCCCCCTTCTGTCCGAGTTCCCATACACACCTCCCCTAAGCACACATGGTTGCACGAACCCGGTTTTGAAAAGATGCTATCTGCACCCTCCCTTATTCGAGTTCCAAAATACACCCCTTTCGGTGACAACCCGGTTTATCACAGGGTCATTATATTTTACCTATTGATACTATAATTAATTCAATGGCCACATGAAATTGTTTTTGGTCCCTTAAATTTAAATCTATTATTTTAGGCCCTCAATTTTGAAAAATGCACTTTTTGGTCCTGCTATGTTTTTTTCTATTTCTGACATATTTAAGTGAAGTATAACTAATTAGCTTTCTAAATCTATTGCATTGCCCTCTCCAAATTCTTCAAGTGAAATTCTTGAGAACTAAATACAAAAAACCTAAACTTACATGGTTACAAATAAGGCCTTGAAAGTGTAAAGCCCAAAAATCTAGACAAATAACCAGGTCCATTGGCCCTTGATAATCACATGCCATATAAGCCCAAAAGTAAGTTTATTGAACTTTTATTTAAATAAATCGCGATGTAGGGGCTTTTCTAACTTAAATAAAAATTCATACTTCATCATGTTTAACTTATATAAATATCCATATTTTAATTTATGTGAAAATAGAATTTTATCTTATATATTATATTTTAAAAGATAATATGTAAGATTATAAAAATATGATAAATTAAAAAAGAAGAAAATTTTAATTATGAACTATTTTCACAAAAAACTTATATTAATACTATATTTTGCACCAAATATTCCATTGAATACGTTGGTGTAGTGGTAAAGGGGTGTTTTTCTCACTCTAAGGACCATGGTTCTAGCCCTTCTTGGCTAAAATTAGGATTGGGTAAGCGGGCTAGCTTAGCTTGCCCCGCGTAAGCTCTCATTGACAATGAATTAGGCCAACCCATCCTGCACTCTTACATAGGCTGGTCTGTGGGCCTTGTTAAAAAAAATTGAAATTTCAAAATAAACATATTTTTCTCTTAAACAATAGTCAATTACACTCAATTATATATATATATTTAAAAAGTCTTAGTAAATCTTTGGCAAATACTCAATTACAAAAGTTTTAAGAGAACCAAATAAATTTTCAACATAAATGCAAAGAAATTTTGGATTGGGCTTTCAAGATTATTTGGGTATGGGTTGGGCTTGGATGGTAGTTGGGGAAAACCCACAAACCTGACAATCCAAACCTGCACAACCCATGGATTATGCAGGGTGGGCCCAAAATCCTGCATAGCCATTGATTTAAAAAAAAAAAATTGGACTATAGCCGTGTGGATTCCATTTATTCTATTTGAATCTATCTTTTTTCTTATAGAATGAATCTATAATTTTTAATTAATTTTTCAATTATTTATTTTAATTTCTTAATTTAGTTTTAGATATTCATAAAAAATGAATTTGATTTATTTCTATATCTTTTCTATATATAGATATAGATAGATAAGGTATCCTATGGATAATTCAAATTGAACCAATTGGATGTTCGACTCAGGTCTATATGACATGACCAATCAATCAAAATACTCTAATACTGTACCTTAATCATATATTCTATACAGTATAAAAGACATTTTAGAGACACATAAAGGTCCATTTATGGGCCGGGGTTATAAAGGTCTATATGACATCCTAACAACGTCATGACATGCTCAATTATCTATTAACCTCAGGCCCCACAGGTCGATCCATAGACCTGAGTTTGTTTATCCACCCCTAGTTAAAATTAGCGACTTAGATAGTGATTTTGAAATATAGGAGACTCAGATAGTGAATTAAAAAATAGGATGACCGATTTGGTGAAATAGGCAAAATAGGGAAACAAATTTTGTAATTAAGTCTTAAATTAAAGTCAATTTGGGATTTTAGTGAATGCATGAGTTACACATTGCATGTTATTTAGCATTGCTTAGTACATATGTTGTACTAAAGTCAAATTCAGTCTTCATCAATGCATAAATTCCATTTACACCATATTGAACCTTAATGAATCATTAGAGTTACAGTTATGCCTTATATTTTAAAATATTTAATTTTACAAATTTTGATTATCACATATTTTCATAATATATAGGTATTTATTTATTATAAATTTTAAGAAATTATATAAAATAAACAATTATTTTGTACAAAACACAAATTAAAAGAGTAATGGTAAACATGATTTATTTATCTTAACCAAATAATGTAAATATTGGTTTCTTAATTTTATTAAAAATTATCATAGTATAATTAAAAATATTTTATATTTATTAGGATTTATAAAATATTGCAAATATTGGTTTGTTAGTTTAAAAATATTACCAATATATTAATTTCAATTATTTTCAAGTATATTATATATTTAGTATGATTTATAATAAATTACAAATTCAGTTTCTTAATTGTTTTAGAAAAAATGCATTCGGTCGCTAATATCAAAATTATTGCCTTACAGCGACTGAAATGCATTGGGTCGCTATCATCATAATATAGTGACTGAAAAAGGTTGGGTCGCTATACTAAAGTCCATCTCGGGTCATAACTTCGGTCACTAAAATACACTTGTATTTATATGTATATAGTGACTAAAATAGCAACCCAAGTTTTCAATGACCCATTTTCTGGTCGCTAACTCAACTAACCCACCACCTTCAGGATCAGTTGCAAATTCGATCGCAAGTTGCAACAGAATGTGTCGGGATTATTTTGGTCGCTAACTCAAAGTGGTCGGTCGCTAATTTTGGTCGCTAAATTACATTTGTCTATTGCTGTTCCTAATTTTTCTAATAACTCATCTAATTCTAGAAGGAAACATTCTTTAAGCGATTTCTTAATTTTGAACTCTATATGAATCTCTTGAATCGTTGGATTTTGATACTAAAATCTTGAGATCCTTTTTAGCCCATGGTTGTGCAATACTTCTACATCATTTCCTCCTTTGTTGAAAAAATTGGTCCTTAAATCTACAATCATGCACACGAAGGTAAAAATACCAATATGATGCAAACAATATTCTCGAGAATGAGAGCTAAGAGACGTATAATAAGTAATCTAGGATCCTAAGTTAGGGAGGACAATTTATATAAAAATAAAAATTAATAATAATTATCATAAAAGAAGAGGAAAATTAGGGGCAAGGGGTTCAAATATACATAATTAGAGGGGATAAAATATACACATTCAAGATATTTATATGTAACTTTTTAAAAGTGAGGGATTACATGTACATCCCTTCAATTAAGTGTGGGTCTGCCACTGGGTACAATGAAGCATTAATAGGGGAATCTCAACAACCCGTATGGGTTTGTCACTAACATTCATAGCAATGTCATCATCTATGACAAAAATAGGTCCATTGTCAACATCAAAATCAAGCATATCAGTCTTGAATCCCACTTCCAAAAAATGATCATCGAGGTTTTCATTAACATCATCAAAGTCAGCATTAGTTTTGTAAATAGGTTCATTGTTGATGTCAAAACTAAGCATATTGACCTCGAATTTGGCTCCCCAACAACGATCTAATTGAGTGGAAACGTCAAATGGGTAGTTGTCAATGTTAGAATCATTGTCATCCCAGTCTGGATGATCATCATCATTGTCGACCCAAACTAGAGGATTAGTATCCAAGATTGGACAAACCTAGTGTTGTGGTTGTTGTTGAAGAGTGGCCAATTGTTGTGTCAGGTGGGCCACCTTCAACTGCAACCATGTGATCTTGATCCATCGAAACACGTTCTCCAAGTAAGCATGAGTAGCATGTCTCCTTGACAACATGGTGTAGAGTTGTACTAACTTCTGAAACCAACTAATACAATGTACATGATGGGAAAGATGAAAGTTTCAACAACTCGTTAATGCATAAGAATATCAAAGGTAACTTGTGGATTTGTAAGATTGCTAAGAGGTTGGTATATGGTTCAATTGCTTGTTGAATCAAAAGAACACCAAGGGTTGAGAAAATAATAAAACCTCAATTTTAATTCAATAATAATCTTTCTCTTTTGATTATATATGTTTTCACTAATTAAGTTATTCCTAAATTAATGATATAATTATAATAAAGATAAATATGATATCTTTAGTGTATATATATATATATATATATATATATATATATATATATATATATATGTAATATCTTTATAAAAAAGAAACAAAATAATATATTAATATTTTTAATTTTCCTAACAAATTGTAACTAATTACGGAAGAACACATTTTTTAAGTGATTTTTTCACTTTGAATTCTACATGAATTTTTTGGAATGTAAGATTTCGATACTAGAGTTTTGATATTCTCTCACACCTTAATCCCTTTTTAGTTCATGGTTACATCACCCTTTCACATCAAAATCCCTTATACAAGAGTATATAAGGAGTTGTAGAGAGAGTTAGTGTAAGTTTGTAACACATAATAAGGAAATGTTAGTGTAGGAATAAAAAAAGAAAGATGTTATATATAATTTGAAAATATAAATAGGAAAAACTCAAGGGTGCAAGTAGAGTTTGCCCTTAAAGATCTTTAAAATAGTGAAGCTTTTAAAATAAATACAAATATAATTTTTTAAGAAAATTGAAAATTATAACTCTTAAGAAAATAAAAATAAATTTTATTTAAAAGCCCCTTTTACTCATTCTTTGCCTGAACAGCTTTTCTCTCAATAATAACTAAATATTTTATGACGTTGACGGAGATTTCTTGGCATGCTCCTTTTCATGTCAATGGTTGAAAACATCAACGGTTTTGTCCTGAACGTTGGGTGCACGCTGCAATCTTCTTCAGCTTTCCGAGTCAACAAAACAATTTCCCTTCATCTCATCCATTGTTTTCCCTCCAGTTGCTGTGTTCTGACCCCCGTGAATTGCCTACGGAAATTACATGGACAACAGAAAGTACGAAGTATTTTTGAGTTTCAGAGGGGAAGACACGCGTGGTTCTTTCATTTCACATCTCTATAATTCTCTTCAGAATGCCGGAATCATTGTTTTCAAGGATGACGAGTCACTTCGATGGGGAGACATCATTTCACGCTCACTGCTGGACGCGGTCGAACAGTCTCAAATTTCTGTTGTTGTTTTCTCGAGAAATTATGCAGACTCGCGGTGGTGTCTTGATGAGTTGGAGAAAATAATGAAGTGTCAGAGAACCATAGGGCAGGTGGTAGTGCCAGTGTTTTATGATGTTGATCCCTCTGAAGTACGACATCAAAGAGGCCAATTTGGAAAAGCATTTCAAAACCTTTCCGACAGGATTCTGAAAGAGAAAAAAGAGGCTAATACATTGAGCAGATGGAAGGTGCTGCGTTCGAAGATTCTTATTTCTGAAAGATGGAAGGAGCTGCTTTGGAAGATTGGTATTTCTTCAATTGTAGATAAGGAGGAAGACATCGTGCAGCGTTGGAGGGAGGCACTTCGTGAAGCTGCAGGCATCTCAGGGGCTGTAGTTCTCAATTCCACGTAATTCAAACACTTCCTACGTTCTCACATTTTTTTTCCCCATCAAATACTCAACTATCCTTAATACATGAAAATTTTGGCACAATTTTAAATGTTATAAACCATTTAAATCCACCTTTCTCTGTGATTTTTTTTCTTCTTATTTTTATTATTGAGAGGTCGTGTCTGTTAATTTGATCTACAAATTCTGAAAAATTTATTCGATTAATCACTTGAATTAACTGATTAAATCAAAAAAGCTTGGCTAGAAATGAGAGGCAATTTGTTTCAATCGAGTAAAACATGGATTTAATCGATTAATAAAATAAGTGATGCATATGCCAACTCAAGCTTTGTTTTAACAGATTAAACCCAATTTAATTTATTAAATCCGGGTTTGAGGAAGAATAATTTACCAGATTAAATGGAACTTGAATCCATTAAAACATATTTGGCTATATAAAATAAATTGAAGGATCTTTCTCTCTCAGCTTTCATTTCTGAGACAATTTTGTTCACTTTAGAGAGATAAACGCCAAGAGAGCTTAACATATTCTTGATACACACTTCAATTTTGAAAATCAACACATGAAATTCATGGATCAAGATCAAAGCATGAGCGAAATCTACTCCGAGATTTGTCATTGCCTTGGATACAAAATTCAAGTGGCACCTCTCCTTAACCTTGCTGTATCCTTTGTTGATGTAAGGTAAATTCTTATGGTGGGGTGCCGTAAGATTGGGTAATTGGCTTTCTTGTAGGGTCCAAGATAAGCCTCTAATTAGGTTTGGATTTTCTTTGTTTTCAAGGTGCTTATGTCTAAAACATTTAAAAGTACAGTTGAACGTCAAACTCAGGTTGTTTGAGGGCTGGATGTATATCAGTAGACAAAACCAATATATAAACCTTTCTGTCTTGATCTCTGATTTTGAAAGTCTCGGACCTTATAATTGGGCATGTATCAATTGATTCACCATCTTAAATTTCATCTTTAACATCTGTGCTAAGGGAAATTATGGTTTGAATATAACCAAATCTTTCTTTTAATTGATTAATAAAGGTTCACATCAAATTCAATATTCCTTTATAAACAAGATTTTCAATTGGCTAATATTTTTTTACAGAGAATCAATTCACCCACCTCTTGATTCTAATTTGTTCCAACAAAAAGTTTTACAAAATCCAAAAATAAAAAATAAACTTAATCAAACACACTCTAATGTGTGTGTCATAAATTATTTTAGAATATGAACCCGTTAGAGTAACACACATAGGGGCAACAGTATCATAAAAAAAATGCTTAATTAAGAAAGCTAAAATACTGTATTGCAATTCGAAAAAATATATTTACTCAAATTTAGCTTTGATTTTGATGTATATATGCATACAACTTTACTTTATTTTTCTTTTATAGGAATGAAAGCAAGGCCATCAAAAACATTGTTGAAAATGTTACACGTTTGTTAGACAAGACAGGATTGTTCGTTGCGGATAATCCAGTGGGAGTAGAATCTCGAGTGCAAGAAATAATTAAGCTTGTAGGCCAAGATTGGTCAAATGATGTTCTACTACTAGGGATCTGGGGGATGGGAGGCATTGGTAAAACAACCATAGCAAAAGCCATTTATAATAAGATTGGCTGCAATTTTGAGGAAAGGAGCTTCCTTGCACATATTAGGGAAGTTTGGGGGCAAGACGCGGGCCAAGTCTATTTACAAAAACAACTCCTTTTTGATATCTGCAAAGAAACAAAAGTGATCCATAATGTTGAATCAGGAACTATTATATTAAAGGAAAGACTTTTGAATAAAAGGGTACTTCTTGTACTTGATGACGTGAGTGAATTGGAGCAGTTGAGTGTTTTTTGTGGAAGTCGTGCATGGTTTGGACCAGGAAGTAGAATAATCATCACCACCAGAGATAAGAGTATACTTAGAGGAAATAGAGTTGACAAAGTATACACAATGAAAGGGATGGATGAAAGTGAATCCATTGAGCTTTTTAGTTGGCATGCATTCAAGCAAGCAAGTCCAAGAGAAGATTTTACCGAACTTTCTAGAAATGTAATTGCATATTCCGGGGGATTGCCACTAGCTCTTGAAGTTCTTGGGTGTTATTTGTATGATATGGAGGTAATAGAGTGGAAGGGTGTATTGGAGAAACTCAAAATAATTCCCAATGATCAAGTACAAAAGAAATTAAAAATAAGCTATGACGGTTTAAATGATGATACAGAGAGAGAAATATTTCTTGATATAGCTTGTTTCTTTATTGGAATGGACCGAAATGATGTTATATGTATATTAAATGGTTGTGGACTTTTTGCTGAAAATGGAATACGAGTCCTTGTAGAGCGAAGCCTTGTAACTGTTGATGATAAGAACAAGCTTGGAATGCATGACTTACTACGAGACATGGGAAGAGAAATCGTTCGTGCAAAATCACCAAAGGAGCCTGAGGAGCGTACCAGATTATGGTTTCATGAGGATGTTATTGATGTATTATCAAAAGTAACTGTAAGGCCTTCTTTTATTGTTTTTTGGATTTAAAATATCTAAAGCCAAAGGAAGTAAAATATACATATATGAATTGTTTAACAACACTCATAACTGCAATTTATTGTCACAAGAACAATTAATATTGAAAATTAGATTAGTTATGGGTTGTATTTTGCTTCATAGCTCCAAGTAATAAATGATCTTCCAGAAAATTTTCGCTACCATGTATGTTTAAGCTATGCACATTTTACCCTGTTGTTTATTCTATATCACAGGGAACAAAAGCTATTGAGGGACTAGCTTTGAAGTTACCAAGAACTAATACAAAATGTTTGAGCACTAAAGGTTTTAAGAATATGAAGAAACTTAGGTTACTTCAACTTGCTTGTGTACAACTTGTTGGAGATTTTGACTATCTTTCCAAAGATCTTAGATGGCTTTGTTGGGACGAATTTCCTTTAACATGCATACCAACAAAATTTTATCAAGGAAGTCTAATTTCAATTGAGTTAGAAAACAGTAATGTGGAACTTGTGTGGAAAGAGGCTCAGGTATTAATTTAGTGTTTTGCGTTTCACTAGTTATTTTCTCTCTTTTTATTTTTGGATGCAATATAAGTTGTGATACACCCATTAGTTAGTTATGCTAGTAATTAGTTTGTTAGGTTAATTGGCCAAAGAAATACTAGTTATCCAACATATATTCTGTTATTATTGAACGTTAGCTCTTCTAACTTTTTCTTTAAATAGTATTTGAGAAACTGTTTAATTTATTTTTGTGGTATTCATTAACTAGCACTGATTAGTGTCATCTTAGTCTACCTCTTGGTCAAAAAGTTTAATAGAATGTATATCATCAATAAAAACAAAGGTAAGAATATGAATCTTGACTACTTGATTAAAAAGCAGTCAATTCAAATTTTAAAACAAGTATATCATCCCAAAAAATTGAACTCTCGGTAATATGATCATAAACAAATTTTATTAATTTATGTGATATATATACATAAATATATCCTTGGGTATAAGACTTTCAAAGCAAAAGTAAAATTAATCAAATATATATTAGCAGTAAAAAATGAACGTACATGAACATAAATGTATAACTTTTGACTTTCAAGGTTCGTGACACATTGTAATTGCTTCCATTTATTTTCAATTTTTTTTTCTCTAATTTTTATCCATTGTATTTATTTTATTGCAGTTGATGGAGAAGTTAAAAATTCTCAATCTCAGTCATTCTCATTATTTAACACAGACTCCAGACTTTTCAAATTTGCCTAATCTTGAAAAACTAGTACTGATAGATTGTCCTAGGCTGTCTGAGGTTTCCTATACCATTGGGAAACTAAATAAAATTCTTCTAATAAATTTGAAGGATTGTATTAGTCTTTGTAACCTTCCAAGAAGTATCTATAAGTTGAAAACTCTTAAAACACTCATTCTGTCTGGATGTTTAAAAATTGAGAAGTTGGAAGAAGACTTGCAACATATGAAGTCTTTGACAACCCTTTGTGCGGATAAGACTGCAATAACAAGAGCTCCCTTTTCAATAGTTAGATTAAGAAGCATTGGATATATTTCTTTGTGTGGATATGAAGGATCCTCACACGATGTGTTTCCTTCCATCATTTGGTCTTGGATGTTACCAACGAATAATCTCTCATCCCTAGTTCAAACATTTGTGGGCATGTCATCTCTTGTCTCTTTAGATGTGACAAATAGCATTTCCCATCAACTATCTTATATTTCCATGGACCTTCCAAAGCTTCAAAGTCTTAGGGTAGAGTGTAGCTCACAACCTCAACTATCTCAAAATGCAACAAATATTTTAGATGCTTTATATTTCCCAAATTCTGAGGAGTTGGAATCAACTGCAACTACATCACATATGCCAGATATGAATGCTTGTACATTTGTTGAACGCAACAGTCAAATGCATATTTCAGGATCAAAATATTTCTTGAGATCTCTTTTAATTCAAATGGGAATGAGTTGCCAAGTTACCAATATTTTGAAACAGAGCATTTTACAGGTATCTCTCTATCTGTCTCTTTTACATGTTTCTGATTTTTTTATTGATATATTTTTAAAATATATATAGTAGTATATTTTTGTTGATTCAAGTTTAAATACTGCCTTATCTATTGGTACTTGAGTTATTTTTAATAAGACAATTATATGTATGAAAGTGAATACTATTGTATGTTGGTATAAAATATTGAAAAATATAAAATTGAGATCTTAAAAATATTACTTTAAAATGATCATGGATGCTTCTCACATTGTCATCATACATTTTATTATTATTTGTTGACTCAGCTTTAATTACAAGTGTAATTGTTGTTAAGAGATACTTTTACTTGGGAAGATACATTAACAAACAAACATTTTAACAGTCTGATCTGGTTTACTAGAGTATTTTTACATAAGTTTTCTTAGCTTCTGGTTACTTAGTCTTCATGTGAAGTTGATGACTCACGCAAGTTTATGCTTTCGAATACTTTAATGTTTTCTTTAGAGATTGCTGCTTCTAAACTAGTGTTTCTGGTCACTCTATATGACTTCTATTGTACTTGCTTCTTTTGTTGTGTTCTTATAAACAATGCAAGCATCCATGTCTCATTCCTTGTTTAGTCTTGCATCTTTTGATGATACTATGTCATGTGTAGCATTTCCACATCTACACTTTTACTAAAGATACCTTCTTAACCATGCTTCTGATTATACAAGACTTTTGATGTTTTTATGCACTTTGATATTAAAAACATGATTTCTTTTCATTCTTCTAGTCAACTCTCGTTCTGGTAGTTATGCTCCTGATGTGCCACAATATATATCTTGAAGGTTTCCATATTTCAATCTAATGCATCACACCTTTCTTAATGTTTGTTGATCAATTCCTATCTTAGAAACACAGTCTCAAAGAAACCATTAGTAGCTAAGTCTAGATGACTTATAATTTACTTCTTGAAAATTTGTTGTCATTAAAACTTATGTTTTAGAAAGATTTTTGCTTCAACATAATTTAGGATCCTTTTTCAAAGGAGTTCATTGAAAGGAAGGACATCAATCAAGTGAAGGTAAGGTTAAAAAAATTGAGCTTCTCAGAGAAAAAGCATCCTAATGTTTGAATAGACTTGTCTTAGCCAAAACACTTTAAGATTAGAATCAATGTCTTAAAAATTGAACTAATCATCAACTCAATCGAGTTACTAGGTCACTAAACGAATAATCCAACTAATGGGTCATTAATTGAATGGCGTGAATTAGTTGTAAGTAATATAAAACTCAAAATACATACATACATACATACACACACACACACACACACACACACACACACACACACACACACACATATATATATATACGTGTTTGTTAATCAGTGAACATAATATTTATATATTATATATTAGATCAAGAAGTACCCAAGCCATATACATGAGATGAGATATACAACCTTCAGAAGGTTAGTTACCTGATATTTATACCAATACATACATACATACATATATATATATATATATATATATATATTTATTTATTTATTTATTTATCTATATATATATATATATTATTTGCACTTATATCACAAGAAAATGTTATAGGATAGAGGTAAGTAGTTGTGTAAATGACTACTAGGACACATGTCAACTAATACTTGGTGAGTCATTTTTTTCAATTTTCATTATTGAAGCATTTATGTATATGATAGCAATGAATGTGCTTTGGCCCCCACACTTGACGGCTTAAAGAACGTAGAAGACAACAAACAATAACTTGACATGGTTGCCTTGGGCCCTGAAAATGATGCCTTGGACAACATAAAGGGATAACAAAACTACACCTTTGGCTATGCAAAGAGAACATCAACCTAGTTCGCCTGGTCTATCCAACATAGGGTTTCGCTGGTTTGATGTCAGTGACATCATCATTAGGTTAGTAATTTTTTTATGCTAAACATAACTAAATTTGTTAATGTGTTTGGTTCTCAGTTCGACCAGTTTGACTAGTCAGGCCAACCTTGAATTTAAAACAATGAATAAAACCTACCTTGATTGCATTTTAACAAGTGTATGTAAGTATCTAATTTTTTTGAAACCTAAATTAAATTAAGCATCTAAAAGGAGTGCATAGAGTTTATCCAAACAAAACTACAAAGGTGGGAACTCATGAATACATTGAGGGTATTGCTTATGACGTGAGTTTTGTGCACAACAAGGTTTCTTGTTTGAGTCTAAAGTAAGGTTGTTATTGGGTTATGTATGAAGATGCTTGTAAAAAGAAAATGGTTAGTAAAATGAAATCTGTTGAGGTCAAAATATTGAGTGAAACTTGTAGAGGTTTAGAATATTGGCGAAGGGCCTACAAAGGATGAGAATATTGGCTATGTAACCTACATAGGTGGGAATATTATCATGGAGAGGAGAGAATACTCTGTGCAAACCTACAAAGGTGAGAAAACTAATCTAGAAATTAAGGTGAGAATACTTATTGCAAACTTGTAGAGGTCATAATATTGAGTTGAGAAGTAGCTTGGAGAATCTAAGAAATAATATTGTGAAAGCTTGAGGAGACTTAAGAGAAAGAATACCCTTTATAATTGGTATTTGTCTTAATAGAAAATCCTATAGGTTTGGGGAATTGGATTTAGCCCAAGGTTTATGGGTTAATCAATATAAGTTTTCTATGTGTTGTATTCCTTCCTTGCTTTTCATATTTGCGTGCTACAAGACTAGCTTACATTTCTTGAAAACCTTATTTATGGGTATTGATCTTAACTATATCTAAGTTTTTAGAAGAAGTTTTTCAAACTTTGCTATACTTGAGAACCAATAATTTAATTTGTAATAGAATTATAAGACCAGATTTTGAAGTAAATTAGAATTTGTGATTTTACAAATCAGTATTGAGAAGTAGCTTTCCAAATTAAAATTGAAGATGATGTGCTATTTTATTTATATCCAAGTACAAGAACAAATTCTTATGCTCCTAACATACTTCTGATGTCCAAGCTAAAACTTGATGAAAGATATCAAAAGTTTTTTTGTTTGTGTAGAAAAAACATATTGACTCAAATGTCACTATTCAATTCCCTTCTAGTGATCTTCTAATCCACTTCAAAATATCCTTTGAGATATATACATATTTGTCCCCACCATCTATCCTTAGGATCTTGATCACTTTTCCACTTTACTTCTCTACTAGACATTTAAATCTTCAAAAGACTTCTAGTACTTCATGCTTCCTTCTAACTAGGTAGATCCAAAATTTCCTAGTTTAATCATCAATGAAAGAGACAAAGTACCTATTGCCTCCAGGAGCCTCCACCTGCATAGGGCCACAAACATCAGATTGTATGATGCCAAGTTTCTTAGTTGCTTTTGTGGGAAGATACTTGTTAAAGCTACTTCTGGCTTGCTTACATTCAATGCATTCGTTGCACACCTCTTTAAGACTTGAGGTAGTTCTTCAACCATTTTGTGTCTACTAAGAAGGTGTAGGTCCTTGAAGTTGAGATGACCAAATCTATGATGACATAACCACTCCATCTTGTTTTTTGAGGTTTCAAGACATTCATGCTTCAAAATATTCATCCTAATTCTAAAAGTTTTGTTTTGAGACAGGTTTTCCTTAATCACAAGTTTCTGGTCTTTATCAAACACTTTGAGACAATTTTCCTCCATCCTCATAACAAATGCCTTTTCAAGTAGGTGGCCTAGGCTTAACAAATTAGTCTTCATGGTAGGTACAAATAGCACCTCCTCAATTACAATGTCTTTTCCATCCTTCCCCCCGAATGCCACTCTTTCAATACCTTCAATAGTAAATGTACTATCATCTACAAAGTGAACTCTGCTCTTGGATGGTTCATTCAGATTGATGAACCAATCTCTCTTCCCTGTCATATGAGTGGAGCAACCAGAATCTAAGTACCATAAGGAATCACTTGATGATTCACTGCTAGTGGTAGCCATAAGCAATACAGGTTCAGAATCCGAGCCTTCATCTTTAGCTAGATTTGAATGATTACTGGGTTTGTTCTTGGCACCTTCTCTTTGCCAACATTCATTTGCATAATAACCAAGTTTCAGACAGTTTTAGCATTTCACCTTTTTTTGTCAAACATCCACTCCTTGTTGTTGGAGTTTGATTTTTGAGAAGTTTGGCATGTTGTTTTTCCTTTGGAAGATTCACTGCCTCCAGCTGTCACTTGTTCCTGGTTCTTTGTGGTGGTGTTTGACTTGTTTCCCTTCCATAGTGCTTTCCTTTTCCCTTTGTAATTGAATTGTGCATGAAGTGACTTTTCTTGATGGGATCTATGCTCATTGATCCTCATCTCATATGCCTCAAGAGAGTGTTGCAATTCTTCAATCTGCATTGTGTCTAAGTCCTTTTGACTCCTCAATTGCAACAACTACATGATCAAATCATGGTGGCAAATTTTTTAATATTTTGTCTACCACTTGTTGATTTAAGATTATCTCCTTACAGACCCTTATTGCATTAAATAGTTCTTGAATTTTGTCAAAGTAATCTGCTACAGTTTCTTTGTCCCCCATGGTGATAAGTTCATATTGCCTTCTCAATGTCTGTAGCTTAATCTTCTCATTCTTTTCTCCATCTCCATATATTTTCACTAGAATATCCCAAACTTCCTTTGATGTGGAGGCTTTGGAAACTCTATTGAATATCTTCGAATTCACACATTGGTAGATGAGAAAATAAGCCTTGCTATCATGTTTATGTTGTTGTGTGAAGGTCAATCTTTGCTCCTCAGTGAAATTCTTGTTAGGTTCTGTAAAACAAATTTTCACTACTTCTACCACATCTTGGAAGCCAAAAATCGCCAACATTTTGATCCACCAGTTATCAAATAACTTTCCATCAAAGACTAGAAGGGACCCGTGAACAATATTTTTGGGGATTACCATGTTTGCACCCTGCTCTTTCGTCAATCACAATGCGAGTACACAATTGGTTCTTCCTCAGTTGTTCTTCTAACCAAGAAATCTCACTCAACCACCGCACCTCATGAAAAAAAATGGTGGAGAAGAAGACTCAATACACAAAACTTGCAAGAAAATAGAAAGAATCTCTCAAGAATTTTTCAGGAAGAAGACACACTTCGTTGATGTCAAACAAATAAAACTCTCTAACTAACAATCCTCACAAGTGTAGGATCTCAGCTCTTGATACCATGTTAAACTCACTCAAATCCATTTAAAAATAAAGCACACATTGAATGAATGAAAAACTATATTGATAGTAAACTTAAGAATACTACTTATACAATATTATGAACCTTGCTTAAATAGTAGTTAACAATCATTGGTTAAGGATAACTATCTCAACTAACTCCTGGATAGGTAACTAACTGAAGATTGATTATTTAACTAACTTTAATTCTTTGAATTATTCCTCAAAATTTGTACAATCTATACAATCAATTGTACTAAAACCCTCAAAATTTGTAAGGGTACCATAGAAATTCTCATAATATTATATGTGTGTGTGTGTGTGTGTGTGTGTGTGTGTGTGTGTGTGTGTGGATCCATTATCTATGTTCTTACTAAATCAATGAGTTGGAGATTTGTGTTGTTAATTTGAAATTTAAAAAGAAAAAGGTATGTATAAATAGAAACTTATTGCATGGTTCAGAGAGCCCTTGTGTTTGTGATGCAAGTGAACCCTATCTTTGTTTCTAGGATAGCCCAATAACTCATTCTTCAGCCATGGATAATGATTCAAATAATCTTACTTAGATTAGTCATCTGTCTTTTAAAAGGTCTTACCCAGTGTTACCAACCAAAATATTTTGATTTAGCTAAATGAATCAAGCTAGAAACATATCTTTGTTATTTTGTATAAGTGATAAGATATGACCGTTGGGAATTCGGCCAATGGTTTTTGAAAATTCAAAATATTATATCAAAGTCCTTGAAGATAAATGCAAGCGGGATTAATATTTAAACTAAAGCTAAAATCATGGAATCATGGATAAGGTCGGTTGTGTACGTGAATTTTTAAAGAACCCCATGATCTAGGAGTAGTTCCTAAGAATTGAAACATGGGAGATGCATTGCGTCTCTGTTTAGCCGAGATAGAAGCAAACTAGCCAAAACAGTTGAAAAATGAAGTTGTAGTGGATGGACGTGGATGAGACACGATTTTGAAGAAGTTAGTTTAGATTTTATAGTATAAATATCTATTTCAGAAACCTTTGCAAGGCCTGATCCAAAATAAAAATATAAAAAAAAAATCAATCAATGCAATTAATTCCCATCATTCTTGTTGAATGTATTGCTTTCTTTTGAGTTCAACTTTTATTTTACTTTGTTTGTTCATATTCTCGTTAGATTCACCTTCAATCAAGTGCTTTTCTTTAGTAACTTGAGAGGCCATGTAAGGTTAAGAGGCAGATTTCCCCACTTGATGATTAAATCATTTGATTCATAATTCAAATTTTGGAATCATATTGAAGCAATTGGTCCCCTATGCTAACTGGTCCATGCATCAACATGATGTGAAGTTTGCTTTCTTGAATGGTCCCCTAGAAGAAGAAGTTTATGGCATCAACCACAAGGGTTTGAGGTCATAGGTAAAGTGAACAAGGTGTACAAGCTCATGAAGGCACTCCATGGGCTTAAACAAGCTCCAAGAGCTTGGAACAAGAGAATTGATAACTTCTTATCCCAAATTAGTTTTGATAAATGCACCTCAAAGCATGTAGTCTATGTGAAATGCTGAAAAAGTAGTGAGATAGCAGAGTAATTGATAGTGTGTCTATATGTTGATGATATCCTAATTACTGGCAGTAGTGAGAATGCAACTAACAAGTTCAAAGGTCAGATGATGATTGAATTTGAGATTAGTGACCTTGGACTCCTCAATTACTTTTTGGGAATTGAGTTCAAAGCGACTCAATATGGTACAATGATGCATCAATCTAAATATGCAAAAAATCTATTGAAAGGTTCAACATGTAGCAAAGCAATCCAGTAGGAACACCAACTAAAGTTGGACCTATTTTAAAGAATGATACAGATGAAGAACTGGTTGATCCTACTTATTACAAAAGATAGTTGGATGCTTGAGATATTTGTGCAAAACAAGGCCTGATCTAAGCTCCAGTGTTGGGTTAATCAATAGATTCATGCAAGAGCCAAATCTCACTTGTTAGCCGCAAAGAGGATATTGAGATATGTGCAAGGGATAGTGAACTTTGGAATCCTATTTCCAAAGGGATAGGTTAGTCTATAACTAGAATTGGTTGGATATTCTGATTCGGATTGGTGTGGACACAAGTGTGACATGAAAAGCACAATAACCTATATCTTCTTCTTTGGAGGAGCACCAATCACTTGATCCTCCACAAAGGAACTTGTTGTAGCACTCTCTTCTTGTGAAGCAGAGTACATTGCAGCCTTATAAACTGAATGTCAACCAGTATATGGCTAGATGCCTTGATGAAAGAATTGCAAGTGAAGAGTAAAAGCAATGTGAAGCTGCTGGTGGACAACAAATCTTCCATTGACTTGGCAAGGCATCCAAAATCTCATGGAAGGAGCAAGCATATAGAAACAATGTTTCATTTTTTAAGAGACCAAGTCAACAATGAGAAGCTTAAACTAGAGCACTACTGCATAACTGAAATTCAGTTAGCAGGTATTTTTACTAAAGCTTTGAAGTTAGAAAGGTAAAGAGAGAAGGGAGTCAATTAGAATTGTATGTGTAAATGCAAATTTTAATTAAGGAGGAGTGTTAGGAATAATTCAAAGATTGAAAGTTAGTTAAATAATCAATCTTGAGTTAGTTACCTATCCAGAAAGTTAGTTGAGATAGTTACTCTTAACCAATGATTGTTACCTACTTTATAAGCAACATTCATAATATTGTATAAGAGTATTCTTAAGTTTATGATCAATATAGTTTTTCATTCATTTAAATTTGTGCTTTATTTTTGAATGGATTTGAGTGAGTTTAACACAAATGGAGTCAATCTTTTTAATAATGACAGATTATAAACTCTGTCAATCACAATTGTATACATATTAGAGAAGACGGAGAATATTAATATTCATGACAGATTATAAACTCTTTCACCAAACAAAATGTTATCTAGATCCTCTTCCTCGTCCAATTGTATACATCTGTTTCAGGTGCTGTATAACTTACCACTATATTTATAACTAATGTAAAATAAACTGCATCCCAATATAAGATGCTACCATTAACTTGTCCTCAAAATCTATTAATTCCTACGTGCCGAAAACAGACCCGATACCTGTGTGCTCTATTTTCTTTTATTCATTAGTTGAAACTTGCAATATATTGTTGTTTTGAATTTGAACTTCTTCCTTTTGTTGTATGTTTTTGTTAAATTGTACATACAATTAATGTGTTAAAATGTACATACAATTCAAAACCCCTAAAATGTGTTTAAATGTATGATAGCATTGTAATAATTACTTAATAATTATTGGTTTAAAAATCAACTTTACGAGAACCCCCAAAATTTGTGAGCGTTTCATAGAAATATTCATATATCAAATACTAGTTGAATATAGTATTTGCAACATTTTTTCATTTAAATATACAAATAATTATGAAGTGCAAACTGCCACATTCATGTATTAGATATATTAACGACAATTATAGGAAAATAGTATTAATTAGTCCATCCGTCATGCCAGTAAGAACAAGAAATCCATAAATATGAATTTTACAGTAAATGCAGTCCTAGTAACATCATTTATAAAAACCTTGTTTTATTTTATTATTGACAATAACAATCATCATGATACATATATATTTCCTGAGGTATATTGATCATTAGCACGATATTATTTTAAATTTAAATTGATTTCTCTCTCGTTTAATTTTTTTACAATTGTAGCACTGAGATTAAAATCTACGATTCATGCATAGCAAACAAACATCCTACTAGTTGACCGACCTTGATGTGTTTCATTGGCTTTTAATGATATGGTAATATTTGAGTTGGATTAACCGCCTACGTGTACACAATCCAAGCAAATATTTTTACGCATAAGTCCATAATGTTCATTTTTTAAAAACATTTTATTTATTTATCTGCTATAGTTGTCACCATTAATATTAGTTTTTAGGTAATTAAAAGATCATAATTTTAATTGATGAGAAAATTAGTTATTATCTTGTTATATCTTTAACTGTTCAATTAATTATAAGGCGGTGTTCAATAATTTTTTTTAGCAAATATATTTTAATTTTGACAGAATATGACTACTAGTGAGGGCAGTGGTTGTTTGCTCCCTGGTGATCGTTATCCTGATTGGCTAACCTTCAATAGTAAAGGTTCTTCTGTGATTTTTCAAATTCCTCACGTGAGTGGACGTAACTTGAAGACAATGATGTGCAATGTCCATTATTCTATCCCACACAATATAACTTCAGATGACCTAAAATATTTGTTGGTGATAAATCACACAAAGGCCACAATTCAGCTTTATAAGTCAGATGCATTAGCCTCCTTTGAGGATGAGCAGTGGCAAAGGGTAATAACAAATATAGAGCCTGGTAACAAAGTTGAAATTATTGTTGTTTTGGGGAACAAAATAATTGTGAACAAGACAACAATTTATCTCGTATATGAATGTGCTTCTTTCTAGCTAGTGATGATGAAGATGCATGTGCTGTCAAGTGGATCTCCCCATAAGTGAAATATACGGATAACTTAAAGCAGAAACAAAAAAGAAGAAAAATTGAGTTGGTGAAAGCATGTTTAGGTCAAAATTGATTCTTATGGTGGTTGCAAATCTTGTGTGGTGCTGTTGTTTGTTATGGATTGATCAGAGATGGATTTGGACAGTGGATTAGTAGTTTTACATGTACATTGGTGGCTACTAATTCACTGGTTGCTAAAGTATGGAATGGTTAGGTTCACTGTGGCTTAGAATAGTGATTTCTTAGCTGTTCATCTTGAGCTTGATTCAGAAGCCCTGATTTCATGCTTCAAGAGAAAAAAATAACCCAGATACTTGAAAATTGATCAAGAAAATGAATATTAGCTTAAACAGAATTGGCTGCAAGATCAACCATGGTTTAGAGAAGTCACTAAATATGCTGATAAACTTGGCAATCTCAGAATGTTTCAAAGTTGATCTTATCCAGGGGCAGGCCTCCTATTCAGGTAATGATAAATTTGCTTATAAATGTTGTTATGGGAGTTGTTTTTGTCTACCTATGTTACTTTTCTTCTTTTGGGTTTTAGTCATATTATGTTAAAGTAAATGCATTTTTGGGTTTTTCATTGAAGTAAATCTTGGAGTAAATTATTGTTTTTGGTACCAGGACTCAAACGATATGTATGGAGATGATTCCTTGAACAAAAAAACATAACATGTGGGCTGGTTATTTTAGAAATATGTGATATTCTGTTAAATATTATTTCCATTTTAAGTTATTGAAATGCAGCGGAATAGATGTTGAATAATAATAAACTTTATTTAGGTCCATTGGACTTAGTTGTTAAATGACTCAATATCTAGAAATATCCAAGAGATGTTTATCCCAAAATCTAGAATAATCTACTCTAGATATCTCCATAAAATATCTAAAAAATAATTGTATTTAAAAACCACCATCATAAATATCTAGGCTAGGAGAGTATGGAGAATGATTTATAGCCATTAGATGAGAATTGTGTTGGCACAATCTTAGCCATTGGTTAAGGAGGTGCTACTAGTATAAATAGGAGAGTTCTCCACCATTTTGTATTAAGTCAAAAGAAAAAGAGTTGTATAATAATAAAGTGTTCTCCTCCTCCAAATCTTTCTAAACCTTTCATTTTCTCAAATATAATCCTTTCAACAAAGAGGTATCAAGAGCCTTAAGATCCTTTTTTTAGAGAGATGGCAAGTAGCAACATGGTTCTTTTCGAAGTCCCTATGCTTACCAAGAGCAACTATGATAATTGGAGCATCAAGATGAAGGCCCTCCTTGGATCACAAGATGTGTGGGAAATGGTAGAGAAAGGTTAT
The DNA here is from genome assembly GCA_013407115.1 of Glycine latifolia. Classification (NCBI taxonomy): domain Eukaryota; kingdom Viridiplantae; phylum Streptophyta; class Magnoliopsida; order Fabales; family Fabaceae; genus Glycine; species Glycine latifolia. The sequence continues at coordinate 24,999,116 of CM023941.1, forward strand.
GATGAGCCAAAAGAAGGAGTTACTCTATCCCAAGCTCAAAGTGATAGCTTGAAGGATTCACAAGAGACAAGAAAGCTCTTTATCTCATTTATCAAGGATTGGATGATGATGCTTTTGAGAAGATTTCAAAGGTAACCACCGCAAAGGAAGTAAGGGAGTAGCTATAAACATCTTACAAGGGTGTTGAACCAGTCAAGAAGGTATGTCTCCAAACTCTAAGAAGTGAGTTCAAAACTTTACACATGAAAGATGTCAAAAGTATCTCCGATTATATTTCTAGAGACTTGATGGTGACTAAACAATTATAAAGAAATGGTGAAAAGATAGATGATGTGAAAATTATGGAGAAGATTTTGAGATCTTTACATTCGAAATTTGATCATATTGTCACTGTTATAGAAGAAACAAAAGATTTAGAAGTTATGATAATAGAGAAACTCTTGGCTCTTTACAAACCTATGAGGAGAAGCAAAAGAAAAAGCAAGGGGTTAGTGAACAACTACTTCAGTCACAACTTAACTCTAAAGAAAATGAAGAACACTTTGGCAACACAAGAGGACGAGGAGGAGATCATGGTGGAAAAAGAGGTCGTGGACATGGAAAAGTAAGCTTCAACAACAACTATGCCAATGAAGATCGAAAAGAGAGCTCAAAAAGAGGTCTTGGAAGAGGTAGCTCCCAACTAAGGTGTGACAAGTCTCAAATCAAGTGTTACAATTAAGGTTTGACCATTATGATTCTGAATGCAAAGTCCCTACAAGAAGGATTGAGAAGAAGGAAAACTATGTGAAAGATATGAGTCTTGAAGATGACATTCTATTGATCGTACGTAATGACAACGTAGGAGAATAAGAGAATACATGGTATATAGACTCAGGGGCAAGCAATCACATGTGTGGAAAGAGAGGCATGTTCGTGGAACTTGACGAATCAGTGAATGGAAATGTCTTATTGGGAGATGAATTAAAGACACCAGTGAAAGGAAAAGGTAAAATTCTTATCCAATTAAAAGATGGTAGGTGCAAATTCATTTCTTATGTTTACTATGTGCCAAATATGAAGAATAATATTTTGAGTCTGGGGAAACTCTTAGAGAAAGGATATGATGTTCACTTAAAGAATTCTACTCTTTCTTTAAGAGACAATCAAAATAACTTGATTGCTAAAGTATTTATATCAAGAAATAGAATGTTTCTGTTAAACATTCAATAAGACATTGCAAAGTGTCTCAAGGCCTGCTACAAGGATGCATCTTGGCTATGGAATCTGTGATTCAGACACCTCAACTTTGTTGCTCTTGAATTTCTATATAAGAAGGAAATGGTGAGAGGATTGCCTTCCATCAATCAACTGGATCAGCTATGTGAATGGTTCTTACTTGACAAGCAATGTCGAAAGAGCTTTCCAAAGAAGGCTTTGTTAAGAGCCAACAAGTCACTTGAGCTCATACATAAAGATATTTGTGGACCATTGAAGCCAAGCTCACTCAATAAGAGTAATTACTTTTTTCACTTTATAGATGATTTCTCAAGGAAGACGTGCGTATATTTTCGAAAGCAAAATTTGGAGATGTTTGGAGTCTTCAAGAAGTTCAAGGCCACTGTAAAGACAGAAAGTGGATGCGTGATCAAAGCCATGAGATCTGATAGAGATAGAGAGTTCACTTTTAAAGAATTCCAATAATTTTATGATCATAGTGGAATCCGACGACCTCTAACTGTTCCTAGAAGCCCACAACAAAATGGAGTAGCCTAAAGGAAGAATAGAACTATTCTCAACATGGCAAGGAACATGCTCAAGAGTAAGAAGATGCCAAAGGAGTTTCGGGCCAAAGCCTTGGCAACTGTTGTCAACCTTCTAAATCGTTTGCCAACAAGAAGTCTGTGGGGAAAGACGTCTCAAGAAGCATGAAGTGGAAGAAAGCATGGGATCTCTCATTTCAAAGTGTTTGTTAGCATAGCCTATGCACATATCCATGATAAGAATCGTCAAAGCTTGACGAAATAAGTGAGAAGCTCATCTTCATAAGGTATTATTCTAATTTTAAAAGTTATAAACTTTATAATCTAAATAATGAAAAGATCATCATCAGCCCTGACATTGAGTTCAACAAAGAAGAAGAATGGAATATGGGTCTACAAGATGAAAACTACAACTTACTTCCCAACTTGATGGAGGATGAAGAAATGAAGCAACCAAGGATGAAGCAAGATAGACAAGAGACTATTACTCCCCCAACTTCACTGACTGCAAGTCAACAAGAATAACCACTGTTAGCTAGAAGTTCAAGCAAAAGAGTACCATGCTTCAGGAGCTTGCAAGAACTTTATGAGGTAACAGAGAATCAAGATAATCTCACTTTGTTTTGTCTATTTGTTGATTATGAGCTAGTGAGTTTTCAAGAAGTTTCCAAAGCAAGAAGTGGAGCAATGAAACAGATGAAGAAATCAAGGCAATTAAGAAGAATAAAATGTGGGAGTTAACTTCACTTCCAAAAGGGCATAAGGCGATTGGTGTGAAGTGAGTCTACAAAGTTAAAAAATTTCAAAGGAGGAGTTGAAAGATACAAGGTGTGATTGGTGGCAAAAGGCTATAGTCAACGAGCAGGAATTGATTATGACGAGGTATTTGCTCCCATTACTCACTTTGAAACAATTAGACTAATTATTTCTTTGGCAGCTCAAAACAAGTGGAGGATACACCAATGGATGTAAGGTCAGCATTTTTGAATGGATTACTTGAAGGAAAACTGTACATTAAGCAACAAGCATGATATGAGGTCAAAGGACAAGAGGACAAATTATTGAAGCTAAAGAAGGCGTTTCATGGGCTAAAGCAAGCACCACGAGCTTGGAATAGTCAAATTCACAAGTACTTCCAAGAGAACAGTGTTATCAAGTGTCCTCACAAACATGCATTATATGTCAAAATCAAAGATGAAGATATTCTAATTGTATTCTTGTACGTGGATGACCTAGTCTTCACTGGAAACAACCCAAGTATGTTTGAAGAGTTTAAGAAAGTGATGAAGAAGGAGTTTGAGATGACTGACATTAGACTGATGACATACTACCTTGGAATTGAGATAAAGCAAAATGAAGAAGGCATAATTATACTATCTTGGACAAATGACTGGCATTTTCATCACCAATGGAATATGGAGCCAAGCTATCCAAGTATGATGATGGAGAAGAGATTGATACAACATCTTTTAAGTACTTAGTAGGAAGTCTACGCTACTTGACATGCACGAGGCTGGCATTCTCTTTACTGTTGGGTTTGTTAGTTGCTACATGGAGTCTCCAACTACCACGCATTTGAAAGCTGCAAATAGAATTCTTCATTATATGAAAGGTACTAGTGACTTTGGCTTGTTTTACTCACCATCTAATAACTTTAAACTTGTTGGATATAGTGATAGTGATTGGGTTGGAGACATGGATGATAGAAAAAACACCACTGGGTTTTTGTTTTTCATGGGAGATACTACTTTCACATGGATGTCGAAGAAACAACCTATTGTCACTTTGTCTACTTGTGAAGCCAGGTATGTCACAGCTACGTCATGTGTCTACCATGCTATTTGACTAAGGAATTTGCTAAAGGAGTTGAATATGCCACAAAAGGAACCAACCAATATTTATGTTGACAACAAATCTGCAATAGCATTAGCAAAGAATCCAGTCTTCCATGACAAAAGCAAACATATTGATACATGTTTTCATTGTATAAGGGAATGAATCGCAAGAAAGGAGGTGCATATAAAGTATGTGAAGCCTCAAGAACAAGTTGTAGATATCCTCATCAAGCCACTCAAGAATGAATACTTAGTCAAGATGAGAAAATTGCTTGGAGTTACAAAAATCAAGTTTAAGGGGGGTGTTGAATAATGATATACTTGATTTAGGTCCACTGGGCTTAGTTATTAAATGACCCAATATCTAGAAATATCCAATAGATGTTTAGTAAAAAATCTAGAAAAATCCACTTTACATATCTCCATAAAATATCTAGAGAGTAGTTGTATCAAGAAATCACCATCATAAATATCTAGGCTAGGAGAGTATGAAGAATTCTAGAGAATGATTTATAACCATTAGACGAGAATTGTGTTGGCACAATCCTAGCCATTGGTTAAGGCAGTGCTACTATTGTAAATAGAAGAGTTCTCCACCATTTTGTATTAAGTCAAAAGAAAAATAGTAGTGTAATAATAAAGTGTTCTCCTCCAAATCTTTCTAAACCTTTCATTTTCTCAAATATCCTTCTTCCAACAATAGAATCTTGCATTAACTAGCTAATGTTGGGGTCCAAATTTACTAAGTAATTGTTTACACAATCATTGTCCCATAAGTAGTGTAATGTGATTGAATCATAGGGCATGTGTGATGTTTGCTCATAGATCTTTTGAATCTTGAAACAATATTGATAGAAGATGGTAGAATGGGTCCCTTTTAGGGTGATGACAGCAAATGAAGGTATATTTAGCCTTTTATCATGGCTTTGCTAATGCCATCACGCTGGATGGTTTTATGCATTGTTTTACCATAAATATTTTAGTATTAAAGAGAAGACTGGCAATACCTTTCTGGCCATAAACTTTTTTAATTTTGGACAAAGGATAAGGAGCTTATTAAAACTATTTTACTAAAGAATTTCTAATCCTGGATTTGGTCCAATATGACAATTATCTAAATCGGTTAACCTTCAATTGTGATGGTTCATCTGTACTTTGAAGCCCCCCATATGAGTAAGCGTAACTGCCAGAAGACAATGATGTGCATTATCCATTCATTTACCCCTTATAACATAAAATCAAATGGACTAAAAAGTGTGTTAGTTAATGCTAAATGAAACATATCCACCATACAAATTTTTAAGATAGACACATTTGCCACCCACCCTAAAAATTTACAACTAAGACTATAGTAAATATTATATTTGTGTGCTATGTAAAAACTTGTTTGATAATGAACTTAATTACAAGTAAAAATTCAATTCAATTGATTTAGAGAAATTTGAATTATGTGTATGTTATTTTATGTGACAAATTTTAGTAAAAATTTGAATTTAATTAGAATATAATTTTGCATTGTGTAAATCAATATTGCATTAGATTTTTTTTATGAATTATAGGTTTTAGGACTAACAATAGAACAAACACATCCCAACAATGTTGACACCCTTCCTCCTACCATTCATCAGCCACAAGCTACATTTTATTAAAACAAAGAAAAAAATTAACATAAAACATGGGGAGGGGGGGTACTAAACCAATACCCATGACAACAATCAACAACGATAAAAAGGAAACTCACATCGATTGTGAGCATAATTATCCCTAATAAACAAAGGGAGAGAGTCACAACACTTAATCTCAAGTTTATGATCTACCTTGTAATTAGCAAGCCGATCAGCAAACAAATTTCCTTCTCTATAAATGTAAAAGGACAGAAAATGCATTTCATTACAGTGTCTAAGGCAATGCTTCCATCGACATCAAAATTCCCAAGGATCAATATTAGCATTAGTTAGTGGAAAGAACATTAACTTTGAATTCACTCTAAACACTTCAATAAACTAGGCTAATTAGCGAGATTGTCCAATTATGTCTTATTTCTACTTTAGCCATTTTTGGCTAAAATTTCAAAAGCAAATTTACCCAAAAAAAGGCCTTTCTTGGCCGACAAGCACTGGGCACCCTCATAGATCAATTTTGAGTCAATTCACACATCAAAGTGTGTCATGATATTCCTAAAACACATTAGAGAGGCCCTCATTCCCTCACTGTTGGTCGTGAGTTTGAGAAGAGAGGGAGAAGAGCTTTTCTTGGTGTTAGATTGGTTGCTTGCTCAAATGCTTGAGTTCTTGAGTTCAAAAGGGTTCAAAGAGTCTAAAGCTTCCACTTCCCTTCATATTTGTGCTTCAATCTTGAGGTATGGAGGGGTTATCTTGTCTTTCGCTAGCTGTCATATTTGTTTCATGAAGTTTAATTTCTTCATATACATGTTGTATGAACTTTGTATGCTGCCATTTCTCTCCTTATAGGGCTTCTATTGTTCTTTTTTTTTATGTGAAGGTTTTTGGAGAACTAAGACCCTTCCTGGTAAATCTATGTCCTTGGAATAATGGTAATTTTTTAGAATTTTTTTAACACTACAACTATTTTCAAATTACTTATTTTCAAAATGTGTCAAATTTGTCCTAAACACTGTTTAAAATTTTTTAAAATTTTTGGCATGATGATTTTAGTCCCAATGATGAAAACTTGCAAAAGTTTAGAGTAGTGAGAAACAATGCAAAGAAAGCAATGTGGGAAGCTAGATGCAAGGCTTTCGCCGATTTGTATAAAAATCTTGGGCCCAAGGATGGAGAAAAAAGTATTTACAAACTTGCTAAAATGAGGGATAAGAAGAGTAAAGATTTCACCCAAGTTAGATGCATCATGGATGAAAATAAAAAACTTTTGGTAAGAGATGAAGATGTAAATGTAAATGAAAGATGACTAAACTTCTTTAACAAACTTTTTAATGGGGAAGGCGATAAAAGTGAGGTGAACTTGGAGGACGCTTATGATGATCTGAATAGAACATTTGTGCACAGAATTAATACACATGAAGTTAAAGAGATATTAAAGAGGATGAAGAATGATAAAGCTTTGGGACTCGATGGCATCCCTATTGAAGTGTGGAGAGGTCGGGGGGGATGTGACAGTAAAATGGTTGACCAATCTTTTCAATGAGATTCTTCAAAGAAATAAGATGCCTAATGCTTGGAGGAAAAGTATGTTTATGCCTATTTACAAAAATAAGGGAGATATTCAGAATTATTCTAACTATAGAGGCATTAAGCTTATGAGCCATACTATGAAGTTGTTGGAGAGAGTTATTGAACATCACTTAAGGAGAGAGACCAATGTTTCTGTAAATCAATTTGAATTTATGTTAGGAAGATGTACCATGGAAGCTATTTTTTTGATACGATAGTTAATGGAAAGGTATTGATACAAGAAGAAAGACTTATATATGGTGTTTATAGATCTTGAGAAAGCATACGATATAGTCCCTATAAAAGTTTTATGGTGGACTCTTGAGAAGAAAAAAGTACCATTAAAGTATGTTAATGAAAATAAGGATATGTATGATGTGGCACCCACATGTGTGAAAGCTCTTAATGGAACATCAAGGTATTTTCCTATCACTGTAGGTGTACACCAAGGTTCGACTCTTAGTCCTCATCTATTTGCCTTAGTGATGGATGAACTAACAAAAGATGTTGAAGAGGAAATGTCGTGGTGTATGCTTTTTGCATATGATATTGTGCTTGTTGATGAAACCAAAGACAGTGTTAATAGAAAACTTGAATTATGGAGAAGCACTTTGGAGTCTAAAGGATTCATGATAAGCAAGAGCAAGATTGAGTATATGAAGTGTGAGTTTTTTCTGTTAAGAGATGGTGGTCAAGACCCCGTGCATCTACTGGGTTAAAAGGTACCCAAGAAAAATGTTTTTAGATACTATGGATCAATTTTGAAAAAAGGTGGAGAGATTGATAGGGATGTAAATCATAGAATCAGAGGACGATGGATGAAATGGTTGAATGCATCTGAATTTTTGTGTGACCACAAAATTCCCCTTAAGCTAAAAGGAAACTTCTATAGAAAAACTATCAGACCTACAATGTTATATGAACCTGAATGTTTGCCAACACATAGACAACATGAACATAAAATAAGGGTAGTAGTAGTACAAAGATAGATAAGATAAGAAATGATGATATTTGACAAAAGGTAGTAGTAGTACCAGTGAGTGAAAAGATGAGAGAATATAGATTGTGGTGATTTGGGCATGTAATGAAACGACCCCTGAATTCTCTTGTAAGAATAAAAGTTTGTTACCAAGAGCTTGATCCAAAGAGAGGTAGATATAGACCGAAACTTACTTGGAAAAAGGTAGTTAAATAAGACTTAAGGGAGTGAGATATAGATTGGTGGACGGTGTGTTTAAGGACGGGGTTGAGGAAAACTATACGCTTGGTGGAGGGCTAGAACCATTATTATCTCTATGTTCCAGATGATACCTTTTTAGTCATTTTCTTCTTCATTTTTTTCCTTCTCCCCCTTTTACTTTTTTCTTCTTCTCCCCCTTTCTCTCTCATCTTTTTATCTATTTATTTAACTTTCTTGTATATATCATTAGGTTCATTTACCACCGATCCCAACTTGCTTGAGTTAAATGTGTTGTTGATGTTGTTGTTGATGTATGATTTTGGAAAGTGGAACTATAAGGTTGTTTTGTAAATCATGGAGAACATGTCTGATTTTTTATGGACCTATGTGAGCCTTGGAAATATTTTAAATTACTTATGTTCTCTAATACCTAAATCCTATCCTGATTATTTTTAAAAACGGAAAAACATTTTTCATGAGAACTAAAATTTGGGAAAAATATACAAATACATTACTAACCTTGTAGAATGTCATTTAATATTCTCAAATTTTTAATAAGTGATTTAGTATTTATTTGTGAATGTATAGTGGAAACTCTACTTTTCGGAAACAGTAACAATTAATTATAAGAACAGCATTTTTAGCGACCAATTAATCTTGGAAAAATTATATGCAACAAAATTCTTGTTGGGGATGATCTCATTAAAATATCTCGAAAATTTGAGTTGATTTGAAATTTTCCAAAATCCCCAAAAAAAAAAATCCAGTGTAAGTTAAGCATGGATAATTAAATTAAAAGTAATATATTTATGTTGAACTTGGGAAGCTAAATTTTTATGATGAACTATATATGCATGAAGAGTGTTTTTATAAATTTTTGCAAAATCTTAGGACACATAATTATGAAATTTATTTAGAATAATTGCTTCGAGTTTTATTTTGATTATTTGGGAATATGATTGGATAAGTATACCTAAAGTGAGACCACTGTAATTCGCCTTCTACCAGCAGTTTACTATCTGCGGTTTTAGAGAACCTAGGTTAAACTACATAAAATAGGGGCTTGTGTCAATACTTGACCGTCGGTTACAAACCAACGTAGCATATTTTACTTTCTGTGTCAAAAAGAGTGGCGCATTTTCGTTTCCAGCAATGTAATATCATTTTGTGCCAGTGTCTACACAACATGCTCCACTCCTATAAGATTGGATCTTCATTCACGCTTTGGTCAACAACATAGCAATCTTCATTTGTGGTTTTCTACACAATATAACAATCTTCGTTCACGGTTTTCTCTATTTGCATTTTTCTCCACAACATAGCAATCTTCATTCACGATTTTCTCCATTCGTGTTTTCTCAACAACATGACAATCTTCATTTGTGTTTTTCTCCAAACCCTAGTAATCTTCAATCTCATTTTTCTCCCCACCCTAGCAATCTACAATCACGATTTTCTCCTTACCTTAGCAATCTTCACATGCATTTTTCTGACACCTCAGGTAACATGATTACTTTTGATTTCTTGCTTTGACTTTTTAATCCCTAACCTTCATCTCACTTGGTGGAGCATAACAATTGCGAAGGAAAACCATTCTTGTTTAATTTGTGCACCATTTGTGTTTGGTTTGCTATAAGTGTGATTAAATTTTTATGGTTTATTGTATTGATTGCAGTATTGACTAAGGTTTCCTTTGGCAAGAGTTTTTAATAATGCTCTTAAGAAAATTTTAGTAGTGTATTTGAGAAAAAAATTTATTACTTGAGAATTTTTTTTATTACATTGTATTGTTTCAGGTACTTGAGAGATATTTATGGTGCTCAGGAGATGTATCTTGGCTTGGACCATACTGATCGACAATGATCCGAAAAGATCACGTGATGTTGACTAGGTACGAGCGGAGTCTTTGGTGGAGTTAGAATTCCAAATGTTGGTGATAATTTGTTTCCTATTATTCCTCATTGGCTGATACATATTAGATATACTTGATGATTGCAATTATCTTTGACATGTTGATATGAACTTATTGTTTCCTTTTGACTGCAGTCTGTATGTGTAAAGTGAACCCCTAATAGCTAGCTAACTGAGTTCAGTTTTCATAGATAATGAATTTAGATAATTACTGAATGCTAAGCTATGAAAATGGAAAAATATTAGTACAGTAAATATTGGTGGAAGACGGATAATATTAGTTAAGTTTTAGTTCACCTGAGATTTTAGTAAATTTTCTCTTGAGACTATTACCTGAATGATTTTTTTTCTTTGCTTCATTCAGGATTCTTATTAGGCCACATTCTATAATTTGGTTCTTGGTTCATGGGATGGCTGTTGTTTACCTTGTTTCCCTCACATTCTTGATTTTTCAGGTTGGTATCCATGTCTCCATTTAACTATTCTTATTGTTTAATTTTCAAGTAATTTTGTCAAGTTTAATTTATTTTGCAGTGTATCTTTGCTTTTGTTCTTGCAGTCCTCTTCAGGTAAGTATTAAACAAACAAGACTACTTACTCCAGTATTTTCGTTATTCATGTTCATTAAATGTATTATTTTGCATAAGTCTTTAACATAGAACTAGATAGTGATCACCAGAAAAGAAAAAACATAGTAGAAGCACTTATATTATGTTTTATGTGCAGACAAGAGTATTTGAGAATCAAGACTAAAGGCGGGGTAGCAAAGGCCTTAGGGACAGTTCTTAATGTGGGTGGAGCGGTGCTTTTATTATTTTACCATGGAAAAGTCCTTGGTCTAGGTGAGTCAAGGATTCACTGGAGATATACAGAAAAAATGCAAAGAGAATCCTCTTCTTCTGTTACTGGAACAAACCTGCTTCTAGGATCTGTTGTTGTAATTGTTAGTGCTTTTATTTGGGCAGTATGGTTCATAGTTCAAGTAAGCATAATGCCAAGTGATATTATTAATTAATTACAATAGTTAAAAAAGGCTCCCTTAAATATACAAATGTTTTGGTGGTTCAGGAAAACATGAGCAAGAGCTATCCAGCTCCTTATACTAGCACTTTCCCAAGAATTAACAATATTAGAAATTTGGAGAGCTTAAGTGTATAAAGAATGAGTGCATTTAGATGTGCTACTCTACTACTTTCCATGATAAATTATTCTCTTGTTAATAAAGTTCCCTATTATTTTTTCTAATTTTGCCTCTTATTTTGCACATCTGAAGGTTATTTTTTCCGAGTTTTGTGAGAGAGATATTTCTACTGCTTTCTTCCATTCTATTTATGAAGAGGTTCAGAGAATCTAAAATATAGATACATTGATGAGAACAATTGCCTATTAGAGATTGAAGCTGCTCTCATGGAACTACTGTTCAAAGAAGTAGCAGCTGCCTCATGCTTTGCAAAGGTATATCCTCTCATGTTTCATGGATAGAATTAATGTTATATTTTTTAATCTTTTGATTTTATGCATTAGATGGATCATTTCAACAAGGTGCAATTCTTGAAGCTGAGGTCTGACAGCAAGCTGAGGTCTTTTTTTATTGGTAATCTAATGCGTTCTATGTAAGAAAAACTAAATGATCTAATCACGCTTATATACACATGAAGCTATTAGATCAAATGCGGAAAAATTAAGATCATAAATACCTCCCGCCATTGCTATTCTTGTTTGCTCGAAAATGATTTGTACTTGTCCGTGAGTCAAGTAATCTGTAAACAGTTTATGAGTATCCAAACTAATCTGACTTTTGGCTTGAGGATCTTATATTGGCTTGAGGATCTTATATGCTTTCACTATCACTCATAGATGGTGTATTGAGATTTTTCAGATAGCAAGCACAGGGACCTTGGCCATGCTGCACATCTCCTTTTATAACCTATTTCCATCAAAGAGGTTGTTTTTTTATATGCATAAAACGTGGGTATAGTTGTTTAAAATAAGGGATAAGATTAGCTGATAAGATTAGCAACAACTTATTCCCAAGAAGATAAGAGATAAGATTAGCAACAACTTATTCCTAAGAAGATAAGATGAGTGGACCACCTTAATATAGTTTTGACTTGGTCAAGTAACAGAAAATAAACCAACATTCTATTCTTTACATTATTCTTCACTATGTATTTTATATATGTATATATGTATATGGAAGCATTAAGGACTGACATTATGGTTGATGTTGAGTTTATTAGGGATCTTCAATGTGCAGTTGATTCGGTAGAATTGTTCATTTTGCTGCCAATGCCTTTTATTGGTAGGTTCGCATCAAACCACAATCGTTTTACATCAATATTATTTTTGCCCATTGATTTATATTTTTTACTATGTATTGCCTCTTGCAGAAGGATGCTTAATTCTAGTGCAAACAGTAAGTTGAAGCGAAAGAAGGCTGAGAAACAAAGCCCAAACTTGACCATTGGTAAAGCTTAAACATAGCCTGTTCTTCACAGAATGTGGTATTTTACAGGCTAATGATCATGTTGTGAAACTTATACTTTGGTATAGGTTGTATGAGTCAGAATTGCATTTTCAGAGTAGGCTAATGACCCAACGGTGTACATACATGAATACTCAAAGATGATGTTTAATCTTCCAAATTTTATGTTTATTTTTGTTAATGATATAATACACACTAGTATAGTAGTACCTTGATGCCATGGGCATTGGTTGGCTTACTAATATGGGGACATTTTCATCTTACTAATATGGTTGGTAATAAAATCATGCTTCTTTATACATTTGTTTTAATAAAACGAATATGTAACACCCTAAAATTTCGATAACTGAAAATATATGATTGAAATGTTGTGTGAATTATCCTTGTGCAACTACTTGATGTGAATGTTAGATTATGTAAAGTTTGTTTGATCTATGTTTGAATTATTTGTGCAAAATGTTAATTAGAGATAATTAGAGATATTACAAAAATGTTTGAAAGGAAATGACCATATTACCTTTTCCCTTGATGTGAGAATTACCATAATACCCTTGAAGGAAATTACAAAAATGCCCTTGAGGTTAAAGTTACAATAATACCCTTAGATATTTTGGTTAAATATTTTGATATTGAAATTACAATAATACCCTTGGAGTGGGTGCCAAATTATCAAAATACCCTTGCTTTGAAAATTACAAAAATACCCTTAGATATTTTGTGGAAGCTTGAAGAAATTACAAAAATACCCCTGGGATGACAAATTACCAAAATATCCTTAGAAATAGACAAACATCACAAGAAAATTAGGGTACCTACTGGCCAAAAATTTATGATTAGGTAAGCCAAAAGATAAGTCTCTAAATTTTACAACTGAATATAATAAATCCAAGCAAATACACCTTACAATAAAAATGAAGGAAAATTGCATGAATATCTAAAGCTATCATGAACTATAGTTTTAGACTATGTGATAATGTGATGAGAAAAATGATCACACGAAAAACACCTGTGATGGTTGTACAAGAAGGATAGGGTAGGAAACTAATGGATCTAAGTGATAAGTTTAGAAGTGCATAGAATAAATTTAGTTATGATTATTTAATTTAAGGAAAGAAACAAAATTTTAGTAACATAAAGAGATCTAGCCATGTGGAATATGGGATAAAGGCTTAAGATTTTAGATGAATGAAATCTTAGTAGCTATCACATTTATTGGAAAGCACATGAAGTACAAGTGGTATAAACCAAAAGAAACAAACTTTAAAGGAAGCATGTGCTTGTGTACGTGAGCTTTTTTTTCAGCAAAAAACCAAAGTAAGATGCACATAGAAGTATAGCCATGTTTACATGAATGAATGCAAGCTCCTTAATAAGTTCCACGTACACCTTAGGCCATAATGAAGGGGATATTTGCATGATGATTAGGTAAGCTTGCATTAATTGCATGGAGATAAAAAAATCTTTATGTCATAATTAGTTGGTCACATTAGAACCAAAACAAGGACTAACTAGATTACATCCTAACTAATTCCTTTACATCTTAACTAATTCTTCTACTATAAATACTCCCTTTGAGAAGAAAATCTGCACAACCAATGCTTCATTCAAAAACCCATGACCACTTGCTTCTTTTCTCTCTTCACTTTTGCTTCATTTTCTCCTCTCTTCTTCTCACTTAAACTGCAGCCCTTTCACCAAATTACATATCATTTCTTCATCCAAAATATTCTATTAGAAGATAACAATTTTACTCCTCAAGTTCTTGAAGCATTCCAGCCAAATACCTTGAGCTTTGCGTTTGGACCAAGGCACGTGAACTTAAGAGAGCTCAAAACCACGCTACAAGGGACTATCAGAGGGATAGAGGTAGGTATGGGGAGTTTATTGTTTGGTTATAGCTTTTGATACCATAGTTGGGGGTCAGGGAACCCAATTATGGTGATGTATGCATGTCCTTGTTGTGTGCTGGTTTTCAAGATAAACTGTGTTTTAAACTAATGGGATGCGACAAATTTGTTATTAGTGAATAAAACTTTGAATGATGATGTTATTGTTGTTGATTGGATTTTTGGGAAAAGTCTTAATTATAGAGGAGACTCTGCCCAAAATTTTATAATGCGTTTTCCTATTTAATTCTTTATTAAGTTTTTTTTTAAATAGGCATAAAGTGTGTTTTCTATATTGCAGTCCTCCTCTTTATTTAGAATTTTTCTAAAATACCAGTCTTGTGGTAATATGGATTGTGAATGAATGGGATAATGTGATTGGGTTGATGATGTTGAAATGAGATAATGTTGATATGGTTGATGATGTTGAATATTGATGTTTATGAGGATGATATGGAAATAAAATGATGTTGATGTTATTGATGACATTGAGATGACATGATGTTGATGTTGATAATGACATTGATGAGAGATAATATTGATGTGGACAATATCATTGTGTGATGTGGATACACATGAATACCCATGAGGGGTGCATGACGAATTACCCTTGCGAGAAAGGATGTGTTCCTAGCCACGGTGAGTGCATCAGTGAGCCCATATTGGTGTGTTATGTATGCACATGGGGGGTGCATGACAGGTTACCTTTGCGAGGAAGGATGTGTTGAATTTAAGGGAAGCTGCAAGAAGATTGAAGCAAGGATGAAGGCTTGATGTTTTAGCTTTCTACATGCCCAATCATTTGAAGGCATTTGTAATTTTTCTAAGTGGTTCAAGTGCATTGCCTTGTGATCTTTCATTTGCATTTGTATTCTCATTCTCATGCATACATGTTTTTGGATAAAATCTCAAAGCAATCCAATGATTTCAAAAAGAAGTTAATTTCTCATGGCTAAGTCTTTGAAAAATGAAAACTTACTGTGCTTTAATCTATTACACAAGCATTTTAATTGATTAAAGACATTCATACTAGTTCTGCAAAAGCCTTGAAGAACAGTTTAATCGATTACTGGCTTATTGTAATCGATTACATAGTGCAAAATGAAAAATTATGCATTACTGGGATAATCAATTATCTTGTTATGTAATTGATTATCTTAACTCATTAGTCATGATGCATTACTGGTATAATCGATTACCATTTTTAGTAATCGATTACACAGGCCATTTTCGTGTTTTGAGCTTTACTGGTTTAATCGATTACCAGTAGTATGTAATCAATTATTTCTTCATGCTTTACATTCAGTAAGACTTCTTTAATCGATTACAGTATGGATTAATCGATTATCTTGTTCATGAAAATATTTCTAGGAAGCTCAAGAACATATTAATCGATTATGTGATATTTTAATCGATTACATATGATTAAATAATCGATTACCTTGTCGTTTTAATCGACTATTGTCAGTTAAATCAATTTTTTTAAAGCTTTGTGTGACTGGTCTTTATAAATAGACTTAGAATGAATTGTTCTGCATATATGTGTGAATCACTAAAAATATAAAAAGCTTTTTCAATAGCTCAAATATTGATTTGTTCTGAGAGTGAAAAACCTCTTATGAGATCAAGAGAGTTGAGTCTTTGAGATGAGGCTTTAAAGAAAAGAAAAGATTTCAAGAGTTTTACTTCTGAGCTTTGAATTGCATTCAACCTGACTGATTGGTAACTTCATTCATTCATACATTTGGAGGATCACAGGTTGTGTCTCTTGAATCTTTCTTTAGAATTTTTCTGTGTATTAAATTCTGTTGTTGTATATCAAGGTGATTCTTTAAAGCTGTTTTCTAGAGTAGGGTTCTTTAGAGGGAAGAACAGAGTAGGGTTCTCTGGTTCTTGATTATTTGAAGTCTATAGGGTTTAGATTTATGTTTCTTTATCTAGTGTTGATAAAGGTGGTCTGTGTAAACTGCTTGTAAAGATTCTTTGATATAGTGAAAACTCTAACCTAGTGTTGGTTGGAAGTAACTGGATGTAGCCTGCATGGTTGTGAGGTGAACCAGTATAAATTGTCTTGTCTCTTGTTTTAAATTCTGTATATTCCATTGCTTGTCTTTGTGAAATCAAAATATTATTATCAAAGAAACTATTTTCTGTCATTGCATGCATATGAAGGATTGATCTTGATTGAAGAAAGCGTTCTGGATTTTCAAAAGGTGATCAAGTGATACGATCTAAGATTTTAATTCTGCAATTTGTTTTAGAAAGTTTTAAACATCAGTTTTGAACTAATTCACCCCCATCTTGGTTAATTGTAGTGTATTCATTGTGTTTTCAGGATGTGTTCCTAGCTGGGTCATGCATTGATGATGCCCATGTTTCATACTTCATATTGCATTAATGGAAATAGAATGAAGGCATGCTCGTACCTGTGAGTTTCTATGGGCTGAAAACACAGGTGTTAAGGGGCCATTGAGTTTGGAATTCCCTTGTGACTCCTGGTTGATCACCATGGGGGGGGGGGGGGGAATGGCCAGTGAATGACATGATGACTCTGATAGGCGATGAATCATTTTCCTAAAAGAGGCTATTTCCATAAGGATGGTACCACATTGTATTCTGAGAGTTAAGTCAGGTGCATGCATCATTCTGAGCATGATTGTTTTGATTTGTGAAATGAATAGATGACTGGTATGTTGAGTGTGTATTAAACTGATGGATCATTGTGAATGTTTGTGGTGATTATTGTTGTTTCCTTTCTAATTATTGTTATCTGATGCTTGCTGGTTTTGTTTAATAAACTCACCATTGCAATTTTTGTACCATGTGGTTGGTACCTATGATGATCACGAACCTTTGTTCGTGGGAGCAGATGATCAGTAATAGGTGATATTAGAGAAAGATTTCTTTTAGTTGGAGCCACCAAACCAACGTGACAATGTTGGAATTTATTTTGGGAGAGAGTTATGTTTTGTTATCAACTCTTTCTTAGTTGATTTCTTGTTTCTCTTTGATCGGACATGTAATCTCAAGTTAATATTTATAAGTAAAAACTGAATTATGTTCTGATATGTGTGTCATTTAGCAAGCATCATCCTTTCTTCTGTTTTTTTTTTTGGGTGCAAGTTTTGGGTCTGTGCTCCTCACAGATTATGATTTGATAATCTAAGATATTGACTATGCAAAAAAGAGAATTATGGTGAACCTAAACGGGAATAACATTTGGAATATTTATTTAACCTCAGACTTCATGTGTACCAAAATAGAGCACTTTTTATATAAAAAAATGTTTTGCAAATTTTGACAATTGACAATTTTATATGTAACCATTTTTGTTGACTTTGTCTATTTACATATATTAAAAGACAAATAAATTTGTAAAAATTCAAGTTTTATAAAAAAAAAATTAAAAATATAAATCCTCACTCATAATGTGGCCGTGCATCAAACGTATATATCTAACATCTAGTTAATTCATAAAAAGGTCACGATTTTGCTAATCACTAAGAGGTTAGAACAATTACTTTTCAACACTGTTGTTTCTATTTATTGCCAAACATTTGAACTTAGCTACAATTCAAGTTGGCCCAAGCAAATAGAACCAAAGACACATGGTTCTTCTTATCTTCTATTTTGCTTTGAATTACTTCTCTTATTGCTATAGGCTGAAGCTCATTTAGTTTCCTTTGATATGGTAATTCATTTTCTTTTACACTGAACTTTTGAAGGGAAAACTGCGCAATCCAAGTGTTATCAGGCCGAGAGGGGATATTATCTAGTCGTATCCCAGTGACCTCGGGTGATACTATTCACACTGCCAAAATTACTTTTCTCACTACCCATGTGGGTAGTTTTTATTAAGTTCCAAAAGTACCCTTCCCATTAAAACAAGATTCTGTTGTTCCCTAGTAAAATGGGGACAGCATTTTTTATGTACATAGTTGGGGTGAAAAAAAACTTAAACAATAAAAATACAATTTTGTTGTATAATAAATCGTGTTTTCATTAATTTTTTTCACCCTTCCAATGAATAACGGAACAAGATTTTGTTGCTTACTTTTTTCCACCCCTATTTACTAAATAAGAAATATACTTCCATTGAAAAAGATGACCAAATTTACTAAAATGGAAGTATGCTTCCATTGAGAAGGATACACAAATTTAATTTAAATTTTGAATAGTTGGTCGATTAATTCAAAACCGAAATGATACCACTATAATGTATTTACTCTTTCTAATATCAATAGGTCAGCGAAATGCAAAATGCTTGAATCTCAACAGGCGCGGGGTTAGGGTGGTGCGATGCACAAGTGGCATGAGGTGGGCAACGCATGCGTGGCGTGATGCAGATATCGACAAGGCGAGGTGGTTTGGTAACACAAACATGACTTCGAGGGGTGGCACATGATGGTAACAGAGGAGGGGTGGTGCACGACGGTGGGATGGAAGTTAGGGGGTTAGAGTTTGAAGGAAAGGGAAATAGGGTGCGAGAAAAAGGAAGGAGGGTAAGTTCATCATTTCACAAAATTTAGTAATTTTATAAGGAATTTAACTTTTTCTAGGATGTAACAAAAGATTTTCTAGAGGAGATTTCGATAAAAAAAAAATAAATACAGAGAAAAGTGTTTTAATTCTATGCTGAAAGTTCACACATTGAGTATGGTTTTGAGCTAGAACAAGTTGGTTTCCCACTTGGTGTGGTTAAAGGAATAGCTGGGCAGACATGATTGAAGGTATACAAGTAAGATTTTATGTGGTGTGTAGTGTTATAATGCTCTTAGTTGCTTGGATCAGTTGTGGTTGTTTCCTATCATTTTTTTTTTTCTATAAGTATGCTGTGATATCTTTTGAGGAAAAGCTATTAAACATTTCTTAATCATTATAGGATTGTAGATAACTAGCAACTTGAGGCATTTTGATCCAGTGAGTTAAAACCTGAACCAAACTAAATCAATTATATATGATTAGTTTGGATTTGATTTTACCCTAAATTTTAACTAATCGAACGGTTAAATAATCAGAAGATTACCTCCAACAGATAATATAAATAACCTTAACCCACTAAGTAGTCTTTGTTTGCTTGTGCTAATTATCATTATTATTAATGAGATCTCAATCATGTAAAAAATGGTGTAACTATTTGAAATTATATGGCAAGAAATAAGATAAACAATTAAGGTGAGTCAAGTTATATGTTGCAAGTTCTCGAGTAAAAAATAAATAAAATTTAAAATTGTGATTAAAAAATTAAATAAGTTCAACTATTATAATTATTATACAGGAATTCTTTTAACAAATATAAATATATATACTCTTTTAAATTTTATTTATTATTTCATACATTTTTTTGTTTATTTGAAAATAAAGAAAAAAGAACCGGGCATCATCACCGGGACAAAACACTAGTTTACAGGTAGCGCACATTTGAAAATGTGTGTATTTTGAGCCATCATTTTTTTTAAGATTCTACCTAAAAATTTTGCTCATCAAATTAAAAATCACAAAGAGGAATAATAACTAAGTGAAAAAAAAGTTATGTATTGATAATTTAAATAAATCTACATAGTCATTCAATTACAACTTATTTTTTGAATTTTAAAATAATTATCTTAAAATAATTCAAATAATAATTTATAATTAAATGATATTATAAAATTATTTTATACGGTTAATATATAAATCTTAAATTCTAATTAATTTTACACATTCGCTGAGCAAAATTTAAATTTGACCGTATAACAACTATCGAGTAAAACCAATTTCTGGTAGACTTCTAGTGCAACCCAATATGAAATTTAGCTTCCCAAGGTTTATATAACAACGTATTTGGGCTTTTACACTCATGGTCAAAATACCTTGGAGCATCATGACTAATGACAAGAAAAAAAATAGAGAAAAGAAAGAGACGAATGTCAATAAGTGTTTTAGCTATCATAATATTAGTTTTTAATAATAGAAAACTATATTCATTAATTTTATTGATAATAATTAATTTTTCCAGAAAAACTTAACTTTAATGGGATTTTCAGTTTCAAATACATTCTTTCGATCTAAAAAACTCAAACCGAGACTATGACTGATTTCAGGTTCATTTATACCAACAAGTTATTGATAGAATATCAAAATTTTTGGGGTCTCAACACTATCTTTGACTCCTTATATAATGTACACACAATCAGACTGCTGACAAAGATTTAAGATAACTTTTAATAATAGAAAACAAAAACAAATAGGTATGAATTTGCTCATAAAGCAAAACATTTGATTAAAATTTTGTACGTTAAGTATATCAATAGTAATAAAGTACTCCTTCCCTCTCTTACTTATTAAGACATCTTAGACATGATCACACATAAAAATAAAAAGAATTAATGCAGTTAATTTTATTTATTTTTTAAAAATACTACTAATGTATCAATTTAATCCTTATCCATAATCATCAATTTGTTATAAGTAATGTGAAAATATTAAAGTTTAAGAATATTATGTATTACTATCAATAAAAGTACAAATACTTAGACTATTTAATAAGAGCAACTAGTGGAAAAAAATTAAATGTTGTAAAGAAATTATAAAATGACTTATAAAAAGAAACATCAATTCTTTCTAAATAATACCTTATAATAAGGACAAGGGAGTAATTAATATGCCAATAGTAATAGAAATAATAGACACTTATGTGCAGAAATTTTTTGAATAACTTTAAGTTGTTGGAGATGCTGTTTAAAAAAAAAAAAGTGACTACTTCCCCAAAATTACTGACAAAGTGTTAATCCATCAGTGTTCAAGGTTGATTGTGTATCCTAGTAGCAGTACGTGAAGAGTGTGGGATGAATATGGATTGTATCTTAGTACCAGTGAAGACTATGATCGTAGAAGATATATAGTTCGTGTTTTATATTGTTACTATTGCAAGGAATAACAAAATATAGAGACGTTTGTCTCTAAAACATGTTTGAAAATCTTAATAAATACAGAGCAAAGCATCAAATAGCCCGGATAAACTATTCTAATAAGTACTTTTGCTTTAAGAACTTTTTTGTATAAGCACTTTTACTTTAGACCGTGTAGGCGGTGGTGATGCTGATGTTAGTATTTTAAAAAATGTCATCCCGCGTCAAAAAGCATCTTCACATGTTGCTTTTTCCATCTTCTCATGGGCTCATGGGTTTGAGAAAAAAGTGTAAAAAGTTTGATACACATTCGTAGCTTTTTTCTCCTCCCATAAAGTTAAGCTCGTAGTCATTAACCTTTTCCTTCATTCAATTCAATTCTCAAACCATTTGGGGATTTCTATTTTCTGCTGGATAGCCTCACCGATAGAGCATAATTGTATCCCAGTGGGGAAATGAGTGAGGGACAAAGCAGTCGCATCCACCAACTAGCCCTGACGGCAGAAACCGCGAGCGTTCTCAAGGAATCAATTGCGCTGGCCCGCAGGAATAATCACTCCTAAACGACGCCGCTCCATGTGGTGGCCGAGCTTCTTCATTCCCCCTCGGGATTCCTGAAACAAGCCTGCATGAAATCACTACCAAATTCATCTCACCCGCTTCAGTACAAGTCGCTGGAGCTATGCTTAAAGGTGGCCATGAACCGATTGCCTACCTCCATTTCTTCCACAGAGCCGCAAATCTCCAATTCCTTGAGGGCTGCCTTCAAACGGATCCGGACCCAACAGCGTGGCAGGCAGCCTCCATCCACGGACAAAGTAGAACTCGAACAGTTAATCTTATCCATTTTGGACGACCCCAGCGTGAGCAGGATCATGAAGAAAGCCGGCCGTTTCTCAAGCCCCACCATCAGCGCCACCTTCCAGCGGGGGCACAAGTATGAAGTGTTTATGAGTTTTAGAGGGGAAGACACGCGTGCTTCTTTCACTTCGCATCTCTATGCCGCGCTTCAGAATGCCGGAATCATTGTTTTCAAGGATGACGAGTCACTTCCAAGGGGACATCACATTTCTGACTCACTGCTGCTCGCAATCGAACAGTCTCAAATTTTTGTTGTTGTTTTCTCTAGAAATTATGCAGATTCCCGATGGTGTTTAAAAGAGTTGGAGAGAATAATGGAGTGTCACAGAACCATAGGGCATGTGGTAGTGCCAGTGTTCTATGATGTTGATCCCTCTGAAGTACGTCATCAAACTAGCCACTTTGGAAATGCATTTCAAAACCTTTTAAACAGAATGTCCATAGACTTAAATTCCAGGTAATTTAACATTAATTGCTGCCTTCTGAGACTTTTACTGAATATTTTCTATAAAAATAACATTTTTCAAATTCATAACATGTATCAAGTGGAGAAACTGAGATGATGCTTAATAATGAGACAAACCTCCACGGAAAGCGTTGGAGGGAGGCACTTCGTGAGGCTGCTAGCATCTCAGGGGTTGTAGTCCTCGATTCCAGGTAATTAACCAATTCAAATTTTTATGTGCCATAGTGTCAGAATTGCATAGTTGTAAATTTGCTATTAACCAATTCAATTGACACTTTAAACATGTAAAAGTATAGCAAATAACATATATAAATATTATTGAGAAGTTGTGTTTAAATTATTTTATAGAAAGGGAAAATATTTAAAAGACGACACAGTGGAAATATGTGGCAGAGTTTGATAATTGCGGTAATCAAGTGTTTACAAAAAACAATTGGTAAAAATCAATATGTTTATAAAAATTAAAAACTTAAATTTTAAATTAACTGATATTTATAATTAATTAGAAATTAACAATGATGATCTGATAAATAATAATTCTTATTTACTGTATTTTTTGGAACTCAAACAAATGTTGGTTAAAGTAGCAGAGCAATCAAAGCACCTTTATTTTTTATTTTTGAAAGGAAAAAATGTTTGATAAAAGTAATTTCTGAAAACTATTTTTTATTTATTTATAATATAGCCTCTCTGTTTTAGCTTTGAAAAGCTATTTTATTTTTCACCTTTACTCATGTTCTTCTTTGTGCTACATCATCAAATCTAACAAAATAGTTTTTGAGAATTGTTCTACAAATTACTTTTCAAAATCCAAAAAATAAAAACATACTCCAGGAATCATAATAGATGTATCTTTTTGTTATATATATATTTTTTATAAATGATAGTTAGTACCATACATTGTACTATAAATTTTTGACTCAAATGTCCCACTAATTTTGATGCATATATCCGTGTACCTTTCCTTTGTTTTTTCTATAGGAATGAAAGTGAGGCTATTAAAAATATTGTTGAAAATGTTACACGTTTGTTAGACAAGACAAAGTTATTCATTGC
This sequence comes from Glycine latifolia, assembly GCA_013407115.1. Taxonomy (NCBI): domain Eukaryota; kingdom Viridiplantae; phylum Streptophyta; class Magnoliopsida; order Fabales; family Fabaceae; genus Glycine; species Glycine latifolia. The sequence continues at coordinate 25,022,619 of CM023941.1, forward strand.
TGATAATCCAGTGGGAGTAGAATCTCGAGTACAAGATATGATTCAACTGCTAGACCAAAAACTTCCAAACGATGTTTTACTATTAGGGATATGGGGAATGGGAGGCATTGGTAAAACAACCATTGCAAAAGCCATTTTCAATAAGATTGGCCGCAACTTTCAGGGAAGGAGCTTCCTTTCAAAGATTAGGGAAGTTTGGGAGCAAGATGCTGGCCAAGTCCATTTACAAGAACAACTTCTATTTGATATTGACAAAGAATCGAAAACAAAGATACCTAACATTGAATTAGGAAAAAATATATTAAAGGAAAGACTTCGCCATAAGAAGGTACTTCTTATACTTGATGATGTAAATAAATTGCACCAGTTGAATGCTTTGTGTGGAAATCGTGAATGGTTTGGTTCAGGGAGTAGAATAATCATCACAACCAGAGATATGCATATACTAAGAGGGAGAAGAGTTGACAAAGTGTACACTATGAAAGAAATGAATGAAGATGAATCTATTGAGCTATTTAGCTGGCATGCATTCAAGCAACCAAGTCCTAAAGAAGATTTTACCGAACTTTCTAGAAATGTAATTGCTTATTCTGGAGGATTGCCACTAGCTCTTGAAGTCCTTGGTTCCTATTTGTTTGATATGGAGGTAACAGAGTGGAAGTGTGTTTTGGAGAAACTTAAGAAAATTCCTAATGATGAAGTACAAGAGAAGTTAAAAATAAGCTTTGATGGTTTAAATGATGATACTGAGCGGGAAATATTCCTCGATATAGCTTGTTTCTTTATAGGGATGGACCGAAATGATGTTATACATATACTAAATGGCAGTGAACTTTATGCTGAAAATGGAATACGTGTCCTTGTAGAGCGAAGTCTTGTTACTGTTGATCAAAAGAACAAGCTTGGAATGCATGATTTGCTACGAGACATGGGAAGAGAAATCATCCGTGTGAAATCACCAAAGGAACCTGAGGAGCGTAGCAGGTTATGGTTTCATGAGGATGTGCTTGATGTATTATTGAAAGAAATTGTAAGACCTACATTTATTTATTTTGGATGAGCTACTAGAAGCCATACTTTCATTTTACATTTTTGTCTATTTGATTTCACAGGGAACAAAAGCTGTTGAGGGATTGACTTTGATGCTACCACGAAGTAATACAAAATGTTTTACTACAGCTTTTAAGAACATGAAGAAACTCAGGTTGCTTCAACTTGCTGGTGTTCAGCTTGCTGGAGATTTTAAGAATCTTTCAAGAGATTTGACATGGCTATATTGGGATGGATTTCCTTTCAAATGCATACCAGAAGACCTTTATCAAGGAAGTTTAGTTTCCATTGAGTTAGAAAATAGTAATATCAGTCATATGTGGAAAGAGGCCCTGGTATTAATTTTGAGTTTAATTTTTGGCATTTCTTGAATTATTTTTGCTTTTCTTATCTATGGATGCAATCTAAATTAAGCATCTCAAAAATTAATACTAAGTTGCTCTTCTAATTTTTAAAATTAAGCAACTTTTTTTCCAAAAGTTTTCGTATTTAGGAGATGATTTCAAATATAATTTATGGTCAATGCTAATTTTATTTGTACTATCTTTAAATGATGTGTGGGCCCATTATTTTTAAAACATAAATCTCCTACACAATTATTGTAATGGTTAAACTTTAGTAATGTAAAAACTTTTTATGCTAACCTGAAATTTTATAATATTTAATAAGCACTATCATGAAAATTCTCTTTTAGTTCCAAAGATAAAACATATAGTCACCTAAATCTTGTGCAAAAACATTGAAATGAAAAAGAAGGGAGATGTAAAGATTGCTATTCTGAATATTCATTGAAGCCGCTCTAATTTCAAATATCAAAACCTATCTAATATTTGTTAATGGTTAACCTTAAATTTTAAAATCTCAATAGTATGCCAACAAATTGCTTTTAATAATTTCTATGACATATTATATACAGAACGTAGTCCTGGTAGAAAAAATTCAAAGCAAAAGTAAAACTAAACCCATTGACATTCAAATAAAGACTCTACACAAATTTAAATATTTTTCTTTCTAGATGCAAGGTTATTGTTGATACACTGTAATTGCTTCCATCTATATTAGTAAGCTTCTCATTTACATTTTTTCTGTAACATTTCTTTTCTTTCAGTTGATGGAAAAGCTGAAAATTCTCAATCTTAGTCATTCTCATTATTTGACACAGACCCCAGACTTTTCATACTTACCATATCTTGAAAAGCTAATACTCATAGATTGTCCAAGACTATTGGAGGTTTCTCATACCATTGGACATCTCAGGGATGTCGTGCTGATAAATTTGGAAGACTGTGTTAGCCTTCGTAACCTTCCAAGAAGCATTTATAATTTGAAATCTCTCAAAACTCTTATTCTTTCTGGATGTTTATTGATTGACAAGTTGGAAGAAGACTTGGAACAGATGGAATCTTTGACAACACTGATTGCGGATAAGACTGCAATAACAAGAGTGCCTTTTTCAGTAGTACGGTCAAAAAGCATTGGATACATTTCTCTATGTGGCTATGAAGGATTCTCACATGATGTATTTCCTTCTATCATTTGGTCTTGGATGTCACCAACAAATAATCCTTTATGCCTAGTCGAATCTTATGTGGGTATGTCATCTCTTGTTTCTTTTAATGTGCCAAATAGTAGTTCCCACGATCTTCTAACTATTTCCGAAGAACTGCCAAAGCTTAGAAGTCTTTGGGTGGAATGCAACTCCGAACTTCAACTATCTCAAGATACAAGAATAATTTTGGAAGCTTTACATGCTGCCACAAATTTTGAGGAAAAAGAATCAAGTGCCACAACTACATCACAAGGGCCAAATACAAAAACTTCTGCAATAATTGAATGTAGCAATCAAGAGCACATTTCCGGATCAAAAAGTTCTTTGAAATCTCTTCTAATTCAAATGGGAACGAATTGCCAAGGCTCTAATATTCTAAAAGAAAACATTTTACAGGTCTCTATCTCTACTATCATCTCACTCTTGCGTGTGCATCTAGTTGTGATTTTAATATATGATACTACCTTAAATATATTTTTTATTTTTACCAATTTTTTATTAACCTTTTAGTCCTTAATAATTTTTTTATTTTATTTATGGTCTCTAAATTTGTTCAGATAATGCTTTAGGGACCAAAAACAAAATAAAAATTTCATTAAGGAGTAAAAAGTTATAAAAAAAAATTAGAGAACAAAAATAAAATATGAAAATTTATTAAGTACCAAAAATATATTTAAATCAATGAAATATGAATATTTTTTATAAAAACCAGTAATAATTTTAATTATGGTCTTATAGTCTTTGTAGTTGAGTCGTTTTTAATATATGAATTTGTTGAAAATTTCATATTAAATAATGATATGACCAAAATAATATATATAAGCAGGGACAATCTTCACTTCATAAACTAATTTTGTGGGTTAAATTAGATTAAGTACATACTCTAATCTAATGTGGTATACTAGTTGTATATAGAATCTCAAAAAAAATATTCTCATAAATATGCTAAAAGAAAAATGATGTTGTAAATCAATTGAGCATGCTAGAAATGGATATCTTCTCTTTAGGAAACTAGTATCTGTACATAATCTGTCCCGCGATAAAAAGAAGTCCAGTAATGGAATTTCACTTCAGATAAATGTAGTAGTACGAGTGTTGTCATTTATATATATTTGTTTCATATAAGCAAAAAACTATTAGAATCTTCAAAACGCACAATTGAGTGGTATTTCAAAATGCCTAAGTTTATTTTTTAAAACAATTTAACTTTTATTCTATCAGTTATCATTACTTCAAAATAGTAATTTTGGTAATCAAAAGATCTTTCCTTTATTGATGATGTTAGAAAAATTGAGACAAGACTAGAGAAAATAGAAGAGATTCTATTGCATTTGGCACTTAAACTACATGAGTTGGTAGACGATAACCATTCCAAAACTCTTCAATTAGCACAAATGAACATAATGTCAATTACGCTTTAATTATACATAGTGGTTACATGCATACAAGAATAGTGTTCCTAATGCATATTAACTTACACCCCTTTATCTTCTAACACTAACTCTGTGACTCATTATTCTTTATTTTCTAATCATTAATTTTAACAGATATGAAATTAAGTAATTATCTTGTAATGAAAATTATATCCTTAATTGGTCAGTTAATTTTAAGGTTGTATTCATTAATATATTGTTACTATATTGTTCTACAAACATTTGAGGATATTTTCAATTTATTTTTTCCAGAATATGACTACAAATGGGTGTGACAGTGGTTTGTACCCAGGTGACAATTATCCTGATTGGGTAACCTTCAATTGTGATGGTTCTTCCGTAATTTTTGATGTCCCTCAAGTGAATGGGTATAACTTGAAGACAATGATTTTCATTCTACACTCTTTTACCCCTGACAACATAACTTCAGATGGCCTTAAAAATGTGTTGGTGATAAATCACACAAAGTCCACCATTCAGCTTTATAAGAGAGGCACATTAGTATCCTTTGAAGATGAGGAATGGCAGAGAGCAGTATCAAATATAGAACCTGGTAACAAAGTGGAGGTTGCTATTGTTTTTGAGAATGGATTCATTGTGAAGAAGACAACAGTTTATCTCATTTATGATGAACCAAATCCAAATGACAAGAAATTAGAGTATTGCCGTGCCTCTGATAAGAATGTTGTTGTTTCCGGTCACGATGAAAATATATCTGTTGTTGGGTGGATTTCTCCTCAAGTGGAATCCACCAATGACTTTAAACAAAAACAGAAAAGAAGAAAATTTGAATGATGATAAAAGATGGTGAAAGGATAGTAGGGTAAGCATAGATTCTTTGGAGTCTGCAAACCTTAGATTGGTGCTTCTGGTTGTGGTGGATTGACCAAGGATAGTTTCAGACAGAGGATTAAAGGTTTGAATTGTAGATTGGTGGTTATCGATGCTCTAGTTGCTGAACGTGGGGTGCTTGGGAAACATGACTCTTGGGTTGGGATCTTGGTTTCAAATGAGTCCAACTTGTGCTAGCGCATTAAAAAGGAAGAACATACATTTTGGATACCAGTGATCATAACAAAGGTATGATAACAACCCCATCATACCAGTGAATTTCTGCTTTAAACCAGAAAATGCTGAAATGCAGGGGACATTACTTTTGCTTTTGCATTGAATGGCTGATAGACCAGATTACTAATTAATTTTTCACGTAACTACTGTCTTGAAGTTAGTGCTATTAGATTGAAGTTTGGGTTTTTGCTATGTTTGATAAATGTCTTTAGAAACTTGAAACAATGTTGAGTAACGATGATAGTGGGTAGATGTTGTTTTTCTGTCCCTTTTCTTGTCTTCTCTAAAAGAATAAGTATCGATGGTTTCGAAGTTTTGTTTTAACAGTAAAACTGGAATATTTGAGAGAGAAATGGCAACAACTTTAGAAGCCACTGAATTTTGAACACAACAAATTTACAAAAAAAAGGAAGAATCTAATCTTGAGTTTGTATTGAAGTTTACATGATCAAGACATTTATTTTTGAGCTTGAACAGCATTTACATGAAACTACTATACTACATTTGGGATTTAAACTGGAATGGCTTCAATTCAACTCATCATTGAAAACATAGCTGGATCATTTCAGCGTTATTTTAGCTTGAGGACTAATACAAGAGACCATTTATGATGTATCGCCTTATGGTATTGTTATAGCACAACTATTTACTCGTTATAAACAATGTTAAGACTTAGTTTTTAGTCCTTACTAGTTACTACCATTCAAAAATAACATCTCTATTAATCTCTAGAGCAAGTTCTTCCTAGCGTAATCGCTTGTCTCTTATTCACCATTCATTTGAATTTTGATTTTACTGCCACTGATTGAAGTTATATTTAATTTACTCATTTCGTCTCTATATTTTAACTCCGCCTATGTGTGTTTGCATGCAGGGCCTGTCCCAAGACAGGATAAAGGAGGAGAGTTGGGGTCAGGGGTTGCGAACCGGCCGTAAAAAATGGGCTAGGATCCTTGCCACAAGGCAAGGCGCAACATCAGTCCCGGGATGTAGTGATAAGTGAACTAGGGTCCATGCTAAAAGGCAAGGCGTCAGGTCTTCACCCGAATTTGGTGACAAATAGGCAAGAGTCCCAACACGCAGATAGGCGAGCATGGCGGGCAAACATCGCCTAGGGATTAAGGATGAAATTGGGAAGCTGGAACATAGGAACATTAACGGGTAAACTGAGGGAGTTAGCAAATGTTTTTGCTAGAAGGAAAGTGAATATTGTTTGCTTGTAAGAAACTAAGTGGGTTGGAGAAAAGGCCAAGGAGGTGAAGGGCACCGGTTTCAAGTTGTGGTATACAGGTACATCCAAGAGTCAAAATGAGATTGGAATTATGATCGATAGAAGTTTTAGAGATAAAGTCGTGGATGTCACAAGGAAAGGCGACAGGATTATGATGATTAAGCTTGTAGTAGGGGATCTAATTTTAAATATCCTTAGTGTGTATGCACCACAAGTTGGACTACAATCAAATGAAAAGAACCAATTTTGGGAAGACTTTGAGGAGCTTTTGAGAGGGATATCCTGAGAGGAGAAGATTTTCCTATGACGAGATCTAAATGGTCATGTTGGTAAAAATAGTAGAGGTTTTGATAGAATTCATGGAGGTTTTGGCTATGGGACGAGAAATGAGACTGGAGAAGATGTCTTAAATGTTGCACTAGCCTATGATTTGATGCTAGCGAACACATTTTTTGAAAAAGGGAGTCTCATCTTATCACTTATCATAATGGTCAAAATTGTAGTCAAATTGATTTCTTTATGGCTAGAAGAGAAGATAGAAATTCTTGTATTTATTGCAAAGTATACTCTAGAGAATGTGTGGCGACACAACATAAGTTGGTAGTTCTAAAGGTGCGGTTCAACAAAGTTCTTAATTTGAGGAAGAAGACTCAAAACCAAAGGATAAGATGGTGGAAGCTAAAGGAGGAAAAACATATAGAGTTTAAGGAAAATATGTTGCATGAAGGACCGTGGGAGTTTATTGAAGAAGCTAAAGAAATATGGAATAAGATGACTATGTGTGTCCAAAATGTGGGAAGGAAGGTACTGGGTGAAAGCAAAGGAAACATGGTGGTGGATTGGAGAGGTGCAGGAGGTTATTATAAAGAAGAAGGAATGCTTTAGATATTTGCATAAATGTCCCAATGATGAAAATTTGTAAAAATTTAGAGAAGTGAGAAAAAATGCAAAGAAAGCTGTGCGAGAAGCTAGAGACAAGGTTTTTGACGATTTGTATAAAAATCTTGGGAGCAAGGATGGTGTAAAAGGTATTTACAAACTTGCTAAAATGAGGGATAAGAAGAGTAAAGACCTCACCCAAGTTAAATGAATCAAGGATGAAAATCAAAAACTTTTGGTAAGGGATGAAGATGTAAGTAAAAGATGGATGAACTACTTTAACGAACTTTTTATTGGGGATGACGATAAAAGTGAGGTGGATTTAGAGGATGTTTCTGATTATCTGAATAGAAGATTTGTATGCAGGATTAAGACACATGAAGTTAAGGAGGCTTTAAAGAGGATGAAAAATAATAAAGCTTTGGGACCCGATGACGTCCCTGTTGAAGTGTGGAAAGGCTTGGGAGATGTGGCAATAAAATGGTTGACCAATCTTTTCAATAAGATTCTTTAAATGAATAAGATGCCTGATGCTTGGAGGAAAAGTATGCTTGTGCCTATTTACAAAAACAAGGGAGATATTCAGAATTGTTCTAACTATAGAGACATCAAGCTCATGAGCCATACTATGAAGTTATGGGAAAGAGTTATTGAACATCGCCTAAAGGGGGGGACCAAGGTTTCTGTAAATCAATTTGGATTTATGCCAGGAAGATGTACCATGGAAGCTATTTTCTTGATGCGAAAATTAATGGAAAGGTATTAGAAAAAGAAGAAAGACTTACATATTGTGTTCATAGATCTTGAGAAAGCATATGATAGGGTGCCAAGAAAAGTTTTATGGTGGACTCTTGAGAAGAAAAAGGTAGCATTAAAGTATGTTAATACAATTAAGGATATGTATGATGAGGCTATGACATGTATGAAAGCTTGTAATGGAACATCAAGGTTTTTTCCTATCATGGTAGGTGTTCACCAAGGTTCAACTCTTAGCCCTTATCTATTTGCCTTAGTAATGGATGAACTAACAAAAGATATTCAAGAGGAAGTGTTGTGGTGTATGCTTTTTGCAGATGATATCGTGCTTATTGATGAAACCAAAGATGATGTTAATAGGAAACTGAAATTGTGGAGGAACACTTTGGAGTCTAAAGGATTCACGATAAGCAAAAGCAAGATGAAGTATATGTAGAGTGAGTTTTCGTGGGGAAAAGATGGTGGTCAAGCCACAGTGCATCTACTTGGTCAAGAGGTACCCAAGAAAGATGTTTTTAGATAGTTGAGATAATTTTTGTAAAAAGGTGGTGAGATTGATGACGATGTAAATCATAGAATCAGAGCAGGATAGATGAAATGACGGAGTGCATCTAGGTTTTTGTGTGACCGCAAATTTCCCCTTAAGCTAAAAGCAAAATTCTATAGAACAACTGTAAGACCGGTAATGTTATATGGAGCGGAATGCTAGCCAGCACATAAGCAACATGAGCACAAAATAGGGGTAGCAAAAATGAGGATGTTAAGGTGGATGTGTTGTTATACGAAGATGGATAAGATAAGAAATGAGGATATTTGACGAAAGGTAGTAGTAGTTCCAGTGTGTGAAAAGATGAAGGAGTATAGATTGAGATGGTTTGGGCACGTTATGAGATGACCACTGGATGCTCTCGTTAGAGCAAGAGTTTGTTACCAAGAGTTCGACACAAAAAGATGTAGAGGTCGACCGAAACTCACCTGGGGAAAGGTAGTTAAACAAGACCTAATAGAGTGGGATATAGATTGGCGGACAGTGTGTCTTAGGACGAAGTGGAGAAAAGCTATAAGCTTAGTGGAGGGCTAAACTCATTAGTATGTCTATGTTCCAGTCGTTCCCCTTTTTTAGTTTTTTCCCTCTTTATTTCTCCCCTCCTCCTTTCACCTTTCTTTTATTTTCGCGTATTTTTCATTTCTTTTGTCTTATTTTCCCTTTTTCTTCCCATCTCCCTTTCTCTTTCTTTGTCTTATTTTCGATCTATTATTGGGTTCATCTACTACTGACCCCAATTAACTTGGGTTAAAGGTGTTGTTAATGCTGTTGTATGTTGATTTTGTCTCTATAGTTGTAACAATTAATTGCAGCCAACTGAAACAAAGACATGTGGGTCTTCTCTTTTGTCCTACGTTTCTTCTCTTCCTCCATTAGGCCGAATCTCATTTCCCTTGTTACAAGTAATTCATTTTCTTTTACTTCATCTTTTTCCCCTTTTCAACTCTTTTGTCAATGCTTTAATATGATTGTTTTTTTTTAAACACCAAAATTACTTCTTGTTTGAGAGAATCTTAAATCAGATTTCATGTATAACGGTAAACTAATGGGAGGAATACCAGGTAGTGAGCGAAAGATTAAGACTAGAACTTGGAAGACTGTTATAGAATTTTTTTTAAGGCTTAAATATGTTTTTAATTTCTAATATATATTTGAATTTTGTGCTTGTTCCCTACTAAAAAAATTGTATTTGCTTCTTGATATTTGAATAGTTTTGTGTAAGGTCTCTTTCATCAGTTAAATGATGATGTGTCCGTTAAATATTATGAAAGACAATTTGTGACAATTTAGAAACCACTAGTAGTCATCTAAAGAATTAAATTACAACTTCTGACAGTTTAAAAACCACTAGAATCAATTAAAGCAATAAAAAATGCACATGCAAAAGAGGCCACCTTCCCTCACTGACTTGGCGAACTTTCATTCGATCATTTTGTTTCCTCAAGATTTGTATCAGCAAACAAATTTGTCTCTCTCTTTTCCTCTCTCTAAAACCAACCTCATCTACAAAGGCTTCTCCCTTACCACCATCTCCATTGTCGATTAGAAATGTCTTGTTGTCATTGTCCAAGTTCAGTTTCCGACGTCAAGTAGAGTCACCCCATCGACACCACCCAGGTTTAGCCTAATGCCAAGATTGTGATTTTTTGCCTCAAAACCTAGATCTAGGACATTTGTCGGCAACCACTTTGTCACCTTGCGTCCCGCACAAAGGTAGATCTTGCCTTGGATGTGGTGGATTTGGTCTTGGACATCTTTAAGGGATTTGAACAATAGGTTATTGATGAATAAATAGGAGATGTTAGTGGGGGTGGGAGAAGAACGTGTCGATGAGACTAGGGCTGAGGCAGAGTTGGCCATGCATGTCATTTCCGAAGTCATCAAGGTTGTCACCAAATTCATCAGCTCTTGATTTGTTCTATGTTTCAATTTGGGTTAGCTTTTGACCCGATTTGATTCACATTTAATTAGGATTTATTTTCCTACTTGTAGAAGTAAAATTAAACCTTTATTTTTAGATAATGTATTCTTTGTTATTTTGTGCTTTTGTGAATTGTTTTATGATTGAAGTATCATTATGCCTTCTTTGGTTTTGTGGCTATAGAAATATTCGAATTGGTTGTTCAACCTTTTACATTCCCTCTAAGTGTTTTTCTCTGATGTCCACTATGGAGTTTCCCTTGAGTGATCGATTGATGGCTTTTAATTGAAATGCAAACAATGCTAGAATGAAATCCTATATGGATAGCATCTTTGGTAGCATAAGTGTTTTTTATGATTCAATTGCCCATTTATGAATGGAGGGATATGGATTAGGATGAGGAAGGAGTCATTGTCAGAAATTTTATTTGATTTTTACATGAATTGATTCTAGCAATTTTTAACTATTAGAAATTTTAATTTTAATTTCGAATTAAATACTGGCGGTTTCTAAACAAATCTAGGGATTTTGAGTCACCACAAATCATGTTATCAAATATTTAATGAACACGTTATTACTTAACTGACGACAAAGACCTCACATGAAACTTTTTAAATATCAGGAAACAAATACAAAAGAAAAATTTATTAGAAAGCAAACATAATATTCAAATATATAATAGAGATAAAAAAAATATATTTAGGCTTTTTTTAAACTCCAGAATGGGTTCTTGGTTGAGCTTCATTGCCAGGATCCAGGATTAGTAAAGTTAGAAGAAATTTCCAATAGTCCAAAATGAACACTTCAAATTTCAATTCTTAGAATTGTGTTTAGAAAACCTAGGATTAATTCTACATCTTTTTATATGACAATTTTGCTATTTGCTTCTATCCAACAGATCAAATGAGACTGATATTGACATTCTCTATTGCAATGGGATGGAAGTTCTTGTTGTCATTAATGAAATGATTTTCAACTTCATTTCATTTCATTGCATTGTTAACATTAAATAAGTCCATGTAATGGTATACTTATGAAAATTATAAATAAAAAATTAAAATCTTATAGAGATTAAAATTGAACAAACACAAACTTATAAGAATTAAAAATGAGTAAAATATCTTACAGGAATTAAAATTGAAAAAAGATATACTTAGAGAGACTAAAACTAGAAAAATGAACTTATAGGAATAAAAAAAAACATTAACTTACAAGTACTAAAAATATATTTAAACCAATAAAAAAATACAAGTTTATGGTTCTTTGACACAACCCTGTCCCTACTCCTTTCCAATTCATGTTTCTTCTTTTTCTAGCTTCACCCTCAACCTTACCCTTGTTCTGTCAGACTGTGAGGCTTTAATTTTTCCTGAAAGAAAAGAAAAACGAATGCAATATTCATGAGTGAAGGATCGTCCTTTTCGTTTGGGATTCTCACATATGCAATATGCAATATGCATCGTGTGCCGTTTAGCGAAGCATCATCCTTTCTTCTTCTTCTTATTTTAAGGTGCAAGTGTTGGGTCTGTGCTCCTCACGGATTATGATTTGATAATAAAGCTATAAGATATTGGATTATGCAAAAAAGTGAATTATGGTGAACTTAAACGGGAATAACATTTGGAATATTTATTTAACCTCAGACTTCATGTGTACCAAAATAGAGCACTTTTTTTATATAAAACAAATGTTTTGCAAATTTTGACAATTGACAATTTTATATGTAACCATTTTTGTTAACTTTGTCTATTTACATATACTAAAAGACAAATAAATTTGTAAAAAATCAAGTTTTATAAAAAAAAATATTATAATATAAATCCTCACTCATAATGTGGCCGTGCATCAAACGTATATATCTAACATCTAGTTAATTCATAAAAGGATCACGTTTTTGCTAATCACTAAGAGGTTAGAGCAATTACTTTTCAACACTGTTGTTTCTATTTATTGCCAACCATTTGAATTTAGATTACAATTCAAGTTGGCCCAAGCAAATAGAACCAAAGACACATGGTTCTTCTTATCTTCTATTTTGCTTTGAATTACTTCTCTTATTCCTATAGGCTGAAGCTCATTTAGTTTCCTTTGATATGGTAATTCATTTTCTTTTACACTAAACTTTTGATGGGAAAAATGCGCAATCCCAGTGTATCAGGCGGAGAGGGGGATCTTATCTAGTCGTATCCAAGGTGACCTCAGGAGATACTATTCACACTGCCAAAATTACTTTTCTCACTACTCACATGGGTAGTTTTTATTAAGTTCCAAAAGTACCCTTCCCATTAAAACAAGATTCCATTGCTCACAAGTAAAATGGGGACTGCATTTTTTATGCACATAGTTGGGGTGAAAATAAATTGAACAATGAAAATATGATTTTGTTGTATAATAAATCGTGTTTTCGTTATTTTTTCATCCCTCCAATAAACAATGGAACAATATTTTATTGTTTACTTTTTTTCACCCCTATTTACCAAAACAGAAGTATAATTCCATTGAAAAAGATGACCAAATTTACTAAAATGGAAGTATGCTTCCATTGAGAAGGATACACAAATTGAATTTCAATTTTGAAGGGTTGCTCAATTAATTCAAAACCAAAATGATACCACGTATTTACTCTTTCTAATATCAATAGGTTAGCAAAATGCAAAATGCTTGAATCTCAACATGCACCAAGTCAAGGTGGTGCGATGCACGAGTGGCATGAGGTGGGCAACACATGCTGTGGTGAGACATAGGTTTGGACAGGGTGAGGTGGTCAACGCTGCGTAGTATGATGCAGATCTCGACAAGGCAAGGCGGTTTGGTAACACAAACATGATTCTGAGGGTTGGCACACAATGGTGACAGAGTGGTGTCGATGCTGGTATGGAGGTTAGCGGGTTAGAGTTTGAAGGAAAGGGAAATAGGATGCTAGAAAGGGAAGGAGGGTAAGTTCATCATTTCACAAAATTTTGTAGTGAAAATAACAATTTTCATAGTGAGAATAACAATTTTCATAGTGAGAATAGAATCTTTTAGTGACATTCCATCTCTAGTCTTGAGTTATCAAGTCACTAATCTAACCCCGTGCCACTTGCTCAACCAATGGTAGATCCATAGTGTGGCCACCCCCACAAAGCAATATTTTGCTTAATATGTCAAGAAATTATTTTTTTCTCCTGAAAAAATAAGTATTATTTTGATAAGATAATTATTTTAAAAATAAATGTAAAAAATTATAAAATATAAAAAAATATAATACTAACTGTACATAGAGAAAAATAAATTGACACTAATTTTACTCAAAAAATAAATTGCCTCTAATTTTCCCACTTTACCAATTTTAATTTTAATCATTTTCAATTTCTCTAATCTTTTTAATGCCTAAAATGAAAATGGACAGAAGACAATTTTAATTAGTAAAACTTTAGATATTTAGATATTTTGTTTGACATAAAACAATGTCTTTTGTAAAATCTTATAATGTTTTCATGTGTTAAATTATTATAAATTATTTTTTGACTTCACTAAAAAAAATTTCTAAATTCGCCCATGTCCAACCCTAGTGGATATGAGTTATCAGGTCACTTGGTAACACAATTGGGTAAGTTCCCGTTCATCACCGGAGTTGCATTATAAAAAATTGATTTTTGTACAAAATAGTAATAAATTGAGTAAATTATACTCGTATCTCATGTATTATTTTTTAAAATTGCATCCAATATTCCTTCTTTTTTGCACTCTACAAAAACCCTTTAATTGTTTATCTCATATTACACTCATACCCCCTCTCTCGTAAACACCATTTAATAATTTCACGGAAAGTTGGCACATGCTGGTCAGTGACTTTTAACGAAAACTTATGTCTAAAATACCCCCATCTTCTTCCTCAAAATAACATTTTGGATTTTACAAACCCTCTTCTTCTTCAACAACCTCTCTTCACCTACCACTACCACCTCCTTCTCCTCCTCCTCCTCCCTCTCCCAAGGCAACATCATCTCTTCCTCCTTATCGTCATCCTTGCTCACCAACACGACGTCCGAACGCACCCACTCCCACCAAAGCAACTACCACCACCGTAATCACCGCTACCACCATAGCCACTGTCGTCACAACCATATCCACCTCCACCACCTCCTCGTCCCCCGCCGTAGCTTCAGTCACCATCATCGTTTTGTCTGGTTCCCTGGACACTAGTAAAGAGAGAGGGGTATTGGGTGCAATTTGAGAAAAACACAAGGGGTGCGAGTGTAATTTACTCTGACAGAAAATTTTATCTGTTCAAATATTTGAATTGACGATAGTTAAAGACATTAAGAGATATGAGGTAAAAGTAATGGATAAAAAGGGAGGAGTATCAGGTGCAATTTGAGCAAAACACAGAGAGTACGAATGTAATTTACTCTAAAAAATTTAGTAGAATGTAAAAAAAAACTACAAACTGTTACAAGAAAATCAAGTATAAAATTAGTTTCTTATTAGAATTTTATATTTTAGCACGTAATTTAAAGTAAGTAAAGCTCTTATGAATTTATTTGGTCATCAGTTTAATTCATGACCAATTATTATTATCAAATAGAAACAAAATTTTAGCACATAATCATCATCATTATTATTATCAAATAGAAACAAAATTTTAAATGATAAAACCAATTATTACAAAATATAATTGCATATATTTTCCATATCAATATTTAAATGATATTAATATATTATGTATTTAAATCTACTCCATATTTACAAATATTTACAAAATAAATAATGTATAGAAAAACACATTCTTAAGACTTTAACTTTGTGCAATTCATGCTGCAAAGCCTTTGTACGAAATAACAATGTTCAAGCTCATCAATCCCTAACATAGGTTATGTTCATGCTACAAGATAAATGGGCGTAATGAGTTTTCAATTACAATAATAATGTAAGATCCTTTAAAACTTTAGATTATTTGTTTGATGATGGAAGGTTTGATGAGTTTGTGATGTTGTCTTGGGAGGGGTTGAATGTACAAGCTATGTAGCACCGACATCAACACGCGACACGTGCCACAGCTCGATTCTCCGACACGTTAATCTTAAAAGATTATGAATTTTGACACGTTGGGACACATTTTAATATTAAATAATATTTTTAATTTATATAATGTATATTTCATTTAATATTCAATAATTTATATAGTCATATATTTTCAATTGAAACTCTATATAGCATTAACAGAAAAATATCAATCAAATGAAAAAATTATAAATTGAAACCTAAAAAACTAAAAAGCAAAACCCGTTTGGACCTAAACAAATATAAATTTGAATCTTAAAAACTAAAAATATAAAATTGTTTAAACAGTTCAAGTGTTTGGGACTTTCATGCTGCGGCCTTGTTTAATTATTTTTTTAAGAAAAAACCTAAACGGTGACTGGTGTGTGAGAGTGAGAGAGTGAAAAGCAAAACCAGTAAATTTGGGGCTTTCGTGGTGTAGCCTGCGGTGTTGGACTGCTGGTACTGGTGAGTGGGTGTTTTGGATGCAACAAAGCAAATCGAGAGAGAAGGTGCAAGAGCAATTACCTGTGACTAGTCAGAAGCAAACCACACGATGGCGGAGGAGCAAGAAGTGAACGGCGGTTGAACGACGGTTGGAAGCGAACGGTGGCGAGTGAAACCGTGAAGAAGCAAGAAGCGGAAACTGTGAAGAAGAAGAAGCAAAATCGCATGAGGTAAGTTGCTAAGGAATTCTACAAATATAAATTACTCAATTTTGTTCCCCCGAAAATGCCCTTTGACCGTGTTGGACACGATCAAATTCACGTATCGAAACTGGTCAACGAGTTGAGTTTGTTGACCGCGTGTCGAACACCGTGTCAGCACGTGTCGGCGTGTCGGATCATGTCGGACGCGATTCTCTCTATTTTTGGACGTGTTCGTGCTTCATATTGTACAAGGATAGGGGCATATGTCTTAAAGGATAAGCTAAAATTGTTGAAGTCAAAGCTAAAAGAGTGGAATTCATCTCAATTTGGCAACATTCATAGAAGGCAGGAGTTTATTGAAGAGCAAATGAATAACCTTGATATAAAAAAGGAATTGATTGCTTTGTCCAGGGAAGAAATGTCTCTAAGAATAGAGTTACAAGAGGAACTATGAGTTGGAATGAAGAGCAATGAGTCCTTACTAAGGAAAAGGTCAAGAGCAAAGTGGTTAGTGGAGAGAGATAGTAATACTATATATTTCCATAGGGTCATCAACTACGTAATGTTGTGTTTTCATAATTATTTGTTCAAGTGTTTTAATTATATTACTAGAGAAATTAAATTTAAGTTAAGTGTTTGAATGAATTAATTTATTTAAGAGTTAGTAAAGTTGAGTATGTGTTTTATGTGTATTTGCAAGTTTTTGGAGTATTTGGGCCTAGAAGGGTGGGCTTTAGAATTATGATAGAGGAGCAGGTGTGTTTAGTAGAAGCCAAGGTGTAAATAGAGAGAAGAAGAAGGGTAAAAAAAACTCTCAAAAACCCTCAAATTAATAAAGTTATCTCAAAATAAAATCTTTCATTTCCCCTCACTTCGTCTTCTCCAAGAAACCACCATTGAAGAAACTTCAAGCTTTGGTGTTATGCAAAATAGGAGTTCCTTTCTTCTCCCTTTAGTATTGTTGGTTGTCTCTAGATGAGGTAATCCCCCCTATTTCTCTCTTTGAGTTCATTTTCTTTTTCCCCCATGGACGCTCTTCAAAACTTTATAAAAGTGTTCATTTTCAAGGTTTTAATGTGTTTTCTATTGGTTTAGGGGTTTGGGGTGGTATGGATGATGTAGAGTTGAAATTATATTTGGGATCCATTAGAGGAGATTTGATGGAAATTACGTAGGTTTGCAGACCTGTCATGCTTAAGTGCCATCCAATGTGCGCTTAAGCAAGACAGGGGAGCTAGTGTAACATCCCAAAAATTTAAATATGTCAATTAAAGATAAAAAGAGAAATTATAAAAATGCCCTTAAGATGAAAATTACCAAAATACCCTTAGATATTTTGGTTAAATATTTTGAAGTGAAATTTTCAATAATACCCCTGAAATAAGTAGCAAATTACCAAAGTACCCTTGAGGTTAAATTACCAACATACCCTTGGATATTTTACCTTAGATATTTTTGTAGAAACTTGAAGAGAAAATTACAGAAATGCCCTTAGGATGGAAAATTACCAAATTACCCTTAGTAACAGATAAAAATTACAAGAAAACTAGAAATACCTAGACTGACTGAAAATTTATAATTAGTATCTAAAACTATCATATGAGGAATATCTATGATCGTAGTGTGATACAAGAAGGAAAGAATAGAATTTTATATCTCCCTATGTACTTAACCAAACGCGGTGTTTGACCACTCATTTTAAAGCTTAAGATGTCCTCTATGTTATTCTAAAATATAGGACCAAACTGAGCAATGAAATTATGCCCAGAATTTAATAAAACACAAGCTATCCAATACTGTGGATACTCAAAAATAGTTTCTGTCACCCGAATTGAGAAATTTATTTCTCTCTCATTTCTTATTCAAATTAGGTGTATAATATGGAATTAAATATCTAGATTTCTAATACAACATATAAAAATTTTAGATAAATCTAGAGTTTGTACTGCCTGTAATAACAAAAATACTAAGGGATGTCATTGTCCTAAGTTGAATTCGCTGGCAGTTTGGAAGTCTAGATTAAAAATGCTATATCTTGAGTTTTATAACTCCAAATAAGGCATGTGATACCTTGTTAGGAATCTTAGGAAGTCTAGTTTAACATACTAAAAGATGATAATTTTTGGACAAGTAGATTCGTACAGAATAAATAATGAGTGAACCTCATCTGGTTAAGTGTTTCTAGCCTTTTGGACCTTTTGGATTGGGCACAACTTGTAACTCTTGGATTTTGGCCCAAGGAATCAAATCTTCAGCTCATATTTGGAATATTCAGAAGTGGATTTACATGCAACAGCCATAGAATAGGCATATCTAAGTGAACTAATAGAAAGAAAAGTTTGGTAAACCAAAGTCAATGGTAAGTCAATGGAGATAAGCTTTTTGAACCAACCTTTCTAGGTGGCCTTCAAGGTGGAAAGAAAGCATTAGATGAGAAAATCTTGCAAATAAAAATCTAGTTTCAGCCAAGACATTAGCACTAATCAGATTGTGTCTCATGTCCAAGCCTTTCCACATGGCATAAAATCAAGCTTAGGAAATCATTGCTTTTAGAAAATAAACACAAAATTGAAGGTGCAGCTGCTAGTATATATGTACAGCCGTGGGTTTGTATGCCTTAAGAGAATCAATAAACAAAAATCAAGCTTTAGGAAGCCTATCCATGTGCACATATGCCATTAATGAAGGGAATAGTGGTAATGATGATTAGATAAAGAAAATCTAGATATTTTCTTAGTCTATAATGACTTAGTCAACCTAGAACTTAATTAACTACTAACTAAGTTTCTTTCTAACCAATTCCTTTCCATCCTAACTAAATCAATTAGTATAAATAGCTCGGCTATCCCAAAAAATTTTGCACGTATGCTAGCTTCTTGCAAAGTCCACATTTGCTACTTGCACCTAACTTTTCCTTCTTACCTCCTTTGTTGCTCCTAACCGTGACACCTTTTACCACCTCACCTATCAGCCATTTTTCTTCTTCAGGGCTTCATTTCCTAGAGGATTTTCCAAGGAAGACAACCCTTATTTCATTCCATTTCAAAAATCAAACTCACTTGAGGTAGGCTAGGCTTCAATCTCTAGTTAAGAATTTGTTTGGATTAACCTATATGCTTAAATGGGCAGATTTATGGTTATTATTTAGGCTGGAATTTCATGTCCTTTGAAGGTATTTTATGATGTGAAAATGTTGATTTAAAACCATAGGATAGGTGATGATTTATAGGTTGAACTATTAGTGAAGTTTGGAATTATATTTGATGATCTTTGGAAGTGATTTTGATGATGTTTAGGATGTTTGTTCATATTTTTTTTATGGGACTGTTTTGAATTAATTTTTAGAATTAGAGGTTGAATGGTATGTAGGTAAATGGTTCAAATACTTGAGAGAAATTTTTTTGTTATGATGTTCTTGAAAAAAAAAATTTGTATGATGATGAAATCTTAATGTTTTGTGATATAATTGCATGACATGAGTTATGTAGCTTTGCATGTCATTGTGCATGTCATATGCATTAAGAAAGATAAAAAGATAAGACCTGAAGGGTGATATAGTTAAGCTGAGCATGACCCTGATGGTGCCCATAAGGTGATACGGTTAAGTCGAGCACGACCCTGAAGAAAAGACTAAAGAAAGATAATGCCTGAAGGGTGATACAGTTAAGCTGAGCACGACCCTGATGGTACCCAATGGGTGATACGGTTAAGCCGAGCACGACCCTGCGGGAAAGACATATTGACCCAAGGGTGATACAGTTAAGCTGAGCATGACCCTGCGGGAGCAACCTAAGTCTAGTAATGAGCTCATTGTCTAGTTTAGGGTATTAAAGAAGAAATTATTAAAGAAAAGTTATGCATTATCATGATTTATGCTTGCATTATTGATGAAGTATGAGATTATTTTTAAGTGTTTGTGAATAAAATGAAACTACTTCGGGTTATACGTTTATGAAATTAAAATCAACTATTATTGTTCACATGTTTTCTTAATAAATCGAAGTAGCTGGAATGATGACAATGACATTGTATGATGAGTAATTTTTCACCTACTGGGAATTCTTTGGAATTCTCACTGTTTTAGTGTGTTCCCATGTCATTCCAGACAGGTAAATCGGGAGGAGCAGCTACAAATTGGGGACAAACTAGAAGATTTCTTTTAATGTTGCAGATTTGTAGTATTTTCCTATATGCTTTGTAGTATATGGACATTAATATTATTGTATGAAATATTAATTACAAGTTATTACTAAGTTTGAAATTTATTAAAGAGACCAAAATGTCTCTACAGGCTCTATGTAAGCGTAATTTTCATAACATAGTTAAATTTCAAATATTGAGACAAGTTTTTCTTAATCGGATTTGGTTAAAAAATTTACATTAGAAAAGTTAACATCTTCTAGTTACGTATTATGACCTAGGCGTAATATAGTAATTGGAAGGGTGTTACAGCTAGCTTATGTAAGTCTGTGCTTAAGCGTCACCTAGGGTGTGCTTAAGCGAGACAGGATAGTTAGCTACTGTAAGTCAGCTCTTAAGTGTCACCCAAGGTGCACTTAAGTGAGAAAAGAGAGTTAGCTACTATAAGTTTGCGCTTAAGCATCACTTAAGGTGAACTTAAGCAAGAGTCATCAAAAAGGAAGATAAAGACCAGGCTTAAGCACAAGGTATGTCGCACTTAAGCGAGGCTTTCTGTCAAGTGTTCTTTTGTGCATATCATTTTAATTTCAACCTTTAATCCTTCTTAAGGTGTATGTGATCCTTAAATGGGATGAATGAGGTGACATATTGTTATTCTCATGTAATTCACATTCATATGATTGGTGTTTGATCATGGGGACTTGTGGTGTGAAAAGTCTCATGATGTTTAAATGAACTATGGGAGAGTCCATGTTTAGTGAGAAGGATATGAATGATGAATTGATGATGAATTGAATAAGATGTGAATAATGAATTGATGATATGTTGAATGCAATATGTGATCATAACATGCGTGCATTTTATGAATGACATTACAAGTGAGTAGGCACGTAAGTTGATGGTACTAAGAAGGCTCTCAATCTAGTGTTCGAGGTTGTTGATGGTGGCTAACATGAATGGGCCTATAGAATGGATAGGTGGATGAATCCCTAAATGCATAAGGTCCTTGGAATCCTTAGCGAGGTAAGCCACTACCCACGTTCATCCATTTTTGGTAAAACCACTTCCTCCGTAGGATTAATTCGAGTCTCCCCGAATAGTCAGATCATAGAGTACAACTATGTTAAGGGATGTACTTGAATAAATCGTTCAAAGGTGAAATCTTCTGAGAGTAAAGAATTAGTATGACATAACATGATAGATAGACATGTACGTTGATATTTGTGACTTGAGAATAATGTGCTACTTGATGAGCTGTATAATTACATTGTTATTGGATATGTGAAGAATTTTCAAATGGTGAGATATTGTTTTCAATTATATGATATTTTCTTTTAAAAATGAGTCATTTGACAGTGAATAGATTATGATGTTGCTTCTAAGGAGTACGTCACTCAGGGTTGATATGGACTTGGTGGTGGGCTTGGGGACGAGATTCGATCCTCAATCATTTATCTATGCTTTGTCCTAGTGGGGACCAGTTTAGGGTTTAGATATGTTTTTGGATCTATGTTGTATTTATTCCCTTAATGAGACCCTTAAGATTTATTTGAAGCTTTGTTTATGATGTTTTGATGATGTAGTGTCTTGGGACAGACATACATTTATGTTTTATGTCTTGAGAACCTTGTATGGATGATGTTTATATGATATGCTCCTATTGATGAAAAATTTGTACATATTTTCATTAATTAAATTATTTCAAGAGTTTTATAAAGAGTAAAAGTGAATATTTTGAATTAAAGTCTTTGTGCTTCATGTAATGACATCAAGGGTTGTTACAAATTGGAGGAGAAAAAAGAACTTGGTGAGGGGACTGAGAGTGAGTTGTAGGTGGGTAGAGGAGCCAAAGGAAGTGAAGAAAGAGATACACAATTTCTTTAGTGAAAGATTTAAGGAGGAAAGGTGGACAAGACCAAAGCTTAATGAGGTGGATTTTAATAAGATATCCCAAGATGATAACCTTGCATTGGTGGCACCCTTTGATGAAGAGGAGATAAAGGAAGTTGTTTAGGAGGAAGCTTGAAAATCCCCAGGCCGAATGGGTATAATTTCAAAATTATTAAGAAATGTTGGGACCTATTGAAGGTTGATGTAAAGAGGACCTTGGATGAGTTTCACATACATGGTATTATCCCAATAGGATCCAACTCATCCTTTAGTTGTCTTGTCCCTCTTGTCCTTAAGGTAGAGGATCTTATTCATTTGGGGGAGTATAGACTGATTTCCTTGGTGGGTTCTATGTACAAAATCTTAGCTAAGATTTGGGCTAAGAGATTGGCTAGAATCCTACCAAAGGTGATTGATGAAAGATAAAGTGCACTCTTGAGTGGTAGGTCCTTGCTTCATAGTGCTCTTGTAGCTAATGAAGTGGTTGACGAAGCGAAAAAGAAAAAAATTTCAAGATGAATTTTGGAAAGGCCTACGATTCAGTGGATTGGGATTTTCTATTATACGTGTTAGGGAGGTTGGGCTTTTGTTTGAAGGGGTGAGATGGATCAAGGAGTGCTTGTCCACTAGCTAAGTCTCAATTGGTGTAAATGGGAGTTCGACAAAGGAATTTAAATTGGAGAAAGGCCTTCGACAAGGAGACCCCCTAACCCGACCCATTTCCTCTTTACTATTGCGGCAGAGGGTTTGAGTGATCTTATGCGACAAGCGGTAAGTAAAATCTTTTTCAAAGGGTCCCTCGTGGGAGAGAAAATGGTAGAGTTTAATCTCTTACAATATGCATATGATACCATATTCTTTGGGGAGGCATCTTTGAGTAATGTGAGGGTTATCAAGTGCTTGATGAGGAGTTTTGAATTGGTTTCCGAGCTTAAGGTAAATTTCCACAAGAGTAACTTTTGGGCAGTGAGAGTGGATGTGCAAGATGTGGAACTGTTTGCGGATCTCTTGAATTGTAGGACTTTGAACCTACTTTTTGTCTATATGGGAATACCGATTGGTGCCAATCCTACAAGTGAACAAACTTGGAGGAGTTTCATTGACGAATTCCAAATGAAGTTGGCTTCTTGGAAACACAAAGCATTATCCTTGGCCAGAAAGGCATGTCTCATAAACTTGGTCCTAACTTCCCTACCCTTTTTTTTCATTTCTTTTTTAAAAATGCCAAAGTGTGTGTTAAAGAAAATTGAGAGGATCCGACGAAAACTTTTGTTCGGTGGGTGTGAGGGTGACAACAAAATTTGTTGGGTGAGTTGGTAGAGGATTTGTTGTCCTAAAAGTCATGGGAGGACTTGGAGTGAAAAACCTTGTTATATTTAATGATGCTCTCTTATCAAAGTGGAGATGAAACTTTTTCCATTCTAACACTAGCTTATGGAGCAAGGCTTTGGTGTCTAGATATGGTGGTCGGAGAAACGTAGTTGGGGAAGAAGTGAGGGGTGGGGAATCTATTTAGTGGAGGGATCTTAGAAATGTATGTGGGGGGCGGGGGGGGGGGGGGGGGGGTGTTGGTTTGTATGATAGCCTAGAGAAAGCTAGGTGAGGGGGGCCAAATATCCTTTTTGTTTGATAAGTGGTGTGGGATGGATAGTTTGGCGGTTTCTTTTCCAAGAATGTTCCCGAAATTTGGAACAGAAAGAAGGCTTGATTTGCCATTTAGGGAGTTGCGTTGGTGAGAGATGGGAGTCAGACTTGATATGGAGGTGTGGATGGTTTGAATGGGAAATACTGGATAAAAATTTGTTCCTTGAAAAGATGAATGGTGTCACTTTATCAAAAGGTGAGATAGATACATGGTTTTGGAGAGGAAGCACTACCGATGTATTTACAGTACATCTACAGTAAGGAACTTCTGTGCTCTGTGAAAGGGAGCTCAGAGGTGGACTTATTTGCATAAATCTAGAAGTTTTATATCCTGTCCAAAGCTAAAATATTGTTGTGGAGATTATGTCTCAATAGACTACCTATGCTTGATAACTTGAGGATCAAAAATTGCATAGAAGAATTAGAATCAGGGCCGGTCCTGGGGCAGGGCGAGCAGGGCACCTGCCCAGGGCCCAAAATATTTGGCACCAATAGCTTAAGTAAAAAAAAATAGTAAAAATAATAATAATAATAATAATAAATCATGTATTAAGGGTCCATTTTGTGTGTTAGGGGTCCATTTTTTTCATCCCTTAGTTTTAATATTATTTGTATTTCAAAAAATTTGTGTGTTAGGGGCCCATTTTTTCATTCCTTAGTTTTAATATTATTTGTATTTCAAAAAATTTGTGTGTTATGGACCCATTTTTTCCACTTCGCCCTGGGCCAAAGAATTTTCAGGACCGGCCCTGATTAGAATCGAACATGTGCCCATTGTGTGGTGTGGCTACAGAATCTGCGACATACCTCTTTTTCGCTTGCTCGAAGGTGGACTCAATTTGGAAGCAATGGATGTCATGGTTGGGAATCTACACTATATGTTGTCGGAGGACATACACATGCACATCAAATAATTCCCGAGCAAAACTCTGTAAAGAAAAAATGCATATATATCTTATGGGGGCTATCGTTGGGTGTATTTGGAACCAACGAGTGTGTTTTCAGAGTAGGGGTACTCCACAAACAGAAAGTATTGCAGTAAAGCATCTTCACAGTGTGGAGTTGGTTCAAGTCTCACATAGGTAATTCTATTTGCTCTTTCAGTTAGTGGATGATCAATCCCGAAGAGAGTTTTTATGATGCTTTACAATGGTTTGTTGAAATTGGAATAAGTTGGGGAGGGAGGAATGAATATTTTGTGTGTTGGCGGCGTCTTTTCTTATTAACATATATAATTCACGTGTAGTGGAGTGGGGTTGGGGATGGGGAGCCAGGGACACGTAATTGTATAGTAAAATAGTAGGGCGAGCTCTCTTATTTTGGTCTAGTGATTTTGCTTGTTTGGTGCAGATTATAGTTACTTATGATTACAACTGCATAAATGATATATAACCTGTCTCCAAAGTGTATTTTGCTGTAATTGGTGTTGGTTATAGGCTCCCTTGTACCTTGAACCTTCTATCTATTTATATATATATAATTGCTTATTACAAAATAATAATAATGTAAGATCTTCATTTACATGTTTGAATTTGAGGAGGAATGTTTTCTAGAGAAATCACCTCCGTTGGGGTTTCGCCCTGAACCATGGCAGCCTCTGCCGCTATTTATCCTCGGTCATTCCTCTATCCAACTTTAGAATCCCTAGGACCCATTGCCCCACCAGAACGTTCCCTTGTCATATGTAAATCCTTTCCCATAGCTTTATCCAATTCGTGCGACATTCCTCGGAGCCAACTCCCCAAACCTTGTGTTAAAGGAGATGCAATCTCAATATAAATTTTAGAGGTGGAGCATCAACAGGGACTCCAAAGTTGCAGAAACAACCTTCATCGACGATTGATTTTGACTAAAGGTTCAAAACATATTCTCTTGAACTTAGGGAAAAGTTATTGAAGCTCTGGAAGCCAATAGGTAACTGGAAATTGATTCCCCTAGGGAGAGGATACTATGAATTCACCTTTGCTTCTGTGGAAGACTTGAGAAGTGTTTGGATGGTGGTATCCTGGAATCTTCAACTAGGATTGCTACACCTTTACCAGTGGAGTCTAGATTTTAATCCACACACTAAAAGGCAAACACATCCCCAAGTCTAGATTATAAACTTTGATCTCCCCTAACAATACTGGAGATCAATGATTATTTTATTTGAAAGGCCAGTGGTGTAGGAACCTCTACAGGGCTTGGTAAGGCTACTAAAAATAGAGCATATGGGCATTTGACTCATTTTATAGTTGATATAGATCAATCCATGAAGCTTCCCTCTAAAATTATAGTGAAGTGGGAAGCATTTACTTTCTTTCTGGACATTCAATATAGATCAATCCATGAAGCTATTTTTAGATTTCTCTTCTTTAATCTTTTAATTTTGTTAAATATTGTTGAGTTTTCAACCAATAATTTAAAATAAAGTAGATCCTAATAATTAAAAAATGGTATTTTCATGTCAATGATTAAGAACTCTTTATTTTAACACGTGACTAAAATGTATTTGTTGCAGTACTAATACCCACCCAATTTCACATATATTAAATAAATTACCTATTCTCTTTTTGTTTCAAATTTATAATGATGTGTTATTACATTATTGGTTGTGTTTAACAATGATACATTGAGCCTCGGTGCAACACCCTTGTATTACTTTTACTATGCCTAGACTTCTAGGGCATGGAAAAACATTTTGTAGAAAATAGTTGTGATTCAGACTATTATAGTAAATTTCATTAAAGAATATTTTGTTTTAATTTGTATTAATCTATTTTAGAATATTATGTTAATGGTATTAAATGAATCAATTTTACTACTTTCAAACATTTGATAATATTGTGTTAGTGTAAATAGTCATTTTCATTTTTGAATGTGTAGAGCATTGATAAATTTGTCATCGAAAGATGAAAATTCAAGTTTTTGTCCCTGAAAGTGAAAAAGTGTGACAAATTCATTCAACTGTTATTGTTAATGAAAGAGCGTAGTGATACACAGGGACAAAAATGTTACAAAAATGATTATCAATATGACTGTTGAATAGATTGAACCAAAATATTAGTAAGTTTCCACTGGACCAAAATGTTAGTAATTATCCATTGGACAAAATGTTAGTAGTATCATAGGATATTTTTGTCAAATAGAAACTTACTGCCTTTTTGGTTTAATGGAAATTTACTGACATTTTGATCTAATCAATTTTGCAGTCATGTTGACAATTATTTATGTGAGATTTTCCTCCTTTTATGCCATGTAGGCTCTTTCATTAACGGTAACAGATGAAAGTTAACAGATAAATATATTTGTTGCACTTTTTTCACTTTCAAAGACTAAAATTTGAATTTTCATCTTTTGAGGATGAATTTGTCAGGTCTCTTCACATTTAGGGACGAAAATGACAATTTATCCTATTGTATTAATTATATTAGATATTTAGATGAATCATGATATAGAATAGCAATTCTAAGAAGAAAAAATATCAAGTTTAAATGGATAACCGTTGGCCTGAATCGAACCAAACCGTTCATGAACAGGTTTGGTTAGGTTGGATTTAAAAAAAAATTTGAAAACTGAACCGAACCAAACCAAACAAATTTGATTAAATTAGGTCCTAAATTTGACTAAAATCGATTCAAACCGACGTGCAAACACTCCTATCATCAAGAGGTGTCTCTCTTGAAACAACCTTTTATTAAAGCATCAGTCTAAGTGGTCGCACCATCTTCTATCATCAAAGCGGTACCCTTAAATGCTATTCGCTTATGAAGAAGATATTCTTCCCTTACCGAAGAATGCTTGGGTCATATGCTTATTAGAAATTGACAAAATAAATATACATTTTCAATGTTTTCTTTTTTAAAATAAAGAAGAATGGTAACTAAACCAACCATATTTATAACTTAAACTATGAAAAAACATTCTTTTTAACCAAACGAGCTCATAACTACTTGTCCTATTTCTTTCAGTAATATTTATTCTCTCACAAACACTTCTTTTCGTATTATTTTATAAATACTTAAACATATTTTAGTTTGTCAAATTTGGGATAAGTTTATTTTTAGTCTCTCAAATTTAAAATTGATCTGTTT
Source organism: Glycine latifolia (assembly GCA_013407115.1). Lineage (NCBI taxonomy): Eukaryota > Viridiplantae > Streptophyta > Magnoliopsida > Fabales > Fabaceae > Glycine > Glycine latifolia. The sequence goes on from CM023941.1 coordinate 25,050,475, forward strand.
TCCCTATAGTTTGAAAAAAAAACTTGTTTTAGTCTCTTTGCCCAATCATTATTAGAAACTTTTGCTTACACGACTAATAAATTATAAGTTACATGACAAACCATTTTAATTTTATATTCTTAATTAATTATAATTAAACATCCTGCTACACGACATTTGAGCATAAGACGTTTGAGGAGAGGGACTAAAGCAATGTTTTTCAACTTACATAAACTAAAAACATCTTTAAACCAATTTTTATAAGTTTATAATCAAGTGCATTAAGATAAATCACATCAAACAATATAAGAGCACTTTATATAGAACTTGGTTTTTGATCCAACACCACAACTAAAAACCAAAGAAGCTAATCAACGGCAAAAATAGCATGCTACCGTCCCACGCACCAAGCAAGAGACATTATTAGCTTATAATTTCTCCCCACTTGTGAATTGTGATTCACTCTTACTTCTCACTTTCAGTTCCATTTCTCTTGTGGACCCTCACTTTGAACCCTCCAGCCATATGAGCCGTTAGAAGAGGAACAAAACGAGGGTGCTCATCAGACACAGGCGAAATCACAAAGCGGTTGAGAATAGAAGCCACCACATACTCCATCTGAATAAAAGCCATTTCCCTCCCAAGACACACTCTTGGCCCAGCTTGAAACACCGGAAACTTACAAGGATTCACACACTTTAGAATCCCATTCTCAACATTCTCCTCATGAAACCAACGTTGTGGCTTAAACTCACAACAATTCTCCCCCCACAGGGCTTCCATTCTCCCCATTCCATAGGGAAAATAGGTTACCCTATCCCCTTTCCCCACGTGGGTCCCATCGGGTAACACGTCAGCACCACCAGCATGCTTCGAGTCCCATGCCACTGGTGGGTACAATCTCATGGACTCACATAAACATGCCTTCAACAACTTCATTTCCTTCAAACACTCATAATCCAAACCCAAACCCTGATTTTGGTTACTTTGATAATAAACCTCTTTCACTAACGATGCTTCTTGCTCCCTATGTCTTGATAACAACCAAAACAGCCACGTCATCGCGGCCGAAGTGGTATCCCTCCCCGCCATTATCATGCTTATAACCATATCCCTCACCACAATTTCCTCCTGACACGCCTCCAACAAACGATCAAGCAAATCGGTGCTGCTTTTTCTATTGAACGTAATTTCCTCCTTCTTCACTTTTATAATATTCATCACGGACTCGTGCACTAGCTTCACTGCTTCCTTCAATGCTTTCTCTGATCCAACGTTGAGCATTCTCTTCATCTTCCACACCAGAAACACCGGGGCAGAGCCGCGGGCGGCGCTGACCTCCGACGCGGTGTCGAACGCCGTCAGAAGAGGTGGCAGCGGCTTCGAGAGGTCCAAACAGCACGGGTCGTTGCCTAGCGACACCTTGCACACAGTATCGAACGTGAGCCTCCCCAACACGTCTTGCAGATCGATCACGTGATTCTCACGTGCGGCGTGCTCAAGTAATGGAAGAAGCCTTTGTTGAACCTCCTCTTGAAGTGTCTTCACGATGAAGTCCTTGAGGGAGCGCGTGCTGAATTCGTGGCTCGCTAACTTGCGCTGGGCGTGCCACAGCTCGCCGTCCACGTTGAATATGCCGCACCCGAGAAGGTCGCCGAGGATTTCGGTGAAGGGTTTGCCTTTGGGGAAGTTTCCGAAGTTGGTCTTTAGAATGTACTCCACGTTGTGGGGGTTCGCCGTCACCACCGTGCGTCGTGCGCCCAGGCGGTGCACGACGATGGTCTGTGTCGGGGAATTGGCTAAGTGTTCGGTGTACCAATCGAGGAGACGGTGGCGGTTTTGGTAGAAGGAGACTAGGCATCCAATGATTGGGTGTGAAAGAGGTGCATGGTTGTTATTATGACTACGTTGCTGTTGTTTTATGCTTTTGAAGAAAAGGAGAAACCCTAAGAAGGGCACTAGAAGAGTGAAGAAGAAATTTGACATAGCTAGTTGTGAATGTTTTTCTTTTACTAACTGTAATATAATGATTCTAAGGGTTGAGATGCAAGTTGAATGTTTAGGGGTATATGTGTATATATAGTTGAATGCACAATATCTGGACCACTAAAAATGTTGTTTTCATATAATTTAACATTTTATACTTCCATTTGATGTAGCTGCTGGACGGTGCGGTTATATTTTGAACTGCAGGTGATCCCAAACCATAGTGGAGTGTGTGTATGTTAGTGTTTCCAAATACATCAAAGAAAGACGCCGCAAAAATATAAGTGAATGGTTGTCTTAGAAAGAAAGAGACAAGGACAGCTTGAGGCTTGAGCACATGATTCATAAGTCAAAAACTCAACATTAAGAATAACTGTATGATGTTGTATATAGATGAATTTTTTTAATATATTTATTATTTTGATACTAAAATACTTCCTTCATCCATTGATATCATTTTCAAAAATTTATTTGTCCTATTTTATATAAAACTATTTTTAATTTCTAGATACATTATATTACCGAGAAACAATTAAGTGAATAAAGATTTAAGAAAAATATAACTTTGAAATAATAATATAATTAATTGATAAATTTAATATGTTAATTAAATTATCTATTTTTTGTAAATAACGTTAATGAGTCGAAAGAGTTTTATAATTAAAAATAAAGAGAAAAGAGAATATGTAATATTAATACTCATGCCCATATTAATTGATAACAAGGTCGGCTTGTAAGTCTACTAAAATTTAAGTTTTTCACTTATCAATAAAAATATATTATTAATTTTTACAAATAAAGAAGAACATATATTTAGACAGAAAAAGACCTAACATATATCTATAGTTATTCATCTAAAAAAAATTGTTGGAATTTGTTTTAAATTTCACTCACCGTTAAACAGGTTTCAGGTTTTGATTGAGAATGTGTCAATATCACATTTTTTGTATTATAAAAGTGTATTTTTATTTATTGATAAGAAAATATATTAATAATTTAATAACTCATTCCTATGCATTAAAATAGACATAATCTTGTCAATGTGGACTTATACAATTAGTTAAACATTCACTACAAACTCCCATGCACTTTCCTTTGGATGTGAGTTCAAAAGTCTTTAATCCTATTTTTTTCACTTTGTTGACAATTCTCTTTAGTGAGATCCCTTTTTGCATAAAGACTAGATAAGTAGCTATATTTGAGTGGCATTGTTTCCGATTTGAACTTGTGCAATAATCATTTGAGTAGCATTGGTGTGCCAATTGGCTGGCAGTATTGGAAGTGCTCCCCGTTTTAAACCCTTTTTGACAAAAACAAAATTGACGTAATACATTTCTATAAAATTTAACACAAATAATCTTTAAGGTAATATATAATTATGATTCAACTATTAGATTGGTAAAGATTGCATTGAATATACAATTATTGATGATATTATAATTGGTCCTCCAACTCTCTATGTGTGCGTGCATCAATGATATAAAGTTAATAATAAAAAACATTAATCTAATTATTATATATAATTAAGACAAGTATGTCTAATTAATTAGTAATATCTATTTACTTTTTTGACTATTTAATTGGTTGAAGGGTTTAGATTATGTTTTTTGTGAAAAACATTATTTAATTTGTTTTTAAACCACTATGGTGAAATTAGTGGTAGATGTCTGGATAGTTTGGACAGACTCCTAAATTCAAACTTCATTATTATTATTGCACGAAAATAAAAGGGTCTATAATTTGTATTGATAAGATTTAAAGAGTTTTATTAAATATTTATAGAAAAATAGATACAAGAAAATTGCATTTTTTATAAATTTAATTATGTTTAGTAGTATATTTTGTAATTGGAAAAATATGTTTTTTCATCCTTATACTGTCTGTCAAAAGTAGTCAAAGACCCTATATTTTCATATTGATGGATTTAATCCTCAAACTTTTTTTTAAGAAAAAGATGAATATTTAGTCTCTCCTCTCTAAGAATTTATCATATTTTTTAAAATTATAAAAGACTAAATCTGCAAATTTTTAAATTAAAATTGAGTACCGAAATTCATCAATATAAAATAACAAAGCTTTTAACCATATTTGACAAAAATATTGCAAACTAAAATCACAATTTTCCTTTTTAACTTTTAAGTTGTGACACTATTTTTTTTATTCTAAAAGTTTTGTTAGATGAACTTGGGATATCTTTTGTTTAGAGTTAAGAATTAATTTATTGAGATATTAAAATTTATTTAAGAAATTAATCTTTTTTAGTCACATATTTAAAGGATATAATGATATGTCAACTATGTCATATTAGTGTTTTTATTTTGAAAATTAGTGTTATTATCCTAAAAGTATTTAAATAAACATGAGCACAAGAACAAATAAAAATAAACACGTGGCCAATTAATTAATAGATTTTTTTTTAATGCACGTGTGGAATACCGACCACTTTTCCGATTTGTTTTCTTGTCTTGTTTCTTCCGGATATGTATGGTATATCCACAGCTTGTTAAGTATGAGGTGATTCTACTTGATCAGTCAGCTTTCTAGTCCTTTTGACTTTTAGACACCACTAAAACTAGGAACTTCATTTTCGCCAAAGAAAACCATGAACTCCTTTTATTATTATTATTATAAAACCATGAACTCCTTTTTCCTTGAGGAAATCCAGAAACAATAAGAGAGGCTTGGACGGTCCTCGAGTAATTATATACATACACGAGCATTTATTTTTCTTTTATTTCCTTGTTACTTATGTTTTTCCCAATTCATCACTTATCAGTTATATATCACGCTTATTACTTTTTCTCTTTACTTCTGCCCCAAATTCACCTCAAAATATATTGAACATTTATATTTTTGACACCAAATGTTTATATTTTGTCGTACCCCGGTCTACAAATATGTCGACTTTTAACGAGTACATTTTTTTTTTTGTCACTGGACATTTGAAAAAAAATAATCATTTGTGTAATTTATTTATTACATAAAATCTGTATTTAATGAGTTGAAAGATAGATTACTGATAAGATGGAATTTTATTTCCAACAAAATGCGTAATGTATATAATTAACAGGAAAAAGTAAGAGTGTACCTACTAGGATCAGTATATTTGTTTTATCAGTAGGATCGGTATATATAGTAAGGAGGGTTTACACTTTTTTTTTACAAAGTTCTAGGTTTAAACCTTAATTTTACCTTATCATTGTACAAATTTTTTAAATAATAGTGTATTTACAATTAATCTGCATTGAAATATGTTATAATCTTGATTAACTCTAATTAATGATGGATACAGTAATATTTGTTAATTTTGCATATTTACATATTTTATTCGAATTCCAAAACAATTCTTGACCGAAGCTAATTATAGACAAACAGTAAAATAGTCAGTAAAGCCAATTTTTTTGTTTTTTGTTTTTGATACATCAGAAATATAAGACAAAGAACAGAACAACAACACTAAGGTCTAAAATGCACTACTCCCATGTATGTAGTCCACAAGCAGGAGGGTCGCAAGTTGCAATGGGCAAGATATCCAAACATTGGAGCGATTCTTCATGGTTAGCTCCATAATTAGCCAGTCAATAAGCGACAAAGTTTCCTAGCTTAAGAACATGGCAGAATCTTACATCCCATTTTCTGTTGATAAGATCCCGGATCAACATGACAAGAGAGTAATAAGGATGAAGCATATATATTAATCTCCTTCTGGATGAGATCCAAAGCTATCTGAGAGTCTGATTCACATATAACTGATATGAAACCATCCTCCCATGCTTTGAACAAACCATTGTAAATGGCAAAAGTCTTAGCTTTGAGGCCAGTTGAAATACCACATGATCCTGCAAAACAAGAGATGAAATTTCCCAGATGATTGCGAAGATTTCCACCAAAACTAGCTTTTCCCGGGTTGCCAAATGAACTCCCATCTGGGTTTCACAAAAGGAAAGTTATAGGAGGCTCCCAACTTATATAGCGCCCAGGAATGTGAGTTTTTTCTGACTTTGACAATGAGTAACAATGTCTGCGTGGATAATATGAATCTTGTTGCGAATATTTCAATGGCTCCAAATGATATCCTAGAAAACAGAAGCATTGCGCGCCTTCCATTGAATCCAACAAGTTGCTGCAAAGAGGGTTTTACTATCTTTGTTGATGTTTGTGATCACCCAATTTGATTTATAGAATTGGTCATCCTCGTCCAGTCCAACTTCAAGGTGTGCCAAAAAAATCTTGAGAACATGCAGTCACGAAGTAAATGTATGATAGACTCCACTCCAGTGTCGCACCTGCAAAAAGAATCCAAAGACATGTGTCTAAAGACATGAAAAGGATTGGTAAGAAGGCTCCCATGAAGAATGAGCCATAGAAAGTGTTTAACGTTTTCTGGTATGTGTAATTTCCAGACCCAGGGCCGGTTTTGGAACGGAGTGATAGGTAATGGACTCTCGGCAGTGAGCCATTGGAAGGCGAATTTGGAAGAATAAACCCCAGACTGAGAATGTCCTCAAATAACAGTACCTCTAAACTATCATTAAGAATATGGCTTTGAAGCTCTCGTTTTACTTCCTCAAGTATCAGAGTTGCTACTAGACCGAATGTCAAACTTCATTATGATAGAGGTCAGAAACACTCAAATTAATGTCCTGAATATTGACATAAGGGACCAACCTGCATAAGAAATCCTCTTTCAACCATTTATCATACCATAGCAAGATATCTGCTCTACCAATTCTTACTTGAAAACCAAGTTTGAGGTGGCTGGTTGATTTAACAATGGAGTGCAAGTATATGATGTCCCCTGTAAGATAGAAGCGTGAAGGATGGAGGTATCATTCAGGTATTTGGTTGCAAGCAATTGAACCCATAACTTCTCCTTCTCATACATAATATCCCAAGTATGTTTGCTAAGAGAGATATGTTAATTCTGCGAGCAGGTCTAATACCAAGACCTCCACGGTTTCTAGGAAGGGAGATGGTGTTCCAATTCACCCAATGAGAGTGGTCATTCCCCTATATGAACCGCCTAATAGAAGAATAAATTCGTTCACAAACACCATCAGGAATCCATAGATTCTGCATTGTGTAAATGGGCATAGATGTGAGAACTGATTGAGCCAGTCACCCTCCAAGCTCTATTCAACATATTAATCTTCCAACCTGCCAGCCTTGAATTTATTTTGTCAAGAATATAGTTGAAATCACTATTATTGGCTCTTCCCGAGAGCATGAGAAATCCAAGGTATTTGCCAATCTGACGTGTATGCTGAAAATGAATAATAGAGGCAAATTTATCCACTTTAACATTAGAGATATTCTTTGGAAGTCGTGAATCTAGACTTTTGGAGATTAACCTTCAAGCCTAAAGCATTACAAAACATATCCAACACCTCTCTGGCAAATTTGACTTTAGAAGATTTAGCCTCAGTAAACAAAAGACAATCATTATTAGCAAAAAAAGATGGGCAATAAGGGGACCATTATTCAAAACTTTTACTAGAGACCAATGATGATCATGCACTTTGTGTTGAATGAGAAAAGACAACTCCATGCACAAAACAAATAAATAGTGGGACATAGGATCACCTTGGTGCAAGCCTCTTTTTGGGCAAAGGCATCAAGTTTCTCACCAGTGGCGGACCCACGATGGTGCAAATGTCTGCAAGTGCGGACATAAACGCCGATTTGATTTTTTTTATCAACTTTAGTGATGACCACCTACTTTGTAATGCGTTTCTCCGGTAAATAATACTGTTATCTGTTGTGAAGGAAGCTTGCTGACAAAGTTGGAGCTGCTGGGTATAATGTAGTTGTTCCTAACCTCTTGGATGGTGAACCCTTTAATCCTCAGAATTCGGACAGGCCCTTCCTGCTTGGATAAAAGATCATGGACCGGTGATTAGTTCATATATTGATTCTGTTTTTATTAAAATGTTTCACTGTGACTCTACTTACTCTCTAGTACAAGGCCCAATTCACAAAACTTTTTCTTTTAAATATCCATTTGAAGGCATTGAGAATCTATAAAATAACATATATATGGATTCATAATGGTTGACATCACCATATCTGCAAAGTAAAATGCTAATATGTACAGCTTAAAAATTATTACTTTCAATCAATTTACATAATACTATCTCTTTAAACTTTTGTACAAAATTAATACTCGAATAAACAATTTCATGAATCGTTTTCTTTAATTTCACATACAAGATTCATATATTATCTATTTCTAATATAAGCACCTATCCTAGCTTTAACATCCAAACATTATAACGGTTAAAAACATTAGCAATTTATTTTGTAAAAAAAACCATTATTAATTTGTAGAGTAAATTATATTCAATCTTTTTAAGGTTTGGTCAAATCTTTTTTTATTTTTCTTTTATTTATATATTACTATCCCTATAGTAACTCATAATTATTTAAAATTATATTGAAACTTGTTAAAGATTGATAAAATTTGGGAGGTTAAATGATTGGTCAAACTATTATTTACATCTTATTACAAAAACAACTACATTTTAAGTGGATATACATAAAGCGTTGATTTACATTTTTAAAGAAAATTCCAATCAACCAATCATAAGCTTTTTCGAAATCAATCTTAAATATCACATATCCTTTCTTCCCCTTCTTCTTATGCATATGGTGCACAATCTCTTCAGTGATTATTGCATTATCAGATGTTCCTCTCTTGGGGATTAAGCTACTTTTCAGAGGACCAATAAGACTGTTTAAGTGAGGTCTGATCTTGTTGACAAGCACCTTAGATATAGCATTAAAAAACACGTTACACAAATTGATAGGTCTGAAGTCCCTAAAGGATTGGGGATCATCCACCTTAGGAATAGGGACAATAAGAGTCTCTGCAAGGCAAGGGTCTAAGGAGCCAGAAGCAAAGGCAGAAGCAACCATATTATAAACGTCTTTTAACAACAACGTCCCAATAAGTCTTAAAAAATATAGATTGGAACTCATCTACACTAGGGGCTTTGTAAGAATCCATAAAAAAAAAATGACATTTTTAAATATCATCCATAGACACATGAGACAGTAATAAATCATAGAGATTTTGGTCTACCTGAGGAATGGAAATCAATTGTAGACTACCAGGTTGGCATTGATTTGAGGATTGAAAAAGATTTTTAAAGAAAGATAGTGCTTCTTCTTCAAAACCTCATCATCAGTGCATCAAATGCCATCAATATTAAGACCAAAAATTTTGTTTCTCCTTCTAATAATAGTTTGTGTGCGAAAAACTTTAGTATTCTTGTTACTAAATTTCACCCACTGCTCCCTTAACTTTTGGTACCAAAGCAATTCTTCTTGATGAAGAACCTCTTTGTATTGAGCCTATAGGTCTTTCTCTAACGTAATAATCCTAAAAAAGGGGAAGATATCCAATTGCTAGTGAACTCCTTTAATTCTAGCTTCCAATTTGCGTTTTCTTCTAAAAATATTGCCAAAACACTTTCATTAAAATTAAGAGATTCAGTTTTGACCTTACCAAGCTTCCCGTCAACGTTGCCAGCTGTTGAATTCCATGTTCTCCTTATCAAATGAGCATAACCAGGATGAGAGATCCATGCTGCTTGAAAATGAAAAGAATTCATCTTCTTGCTTTTGGATTTCAAGCAACTGAGAAGAAGGGGATTGTGATTCGAATTATGCATAGGTAGAAGCTCCATAAAATCATCGGAAAACATGAATCACCAACCAAAATTCGCTAGGCCTCTGTCCAATTCTTTTCCCTAACATGACCTCCTCCTTGAACATTCTTCCTCCAAGTAAAAACACCACCCACTGTATCAAGGTCTATAAGGCCACAAGCTGTAATCATAAGGACCCTCTTGAAACTTCAGAAGGAAGGAGCACCTCGTTGAAATCCCCAAAAACAAACCAAGGTCCCAGAACATAGTTCCTCATATCACAAAGGTGATCCCAAAGTTTGATCCGAAGAGAGTGAATAGGAGATGCATAGACAGTAGTACAGTGCCAAATAGAATTTCTTTTAATGGCAAAAGTAATTGCCTGATGCAAGGAATACACAAGGGAACTACCAAAATCAGTGGTTGAGGATAGAACCCAAATACCTCCACAATTTCCAGAAGCTTCTTTTATAAAGATAGGTCTGAAACCTATATTCTTCCAAAAATTCACCATATCAAGAAGAGAAAGGGATGATATAGTGAGACAATATCACGAACATGTTGCCTAGTTAGCTTTCCCAAGGAACCATGAATATTCCACGAAACTATAGACAAATTTCGAAGTATTCCATGGATAACTTGGATAAAAGTAGACAAAAGCTGCACCAAAAGCTACGTTGAAGTAGTTTGGTTTGCAATTTGGGTTTCTGGAATCATATCATCATGTGTTTCCATTGGAAGAGTATCTTTAATTCCAACATCCATGGGTTGGTCATTATTCTTGGTCATCTAACATCACAAAACAATTTGATGAAATTGCCTAAATGGGAATTGTAGATTTCACACCTATGGCCCATTTTTAGTTGAGTGGAGCATCTTTCATACTGAATCTTGAAAATAGATTTTAATTTAAAGATTTGACATTTCCCAGATTTAGCAATAAAACACTCATCAAGATCTCCATGTTGGAGATCTAGTTTTTTCACAAGAACTCTTAAGATATATAGAAATTTCAAAAAAAAAAAAATCACCAACAACAATAACAATAAAACGCGGGAGGCAACAAAACTTTTGGAATGAAGTAAGAACACAACAAAAATATATTAAGAAGAAAACAAACAAACGGGTGAAAAAGAAAACAGTCGGGGAAAAGGGATCATGCGTGCATAGTGGAAGAGGGAGGTGTTGGCCGCGGAGGAAGAAGGGGAGGAAATTACTTAATTTATTATAATTAATTTAATAAATATTTAAAAGTAGGGTCATGTGAAACCCATTAAAAATTATGTAAGTTTTCAAAATGAGATCTACCATAAAAGGAAAAAATGGGAAAGATAGTGAAAGATCTTCAATCTTATTCAATCCTAAATGACGCAAATCTACCAAAAGGTTATCTAACATTCTAATTTAGGTTTTATCACTAAAGTTGTTCATAGAGCATCTTTAGTGTAAGATCTTAAACTCAAGATCTAGATCTCCCAATAAAGGAGGAGAACAAATTTTCAACATGAAAAATGAGTTCTTGTAGAATAACATTTAAGATCTGCACAGTGTTCCAAAAATAATAATTTTTTCTCTTCTCTCTCCCTAAGATCTAAAAATGAGATCTACTACTAAAAAAAATGGAAGAGATCTTCAATCCTAAGTAGCACTATGTGATCTACGAAAAGTGGTCTAGATCTCAATTTAGAATCTAGTACTAAAGATGTTCTTACTAGTTCCATTAGCCGAGGGCCCACCACAACTTTTTGAGTTGGATCACGTAAGTTGTGGTTTGGTGACTTAGATAGTGTCACGCCTTGGCCTTTTATTCTTCTGCTTGGTACTATTGATTGGTTTGTCCTTGACCACATGGGCCCAACTCATTGACGGATCTTCAATTTGGACTTGGGGATTCTGAATTTCATTCCTATGTTTGCCCTGATCATTAATGTGCCTCATATTTTTTACACCTATCTCATTTCCTCCTTTTCGCTGATTCAGTTTGGATTTGTTACGGGATTTGCGCTTGACAATGAGCCAATCCCCATGTAACGGATCCTTATCATTAGTAATAATTGCTAAGATGTTCTTTTCGTTATTTCCCATATTATAGCTATTTATAATCGCCTGATCTTTCAGATTCGAACTTATTATCCCTAGAGGCATCACAAGATATTTTCTCCTTTTGCCTTGCAGCTTCAATATTTGCCGGAGTTGGCTCCGATTCATCTGACTTTGGTGTTGTCGGACACTCCCTGGCTAGATGGAATAGCAGCCGCACGATGCATAGATTCTATGAAGGCCCTCATATTCAACTTTGTACCAAAAATCCTTTAACCAGACTTTACCTACCACTGGTTTATCCAGATTCGTTTCAACACATATGCGAGCACAACTTTGTACCAAAAATCCTTCAACCAGACTTTACCTACCACTGGTTTATCCAGATTAATTTCAACACATATGCGAGCAAATCTCCCTCTCATGACACCCAATGTGTTAGAATCCACCTTGATCGACTTGCTTATAGTAGTAGCAAGAGCTGATTAATAAGATACTTTCATCATAATAGATCATGTTTAAACTTGGAAAACAAACCCATACAAGGGTTTTGCTATCTTGAACATTGGAGAAATGAATGTTTGTGTCCATGTTTGAACCGTCAGATAATGATCAAAGATCATCCAAGGGGCCTTCCTCCATATATAGCCTTCATTTTGTCTTCCTCAACATCAAACTTGACCTTTAAAAGTTTTTCCCAATATCCAAAATATCAAACCTCGCTTTCAATTTCCATATTCTAAATAGTCAATCCTTCATTACAACATATCCAATTCTCAAGAAGCTTTATCACCAAAGTGTCTTGTCACGGTGCGCGTAAACCTTCAAAAACAACATCAACTATATGTACCATCAGCTTGAGAGGATTTCCTGTAAAATAATTATATTGGTTTGAACATGTTAATAACCATAAGTAACACATTTAGATCAAACAGCGAAAGCAGAGAAGAAAAATAAATTTCAGAGGTACATACCTCCAGCCATTGCTATTGACCTTCTTGAGCCTTCACAGTTTTAGTTTTCCAAACCCTCACTCGCTCAAACTTGATGGTGTGTTTTTCTGAATAGAGGAGTAGACTTGGTGATCTAAAACAGATAGCACTTGATTCTATTTATAGAGTTTTGTCCATCACAAAGCTCAACATCAGTGGACTAGAACGTGGGATAAGATCATGAGTTAATGAGTTGAAGGTGGCCAACAAATGGACCACATATTGAAACAATTCTCCCAATAAATAGGAATTGAAAAAATAGAGGATATCTACCTTTGTTCCAATATTCAGGGAGGAATCCAACATTCTCCCACTTGGTCCATTTAACCCAACATTAGTCATAACAAAAAATAAAATATATGAGTGATGGCAATAAGTCCTCTAATAGCGAATATTATCTTCTATGTACCACAATATATGAAGTCTATAAATGCTAGCTCTCAACTTAATGAATAAATCATATATTTATTCCATATCAAAACTTAATGATATTTCTCAAAATAAATAAATGAATATGTGTACAAAACCATATGAGAAAACATCAAACTAAATGAAAGTTTCAAAATAACAATTGTACTTACAATGAAATCATATTATGGAACCAAGCCTCTCTCGTACTACATGATCCTTAAAATTCTTTGGTAGCATGCCTTTAGTCAAAAGATCAACAATCATCAACTCAGTGCTAATATGTTCAATGACCACTTTCTTTTCTTCAACACGTTCTGTTATGGCTAAGTACTTGATGTCGATGTCCTTACTTCAACTTCGACTTTTGTTGTTCTTAGCCATGAATACTGCAGCAGAGTTGTCACAGTACAACTTCAATGGCCTAGAAATAAAGTCCATAACTCTAAGCCCAGACACAAAACTCTTCAACCATACACCATGAGAGATAGCCTCAAAACATGAAACGAACTCATCCTCCATAGAAGTAGTAGTCAAGGTCTGCTTAACACTTCTCCAAGATACATCTCCACCAGCTAGCATAAAGATATAACCAGATGTTGATTTTTGTGAATCAATGCAACCAACATAGTCTGAATCTAAGTAGCTAATCACCTCCAGAAAATCAATCTGTTTGTACATGAGCATGTAATCTTTTGTTCCTTAAAGATATCTCATCACTTTCTTTGCATCTTTCCAGTGGTCAATACCTGGATTACTCTTATATCTTCCTAAAACTCCAATAGCATATGCAATGTCAGGTCTGGTGCAAACCTAAGCGTACATAAGGCTTCCCACAATTAAAGCATATGAAATATTCTTCATGTGTTCCCGCTCAAAATCATTTTTTGGGCACCGACTCAAATCAAGTTTGTCACCCTTCACAATGGGAGCTACACTTGGTGAACAATCTTTCATGTTAAATCTCTCTAAAACTTTGTTAATATAGGTCTCTTTAGACAAACCCAAAATGTCTCTAGACCTTTCCCTATGGATCTTAATGCCAATGACATAAGATGCTTCTCCCATATCCTTCATATCAAAGTTCTTTGAGAGAAATTGTTTGACCTCATATAGCAAATCATTATCATTAGTTGCAAGCAACATATCATCCATATATAACACAAGAAAACAAATCTTGCTCCCATTGACCTTTTGGTATATACATTGATTCATGATGTTCTCTTCAAAATCGAATGAAGTGATGACCTGATACCCGATGTCGTATCGCTTCAAAACAATTAAACTACGCTAATTCTGTAGAACAGGATTAACCTAGGTCGACTCAGAGACACAATCAATATGGCTCCAACTTCAATTCACTAGTAAATAATGGTGGGATTTTTATCAAACAGTTTGCATGCGTGAATTAAAATTGCAGAAAATTACAGAAACTAACAGAATTGATTAAAGGTAATGTCAAATAGATTAAAAAGCATCAATTCAATTCACTAAACCAAGCAATACGAATTATCATAGTTCTCAGATAATTATTTTGTTGTGAAAGTTCATTCAATTTCATTAGAAGCAGTTCAATCGAATTAACCCCTAAATTAATTGAAACCACAAACCTAATTGAAATATCATCCAAATAATCTGTGATTAAAATTCGAAATTAGGAAATGAATCCATAACCTAATTCGCATTCAATCCTAAACACATTCATAATCATGAAAATCGAATAGAGGATTGAAGAAGAAAGTGAACATTCACACAAAATTTGAAATACCAAACCAGAACTCAAATTATCCTTGCTTGGGCTTGGATCCTTGGATTGATTGATTGTTTAGCCTTCCATGATCATCATCAATGAAATCCCTATGAAATGAGTGCAAGAAAATGGAAGAACAGAAATGAAAATGAAGAACGATGAAGAACAATGAAGAACAGTTGAGAGAAAATAAGAGAAAGGGTTTTAATTCTAAAAACTTCTAAAAGTTACTACAAAATGTGTTTGTGCTAAAATGAAGTGTGTCCATCCAAATAACTAAAATCACTTAAATATAGTGACTGAGTCAGTAGGAAAGGATGGGCCACAATGAAGTCCAACTAATCTAGCTAATTACTAATTACACCAATTTCGCAGCCCAAAATTCAAGTGCAGTGATTTTGACTTCCAAGCCTAACATGACCCTCAAAGTGACAGAATTGGCCTTGGCTTATCTCTGACAAACTTGTAGATCTTTTCCTTATCTTTCCAGGGACTACTCATATGTTCCATTTGGAGTTCTGTAGAGATCTCTAAGTCCTGCGCAAGGAAGATAGGTCAAGTAAGCAAAAACTCCAAAAATAAGCAACAATTATCAATTAAGCCCACTTGTTTGCCTAAGGCAAAAACTGAATTGGAATGGGAAAATAATAGTCAAAGAGAAGTCAAATAAGCTAAGAAAAATAGAAAAATATTAAATTAAAATTACTTAATCATGACCTCATGAAGTTTTAGATACCATTGGCGGGAGGCCTATTTCAATCCATAGATAGATTTCTTAAGCTTGCAGACTAAGTGCTCATTATCACTAAAGAAGAATACTTCAGGTTGTTTCATGTAAACCTCTTCCTCTAAATGACCATTAAGGAATTTCGTTTTCACAACCATTTGATGTAACTCAAAGTCAAAATGAGCTACTAACGCCATAATTACTCGGAAAGAATTTTTCTTAGATACAAGAGAAAACGTCTCCGTGTAGTCAATTCCTTCTCTCTGAGTGAACCCTTTGGCAACCAGTCTTGCCTTATGTCTCTCAATGTTGCCTTGTGAGTTTTTCTTTGTTTTAAAAACTCATCTACATCTAATGGCTTTTAGACAATTAAGCAACTCAACGAGATCCCAGACTTGATTAGATGTCAGAATCCATCTCATTTTTCATAGCATTGTACCACAAGTTTGATTCCTTAAAACTTATGGCTTGTGAAAATGACTTAGGATCATTTGCGACTCTAATGTTGTAGTCCGATTCTTGTAGATACACCACAAAATCACTAGGAATTGCTTACCTTTTGACTGTAGTAGACCTTCTTAATGTTGCTTTGTGATCTTCTTGAGGAACTTGTTGTTCCTCATCAACAACTTGATCTATAGGGTCATTTTCAATAGTTTGTGGATTTTCAATTACTGGTTGTTTAACACCCATTTGTACTTGAGGGTGTGAATGACAATCAATCTGTTACTTGAGCCAGAGGGTTGGGCTTCATAGTGATCCTTTCTAGAAGTAATGTCCTAAAATTGACCACTCCCACTGATCAAGTCATTCTCGAGAAATTTTGCATTTCTCGATTCCAAAATCCTAGTGCTATATGATGGACAATAGAATCTATACCTTTGGACCTTTTGGCATATCCAATGAAATACCCACTAATATTCCTTGGGTCTAGTTTCTTCCCTTATGGGTTATAAATTCTCACTTCAAACAAGCATTCCCAAACACGTATATGTCGCAGACTCGGTTTTTGACCTTTGAATAACTCAAAAGGCATCTTGGAGACAACCTTGGTTGGAACTTGGTTTAATATATACACAACCACCTTTAATGCTTCAATCCACAAGAGTTGAGGAATTTTTATGTTACTCTTCATACTTCTTATCATGTTCATTAAGGTTCGATTTCTTCTTTCTGCCACACCATTCTGATCCGGCGAACCAGGCATAGTGTACTCGGCAACAAAATCACATGTTCTTGAAGAAACTTCGCAAATAAATCAGGTGCTTGTCCATTCTCTGTGTATCTACCATAATATTCTTCACCTTTATCGGATCTCACAATCTTAATTTGCTTTCCACATTGTTTCTCCACTTCAGCCTTAAAAACTTTAAAGGCATCTAAAGCTTCATCTTTAGAATGAAGTAAGTAGAGATACATATATCGTGAAAAACTTTCTATGAAGGTGATAAAGTATTTTTGAATACTTGTGTCCATGTCTGGGCAACAAATATTTGTATGTATGATTTCTAATAGATTTGACCTCCTCTTTGCACTCTTCTTAGACTTGTTAGTTTGCTTACCCTTAATGCAATCCATACAAGTATCAAAATCAGCAAAATTCAAAACACTAAGTACCCCTTCATTTACCAATCTCTTAATTATCTCGATAGAGATGTGTCCCAATTTTCGGTGCCACAACATAGAGGATTCCTTATTCACAACACATCGTTTTAACCTAGCAGTAACAAGCATAGAATTATAGGCAACATCATTTTGCAATTCAATAAAGTAAAGTCCATCAAGAAATGTACCAGAACCAATAATTCCATATTTATTAATTAAAGTAAAACCAGAATTCGAAAAATTAAAGGAAAAACCCAATGGTGCAAGTCTTGATAAAGAAATCAAATTCTTAGAAAAACTTGGAACATAAAAGATATTTTCTAAATGCAAAATAAAATTGTTGCTTAAAACTAAATAGTATGTCCAAATGGCTTCCACATGTGAGCTCATCTTGTCTCCTGGATAGATGTATTGCTCACTTCCCACCAGCCACCTTAGGTTTTCCATACCCTGCAAGGTATTAGAAACATGGATTGTAGAACCAGAATCAATCTACCATGTGTTATGATTAACATTAACCACATTAGATTCATAACAAACAAAAGTAAATGGAATACCTTTCTTGTCAAGTCAGTTCTTAAACTTTGAGCGGTCTTTCTTCAAGTGTCCCTTCTTCTTGCAGTAAAAACACTTTGACTCTTTCTTAATGACTGGCTGAGCAGGAATCTTGCCCCTGTTCATGACTTGATCCTTTTTCTTCTTTCCCTAAGTAGTCATGTATACCTTTTCACTCTCTTCCATTATCAACATTTCTTCTTCTTGAACACACATAGTCAATAGCTCATTAATTGACCACTTATCCTTATGTGTGTTATTGGAGATTTTGAAAAGGGCATACTGAATAGGTAAACTACATAGAATGTAATGTACTAGGAAAGAATTTGACATGGTAACTTCCAAACCTTTCATCCGAGTCACTATATCCCTCATGCGCATGATGTAATCACACACTCCTTTTATCCCATGGAGCTTTAAGGATGAGAACTGCATTATAAAGGTGCTGGCAATGGCCTTATCAAATGTAACAAATTGATCATCAATTGCCTTCAATAAATCGTTTACCTTTTGATGTTGACTGACAGAACTACGGATACTAGTAGATATATTAGTCTTTATGAACATTACAGAGAGACGATTAGATCTCTCCCATTTTTCATAAAGATCAACAACATCTAGAGTGCTAGTTTTAGTAATATTGCATGTTTAAATAAATATTATAAATAAATATACAATTAAACTAACTAAATAAATAATTTAAACACATAACTTATAACTCAAACAATTTATTACATAAATAAATTAATTATGAGTAACTTAAATTAATGATATAAATAATTATTAATTAAAGATATTAAAGTATTTCACGTAAAATTATAACAGCAATACATGTATAAGCTTTGAAAAGTAGTTTTAAAAGGCAATGTGGGCTGAGAACCAAGCATAAGCCTTCTAGGAAAATTTTAATATTATTAATACTAGTCAAGGCATGGCCCACGGTAGTAGTAGGAAAAAGAAAAGACACAGGAGGAAGGAATGAACAAAGGATCAGGAGTTTTTTTTATAATAAATCAGTCCATGATGCATTGTCTTCAACCTTGAGCCAGGTCATTATGACCTGGTTGCAACCTATGGATCCGAATAAAAAACCCGATAGTTTTCAGCAATTTTCAACACCGAACTTCATGTTTTAATTCACAGAAAGCTTAGAAACTCAATTTCCATATGATTCCAAGTCTCCTTAATGATTAAAACGTTCAAAACAAAATACCAATATCTCAATAAAGTAACGTTAAAAATTATGAGTGTCAAACAAAAGCAAGGCAGAGGCAAAAATAGTGGCTTTGATACCAAATGTAAAATAATTATACTGGTCTGAACATGTTAATAATCATAAGCAACACATTCAGATCAAATGGCAGAAGTAGAGAAGAAAAAAAAATTTAGAGGTACCTATCTCCAACTATTGCTATTGACCTTCTTAAGCCTTCACAGTTTTAGTTTTTCAGACCCTCACTTGCTCAAAATCGATGGTATGTTTTTTTTTAATAGAGGAGTAGGCTTGGTGATCTAAAACAGAAAGCACTCGATTCCATTTATAGAGTTATGTTCATCATAGAGCTCAACATCATTGGATTAAATGTGGGATAAGATCATGTGTTAGTGGGTTGAAGGTGGTCAACAAATGGACCACATACTGAAACGTTTCTCCCAAAATAAGAACTGAAAAAACATAAAATATCTACTTCTGTTCCGATATTGAGGAAGGGAATCCAACATTTCCATCCTCAGATACAATCGTAGCTAACTTTTCCTTAAGCAGATCAACCTTTGGTTACCATATTCTTGAAAGAGACTAGAGGTTTATCACCACCGCCACCATCTAGTGGCTCTTTGTCGGAACCTTCATCAACTATCGTAATCAAAGAGAAAATGAATCCCTTAGCCATTCTAAATGACATATAAAATTAATTTGAAAGATATTCAGTAAAGCCAATTAATTAGTGCAATTAAGAAATATGCTAAAAAATGCAAATAAAGTAAAGCGCATAATTACCTTTAGGCTGCAAGCTAGATTTCACATGTTACAAATGCTCTGAATGCAGTTTATATTTAGAGAGGCATAAATGAAGGGGTTAAATAATAACAAAATTTGTGTACTTGAACTGATTCAGGAACTACACAAATGATCTGAAAAAATAATTATTTAAACTAACTACAAACCAATATATCAAAAGTAAAAATGGTTAACTTGAAAGTTACTGATTTTAATTAAATTCCAAAACACTTCTTGGTAAACACATTTGAGGTAGAATTTGAAATATTATTTTTCATTGTTACAAATTAATTAGTTTCTTGAAATTAAACCCTAATTCAGCAACAACAAAAAAAGTTTCTTCAAACCCTAACATGATATATCTCATTGCATTGGAACATAAAGTTGACCATATAAAAAAATTAATCTTCAAAGATAAACTCCTACATATTTTAGAAATTGTCCTTAACTAAAGGATGTGCTTGAATTAATTGCTCAAAAAGTGAAATCTCCATAGAGTCAAGTTGAGTCTATCTATAATGCCGATGATTGATGGACAAATGATGATATTTGATGGTTGACTCTTGATGATGATGTATGATAATTGAACCTCTATATGAGGGTTGATGAAATGATGATTTTATTAGATGCTCTGTTATGTGAAACTTAAGATTTATGCAATATGTATGATATTCAAATATTACGTTCTATATATATGATGGTCATTAATTATACTTTAATTGATAAGTTGTATATTGTTTAGTATGCTTGTTTTTTGTAAGCTTACTTTTGCATTGTTGCACGTATGGTTCGTGTCTGTGATGAT
This sequence comes from Glycine latifolia, assembly GCA_013407115.1. NCBI lineage: Eukaryota > Viridiplantae > Streptophyta > Magnoliopsida > Fabales > Fabaceae > Glycine > Glycine latifolia. Next base: position 25,070,970 of record CM023941.1, read on the forward strand.
CTTGTATCTGATGCATGTGGGGAGCAGATGACTGGGAGGTGTTTCATGTCTTTAGGATGGACATGCATATCTGAACATGAAGACATGATTTCCCTTTTTGTTTCTTCTTTATGTTATGTCTATAGGGATGGAGCCAACCTTTTAGTTAGGGGAAATGGCCAACTATGTAAACAAAAAAATGCTCCAAAAAATATGTAGACATAATTTTTTTTATATAAAATCTTAATAATATGATATTTCAAAACATATGAATCATCTATATAACATATATAACGTCTTTCTTACATGTCACAAAAATTGTCTATAATTAAATCTACACTAAATTTTTCAACAATTTGCTTTTCAATATATAGTAATAGACCATCACTCAAAAACTCATCTTCCATCTTTGTTGTGAAGGTCTTAACTATATTCATAATTGAAAACAATCGTTATGTACTCGAACAACAATGTGAGAATAAAAGTAACCATCTTATATAAAAGAGGATAATACTTTTTTTTAATAAGATAAAGATTGTTGCTGTAAAAAAATGGATAAAGATTATTTATGTTTTTGGCTGCAAGATACAGATTTAATTGATATAATGAATCTTATCTTTTTTTTCTGGTAAAATCTCATCCATTAAATAAAACATTATAATTTGTTGAAGAAAAGGGAATGAAGAAAATTCTGGACGTTGCACTCTTCCAAAAAATTATGCACTGCTGCACAACAACACAAGAGAATTGAATAAATAAAATTTGATTATTTATATAATATAAATATAATGACATAAGTTAAAAAAAATTACAAAAGCCACGGGACCATGCCCCCACCCATGAATATGCCTCCGTCCCTATGTATCTATATGTATATTTTGTTACTCTAATGCTATAAATTTATGTTATGATGGAATGATATAAGATACATAGTTTATTTAATTATATATATATATATATATATTATTATGTGATGTCTTATCTTAATATTAATATCGTATGTTTTAGTTTCTATCTTGAAAAATATAAAAAATTACAAGTATTTTTATATTTTCATATACCATTTATTTGTTTTAATATCTCATTTTTTAATCAGTGTTCATATAGTGCATCATATTTTATTTGTATAATTTAGTAGATTTTTCAAGAAAATTAATTAGATAGCAACTTTGTCTTTTACCTGTATATAATATGCGATAATAGATTTATGACCGCTTTTTATCAAAATGGAGCAATTTCTTAAATTAAATTTTTACAATTAAAAAATTATTACAAATTATTTCTTTAATCGTCACAAAATAAGAATTTATCTCTTTTTTATTTAGTAATTTATGATAATTTTTTAACAATCACAATTTATTTAAAGAAACTAAAAAATTGAAATTATCTTTTTTGTCATATTTCAAAAGGTAATTTATCTATTTCCATAAAATTTTAAAACCTATCCATTTTAGTAATTTATGAAAAAAAAAAGTGTCCCATTTCGATTAAAAAGCCGATTTATGACATAACATGATAGTGGTATTTGAAATGTCTATGCTTATGATGAAATAATGCAAATCAATCATATATATTATATGACATCCACGTGCTTCATATGCGATAATAATATGTAAGGTTTCAGCGCATCATTCTGCTGTCTGTGTTTCGACCACGACCAGTCTTATCGTCAATTCGTCATGACGTCATCCATTAGGCAACGGATTTCAATAACTTTCTGTAGGCCGTTTGTGGCATGAGTTTGGACTTCCAATAAATTATTATTTTAGTTTTTAAAATTGTGAAATGCTGTTATAATAATTTTTGAAATATGGAACGTGTGAAATAATTTTTTCAAATTAAAATTGCTGTCATTATATTTTTTAAATATACAGCTTATTATTATTATAGTATTAATTGTTTTTATAGCTATAACATATAAATTTTATAATTTTCTATGATTGTAATTTTTAATAGAGAAGACACTGCATTATAATACCAATAAATTATTTACTTTACGTATATCTCTATTCTATCTGAAATTTTTATAGGATCAATTTATTAACTCAAACTCGATCCAAGTAAGGCTCAACAAAATTTAGAACAAGCAGATTGGTTCCACCTGACTTTGCACAACATATTTATCAAATATAGGTTGAGACAACCTAAAATATCTCAAATTCATCCTAAGAATACATTAAGTCTAATTTTTTAAACGTAATTAAACCTGTTAAAAAATTCTTTCGGGCCACGCTGGTATGATGAGATGAGACGAGACATTTTATAAACATCCTTGATTTTCATTTTCATGATGAAAATAATAGCTTTAAGAAGCTATTTTAACAAGCATGGTATCTTATAATTTGAGGTATTTATTTTCCTAATTCCTTTATTTATTTTTCAACCCGATGTAGCTAAACTAATTAGGAGACTATTTAGTTTAAAGAAGGGGAGAACAAGGATTTTGATTAGACATTATTATATTTGGTTGAAAGGAAGTAACTTTGGTCAAACTGCCACATTTGGCAAAAAGTAAAGCTAAAGTGCCAGGTGGGCAAAAGAAATTGTCGATATGCCACGCGGCATATTTCGCTGCCAATAAAAGTGAATAACATGGATGATTTGGCGTGCCCGGATTGGTTGCATGGGACGCACCTGACATGGCTTGAAGTCGCTGGGGAAGGCCGCGACCTCGTGTAATTCGTTGAGACTGAGAACGAGCTCCTGCAGATGCTACTTCGCTGTGTCAGAGAGCGAGCTCATATTTCGCTGTGTCAGAAAGCGAATTAGTACTTGCATTATCAGATTTCTGGGACCACTATTTAAGGGCAGTGTTCCCTCTCCACGGCCCTCACACACTCCTCTCGTCTCAAGTTTTTCTCATCCCCACTGCCTCTGCCTCAGGTGAGTTTCTTTTTTTTTTTTTTTTTGCTTCTGCTTATGTTTTTTATAATTTGATTAGTTTGTATTTTAATTTGTTAATATATTATTTTGTTTATATAGTTTTGGTTGTTAAATATTGTTTATGTTGGAGATTTAATAATACATTAGATTCCAGAATATTTAATATTAATTAATAGTTGTTTAGTTAAAAGATATATGAAATATTAGAGTGATTTTTTGTTATGTTAAAATACTTAATATATTTACTTAATACATGTTATGTTGCTAAAACTTGTATGTTTGACTGGAAGGAACAAAAATATAAAAGAAAGAAAAAGTTTAAAATTTGAATAGAAAAAATAAATGACAGTAAGAAAAAATTTAAATTTTTAAATCTATAAAAGTAATTTTTCCTTTCATTTTCTCTTCAAATAAGTAAAAGAATAATTAATTAATTATATTTTATTTTTTCTCTCACTTTGTCTTTTATCAAACCAACTTTTAAATAACAATACGTAGTTTTATTTACCCCTGCCACCGGTAAGGAAATATTTGAAAAAATGAAGATTTTTTTATATGCATAAATGATAAACATAATAGATATGATTAAAATAATTTTGATATCAAAAATTGGGTTGGATTAGAAAAGGGTTATCGAAACAAATATAGTATAGTCACTTAAAAAAGGGTTTAAAAAATTTAGTTATGAAATAGATAGGATAAAAAGAAAATCCTTAATTTACCTCTTTCATAATGTGTATGTGATAATTAGTGAAGTTGCATATAAGTTTAAAAGAAACTAAAATAATAAGAAAGTAATGATGGACACCTCAAAAGAGGGAAAATTAATTACCGTTAAATTTTATCATTAACAAATCAAATTAAGGATGAAATTTTAATGATTTCGTGATATTTAAATTTAGATTAGAAATACCTGAAGGGCCTCTGTTTCAATACTAGGATGGTTTTAGTGCATAGGTATACTTTCATTCTTACATTCTTAATCTGCATATTGAATAGAGTTTAAGTTTAAAGCGCCTAAATGATCACAATGACATTGATAAAGTGATAAGAGATATAAAATTGATTGAGTGATTAAGAAAAAATTGGTAATTTATATTTGTGTATGTTTTTAATTTATTTTGTTTTGTGTATATTTTTATAAATTGGTAATTTATATTTGTGTATATTTGTAAATTATTTTTTTTGTAGTTTTGTTTTGGATTTGTTCAGCATTAGCCTCTTCTTTCAGGTTAGTTTTTGTTTGTGTGTTAATTTTTTTTACAATTTGGTAATTTGTATATTTAATCTTTATTATATTTTTTATTTATGTAGTTTTGGCTTGTTAAATATTATTTAAATTGGAGATCTAAAATATTAGGTTTGAGAATATTTAAGATTAGTTTATAATTACTTAGTCAGAGGATACATGAAATATAAGAGTTATTATTTTTTGTTAAAATACTTCATTTAATATATTTAAATAAATTTAATTTATAGGAACCTTATTCAAATTAAGTGTATAATGTAGTTGATAAATCTAATTTGAAAGATAGAAATTTATTAAAATTAATTATATCTTATAGTTGATGAGTATACGAAGTTTTGCACTCCGTTATGTTGATCGTTAGTTTTTTTTTTTAATTTTTGTGTTTATATTTTTTGTAATTAAGTAATTTGTATAACTGGTTTGTCATTATATTTACTATTTATGTAGTTTTAATTTGTTAAATTTATTCAAATATATTTAATATATAGCAAAATTAATAAAATTAATTATATATTATAGTTGATGAGTATACGAAATTAGGTATAGTCAAGTAAAAATGACAATGTTGTTACATTAGGATATTAATTAGCTTGTTAATGAACGTATAGAATTTTTTTAATTTAACATGGAAAAATTTATATAGAGTAATGGATGACGATCAACATGTTCCACCGACACCATCGGATGCGTTGAGCATCATTGACCCAGGTCCATCCATACGGAGTCTCCTTACACTACAGGAGAAACATATATTGACGTATGTGTGGAATTCGCAGGCTGATCCAACCATGCGGGATCGTATACTTAATGTTCGGCATGCCGCGACACACAACCATATAGCTATACCTGAGGAGATACACCCGTGGCTTATAGAAGCTGGTTTTTATCACGTTGCGCGTCTGCGCAATCACGAGGTTCATATATTCGGTGTTGTGTTAATTTTGTATTAGATGTATTGATTGTATTGTCATGTATACGTAACTGTTATGTAATGTATGTTTTTAGATCGACCATCACCTTGTGTCCGCGCTTGTTGAGCGATGGCGTCCAGAGACACGTACGTTTCATATGACGATGGGTAAGGTGACAATCACCCTGGAGGATGTACATCATCTGTTGGGTTTGCCGATCGATGGTCATGTTGTTTGTGGTCGTCACGGACGACATAACTTTCGGGCCATCATTGGTGACATGTTAGGGGTTGAGCCGGCTGCTGATCGTGATTTGCACGGCGGCTTGTTAAACCTTCATTTTTTGCGTGACCAGTTTGATGTTTATGAGGTCCACTCAGGCACTGAAATAGGCCGTCGTAAATACACTCGTGCTTTGATATTGCGCATATTAGGCGGTATGTTGTTTGTTGACACTGCTTCGAGCTTCGTGCCAGCTCGTTATTTGTTATATTTGGATGATTTCCAACGCACAGGGACATATAGTTGGGGCTCTGCAGTTCTTGCAGCATTATATAGGGACTTGTGTAAGGCGACACGGCCATCACGTCGTGAGATGGGTGGATCTGCTTTGTTGTTGCAGTTGTGGGCTTGGACGCGATTCCCGACCATCTCTCCTAGCCTTCCTACAGTGGAAGACCATCATGTCATACAACGCGAGATATATAGGCACAGGTATTTTTTATTTCATTATTAGTATTCCACATTTTTGTTTTATTCGGAGTATAAGTTGCTTATAATTGTTGTTGTTGTTGTTGTAGATTTAATGTATACGATACGCGACAAACTGTATATACCAACATTCGCAGATATCGCCATCATATTGATGTCATGCGCAGGAGAGACATACGTTGGAGGCCTTATGATGTTGTAGACGCAGTCCATCCACCGGATGTTCACATGGCTAGGAGATGGTTGGTCGTATGTCCTCTTATATGTTATGAAATTGTCGTATACCAGCAGCCGGATAAAGTTATGCGTCAGTTTGGCTTCGACCAGCCAATTCCAGAGGATCCTATTAATTGTAGTGAGTTGCTGACGATTAGTATTACGGGCAAGACAGACGTGGATTGGAGTCAGCGTCATGTTTTCTTTATTCGTCAATGGGAAAATAGAGACGCCCTTGTGTTGCAGGACGTGCAACCTATGCGGAGAGATGGGTACCTATCTGTCAACAGCCAATACATGCAATGGTACTACTCAGTTACCCGTCGTTGGATGACCCACAAAGCGGCTTTGAAGGCACATGTGGTATGCATCATAAATATAATTGTGTAATTTGCAGGTTAATTTACATGTAATCTTCACTAATAATTGTTCATTTGCAGACCGATCGAGCAGAGACCGTTATGCACATGCTTTCATCTGAGGCACATGGGGCATTTGACATGACTCAGATGTACGATGAGGCGGTTCGAATGCTGGCCGCATGCGACGATATAGACAGATTAATAGATCCTGGAGATGCTGCACCGCCACCAGTGCGACGTCAGACTGAGGCCCCGCCACCAGTGGTTCGCCGTAACCAACGTGCGCGGCACGAGGGGTTACCCCTTCACCACTCGACTCCATCAGTTGCAGACACACCAGTGGTTGTACCACCTATTCCTCCACGTCCTCCTAGGATGTTCTACGCACCTGGGTACCCTTCGGGCCTCTCCCAACAATATTGGTGGCCCCCCCAGTTTGTTCCTGGATCACAGTACCCCCCTTGGGTTGCTGGACCGTCGATGCCACATGCCAAGGTCCCACATGCATCATACCCCATGCATTTTGCTGGCCCCAGTACAGCTGGGCCAAGTTCAGCAGGGCCGAGTTCATCTGGTTTGCATTCCATACCTAGATCAGACACATTTGAAGACTGCTATAGGCCCACTGCTCCAACTCCAACATCAGACCAGGAAATGGTTTTTCGGACTCCTATTGAACAGTCGTCTCATGTGACATATTCTCCGAGTTTCGGACAGTATTCAGCAGATGAAATTATTGCGGCAATGGATGAGGGACATCAACACAACATGGACGATGGTTCTTATGACGTTCAGCACATCATTAGGCGGAATCCGGTTAGGGGAGCGCGATTTCGATGCAATCTGTCACCATATGAACATAACATGAGCCGCTGTGGAGGATTCCATGAGGACCACGAACAACATGACTAAATAATTTATTTCACATATTAGTGACAGAACGATGCTCTTTAATTGTATGCTAATTTTATGTTATATGCATGACTGTGGTGCACTATATAAACTTTTCAGAATTTGATGTATTATGCAAGACAATTGGACTCTACTAATATTCGATAATTATTTCTTATTAAATATTTAGGACGATTAACATAAGTATAACCACGAAGTACATTATTGGTTCTGGTTGCGTGAAGGGCAATTACGCCTATTGTGGCCGACAACCTTACAGTACCCACATGTTGTTCGAGTCGTCGAGCCTTCCTTGGCATCCATTTCATTACATATGCGTGTACTCTTTGGCCTTCCTTTTGTACGTCTCAGCGACAAATTTGGTATAACAATGGGCGGTACAGCTGGTGGTATGAACTCTTCATTCCCAATAGGAAACCACTGTGGTGCATACACTTGACATTGATACGCAGCACTATATACAGGATCTACATACTGTCTAGGATCGTGGTGTGTGGATCGACATGCTGCAATAACATGGCTACACGGGAACCTATATGCAGTGAACTCACCACATTGACAATTTCGTTCAGCTAACGAGACCGACCATTTTTTACCGCCCGTATGAGTTCGTATATTGTACGTTTCTTGAACCTCAAATCTCGTCTTAAGTGCGTCAAAACAAGTGACATAGTGCGTTGCCGATTTATCAACCATCCTCATATATTTTTGCCATGCTAATTTGGAGAAATTATTACCTCTCGCCATCTCCTCATGGGCTTCTTGACCATGTGCAACAAAGTACGACACTAATCGAGCGTATGTGAACCGGACAAGGGACGTAATTGGGAGGCTTCTGGCTCCTTTAAGTACCTTGTTAAAGCATTCTGAAAGATTCGTTGTCATGTGACCAAACCTTCTTCCCTGTTCATCATACGCTATACTCCACTTCTCTTTTGGGATTCTATCAATCCATGCTGCTATTTGAGGGCTTGCTTCTTTAAATGTTTGTAATCCGGCATTGAAATCTAAGCGCAAGGTTGTATAAGCTGCACATATAAACACGATGTAAAGAACAACACATACGATGAATATGGTAACGACATGTAAAAACATTGTGTTGTAATTGATAGACATACCTAATTTCTTCAATTGTTTCTTCAACATGACGTTGTTGAATCTGTGATTAAAATTACTCGCCAAATGCCGAATGCAATACACATGGTACACCCTTCGTGGATTCCATCCTAGTTCGACATTGTTTATCGCGGCAATTATGCCAGCATGTCGATCTGAAATAAGACAAATTTCGTCTTTTTGCGTAACGTGTATACGAATGAGTGCCAAAAACCATGACCAATTGTCGATATTCTCCGCGGAAACAATCGCAAATGCAATAGGAAGGACATAATTGTTTCCGTCAACTGATGTTGCAATGAGCAGTATTCCCCTATATTTCTCATACAAATGGGTTCCGTCGATGTTTATAACTGGTTTGCAATAAATGAAAGCATCGCAACACTGTTTGAATGTCCAGAACACCCTATTGAACACCTTAGCACTTGCATCTAGTTGACCATCAATAAAATGGTCGTGCAAATCCAACTTGTATGCAGACCCAGGAGAAAAATGTAACATGTAACCCAACCACCTTGGCAAAAATGCATAAGATTCATCCCAATCTCCAAAAATATGAACAATGGCCTTTTGCTTTGCCTTCCATGCCTTCGTGTATGATATATGAAATCCCAACGTTGTTGCTATCCTTTCTTGAATTAACCCAATTTTAACACTAGGATCCTCCCTAATCATTTCTGCATTTTGTCAAACAATAATACATTAATAAATAATTTAATCAATAATCAGACTTCAATTTAAAATTTTTACCGTACCTAAGATCAACGAACATATGACATTTGAGTCAAGTTGCTTGTGATCTTGAGAAAGATTCTGACCGACGCATGTGTGTAGGTTGTTCCATATGCCTACAACCCATTCAGTGCCACCTTTTTTTTGATATGCCCTCATCCTCCATGGGCAACCATCCAAATGATTTTCACAAACCATAATAAGCCTTTTCGTATCACTTTTTTTTACAACCGTTGTGCGATGCTCGGCCATACAGTATTGTTTTATTGCCAATTGAACATCCCACTTGCTGTCAAACACTTGATCCTTATATAGCTCCTGTCCCATCTGCAAGTTCGGTATTCGCACTCCGTGCATATCCTCAGTCTCCTGATCTGGGTATTCCCAATTAATATTCGTGTAATGACTAATGTTAGACCAAAATGGAACGTTGCCCCCTCCTATATGATGCGACATTACCCACATTGTTCATTAAACCTGCAAAAAAACTTAACACTATTGACAAAAAAATAGTTTTCATCCATACCTACAACGGGAGGCTACTCCTACATTCCCACATTGCCCGGAGAAGGAATTGGAATAGCACGATCGAAATCACCATCTACGTCGGTATCTGATGAGTCACTGTCTGGAACAACACCTTCATCCACCTCTTCCTCAGAAGTATCCGTAGGCCAAGATGGGTCGTAGGCCGGCACCATTTCATTCTCCGCTGCTTGACTTGGTGGTGCTGGTGTGGGCGATATATCCCTATGTCCATAATCCATTTCTTGGGTTTGTTGGGTTGGTACTGGTGGAGATAGGGATACATTTCTGTCTTCGGGATTCACCTGTGGCTCTCTATTAATGTCAATGGAACCAGTGGGTTGGGCACATTGTTGACTGCTTGATTGGCCACCACAGTTTAATTCTACATACAATTCGATAAATCTAGGATTTTCTCCATCGGATCTGCATGCGTCAGTAACTAACGCTACATCTTCATCATCTACAATATCCAAAGCAACCCACTGCACCGGGGCCCGATGCACATCTAGCAGCCAATTAAGAGACACATTGTCCGCGTTGTAGTCTCAACTTCTTGTAAATCATTTTCATTAGGTCACGGTGGCTGCATCCTGGGGGCATGCGAAACATTTTATTTTCTCCTTCAAAAATTTGACCATTAGGTCCAAAATATCTACTCCCATTATAATACACAATTGTGATTAGACCATTTCTACTATTGCTCATTTTGCCCTGAACAACTAAAATATAACAGAACAATGTCTTTGGGACTGAAAAATAAAAAACAAAAATAACAGAAGATGGCTACTGATGTAAAAATAAGGGGTGTAAATAGGACTATATTCCCTATGCAATATAGGAAAATATATCACCTATTTCGTTGTGACAAAGTATTTCGGCTTCAAAAATCACAAAGCAAAATAACACCTGAAAAATTAAATAAAAAAATACTACAAGGTGGCTACTGATGTAAAAATAAGGGTGTAAATAGGACTATATTCCCTATGCAATATAGGAAAATATATCACCTATTTTGTTCTGGCAAAATATTTCGGCTTCAAAAATCACAAAGCAAAATAACACCTGAAAAATTAAAAATATAAATAATAGAAGATGGCTACTAATGTAAAAAAAGGGGTGTAAATAGGACTATGTTCCCTATGCAATATAGGAAAATATATCACCTATTTTGTTTGGGCAAAATATTTCGGCTTCAAAAATCACAAAGTAAAATAACACAATATAAGTGGAGTGATATAAAAAACGGACATAAATATATCGTAAGTAATGTTTTCCGAACACAAGGTGTGTGAGTCTAAGGGGGTATTTATAGGAACAAATAAGACTAAATTCGCTTAGAGGGAAAGCAAAATATGTTACATAACTCGCAGCTTCCCCCATCAAATTAAAAGCAACATGCAATTCACGTTGTGTCAGTCCACGTAAGCCGCTGGTGCACCCAGCGAACTCATGCTAATTCGCCATTTGTCCACGCGGATTTTGTATGCCAGAAAGATGTCAGCCAGTTGTAATTCGCTAGCATCGTCTGCGAATTAGATCAACCAATGACGCTGCGCCAACTCAGCCAAACAACTTCGCTGATCAGGTTTGCGAAATATCCGGCGTGGCAATTTGGCAAAATTTCTTTGCTGCCTGGCACTTTGGCTAAATTTTTGGACCAGTGTGGCATTTTGGAAGATGTCTCTGAAAGGAAAGGATGAGAAGTAACCAATTTCTTGTTTAGTCACAAGAAGACGGGAGGTGTTTTAAAAATTAATTTACTTTGTATTCTTATATTTTAAATTAATTTCAAAACACAAAAGGGATATTTTAGTTATTGTAATTGATATGTTCTAAATTCCCTTCTCATCTCCTATAAATCATCAACATAAGAGGGAATAAAAAATTAGACAATAGAGGATTTTTTTGTTCCCCTCCATTCCCTTTCCCTTCCGGATCCTAAAAAGTGAACCATACAACAAATTATTTAGAAAATCAATCCCTTTGCCTCTATTTTCATCCAACCAAACACTATAAATTTGTCATTCCGACATGTTTTTGAGGGTAAAAGAAAACAATTTTTACTTGGCTTTTTATTTTAAAGTTAGGATAAAATATATATTAGGACCCTATAAAATATATGAAATTCTGAATTGGCCCCACCAATTTTTTTTCCATGTTAGTCATTCTAAAATTTTACACATGTTACTTAGTATGTTCATATAGTATTTTAATATGTATCACCACCATTTTTTTAATTGTTGTACAAATGCCTCACATAATCTGTGTTCAACCAAATCTATCACGTAAGCAGATTCACTAGCTGCGTTAACATTTTAGATGAGTAATTGGGAGGCACAAATTTTTTTTGGGATGGATCAATTCATATTTCACATATTTAGAGGACCAAAAATGGTACTTTATCCTATAAATTAATATAAACTAGACTGGTCATACATGATTTAGAGGGATTAAACATGTATAATTTTTTGCCAATTTTCTTTTATAAATGTGATCAAGTTAGTAAGGATTGAATTTATATCATATAAGAACACCGGTTCAAATGTCATTATTGATGTAAAAATTCTATTAATGAATAATTTATAAATATTTCTATAAGAGCACCTTAGTATTGGGTCTTAAGAATGGTAGATCCAGTAATAAATGAGACTTCAAGATCTCCACATGGAAGAGGAAGGTAGAGGGGTCACGTGGCGGAGGAGGAAGGCAGAGGGAAGAGGAAGGAGTGAGGGAGGAGCTTTGATGGAGGAGAGAGGGAGGAGCATTTCTTTGAGAGAAGAGAAAAAAATTAAAAAAAGGGAGATGAAAATTAAAAAAAAAATGGAGATGATTCTAGAAGAAGAAAAAGAAGAAAAAATGGAAAAAATTATTAAAAAATTTGAAATAAAAATGTTTTTTGAAAAAAAAAACAATATTGACAAAAGTAACCGTTACACATTAACGATAGCTTAAAAATAGTTGTTACATTAAAAAAAATCTATAAATTAGTTCATTACAAGCATAATTTGTACGTATAGTTTTCATTTTCATTGTTCTATAAATTTAATTACTTAATTAATTAACTTTAATTTAATAAAAATTTAAATATTTAAAAGTGGGTCCATGTGGGACCCATTAAAAGTTATCTAAGATCTCAAAATGAAATCTACCACTAAAAGAAAAAATACAATAGGTATTCAGAGATCTTCAATCCTATATGACAATGTGAGATTCACTAAAAAGTGATCTAAAATCTCAATTTATGATCTACCACTAAAGGTGCTCTAAGTTCTCTTTAAGTTACTAGATTTGTTTTCAATCCTGACTAGCCTTAAGAATTTAACTTAGCTAAAATTTTATGTTAAAAAAGTAAATAAATTAGATATCTTACATGTATATATGGATTATAAATTAAAAGGAGAAAATAATATTTAAAATAAAAGATAATACTACCTCCGTTCCTCTGCAACAAAAAAAAAACGTAGTAACAATTTATTAAAGAGAAAATATTGTGTACTACAACTTCACGTTAGCAAATCACACATTAGTATTTATATAAGTGTATTGACTTTTTCACTAATTAATTAGCTTTAAAGTTATACTTGTTAAGTTTTATGTATAATTTTGTATATTGTCAATTTAAGAAACTATGTTTTTTTTATTGAAAATATATTTTCAAAATTTATAAATATTATGCATTGAGTGTTGTGTTCGATATTGTTCTGGATCAATTCCTATCCAAGTCTAAATTATTCTTGTCACCGTAGAAAAAATTTAAATGAAAAACATTCAAGTGTTTGAGATGGCCTCAATCTCTTGAAAGCTCTTCTAACTTGTATGTTTCATTGCCTACTTTGCTCTGTGATTCAGAATGGTCCTCCCTAATTCACCACCAACTTCCTTTCCATGGGGTCTTTTCGAGCTTTTCTATATGTATTCTTCGCACCAGGCGGCTAGGTAAAACTATTATCAATTTTAAATTGGAAGTGTACCTTCTTATAGCCCTCAACTTACAAGCTTCTTTTCTTACTATTTCTTGTTCCCTAACCTCCTCAACTAAGTATAACTTAACTCATGCTTTCGTCGATTTGGTCTTAACCAATATGCAATATTTTGAACGATGACTCTCTAACCTCTATGAGAATCATAACATTGCTTCCATATGTAAGTTGATGGAGTTTCCTTTGTGATTGATTAATCAGATACTGAAGTTTCTTCTTAGATCTCAAGCTTAGATTCAGAAGCTTTGTTAGGAATAGAGCTTATCCTTCTAAAGTACTTTAGATGAAAATAATTGTCTAATAAAATACTTCCAAGTTACTCATGAAATACTGCTTTAGAAGCTACTTAAAAAAGTTTAGAATCGCGCTAATATAGATTATGATTTTATCTTATCTAATGAGATGGTAGATGTTGCTTTTTCTGATCTCTAAAACATTCAGCAAAAACTTCTAATGAATTATATCAAGGATATACCTTCGTAAAATATGTTTTTCCAAAAAACATAAACCAAGTAAGCAACATATAAATCTAAATTAGAAGCATTAAAGAAGGATAAGACACACACACACACAGTATATGCATCCATTTTAATATTATTTCAAAGATTATAATCACTCACAACCTTGGGCTACATCACAAAGCTTACACCTATAGGATTTCCACTAACATTAGTACCAAGCGGGGTTTTCTTTCTTCTGAAGCCTCCACAAGCTCCTACAATCAGTATTTTTCAAGCCTTTGCAGGCTCTTCCAAGTATTCTTTCAAAAAGCCTCTTCAGGTTTCGAACCAAAAGTAGCAACTGCTACTTGACTCACACAGTAACTATTATGCTCTCTCAACCTTTAGAAGCAACAATTCTCTAATTGCTTTTCTGAGGTTCCCTGTCCTAAAGGGTTATGTTTAAGAACATGTACCTAATACATCTTTCAAGAAGCACTCATTAGGAAGGCTCCACTGAAAAGGTGTTTATACAAACACTATATGGTTAAGTGAATTTGACTCTAAAGTCTTAGAGAGTCTGGGCTAAGAAAGACTAATATTAGAATCAAATGATATGTTTATGTACAACTCAACTTCTTGATCTTACCCTCTTTATCATAATTTTCTTTCTAGCAATGAGCTTTAACAACTCTTCATTGTAGCAATGAGCTTCAACAACTCTTCCTTGTTTTGTAGAGATGATGATTGTTGTTGGTTTCTTGAGAGGTTTGGAGGCCAAGGAGATTTGTTGTGTGTTGCCCCTGTAGAAACATTTGGCTCCTCCTTCATCCTTAGCTAGATGACAACTTTCACACAATTTTAATTTCAAAATTGTGTCTGTTGATGCTTGTTGTGTCAGTGGCTCATGAATTCTTCTTTCTCTAGCTTAGTCATGAATTTTCTATTTCAGAGAAGTGAGCCTTCTATAGATAGTAAGACTCATTCCTTTAGATAATTGCAACATTCTTAAGCATACTTCTTTTTTCTAAGAACACTTCTCTTCTCTTTTAGTTGCCTTGCTTTGAATATAACTTGTAGATGATGACAAGCTCTCTTCTCCAAAATCATTTGGGTCTTTTGGGGAGTTTCTATCTTCAAATGCAATGCTTTAATACACTGTTGCATGGTATCTTCCTTTGTTGTTTCCGGTGTGTGCTTTTGAGCAGTGTAGACACGTTTATCTTCACTATTTTTTTTTTTGCAGAGCATCGCATGATGACCTTTTAATCATGTATAGCTTACGATATCTACCCCTTGACTAAAGCTACATAATCATGCTTCTATCTAGTATCAGTATTTTGACATAGAAAACATGACAATCCTTTTACTTCTATTATCTTGCTTTTGAAGTTGGATAAACCTCAAGCTTAGAAAGTCGTCAATACTATTGGTCTTCACACCTTCTCAATGCTTATGGATTAGATCTTGTCTTTTAAAACACTCAAGACAAACTATTAGTAGCACAAGTCTAGAGTACTTAAATTTCACTTATTAAAAGTTTGGTGCCATTAAAACACTTTGATTCAAAAACGGTTATGCTTCAACAACTCTCACACTACATAAATAATGTTTCATTTATTTTAATTTGACTAATGTTTTAGCTTTAAGAAAAATATATGTTTTTTATATTAACTTATGTTTTAATTTTTCCAAAAAATATTAAAATATCTATTTCAATTTTACCAACTAATAATTATTGTTGTCTTGAAATCCTTATTTTTCTTAATCTATGTGAAAAAACCTTAAACATCATTCATTTTGAAACAAAGGGAGTAATAATTACTCTTCCATTAACAATATAGTACTAATTCTGTCCCTAAATACAAGACTTTTTTAACTAATTTACACCCTTTAAGAAATTTGGCTAGTTTAGTTAGTATCATTAAATTTGTTAGAATATTGTATTATTTTTCCAAAATTATCCTTAAAATTATTGGGACATATTATCTCTCTTTCCAATTAATTACTTTTCTATCTAATTAATTAATGCGTGATAATCTTCTTCTCCAATCCTTTTAAGAAAGAGAATGCATTTATCGTAAAATTATTAAGGATATTTTAGTAAAAAATAGTTAATACAAAGACTACTTGAAAAAATATTATAAAATGGAACAAACAAAACTAATTAAAAAAAGAGTCTTTTATTTAGGAACAAAAATAATATATTAGTATGTATTCTTTTTTGTTTCATTATCACACAAAGATACACTTTTCACAATTTCACTTATTTATTATGGTAATTTTTATTAACTTAATATTAATAATTTAATATTTGTGTTATGATATATTTTTCATTTTATATTAGTCATCGAGCCAACTTAACCTAAATTGGTCCGTACAACTAAATGAGTTGGGCCAAAAAGTTCATTTATATTTGGATCAATTTTTTAAGAGTACAACCTTACCTAATTTAGGATTGATTGGGATGGCCCATCGAGTAGACTCATTTTGTAAAATATAGTAATGTTAAACTCGTGTTGTAGAAAATAAGTTTTTGCAATTGAAAACTTGACCCAACTCGTTTTGTTTTGTTCTTAATTAAATAAAATATTTTTTTAATATGTTGCTTGCATGGGAAAGGCGACCTGAATCCTTCAATCAATTAATTGCAAAAAACGTGGACTTACATACATCAACACAAGCTATATTTCATGAAATCCATGGCATGAAAATATTAAACAAAATCATTTGACTTTCGACTATATTGATCGAAAATTCGAAATACACAGTATAATAAACATGATCAATTTTAACATTTATAGAAACGTATGAGGAAAATCAAACACAAAAATTTTACCATTCTTTGCAAAGTGATTTTTTAATTTTTATGATTATTAAATTATTGTAGCAGTTAAAAATCACCTTTTTGTTAATTAAGTGAATAGGAAACACATTTAGGCCTTTAAGACTATGTTGCAGTAATTTTTAATAATGATTATATTAAAGTTTACTGCATTCATTTTATACTAATAGAAGGACCAAGTTGAATACAATATAAAAAATAAATGATTACATTAAATTCTAAAAAAATTAAATACTGAAATTGAATAAAAAATATAATTTAGTTTAATAAATTTATGAGTTTGAAATGATTGGTCCATGGAGATGCTCTTCACAAGTCTATGCTACACGTGATTATCTGCATAGGGTGGATAACCTATCCATTCTATTTGTCACTCATTGAGTGTCCTTTTATTGAGGTTAATGAGCTATAATATTGATCTGGTAGTTAAAAGAAAAAAGAAAAGAAAAATGATAATTTCATATTTTTTCATTAATAAAAATAAATTAATTAACAATTCATATATTTATTGATAAATAAAAAAAACCTAGTGTCCTTTCATTTACGTTGAATGTCTTGCCAATTTGTAACATTTGCCACTGTCAAAAGTCAACCCTCAAGAATCACACACAAGCTCAAAATTGGAATTCACTTAATCTCCGAATATTTTCATTCACCCCTCAAAACGTGTGTTGCTTTCCACAGTTATTGCAGCGCTTGGCAAAAAAAAAAAATTAATGCTAATTAATAAAAAAAATTTGAAATTTGGTGCATTTTGGAAATAATTTGGAAAAATGGGTCCCTCAAACACACATAGATTGGGCGTGTTTAAACACACCTACATCAGGCGTGTTTCAGTGCTATATAAGGCCAAAAAAGTTGCTTGTTCACCATTGATACTACTTCACCTTCTCTCTAAAAATTGGTTAGCCTTCTCTCTAGAGTTTGTGAGTGGATTATTTCTGCATAAGTGAATTAATTTTATTTATCAATTATTTAATATGTTATATTGTTTAATTAGAAAATTGTTAGGGACATATGAATTTATTAGCAACATAGATGTTAGTGTGTATGTTGGTTTAATGTGTAGTGTTTATGGTTAGTGTTGGGTTAAAGATTTATGGTTTAGGTTTAGAGATTACGGTTTAGTGTTTAGGATGTGTGTTGTAGGGTGTATGCTTGAATGTGTAGGGTTTTGGGTTTAGGGCTTAGGATTTAGGGTGTGTGGATTAGGGTTGAACGCTATGTCAAAGTCAACCAAAGAAGGAGTATAACATGCACAATTATAATACCATTAACAGTAGCTGGGGTACATATTTAAGTCAGTTTAATAAATTACAAATAATTGTTAACATACCTAAAGTCATGAGGGTCTTCTTCAATCTTGCATTCTTGAACCTTTGATTTGCTGGTAATATGACGAAGGCAAAACACGTGATGCGCAAAAGGTGGTTGCCAACCGGCATGATTCTCCACAGCAGATATTATGCTCCGGTGTCGATCTGAAATGAGACATATATTTTGCATTTGGGTAACGTGGAAGCGAATATTGGCAAGAAAGTATTCCCAAGCTTCCAACGTCTCCCCCTCAACAATGGCAAATGCGAGTGGCAGACATTCATTATTTCCATCTTGACTTGTGGCAATCAACAATTTTCCTTTATACTTGCCATATAAGTGAGTCCCATCAATTTGAATGATGGATTTGCAAAATTTAAAAGCCTCGTAACACTGTCTAAAAGTCCAAAAAATGCGCTGAAACACACTCTTTGCCCGTACCAGTCGATGTGCCACAAAGTAAACATTTGTTTGAATATCAAAAAAAGAATCTGGTGAAAAACGAAGCATGTAGTTGCACCACCTGGCAAAAATGCATAAGATTCTTCCCAATCCCCATAAATCATTGTCATTGCTCTCTGCTTCGCATACCAGGCCTTTCCATGTGAAACTTTAAATCCATACGTATTGGTGATCCTCTCCTGAACCAATGCAATGGACACGCCCGGTTCCTCCTTAACCATTCCTAAAAATGAAATTGTAACATTCACATTAACAACAAACTTGAAAAAAATAATATTTGTCATATAAAGCAAAAATATTAAGTACATACCTACTACAAGTGAAGCAATAACATTAACATCAAGCTGTCTATAACCCTGTGTAATATGGTCATTCAAGCAATTGTATTTTCCACCCCATCTTGAAACAACCCACTTCTCACTGTACATTGGTTTAAATACCCTAACCCTCCAAGGGTAACCATCGTTGTGAGCAACACACTTCATGATAAACTTGTTATGCTTGCTCTCAACCATAAATGCATCTTGATGCTCCCTCATCAGGTTCCGCTTAATTACAATTTGTGCGTCCTTTTTGGATGAAAATTCCTGTTTAACAAACAAATCGTCCCCTAATTTCCATGGACCTTGCACTAAACCCAAACCCGAAGCAGAACCGGTAAAAGATTGTTCTTCGCTTGAATGATTCCAATCAATATATGTGTAATGTGGAATTCCATCCCAAAAAGGAATGACTGCACCACCTTTAAATACAAAACAGTTGAATAAACATATCATGCAAACTAAAATACTATAACACATATACAAATATCAGACCACTTCATCATTCATTTAAGTTATGTAACATACCTTCAATAGGTTGTTCTGATTGTGTTGATCCAACGTCCGGATGATGACGTATTCTAGACGAGCCCACGTTAGTGTCTTGTTGGAATGCAATTGCATGCACACCAGCATTTTCATCATTATCCGACGTATTGGCATCCTCCTGAAGAAGACGATCTTCCATTGCGATATTTTCATCATCGTCATCCTCTTCATCGTCATTCATAACCCAAGTTGGGTCATGTGAATCTTCCACAGACACGTTTACACCTACAACGCCATATGATGATGCAATATGTGTAGAATTAAAAGCGACTGACCTCGTGGGTAAAACAACATCCTTTGCTGCAGTAAAATCCACGTACAAATCTAAAAAATAATTCCTTGCCTGCCTAAAAAATTCTTCAATTACCATTTCCAAGTCTTCATCATTCAGTATTTGAAACCCCATGTATTGTTCATGTTGCCATAATCTTGCCGTCAACAAAATGATACATTGGTTGTGATTTAGACCTAATTTCTGTTGTATCTTCTCATGCAAATGACCCAATGTTGAGTTTCGCTTGATACGTGTCGGCCTTTTCTCCCCTTCAAAGACAACACCCCGTCGCCCTTCAACTTTCCTTCCATTGAAAAATAACACAACACGAGCACACTCCTCACCACTTAAACTCATTTCCTGCAATCAACAAAAACAACAACTTCAAATATTAAGAAACAATACAATAAACCCTAAAACAAGCAGCCTAAACCCTAAACTAGCAAACATAAACCCTAAACCCTAAACACAACACCACAAGCCCTAAACTAGCAACCATAAACCCTAAACCCTAAACAGAACACCCTTAACTCCAAACCCTAAACCCTATAACAACCAACATGAACCCATAAACACCGAAACATAAACCCTAAAACAATCAACCCTAAACCATAAACCAACCACCCAAAACCCTAAACATTGAAACATACGCCCTACAAAACACACCCTAAAACCTAAGCCCTAAAACCTAAATCCTAAACCCTAAATCAAGCACTGCAAACCCTAAATCCTACACACACATACACCATAAACCATAAACACAAACCCTAAACCCTAAATCTTTAACCCAATACTAAACCATAAACTCTACACATTAAACCAACATACATACTAACAATTTTCTATGAATCTAACATCTATGTTGCTAACAAATTCATATGTCCCTAACAATTTTCTAATTAAATAATATAACACATTAAATAATTGACAAAAAAAATTAAATCACTTACTTGTTGGCAGAGCTTCGCTACAAAAATAATCCACTCACAAACTCTAGAGAGAAGGCTAAACAATTTTTACAGAGAATGTCAAATACTAACAATGGTAAAAATCTAATTTTTCGGACGCTTTAAATATAACTGAGGCACTGAAACACGCTTGATTTAGGCGTGTTTAAACACACCTAATCTAGGCGTGTTTGAGGGACCCATTTTTCCAAATTGTTTCCAAAATGCACCAAATTTTAAATTTTTTTTATTAATTAGCATTATTTTTTTTTTGCCTGCAGCGCTTTGATTAGTTTTTAACTGGTCATTACTTTTTCTTTTTCTCTTTTATGAAAATATAGTTCAAAATCCTATTCTTCATGAATTTCAATTACCTTCACATTTTGCCCATAATTTATCTCCATATAAAATTGTCCAGAGACAATGTTTTATACAATTTCTTCTATTTTATTGCAAGGGACACAAAATTACATTATTTGTTCTTTTGACAACAAAGTATATTTAACTTCTCAAAATATAATTTGACATCCAGTTACCTTTCTTTAATTTATTCTATAACTAAATTGATGAGATTGTTGCTAATGATACTAAATTCACTCTATTATACTGTCGTTAAAATGTCTTATTCATAGAACAAATAATTTGTCTTCTTGCTTAAAAAAATGATAGAGAAATACTCTTATTTATGCAATAAATTAAAAAGAAATTGTCTTAGTCCACAAAAATAATGCTACACAACCAAAAGTTATTTATACTAGTTGTTAAACACTTAAGTTTCTTAATAAGATATGGTGAAATTTGATGTTCGCCTTGGGTATGAAATCGCAAATAAAAATATCACTTTATTTAAAAATGGACTCATGGACTTATCCAATATGAGAGAATTAATTGAGTGTCAAATAAAAAATCCTAATACATAAGAATGCTACACAAAACACACACAATCTCAAATATTACTCATAGACTAACTTAGATTGTCTTCGTTCCTCAAAAAGGAGTTATGGAATCCTTTTTTTTTTGCAGTATATCTATTCGAATTTCGAACAATAATTTGTGTGAATAATAGTTACATTATTAAAAAAATTTAAAAATTACGAGCCAAATATATAAATGTGCCGATAGAAAAATAAAGCCATTTCTCAACACATATTGCTAGTTTCATTGAATTAAAAGGGTGTAGTAGCAAAATCACAAGAGAATATAAGGCAATTAATATACAACGCAAATAAGGATCACTAGAGAGACTCATGGGACAAGAGAACCAAACACTCTGGATCTCATTCTATTCCATATTATTTCTCTTGTGCTTCTCGTTTGAGCAAAATGGTGATATCAAGGTTAAAGTTTTGTGATTCCATGCACATTTAAATAAGGTTCCTATTGCCCTGCCATTACATAAGTGCGTACGATCCGTTTTCTCCCATCTTAGGTAAGAGAGTCTCAACTTTCATGGTTCTATGTCTTTTGCATGCATATTATTCATAGGTTCTTATTTTTTTTCCATCATCCAAGAGTTTGGTTAGTTTTCATTGAATTTGCTAAATTAATTACTTTGTGGCTTGCAAATGGTCATGTTTCACTTTATTTAAATGTAACGTGGTTTTATTCTTAGTATTATATGGTTGTCATTTATTTCTAATAAGTATGAAGAGAAACATGATCACCCTCAGCTTAATCTGAGATCTTTTTTTTTTTTCTTTTTATATGTATAATGGTGGCAATGAGGTTACAAGATAAGATCTCATGCAAACCACTCAAATTTTCATTTTTTTTGAAGATTTTTGTACGCTTTTCAAGCATTTTGTCTCTTTTGTATATTGGTTTTGGTATAATGAGAAAGTGAATTTTAGATTCTTCATATATGTTCTGTTTCTGTTAGGTGTAGCTATCATGTGGTTGGTTTGTATTTTGGGTGCTTGTGATTTCATTACACGCAATCTGCCACCAGAAATTTTCTATTCCAATACTAATTGAAGTTTGAAATTAAGGGGCCATAGTCATAAAACCTTAGATGTTCTTGTGATTGCAAATTGTATGCTAAAATGTCATTTAAAAGTTTAACTCCATTACTGGTTTGTGTCTCTGAATAGTGTTGTGTTTTCCTTTTAATAATATCAAATTGGTAGAGCTTCTAAGGCTTCTTTGTTTCATTCCTGCAGACTGCACTACATTAATTCGTTGTGATTTTAACTATCACTTTGTACCACTAATAATCCCAAATCACAATGTTGCCACCAAATGTGTTTGCCAAGGACTGTGATTGGAGCTTCATGAGCTAACATTTTCATTGCTTTGCTGAACCTCTCTTTGCAATTCGTACTTCTTAAACACCCTCAAATTAAGCATTTATAATATGAAATTCATGATAGCAGTCTGTTTAATTTTCGTGTATGTTTTGCTGATTATTTTGTTTACTCATTTCCAGCACCCTGTAAACAGAAATTTGTAGATAACAAAGAGAGCAAAAAGTAGCAAATAGTAAATCTGCTGTGAAACCATGGGACATGATGTGGCAGAAGATAGTTTATACACAGAAGATGGGACAGTTGATATTTACAAAAAGCCTGCCATCAAGACAAAAACTGGAAATTGGAAAGCATGCCGCTTCATACTTGGTATTGGATATTTCTTCTTTCATTTCGATACCATCTTTTATGCATATTTCAGTATTAAAATCGCACTAAGGTGCTAAAAAAATTATGTCAGGAAATGAATGCTGTGAAAGATTGGCATATTATGGCATGAGTACAAACCTAGTGAACTATCTGCAGACCCGTTTCCATCAAGGAAATGCAACTGCTGCAACTAATGTCTCAACCTGGTCAGGGACATGCTACATCACCCCATTACTTGGAGCCTTTTTAGCTGATTCATACATGGGAAGATACTGGACAATTGCTAGTTTCTCAACTATCTATGTCATAGTAAGTTCATTTGAAGAGGAATCTTTCTTGTTTGTTGAAGTCTATGTGATGATAAATGAATTTAAACTGCACCCTTCAGTGTCAGTTCATATTTTAATGTCTATGAGGTTCCTAGTCAACAAGGATCAATAATTTGATTGGACAATAAAGCCTTTTTGTTTATTGTTAATCTTGTCTGTCTTTACTTAATATATTAATCTCTTTCAAGCATAATCCAAAAAACTTAACAGTTTTTTATTTATTTTTATTATTATTATTTTAAGTTGTCAAGCCAATCATACTTGTTTTTGAGCTAGAGAACAATCTGGCCCGTTTCATTCTATTTTGAGAACAACCATGGATTTAATCTAAGATATAGTTTCATCCATAATCTTCATTTTATGTTTTCATCATTTATTGCATGTGAAATATTTAAGAATTCCAATTTATGTTATAGTTGTTCTGTGTTTCAGAACATTATTTTGAGGGGAAAAAATATATATAAAAACTAATATGAGGGTAAGCCCTTTTAATGGTGCTTGTTTGTTTACTTTGCAGGGAATGTCACTTTTAACCTTTTCTGCTATTGCCCCTGGATTAAAGCCTTCATGTGATGCTAATGCTTGCTATCCGACATCAGGACAAACTGCAGCTTGCTTTATAGCACTCTACTTGATTGCTCTTGGAACTGGTGGTATCAAACCATGTGTCTCATCTTTTGGTGCCGACCAATTTGATGAAAATGATGACTTTGAGAGGAAAAAGAAGAGCTCTTTCTTCAATTGGTTTTATTTCTCAATTAATATCGGTTCGCTCATTGCTTCCTCAGTGTTAGTTTGGATACAGATGAATGTGGGTTGGGGTTGGGGATTTGGAGTACCTGCTGTAGCAATGGTCATTGCAATTACATTTTTCTTCATTGGTAGTAAATGGTACAGACTTCAACTGCCCGGTGGTAGTCCCCTTACAAGGATTTGTCAGGTTATAGTGGCAGCATCCAGGAAAGCTAGGCTACAAGTGCCAGATAATAAGTCTCTTCTTTATGAGACTGCAGATATAGAGTCTAATATCAAAGGGAGCCGCAAACTTGGACACACAAATGAGTTAAAGTGAGTTATCTAAACTATGTTTGCATTTATTGTTTATAATAAAAATGATATTCAGACACTAATTGGGCGTGTACACCTAGTCAGAGGTAGGAAGAGAAGAGGGAAAAAGTAAAAGATATGAGAACTTGAGAAGTAATGTAACATGACAGAAAAAAAAGATAAAAAGGAACATGAAGTAGAAAAAGGTGGAGGCGCTGTACAAGTGTTTGATTATCATTGTTAAGTTTATAAACATCAAAGGTGTAAATGACATGTCCATATTGCTAGAATATCTAAAATATAATACATTGGATGATTTTTTAGGAGTGATTTTCATGTTCATTATATTTCATTATTTGTTTCTTCAATTGATTGAGATCAAAAGTCTTTATAACTATGAATTTTATATCAACCAGTATATACAGTAGAATATCATCCATGGTGTCTTTTTACCTTTAACTGAGAGCAAGCCTTTCCTCAACAATGAAGTTACTAGTGATTTGGAGATCATGGATTCAAATGCTGGAAAAAGTCTATTCCCTTGCCGGATTAAGGCTACATATGCGTACATATGTCCTTCCTAGACCCCACTAGGTGGGCGTCTTGGGCACTGGTTAGTAGTTGATGTGAAAATCAACAGTAGATATAATGTGCACATGCAAAACAAATCATAAGAGTGTTGAAATATCAATTGTTAATTTTATCGTTAATGACTGATATTACTTACTTTACTCGTACTCATTTCAGAGGAACCAAATCCTTTTCTTTTATCCTTCAATGTTAAATTTTGGTTTATATTTTCATGTTTTATTTTAATTAGACTAACTTGTTGATCTAGGTATTTGGACAAGGCAGCAATAGAGACAGAATCTGACCACTCTAAGGATTGGCCAAATTCATGGAAGTTGTGCACAGTGACACAAGTTGAGGAGCTCAAATCCATAATTAATTTGCTCCCAGTTTGGGCAACCATGATTGCCTTTGCAACCGTGTACAGTCAAATGAGCACCATGTTTGTGTTACAAGGCAACAAAATGGACCAACACCTTGGTCTACACTTCACAATCCCCTCAGCATCCCTCTCCCTCTTTGACACCCTCAGTGTCATCTTCTGGGCCCCGGTGTATGATCGCATGATTGTCCCATTCGCAAGAAAGTTCACTGGCCATGAACAAGGATTCACACAGCTTCAACGCATAGGCATCGGCCTTGTCATCTCCATCATCTCCATGATTGTTGCTGGCATTTTAGAGGTTGTTCGCCTTGATATTGTCAGAAAAAACAACTACTATGATCTTGAAACCGTTCCCTTGTCAATCTTCTGGCAAGTGCCTCAGTACTTCCTTGTAGGAGCTGCAGAGGTTTTCACAAATATTGGCCAAATGGAGTTCTTTTATGGAGAGGCACCTGATGCTATGAGAAGCTTGTGTTCGGCTTTGCAACTCACTACAAATGCATTGGGAAATTATGTGAGCACCTTGCTTGTTTTAATTGTGACAAAAGTCACCACAAGCCATGGAAGAATTGGTTGGATCCCAGACAATCTGAACAAGGGTCATCTTGATTACTTCTACTGGCTTTTGACAGTTCTTAGCTTGCTCAACTTCCTTGTGTATCTGTGGATTGCAAAGAGGTACAAATACAAAAAGGTCACAACAAATACTCATTGAGATATTGGGATGACCCTTCACAACTTTATTGGTTACACTATTGTATAATTTTCTATATTGGTCTTCCGGTCCAAATTTTATATTGACATTAGATTTAGCATCTTTCTTATAGATGCTTAATTGTATTTGTATAGATGCTATTTGGAGTGAGGCGAAATAAAGATTGTACTATTTGAGGTTCCTTGCAATGATCTACACTTTATATGTTCTGCTTGGGGTTATGATTGGAAATAGTGGGTTGACTAACCTACAATATTAGAAATGTTTTTCTCTCTAAATTAGTTTCATTAAGCTCCTCATCATTTGACCTAAATTAGCAAATTTTATGGCTAGAATGCTATGGCACTTCTCGGTAATACTCATTTCTACTAATTTATAAAACCATCCATTGGAGGGTGTTAAGAAATGTCATGATAAAAGGTTACATACAACTTTTACTGTCATCACCATTTAAGAGACACATTTGCTTCTTGTTATCATCCTCACTTAACAAGGTTTCAAGATTTTAAAGTACTATAGATAAAAATCACACAAACTTATGATTCAATCCCATTACTGCTTCACTGGCCTGGTAACAGTACATTTTTATATGAGTACCACCTAACCACAAGAAGAAAAACTCCCAAATTCAACACACTCAACACTGCCAAGTGCCAAGAGCTAGAAAAAGTAGTAAAGATGACCATAGTTCAGGTTATCCAGTATCCAACCACTTCCACCATGCCTATTGTTATCATCTCTGTCAAAACATTCACAATCATAGTACTCAAATAACTTCCAAGTGCTGCTGTCGTGAGAGACAAAGCAGAACAAAGACTCCTCATTGCATCAGGGGCTTGCTCAGAAAAACTCCAATTGCCCAACAAATGTGAACACCTAAACACAAACTATGATGAAGTACTGAGGCACTTGCCAAAAAATTGACATGCGTATGTGCTTGAGATTGTAGCAGTTGTGATTCTTGAGTTCCCTTAGTTTTAGAATGATGCAAGCAAAAGGTCACCCAAATTCGAGAATGGGCTGTCTCCAGAAAAAACAAAGATAAAATTATCAAAATTTCTGTCTTGTCCTTTTTGGTCCATTTAGGAATAAAATGCAAGAGAAAATCCTAAATTCCTTGGTCAAAGATGATAGCTGTAATCATAGTTGTAAAAATTGGTCGGACCGGTTAGACCAGGAACCGCTGGTAGCTCCGGGCCGGGTAGGGCGTGGAACTGACCATGCAAGTGGCCCGGTTTGGCCCGGCAAGAACCGATCAAATTTTGAAGAACCAGCGACCCGGACCGGGTCTTGGCAGAAAGAGAAAACGGCTCCAAAATGACAAAACGATGTCGTTTTTTGGGAGTTCAGTGACCCTCCTTCCTCGCGCTTCCTCCAAAACTGCACCGAGCCTTCTGCAAAATCAGAACCAGAAATGCAAAAAGTCAGACCGAAAATGAAACCAACGCGCGAAGATCATGATCACCCACAGCAAAGCCCTCTGCAATCTGCACCAAGCTGCATCTCGGAGCCATGGGTCGTTGTGGTCAACTAGAAACAGAGGCATCTTTCTTATGTTGCGGGAGAAGAGGGGGGTTCGCGTCTATACGTGTAGTGTGGTGGTTGGGCCTACCTACCCTATTTGTTCCATGATCTATGGGTCTACTGGAGCTACCCACTTCAATCAATTAGCCAAGATTTTGACCGGATACGAAATCACTGGTGCTCGATCTAGTGGTATTTTTATGGGGATTCTATCTATCGCTGTAGGATCCCTATTCAAGATCACTACAGTTCCTTTTTGGGCGGCTGTAGAACGGCAGTGGATGGAGGCCACGGAGAGAAGAATAAAGGATTTAGGAAGAGAAGAATATATATGTTGGGGAATTAGGGTTTATTTCTTAGTTGGGCCAAATATTGCTTCCTGTACCTCTGTTTTTGCTTTATGCAGTTTTTATTTTACATTTCGAAATGAATTTCTGACTTGTTTTAATTTAGGTAATTATTATTTACACTCTTTTTATTATTAATACACTTTATTTGTGTTATCAATTTTAATACTTCAATTTTTATTTTAAATAATGTTAGTTATATATTTATATATAATATAATTTTGAATTTTTTAATATAGACTGGGTCAAACCGGGCCAATTATTGACCTACTGGTTGGACCACTGACCCACTACCTCGACCAGCTCAATGACCGGACCAGTTTTCACAACTATGGTTATAATTAGAAAAGGAAACTTCTAGGAATAGGTGAAAAGACAGAAAATCCAATAATGGGTCTGTGAGAAACCCGAATGGGCTTGGAGTTATTAATTGGGCCTAATGGGCTATTAATACCACCCCTGGAGAAAAGGCTTTGTCCTCAAAGTCAATTGTGACCTGTGAGAGAGAGTGTATTAGTAGTAGGCACATGTAACCAAAAAAAGCTCTTTAGTGTGGAACTCGAAGGGGGTTTCCTTAGTTGAGGGTTTGTCGCTTTCCTCAAGAGGGAACAACTCTAATGGCTACTCCCGCAAGGTGGCTAGTAAGGAGACATGAAAGACTAGATGCACCATGGAAGAGGGTGGGAGATCTCAAACATAAGCAACTTGTTCGATGTGCTTCAAAACTCAGAAAGGTTCATTGTAGAAATGCTAGGGCTTTTGCGATGGTCCATAGTAGAGAAAGTGTTGTTTGTATAGGCATAGTTTGTGCAGAACCAACTCTCCTTCATTGAAGGTTATGTCACACATGTGTTTGTTTACTTAAGTTCCCATTCATTGCCTGTTGCGTCCAAGAGTTTCCTAGAGTTGATGATTAATGGCTGTTCTCTCTTGAAAGGTTGTCTCTGTTAGGATAAACGTTTAAATAAATATTGTTTTATGTAGTTTGAATTTTAAAAGGAGTAATATGGGTAGATAAGATATGAGGAAAGATAAGATATGAAAAGAGATATTATAGAAATATATTAGGAAAGATATTGTTTAGTTTTGAATTTGAATTGTTTTAGGTTTAGGGTTTTGTTGCTTATAAATAGCACATTATGTAAAGGGATCAGTGTGGCTTTGGCAGACTATTATCAATAAAAGAGAGTTTTCGCCCCCCAGTAAATTTGTGTGAGTTTGTGTTTGTGTGAGTGCACCAGTGTGTGAGAGAGAGGGCCTGTGAGATATCAGTTTATCAAATCACTGATATCAGTCTCAACGACAAAAATGGTAGTGGATCCTAAACAGTAATTAGGGATGCCTAAAAGTGTGCATTCGTACAAGGCTTGGAAGGGGCTCATGCTAATCGTGGAGTGGAATAAGGTGGAGGAAGAGATACCATTTCTTGGGGAAGTATCTAACGAAGCATTAAAGGTAAGCGCCTATGGACTAGTTGACTGACTCAGATTGACCATTTATCTCAGGTTGGTATGAGGTGGAGAAGCACAATTAAGTCCCTTGAAGGCGGAATAGTTAGCACTAGAAGTTTCTTAAGAACACTTGGTCTCTGTCAGAGAGGATATTGTAAGGAATGTAATGAAGCTTGCAAATCTGAATAACAAATCATGATGCCAAGGTCTAAGTAGTGAACTTAGAGGGAAATGCAACAAAGTGCGAGTATTTGGTAAGTCAGTCTACAACAACCCAGATTACAATGTGACCTTTGGATGTAGGTAAATGAGTAATAAAATCCAGACTCACATCTTCCCAAATGCGCTTTTGTTCAAGTAAAGGTTGGAGAAATCCCGAAGGTTTTGATGGACGTATTTCTTGTGTTAGTAGGTGGAGCAGGAAGCAACAAATTGTTTGATGTCTTTGGACATCCCTGGCCAGAAGAATGAAGTAGATAGCTGAAATAGGGTAGGCTTGATCCCAGAGTGGTCTGAGATGGGAATGGAGTGGAACTCCTTTAAAAAGGTTGAATGTAAGTCCAGCACATCAGGGATATAGAGGCGATCCTTGAAGAAGACAAGGCCTCGAGAAATGTGGTACATTTTTTGTAACTCATCATTGGTTTAGTATTCCTGAAAAAACTTCTTACAAGTCTCATTTGTTTGATATAGGTTTTGTAAGGTCACGAACAGAGTTGGCATGGGGGAAGAGACAACCATATACAAAGCTTCAAGCTCCTCTTGGCAGTGCAAAAAGGCATTTGCATCTCGAACCATTTGTGATACCCTAGTGTCTTGAAAGACTGGGTCAATAAATGTACGAGGCTCTGTTGACCAGTAAAAATGCAGAAATGGTGGTAGATTATGTACTGTCACCATTTTTTATAGCTCTAGTTATGGCATACATCTTGCCAACATAGGTTGACTCATTCATTATTTTATCGCAAAGTTTCTTGCTAAAAACGGTAATGCATGGGATGGTTTTATTGCATAAGCACTACACCTACTGCTATGGCAGAATAATTTGTCTCAATGTCAAAGGATGCTCAAAATTTGGTAAGAGACAACATAAAAGTAGAGGTTACAACCTCTTTCAAAAGTGTAAAAGCACAGGTTGTATCGGAACTCCAAATATATTTTGAAGTAGATTTTAGTAGGTCCGTGAGAGGAGATCCTGTGTGAGCATAGTTTTTGATAAAGCGACAATTAAATCTAGTTAACCCTAAAAGTCCATGAAGAGTCGAGAAAGAACGTAGTTGTAGCCAATCCACAATGGCTTGTACCTTTGTTGGGCCTAGTTGCACCCCTTGAGCTTAAATCGCATGTCCCAAATAATCTATTGTGTGAATTGCAAAAGTAAATTTTGTTAATTTGGCATAAAAAAAATTGGCAAATAGAAAATTTAAAACCAAACTAAGGTGATGTAGGTGCTCAACATAGGAGGAAATTTAGACTAGAATGTCATAAAAAAAGAATAAAACAAACTGTCGCAAATGAGGGTGTAATAGTTTGACCAACGCAGCCAAAAATGAGAAGGCACATTGGTGAGCCCAAAAGGCATAACCAAGAATTCCTAATGCTCATCATAGGTGCGGAAAGTCATTTTGTGGGTGTCCTTAAGGTAACTCGAATATGATGGAACCCAGATCCTAGGTCGATCTTTGAGAAAATCTTGGCACCATTTAGTTAATCAATAGTGGAGATGGGAAATGAATCCTTAATAGTGATCGCATTTATGGCCCTATAGTTGACGTAAAAACGCTAGGAATCATCTTTCTTTTTGCCAGAAAGAATTGGGGATGAAAAAGGGCTACGACTCTCTAGAAGGTTTCTTGATATCATGGAAAACTCTACCTATATTTAATATAAAATATTTGCTTGAGGGAAAACAATTCTTATGTGTTGGGTTGTTTGATAAACTGTTATTTGATTGTGTAAGAGCCCCAGTTTTAATTTTGTTCGATTTTACCTTGTTTTTATTTATATTTGTTAGTAGAACTCGTGTGAATTTGTTAAGTGTTAACAATTGAATAGAAAAGATAAAAACTTGAGAAAAAGTTGAAAAGAGAAAAGAAAAGAACCAAATTCGAGTGTCTATAAAGAGAATGGCATGTGCTGAACTTGCAACCTGTAATGCTTTATAACAGCCTCGCTATATTTCCATTGAAAGGCCCATCAAGGTCACTTATACGAGATTGGGCATGCTACTGATAGCATGATCTATGTTAGTCCTAGTGGAAAAATTAGTCTCAATATCACTTACATGAGAATGATCACGCTATTGACAACACGACCCACGCTACTGACAACATGGTCATGATACTCCTTATGGGAAAATTAGCCTTAGTGTCACTCACACGAGAATGGCCATGCTACTGGCAACATGGTTGTGCTAGCCCCTATGGAAAAATTAACATCAATATCACTATTTTTTAAGAATAGCCATACTACTGACAGCACGACCCATGCTACTGATAGGATGGTCATGCTAGTCTCTATGGAAAAATCAGCCTTAACGTCACTCACACGAGAATGTCCGTGCTACTAGTAGCACGACCCATGCTATTGACAACATGATCGTGCTAGCCCCTATGGAAAAATCAGCATCAACGTCACTGTTTATAGAGATTGGCCATGCAACCACAGATGCAATAACCCTTGAAAACCTATCAAGAATTACAAACCTACATGTAGAAACCCACTACATGAAGACAATTGAGTAACCCACTCAATGTAAATGAAATTAATCACAGATTAAGGAAAGATTTCACCTGATTAGTGAAAGATATGAAAGTTGAAAACACTTATGCAATATTGACATCTCTAAATGATTTTATGCAAAGATTCATTAGTTCTCTATCTAAAAAGAAGTTTTTCATCAAAGGACCTAAAGGGTGTTAACACACAGTTTTTGAGTTTCTCTCAATGGAAAACAAAGTGAAAATATAGGAGAATGAGTGTCTCATGTAATGACCCGCCTCGTCACTATGATATCACTGACTCTAATCGTGTGAATTTCAAATTTTAATGAAAACTCCATTAATTTGATTATGAAAATGGTAGTAAGTTTTTCGCAATAATACAATCATCATACACACGATACAATTACAAGAATTGAATTCACATATATACATATACTAAATCAGTACTCATCATTCACATGTTTAGAATTTAATTTAGTTTTACATGTATTTACAACTCAAAATATACATGTCCACAAAAAGAATTAAGGGACTAACTATGAAATAGTTGATTAACAAAATACAACTCTTTCCAAAAAGAATTCCAACATCATCATGTCGGTTTGGCGGCTTCAACAAAAAGAAGATCTTCCTCCAAGGTCACCTACTGCTGCTCATCTACTAACATGAATGAGGGTTCGCGATCATTACAGGTACCAACCACATGGTACAACAAACGCAAGGGTGAGTTTATTATGTACAACCAACAATTATCAGGTAACCACAATTGAAAAGGAAACAACAATAACAACCACAATTATTACCAAAATTCCATCAGTCCAATACACACTCGACAAACCAATCATCCAATTCATTACACAAATCAAACAGTCATGATTGGAATGATGCATGCTCTTGATTTCACTTTCACCATGCAATGTAGTACCATATCCAGGGAAATAGCATCTCATAGGAAAATGATTCACCGCCTATCAGGATCGTCCTATCGTGCACAGGCCATTCCCCCCATGGTGATCAACCAGTGACGTTCGGGAATTCCTAACTTGACGACCCCTTAGTATTTGTGTTTTCAGCCCACAGAAACCCACAAGTACGCGCATGCCTTAATCAATGCAATATGAATTATGAAACATGGGCACCATCAATGCATGACCTGGATAGGAACACATCCTTCCTTGTAAGGGTAACCCATCATGCACCCCCATGTACATGCATAACACGCCAATGTGGGTTCACTGATACACTGACCGTGGCTAGGAACATATCCTTCCTCGCAAGGGTAACCAACCAGTCACTACATCTCACGTGTACATATACAACATACAACCATGGGCACCATCAATGCATGACCTGGCTAGGAACACATCCTTCCTCGCAAAGGTAACTCGTCATGTACCCCCCATGAGTATCCATGTATATCCACATCACACAATGACAATCATGGGTACCATCAATGCATGACCTAGCTAGGAACACATCCTTCCTCGCAAGGGTAACTAGTCATGCACCCCCCATGGGTATCAATGTATATCCACATTATATCATCTCAGTACATCATCATACATATCAAACTCATCTCATTTCAACATTATTATCATGAACATCAATTTCATCTCATTTTTCAACATCATCAGCCACATCAAATTTATCTCATTTAAGCTAAAAACATTATTTGCCTTAAAAATGAGCGCACACAAGAACAAACACACATCAATCATAAATTCATCACACTGCATCTAATTAGTTAAAAACTTAGTTTTTCTTGAAAAGCCAACACACAATAGGGACAAGCAATTATACTCATAGTTGGACTCCCTGGCCCCAACTATGGTATCAAAACTATAACTAAATAATAAACTCCCCTTACCTAACTAGGAGTTCTTTCGTTAAAACCTCGTGATGTTGTTTTTAGATCCTTTAAATACGCATGTTTTCATCCAAACGCAGATCTCTATGTACCAAATCAAAGACAATTTAGTATAGATTTTCAAGGTAAGATCAATATTAACATTGGGGTCAAATACCCACTCAAATCAAAAAGGGGCTAAAT
This sequence comes from Glycine latifolia, assembly GCA_013407115.1. Taxonomy (NCBI): domain Eukaryota; kingdom Viridiplantae; phylum Streptophyta; class Magnoliopsida; order Fabales; family Fabaceae; genus Glycine; species Glycine latifolia. The sequence goes on from CM023941.1 coordinate 25,105,459, forward strand.
GGTGTTTTGGTAGTTCACATCAAAAGACATCATTTTGAAATTCCAATCTCACCAATGTGACTGGAGTTCAATAAGGATCACAGAAATGACATCAATTTCATAAAAAAAAGACTTTTACAACATCTCAATTTCAAAGGGTTTTCAAAGGAAGTGTAAAACTCCCAACAACGATACCCATAACTATAGAGACACTAAGAGAAGCTTAATCTAGCTAGAAGAAAATAAAGAAAACCAAGATTACCTCAAGGAAACCAATAAAGAAGGATTGAGAGCTTTGTTCTCTACCGAAACTTCGAGAGGAGTTTCAAAGATTCCCCTTTGATTACATGGTTCTTCTTCGTGCTGTGGTGGTTGATGGTGGTCGTGGGTGGTGGAAGGGAGGTTCTAGGGCTTTTTGGGTGAGTTTAGAGAGAGGAGAGAGAAAATGCTTGTTTCAGCGTTGTTGGGCATATTTATAACCTGAGTGGCTCGCTCAGCGTGCCCTGGCTCACTCAGTGCAATTTCTTCTTTGTCAGGAAATACCTTGGAATTCGCTCAACACGCTCTGGCTCACTCAGCGTGACAACATAACTCGTTTAGCGCACTGGTCGTGCTTAACGCGACATAAAAAGTCCTTATTTTATAGATCCCAATGGTAAAAGGATGTAAAAATGAGTTGGAAAGCTACTGTCAAAATTTGAAGGCAATCCAACGATTAACGAGTCCGGGATGGTGGTTTTATCGAAGCAGGTTATGGGTCAAACTATCACTCTCACATTACAAAAAATAAATCAAACAAAGTTCACATAACTTAACATTCATACCAAGCAATTTCACAAGGTTAATCTACACAAAAAATCAACTAATCCAATCTTATCAAACAATCAATAACACAACAAATATATTAAACATATACTTTCAGTTATCAAAGTTTCAGGGTGTTACATCCCACACGAGCTCCTTCAAAAACTCATTTATATAGCCTTAAAACAGAAATAGTTGATTATCTTATAGATATAATCAACTAAATTATTCTTCGCATCACGTGGGTTTTCCTCATATAATCTATTAACTAGAACGATGAAATAACCTTCAAAACCAAATATTCGATTATGTACTAATGATGATTGATCAAATGCAACCTAATCTTAATCCTGATATACAGAGCCTCATATAGGCAATTACATCAACATATAGTCAATTGTTATGATGCATAATTGAAACTTAGAGATTTTAAAAGCTAAGTTATGAATGATTCAATTCACTTTGACTAACTTTCATGGATCAGTGCTATGTCAATCAATTAAGCATGCTGAAATGCATATCCTAGTGTAGGATGCATGATTTTCACATACAAGCATTAAATAAATAAATAAAAACATCCTAATAAAATATAAGTGTTCATTATTACAATTCATCATCAATAACATAAAGGGCTTCATATTATCTTCAAAATCTTCATGATTACAGTTTTTCATCATACTTTTATTCTTGCCTTTAATGATGGGATCTCTTCTTGTAGCTAACTTCCAAAAAGAAATGGAAACATGCATTGCTTATGTTGCTATCATCGACAAGGTGGGATTTGTTCTTGAGGCTCGAAAGAAAAGGGGTCACAAGAATGCTTCCAAGTGGATCAAATATAAAGTGTAGGTGGTCAATCTTGATACTGAAAAATGTTGCATCACTTGTCGGGGACCGTGATATCGATGGTCCTTTTTTTAAAGAAACAAAGGTGGTTTCTTTGCCAAGATTTATCCCTCCTTCAACTTCTCAAAAAATGGTGGCATCCGCTCATGCCAAGTCAACAAAAGTGGTATACCCCCAATCTAGTCCCATTCTAGTAGAGTCGATTTGGGATGTCCCAGCTGAAAGTACATACAAGATTTTGGATACCATGTTGGTGGCATGGGATTGGAAATCCATTCAGTAAGAAGGGTCTCTATTTTTGAAAGGCATTTGATCACAGGGGTCCAAAGTGTTGTGTTTTCTAAGTTCCATAAAACTATTTTTCCTTAGGTGTTTTCCTACATAAGGTTGAAAGAGAAGCATGGTATTAATTATCCTTATGAGATGTTTTCTACTGAAAAATCATCTTGTGAAGTTTTGAAGAAGGAAAAAAAAGTCCTTGAAAAGTAGTTTCACAATTAGAAGGAGCTTATCGACAAAGTTGTCAAAGCTTCTTGAGATCTTGCTCAATCTAATCAAGAGATGTTTGTTAAGCTTTTGGACTTGGAGAATGAAAAAAAGGCATCTCTGCAGAAGTGTGATGACTCACACCTCCTATTTCTCCAAACTGCTGCATAGTCCTTTGAGAATTCCTTTGATCAAGTTGAGTTTCTCGATCCCAATGTTCAATTGCATCTTTATGCCACTAGTCCAACATGTCAAGTAAAGGATGGAATCTGGATGATATGAGACATGGTTAGGAAGAAATGGGACGAGGGGGTTTTGGAATTGACCTCATATGCAAAAGATTATGATAATGTCTCATATGAGAATGTTGTAGCAGACATGGTTCTGGATGCATCTGGTAATGGTGACAACACTCATCTCATTGCAAATGAAGTTGTTGGTGATCCTGATGGAGATGTGAAGCTAACCAAGATTGTCAATGATAAATCCTGAGCATTGGAGAGCATCTTAAAGCTACAAGTGTCGAGGAGGATCAAGCTTAGAAGGATCAAAATACGTTTTCCTTATAAATACTTCATTGTTAGGGGTGGTCCTAACATTGTTGTTGCAATCTCCTACTTTAGCTTAGTTGTTGTTTGTTCTTTTTCTCTCCAAATAACGTTGTTTTGCTGACTTGGTCTAAGATATTGTTGCTTTTTGGCCACTTCAAACTTATTCCTTTATTGAATTCATTGTTAATGTTTTGTTGTACATTTTTTATTGCACCTTTAATATTTCTCACCTACCCATGTTTCTTACTAAACTAATTTGCTTGCTTCCTTGCTATTAATAGGGTCTTCTACTTGTCTTAGTTTGTTCACTGGTTCATCTACATCTTCCTTTATTTTTCTTGTATAGTTCTTAGTTGTTTCCTCTGTGTTGCCTTAAGTGTCTTTGGTCTTTGTTTTGGTCATCTGTTCAAGATGTCTTGGTTCTTGAATCTTCCCAAGGCATTTGAACACATGACTAAAGTGTTTCCCAAAATCCTTTTTTTCCTAAAATCGATTCATCTCAAACAAATGAATAGTGTTTTGACCTAAAAAGGGTTTTTCCTTTTTAGTGGCTGATTGAGCATTTTTAATTTAATATTTTCTATTCTTCTTAGCATATTTGACTTCTCTTGGATATTTTCTCACTTTAACTCAGTTTTGGTCTTATGCAAATATTTGGGCTTAATTGATAATTGTTGTTTATTTTTGGATTTTGTGCTTACTTGACCTATCTTCCTTGTGGGGGACCTATAGGATTCTAAAGAACTCCAAATGGTACATATGAGTAATCCCTGGAAAGCTAAGGAAAAGAGATTCAAGTTTGTCAGAGATAAGTCTGAGCCAATTTTGTCGTTTTGAGAGTCCTTTTAGGCTTGGAAGTCAAAACCTCTACACTTGAACTTTGGGCTGCGAATTCGGGCTTTGATTTGTGTAATTAGCTTAATTAGTTATATTATATGGGCCTATTCAGGGCCCATCCTTTCCTACTGATCCAGTCACTATATATTAGTGTAGTTAGTTAGGTAGTTGGTTAGTTGCTTCATTTTGAATAAATAGATTTGCGAAGCTTCTTGTGCAAGTTTTAAGATCAAACACTTTTCTTTTTTTCTCTCTCAACTGTTCTTCATTTTTTTTCTTCCTTTCATCTCTGTTTTTTTTTCTTGAACAAATTTTGTGACTCTTCCACTGATGATGATCATGAAAGGCTAAATAATCAATCAATCCAAGAATCCAATCCAAGCAAGGAGAATTTGAGTTCTGGTTTGGTATTTCAATTTCTGTGTAAATGTTCATCTTCTTCTTCAATCCTATTTTTGTTTTTCATGATTATGAATGTGTTTAGGATTGAAAACGGATTAGGTTATAAATTCATTTCCTAATTTCAAATTTTAATCACAAATTGGTTGGATGATATTTCAATCTGATTTGTGATTTCAATTGCTTTAGGAGTTAATTCGATTGAATTGCTTCTAATGATATTGGTTGAACTTTCACAATATAATCATTATTTGAAGAATTATGATAATTTGAATTGTTTGGTTTGGTGAATTGGATTGATATTCTTGAATCTATTTGACAACATTTTTCATTAATTTTGTAGTTTCTACATTTTTTTACAATTTTTGTTTGTGTTTCTGCAATTTTTGTTCATTGTCTTCAAACCGTTTGATAAAATTCCCCCTTTTTTTATAAGTGGATTGAGTTCAAAACCAAATTGAATCGTATCTTTGAGTTGACCTAGGTTATTCCTGTACTACAGAATTATCCTATTTTATTTGTTTTTGTAACAATTAGACAGTCGTTATCAGTGGTTGAGGGTATGGGTGGAGTGATTAAATGGGCTTGCATTCTTATCCCAATCACGCACTCTCTAGCTCATGGCCATGACGTTTTAATTTTTCAACTTGTGTTTGGTAGCTCCATAGGTGGAAACTTTTGATCACATGTTAGGATCAATTATTTGATATAGCTTGGACACCTTCATTGTAAAATGTTTTTCAAATGATTGATGTCAAGATGTTGTCAATATTGTTAGTGTGGTCTTTTTGAGCTATGTTGGATAATTGATTATTCCCATCCAGTGGAGGTGTTTTAAGCCATGTGTAGGCTTGAAACCCCCAATAGTGTATGACTCATCTGAAATAGCTCGATGTCAGCCAACTCTGTTGTGATCCCATATGTCCATATTCACTTGGCAACAAATGTCGGTGTTGGTGATAAGTTAGGTCGCCAATGGCAGCTAAGTGCTCTGATTGAATGTTTTACTTGTTTTTGGCCTTATGGTCTTCCTGTCGATGACATCTACCAAAGCCTGCTCTACTGTCGGGGACCCTATGTCCATTGGTTCTTCCTTTGTTCCATAATTGGTTGTCTCTTCAACTCGGGAGGGCTTGATGACATGTGATTCTTGGCTGAACAGGTTCAGTATGCCACCATCGACACCTTTATTATCCATCTATCATTAGAAGAATGATGTGGTCGCGCTAGAATGTATGGTTCTTGGATATTATTTTTAAGAACTCAATCAGGGTCTAAGTATCGTGTGTTGAAAGTAGTTTTGTTGTAAAACATTCTTTTAGACCTTTAATCAAGCTTTTGAAAATGCTTTTAGTGTTTAAGATAATGCCAACAAGCATATTATTTTAGGAAGGCCTATGAGCACTCTTTTAAAGAGTTTTTGATGTTAACTATGAGCATGTCATTCAGGTAACACATCTTTTAAATTTCCATCATATTCGAGATGTGTTATGTTGAATCTTAAATTATATGTTTAAATAAAAAGTGAAGCATTTGAGTGGTGAAAAATTTCTATTTCTTTTGATGGCACACTGGTACATAGTTTGTTTTTCTAGTGTTCCTTACAAAGTATGGGTTCGAGATGTATGGGGGGCTTGGTGGAGCGATTTTCTTTGCTAATTTGTAGTTGTAGTACCTGCTCAAGTTAGTAGCATTCCATGTTATTCCTACTAATGTTTCAAGCTGATATGTGGATTTTCCTATTTATTGCAACAACTTGGTAAGGCCCTCCCAGCTGTCAGCTAACTTTCCTTCGTTGCTTGCTTTTCTTCCAACATTAGAGGTTCAAAGAACAAGGTCTCCTACTTCAAAGTCTCGGTAGATCATTTATAGGGCTGGACATCCCACATTATTCACATAATTTTTGCGACCACACGTCATATGTGCCACGATCCTTGATCACCGTGCCTTTCTCTTTGACTCAACTTCCATCGTAATCGATCAAAGTACTTGACCCCAAACTAAAAGGTTTCCCCTTTCTCTAATCCTCACTAACAAAAGATACGAGGAATCACACATCACAAACACATTCCTCATGCTCTTATCCCATCACGAACCTAAAATTGTGACTATCAATTTTTATTAAGTTTTAGATCATCCTTGCCACACTCAACAATTTTATGCTTAATTACATCATTGGTACCTCGCTCCCTTGCATAGGTCCTATTTGTTATTTCTACATCTAAGTGGCATCTTCATGTAGCTCAATTAATTATTTTCTGGTTTATACATTAAGTTCACACTCTTCTTAAATGTTAATTTATTACTCTCTATAATGAATGTCTTAATGAATACCATTAATCTTTCACAAATGCCCTCCTTAACTCAAAAATAGGAAATATGACATCTTTTCACTCTTTTAGCAATATGGAAGGAAACCTATAGCAATTTATGTCCCCAATCACCCATAAGACCTAAAAATAATACAAAATCACAAGTTCCATGAGGTTGAGATGAAAAAATCCCCATACCTTGAGAGTTTGAGAAGGGATAGATGAAAAAATAAAGCAAAAATGGTCAAAAACCATTGCAAGCACCCTCAATGACCTTCCATTTCGCTTGGAATCACAAAATCTCCTTTCCCTTGATCTATTAGGACCAGCGAGTACATCACTAAGGTTGGGGGTGTAACGACCCGCCACGTCGTTAACTCTTAACCACCACATTAATCGTAATTTTTTTTTTGATAAAAAGAACACCCCTTTTTATTGGTCAATGAAAGCTGTGGTAAGTTTTTCGCAATCACATGACGATTATAAACATAAACAAGGCACGTATGAAGCATTCCAATTGCATACTTAAAATCTGTATGTAAGAAACGTGTTTTAATTATAAGTACAATTATCCATGTTTAAAACGTACAAGTGTTTTATAAAAGAAGTAAGGAATTAAACATCAGGGGTGCGACTAGCAAAACGGGTGTGTGACTAACAAAACCAAGGGTGTGGTCAGCAAAACATAACCCCTGCCCGGGATCCGTCACATCGACATCCCGACAACTCGGCGGCTCCAACTAAACAGTTGTCATCTTCCCGGATCACCTACTGCTGTCCATCTGCTCACACGAACCGAGTTTGCTATCATCATAGGTACCAGACCACATGGCACAACAAAGCAAGGGTGAGTTCATCATAAAATAACAGACATGAGGTACTATCAGACAAGGAAAAAAAAACAAGCGTCATAGCATCACCACAAGTCCAGATATATCAACACGCAAGCAACATAAACAAACATCCAAGAACATTCCACAAGTCGACTTAAAAATGTCTAGCATGATGCATGCTCCTGCCTCAACTCTCAACATGCAATGTGGTACCATCCTGGAAATAGGCCAAATCCATGGTCCAAATGATAGTTGTAGTCGACGTCGGGGTCACTCTGTCGTGCACAGGACACACCCCTCCATGGTGATAAGCCAAATGGGTGTCATAAGGATCTCCCTACAGATGTGGCCCCCCAGTACTTCTCGTACTATTACAGTCAATCATCCTATTTTCACCATGCAAATGAAGTATCTCTCTCATGGGCGCCATCAATGTATGGCTCGGCAAAGGAACTTCTCGCCATGGCTAGGATCTCCATACCCCCTCCCATGTTACATACATACTGCCCCAAACGAGGGCCGCCCCAACACGGGCTCACGAATGCACTAACCGTGGTCCTTGCACGGTTCACTACTCGATCCTGACATCTCACGTGTCTGTACAGATCCTCTCATTATGGCTCTATTGGACTGATGGATCTTGGGTAATGATTGTGGTTGTTATTGTTGTTTCCTTTCCAATTGTTGTTACCTAATGCTTGTTGGTTTTATATAATAAAATCACCATCGCATTTGTTGTACTGTGTGGTTGGTACCTGTGATGATCGCAAACCTTTGTTCGTGTGAGTAGAAGAGCAGTATTAGGTAACTTTGGAGGCATATTCTTTTTGGTTGGAGCCGCCAAGCCGTTGTGATGACGATGGATTACTTTTTGGAAAAGAGTTGTGTTTTGATAGTCAACTCTTTCTTAGTTGGTCTCTTGATTTCTTTTTAATGGATATGTACATTTTAGGCGTAAATACTTGAAAAAACAATTAACTTATATCCTAACATGTGATGGTTTAAGATATACATGTTTGTGTATTTATTTATATATTTATATATAGTATGAAAAGTGTAATATCACGAATAATTTACCACCATTTTCATAATCAAATTAATGGATTTTTCATTAAAATTTGAAATCCACACGATTAGAGTTAGTAATACTGTAACAACGAGGTTGGTCGTTGCAAAAAGAGTTATCAAGTTGAATTAATATTATATCAGATCATTTAGGAGAATAATTTGGACCAAGAACATAAAAGATATAAGTTTTTCTTTATATCTTTTTGGAGGTAAAATGTATTATATAATATTATCAAGATTAGGGGAGATACAAAAAAAATGATGTACAATGAGCCAATATACAAATTGACAAAAAATAGAATGCACAAATGATTGTGCTACTCCTCTACAAAACACCAACGACCAAACCCTAGCTAAATCAGAAGCATAGAATCGGGTTGATGTACCAGGGTGAGAGGAAAGTCCCCAATTTGGTGCCATTCATGGGAAGCCATTGCCAAGAAAAGGACTTTATCTTTGCAATGATGTTCCCAACCTCCGCGGATCCCCCTAAAAATGCTATTGTTTCTAGTCGTCCAAATACACCACAAGTAACGTGCCAAAAAAGGTGTTTCATCTTTCGGGACTTGAAACCCTCAGTATAAAAGCCAAGTTATAAGTAAGGTTGCCTAACATCTTGTTGGCAAACTGTGTCCACCCCCCAACCAAACAAATACTACTGACCAGATTTGATGAGAGAATGAGCATAAGAGGAACACATGATTATAATCTTCAATTAGTGAGTGGCAAAATAAATACCAATACTCCAAATCATGTACTGTTATGCCCCTCTTAATCAACTATGCACATGTTAGTAGTCTATCCAACATTAGATTTCTAGGACATGCACATTACTTGAATGTTGAAATAGAGTCCAAGAGTAATTTGTCCAAATTCAATCAAGAATTTGTATGTTGAAGTTGTTGAACAATGTGACTATTGGAACTGTTTAACAAAATTTCAAAAGATCATATTTTTATGCTATTTTTTAGGAAAATAAAAGTAATGTTGACTAATAGGATGAAATTGTTTTGTTCCTATTTTTAGGCATGATCAATTAGTCATTTTATCTATATGCTAGGCTCTCTTTTAGTTATAATGTCTTATAAATGTGTTGCTTATACCTAAATAAAATAAGCCTCATATAGCTACAATATCTCAGTTTGTTTCTTTTATTGTTACACTTCATTTTCAGCCCTTATAAACAAAAACAACAAATTGGTATCCATAGCTCTTATCTTTGAGGTATCTGTGAGATGAGAGAAACCATAATGAAAGAAGAAACATCATACGCATTGGATTCACCACCAGTTTTTGATGGTGAGGAGTAAGAGTTCTAGGTTGCAAGAATGATCACTCATCTTGAAGTGTTGGATATTTGGAAGATAGTAATGGCTCAGATGAAGAATCACAAAGAGAGGAAGACAAAAAAGGCTAAGGCCAAAAATTTCCTTTTTTTTGCTGTGTCAAAAATTCATTTTTACCATAATTATGAACTTCAAGTTTACCAAAGAGATTTGGGATTATCTCAAATCAGAATATCAAGGCTATAAAAGAACCAAAGGCATGCAAGTGCTCAACTTGGCCAAAGAATTCGAGATGCAGAGCATGAAGATGACTAAAACAATTAAAAGCTATGTAGATCGGTTCTTAAGCATATCAAATTAAGTGACGTCTTAGGAAGGACTTTCCTGATGAAAGAATGGTGTACAAAATTTTGGTTACTATATATGAATCGAAGATATCAATGTTGGAGGAGTCAAGACTTGTCAACCATCACCTTGGGAGAATTGATAAATGCTTTGCAGGAACAGGAGTAGAGAAGAATGATGAGACACAAAGAGGCAGTACTAGGTGTTTTTCATATGAAAGCACAAAATTTAAGAGGTGGAAAAGACAAGAAGAACAACAAATGGAAGGAAAAAAAAAAACCAAAATGCTCCAACAAGCAGCAAGGTGAGACCTTTCCTCCTTATCCACATTGCAAAAAGACAAACCATGCTTAAGTAAGATGTTGGTGGAGGCCAGATGTCAAGTGCACAAAATGTAGCAATATAGGACATGTAGAAAGAATTTAAAAGTCTAAACTAGAGGAGGAAAAGGTGACTACAAAAGAACAAGAAGATGAACAACTATTTGTTGCAACATGCTTTCCTAAAAGCAATAATCTAGTGATTCATGGTTAATAGATGATGGTTGCACAAACCATATGACCAATGACTAGAAGCACTTTAAAGACCTTGACAAAACCATTGTTTCCAAAGTAAAAATTGGAAATGGTGACTTCATCTCAGTCAAAGGAAAAATGACCATTGCTATTGAAGCTTGCTAGGTTTGAAATATATCTCTAATGTCTTATATGTGCCTGACATTGATCAAAATTTTCTCAGTGTTTCATAGCTTGTAGAAAAAGGCTACAAAGTCATATTTGAAGAAATTGGTGCTTGATCAAAAATGAAAAAGGAAAAGACGTATTCAGGGTCAAAATGAGAGCTAATAGCTATGCTCTAAATCTAATAGAGGATGAGCAAATAGTTTTTTCAAGGACAACCATCAATACTAAACTATGGCACAAAAGACTCAGACATTTCCACCTTGCTAGAATTTTAACATGCAGAAGCATGCCTTGGTCAAAGATGTCTTGATGCATGAAGACAAGTTGGTTGATTATACCAAAGGTGGCTTGCCAGTATGGTAAGCTAATCAAAAAACCATTTCCTCTAACAGCCTGGAGAATAAATCAAAAGTTGTAACTAATACATACAGATGTAGGGGACCTCATAGAGTATCATCTTTAAATGGTAATAAATACTATATTATAGTTATTGATAATTATACCAAATTCTGTTGGATTTATTTCCTTAAATCCAAGACTGAGGTTGCTAATATTTTCTAAAAATATATAGCATTGGTGAAGAATCAAAGTGGTTATAGGTTGCAAACAATAAGGTCTGACAACGAAAAGGAATACACAAATGATGTTTTTGATAAATTTTGTGAAAAAGCTGGCACTGAGCACCAACTCACTGTACCTTACACCCCACAACAGAATTGTGTAAGTGAGAGAAGAAAAATATAAGCATCATGGAGATGACAAGGTGTATATTGCCAAAGAAGCTGTGGGTAGAGGCTGCAAGCACTGCTATATTTTTGTTGAATATGCTTCCAAGTAGAGTTCAGAACAAAAAAAAAAA
>CM023941.1:25119831-25144752 GCA_013407115.1 Glycine latifolia
TTTTTTGGGGTTTCCAAGTCGGCACTATGGAAACCCAACCACAAACTCAACACCATACCCCTAAGAAACAACAAGTCAACAATCCATCCTTCAAGTACCGCTATGTATGGTCATCCAATCTCTAAAGACTGACTCCTTAACAACTCTCCTCACTCGAATTATCTTTATTTGTCTTTGTGAGATTCTTCAATCATAGGTACTTGGTGGTTGTTGGAGAATAGAATATGAGCTCAAGGCCTCGACCTTGACTCCTCAACACAAAGATGAAAAATCACCACACTAGGTGATTATTCCAACCCCACCTCTCATCATTCACCCTTAACACAAGAAAAACTTTTCACATGACTATTTTCATGCATCCTCTCCAATTGACGTCCACGATTTGTTGTGCATTCACAAGTATATTGTATCCACCATGATCCTCACACCATTAAGGAAAAAAGGACTTCTCCTTCTTTACCTCCAACCAAGATACTAAACCATTTCAAACACATAACAAACCACAAGCAAATGCCCAATATTCTCACACATTTCCATGAATTGAATTCATTTCCCATCCCATGTTTTATTAAGTTTTATGAAAGCCTTTCTTCTCTCAAGATTATAAGGAGTTTACCATAATATATGTTCTCCAAGCAAAGAACTTAAGGCCTATTATAAGTTGACTTCATAATACTATACTACAATGTGCAAAGGTATCTAAAGTTTACAAAGTTCAATCATTTATTAGATTCACACTCTTGTTAATTCTTTATTCACTATTCATCACAATGAATCTTTATCAATACTAGAGTTGAATTCTAGTTTCTACAAATGCACTCACGCATTGAGTCCATTTGTCCCCCCCCCCCCAAGGATTTCATAATCCTTAGTCACACCAATAATTTTTTTCAAAGTCATCATACAAGCAGACACCAATCAAGGTTTTCAGCACACCATTTGCGCAAGGATCACAAGTCCTCACGGCCTCCAATTCAGTCAATAACAATTCAATAATATCAAAAATGGTGCAAGAAATTCATACTTAAATCAATTCAACTATCAATTCAAAGATACTTAGTAAAAGTATATTCTCCTAACCTAACACTAAAACTTATTTATGCATCACATAGTTCTCATACACTAAGGAAACTTCAATTGAAATACATTTGGAAGTCATTCATACACATTCTGTAGAGTTCCATGCATAAGTCTGGTTCAACTCACACTTAAGCTTGACTTATCCCACGCTTAAGCTTGAAATCTAATAGCTCATTTTCCCTTGTAGGTCATCTTGCTTAAGCCTGGTGGAGCCTACGCTTAAGCTTGGTTCCAACCACGCTTAAGCTTGAAATCCAGTAGCCTATTTTTCCCTATAGGTCATCTCGCTTAAGTGCGAGCAACTCTTCGCTTAATTGTCATAGCCTCGAAAAGCTTCGAAAAAGTAATTTTTCACTTTCAATGGCTTCAAAATCAACCCAAATGGGGTCCTATAACACTTCTAATGAAGGATACTCCATAACCAAACAAGAATAACAAGAGTAAGGATAAATTAACTCCTATTACCTCCATTGGTGCATAAAAATGGTGAAGAATAAGTGGTTTGAAGCTTCAAGACTCAAGAAAATAAGCAGTCAAGGCAAGAACCCTTCTTCTCCTCTTCTCCAAAGTTCAACTCAGACCAAAAACGAAAATGATAGAAGTTTAGGCATAAATGGGATGGATTTGAAGTGTTAAACAAGTCTAGGACAATCCAAGTTTGAAGGGTTTCAAGTTTCAATTGGTTACAAGGCTTCCTCATCTCACAATGTCACTTTCATTTGAAACAAATCTGATGGAGGGAAAGAGAGGCAGAGAGAGATAAACATGTGAGGCTAGGCCATATTTGGTTGGTTTCTCTTTCATAAATGTTGTTGTGGAAGGCTAAGATAGGATTAGGCACAAAAAAAATTGTTTTTACCAAATGAAGTAAATCTAGTTAATCATCATGGTAATGATGCTAATTATACAAATCAAAGAGTAAGCACAATTAATCATGCATAGAGCAAATCTACACTTTCAGAATTTACACTGTCTAAACTTGCACAATGTAATTTTACACAATGTAAAAATCATGTTCTAGAAATTCTAATTCCTACTAAACTTAGCACATAAAATAACATACATATAATTGGAATTTTAAATTAAATACTTGAATTAAATTCTCATAGTAATTAATTTTCAATGTCAATTATATTTCTACAAATCACACAACACATAACTTTCTATAATATGAGTTAAAATTTTGAGGGTGTTACAAGTTGGAGCATTCTGGATTAGCTAAAGCTGAGGGGAATATAGTAGTGTTATCTTAATATTGTGAGTTTACTTTTTGCAAACCTAGTCAAGTTGAAGTTGGGGAAAAAATTACAATGTTATGAAATCATTGTAAGTCTACTTTATATAAACCTAATATGTTTGGAAGATCCAAATTTCCATATTCAATAGAACCATATTAGCTAAGAATCATAAGCATTGGTAAAAGGAAGAATGGTGGAAGCATGATTCGACTAACACAATGCATCTTTTGGATTCCTTTTTACGTTGTCAACTACAAAATGCAGATTTGTCAACACCCAAATTATGTTGCAAGCAATGAAATTTAACTAGTGAGGATTTAGCAAAATTTTCTGCTAATATGGAATTGGCTAATTTTAGTGTTATCTGGATGATAATAAAGTCAGTCGAATTGAATGTGTAGTTGACTATTTTCAATATTAGCTGAATGTGTGAATAAGGTCAATTTGGTTGCTTAGACTGTTAGTTGAATTGGTACCTGGTGCAAAATTCGACTGATTGGTAGCATAAGAATTCCGATTTTTTTAAATGGTCTATAGAGAGCGTTTTCCTTATATTTTTTCGAAAAAAGAGAAGAATTTATAAAAAAATTGATGAGGATAAATATAAATTAGGTTTTTCTTTCGTAAACATTCTTTTCAATTATAAACGATGGAATCGTCCATTTCGATATATAAAAAATAATCGATTTAAAAATATCGTAAAAAATGAAATTTCAAAAAAAAAATTTCATACATGTCAAAGTGATGGAAAAGAAATAATATCTTTTATGTATCCACCAAATTTATCAACTTTTCATAAAATGATGGAAACCAAATTTTATCTCTTCACAAGAGATAAAATTTCCTAGGTTAAAACTAATCGATGATAATGTTCCCTTAAAAAAAATAAGAATTGATTGCTAATTTCTTCAAAATTTGAGATATAAATCAATTGGCTTATGGAAGGATAAGATGATGCCAAGATTTTAGAAACATTTAAGCGCAATTACCAAAAAGGGGATCAATCACATTTAGCAAAATTCACACTAGTTAGTTGAGTTTCAGTTGAATTCAACTGCCAGAATTAACTGAATCAATGTAAAATTAGCTTAATGACTATCAAACCAAGTGATTCAGTGGAGGATGACTTTTCATCCTATAAATAGCCTTGTACTTAATTTCAAGACAAACAATCATTACAAAATTAAGCCTATTTTATCATCTTTAGGCTAAAATTAATACAAGTATTCTTTACACAAGCCTCTTTATAGGCTCAACCATGACTTTTCTTTTTACTTACTTCTCCAACGAATTTACCCAAGTATGGTTTTCACATAAGATTCTCTAAGTTCAAGCCCAAATATTTTGAGACAAAACTTCTTTAGGCTTTTAACAATTACACTCAGAAAGAGCATAGAAATATAACTCACAATCTTGAATAATCTTAACAGACAACAGAAATGTCCAACAAAGATTGTTGAGTACTTAATATGAGATCAGACTCTCTCTCTCTCTGAAGATGCTTATGGTGGAGAAGCACCTCAATGAAGAAAATCACTACAGAATGAATACACAACACGAGTGGCGTGCAGTGTGTGATATGTGTGAATAGAAAAGAGAAAGTCAGAATGTGTGTCCCTTTCTTCATGGAGGATACTCTATTTATAGGATACTGACATAGACCTTGGTGGGGTGGTGATTGAAGCCCATCATTATCTTTGGCCAGGATCTTCGGTTATCTGACTAACTGACTATCGACGGTTGTGATATTTGTTATATCTTTCTGTTATATCTTTTGTTCTTTGGTGGTTACGTGATTGAGTTGTTGCGAGGTTTAAACTGATTTTATTAGACTTTTTTTATAAATGGGTCTATTTTTCAATATCCGTAACAAGACCAATATATAAGTTGAGCTTAATCTTCCTTTGTACTTAAGAGACACTAAACTATAAGCTATACAATGATAAGCTTGAGACAAAAGACCGTTTGTGTTCTTATTTAAGTTCACAAAATGTAGTATCATCTAGGCCATTAGTGTTTTGAGCTATTCATAGGACGAAGAAAGTTATTTGTTGAATACTATTGTAAACTACTTTTGAGCTTGTTAGAAGTAACTTTAGGCAAATTGAGACATAGAGAAAGAAAGACAGAAAAATATAAATATAATACATTATATGATATGATAGAAAAAAGTTAAAAATAATTAATATTAACAAAATATTTGATATATAAAATGTAATAATGTAAGTAGTATAAAGTAGTGGAGATAGCAATTTTCATTAAGCTAAAATATCTTTTTCATCTTTTATGTTTTATAGTAATTTTAATTTTGTTTCTTTTATGTTTTAAAATTTTCATATTAATGTTTTAAGTTTACAATCTTACCCGAAATGATATTCTATCAATTTTACACTTGCATCCATAATGTTTTATTTAAAATAATTAATTTAATATAATAACGACTAAAAATTATCACAATTTTAATTATATTTTATTTTAAAGACCACAAACAAACATTCATCCTCACAATCCTCATCCAATTTTAGAAAATAAAAAAAAAATCCTCACCAAAGAAAAAGAAAGAAATTATTTGCAAATGCCGTACTCCAAATATCTAATATCATTGTTTCAAAACTTATACCAAAAATTCAAAACCCCCAAATCCCATCAAACAACATCGTTCGGTACAACAAGAGAAAGCTCTAGATCATGTACCACCACACACAAAGCGATAATTTGCACAAAAATGAGTTTTAAGACGATGCTAGTGTAAGATAGAATGAAACGTTAAAAAATGAAGGTAAATCGTCGTCCCTTACTTTCTCTCATGTATCTCCTCCTGCCACAAGTCAACCCAAAAACAAATATCCATTGTTAGCTGAGTAATGAGTAAATTAAATGATAAGCAAAAATTGAGAATAAAGAGTGACTGGAGAGAGAGAGAGACTTGTGCAAGGACATGTTTGAGAAATTGAAGCCTTGGAAGAAGGAAGACTACTTGCCATTGTTGATGTGGTCGTCTCAATCCAAATCGACACGACAAAATAAGCATCAAAGAGATTGACATAAAGCTAACATTGTTGATGCCATTGCAGAATTTAAGAATGCTTGATTTTAATTTATTCATCACTTTTTAGTTTGCCTTTGCCTTTGCAAAATCAAACCATGCAAATGATTAATTTGTATTCACAAAACCATCTCAATCATCAACTTTCGTACCCCCAAGCAAGAACAAGTTTTGACACAGGCAGTATAATATATGGAGTGATTGTTGGATTTTTAATTTTTAAAATTTTAATAAAAAAAATTATGACTGTTAAAAATTATCATTATATTCAAATTAAATATAATAATTAATGAAATATAGTGAAAATTAAAAATTATTATTATTATCTTAAAATTAATTATTTTAAAATTTAAAATACTAACAATATTAGTATTAAACTGACGAAAAAACATTTTGAATAACCTTGTAAACTTAAAGGAATAAAAAAATTAAATTATTAAACATTAAAATAAATTTTACGATATTTTAATGTTTTTTATATTATTAAAATCATCCAATATCCAATTTCATCGTTGCCTCCCGCTGAAAACTATCAAGTGGCATTTTCGCAATTTCAGTCCAAAACAACGTCTTCTTTCACAAAATGATATTTTTGTCTTCTTACCCACACTCCATGCTCTCCCAGTGTTCCACTTCAATTACACAACATCACTTCTTCATTAGCTAACCATGTCAAACGTCAAAGTTCCTCCATGTAGTTACCAATTTGCCCAAACCAGTCCACGCCCTCCCAACCCCGCACCAAATCAACCCTTGTCCTTTTCATCTCTCTCTGCGGAAAGAAATTAAGGGATAAAGTTATCTTTTAATAAAATATTAAATTAAAATGAAAATTAAATATAATGATATAAATTTGTTATAAGGTCTTTAAGTTTGAATTAAAAATAAAAATTAATTGATTGATATAGTTATAGAATGCATATAACGTTTCATAATCATAATTAAATTATACATAATATATATAATGTGAATTATTTCTAAGTGACACCAGGTTGTCTTTTAATTTTATGGAACAGAGTCAACAGACCCGTAATTCTCTCTCCTCCTGCTTGTTTGTATCCACCGGGTGGTCTCAGCGCCCACAAACACCCTCTCCACCAATCACAACTCAGTGCCTTTGACCTCTCTCTCTCCCCACTCCAATCCAACCTGTGCCATAGATCGCTGTCTCAACTCAACACCAGTACAGTACAAAGACCTGACACATTCTTGTTCCCATTCTTTGTACTCCTCCGCACTTCACTCCTTCCTTTTCTCCTTCACCGTACTCCCCCATTTCCATTTTAATACTTATTTTCCTTTCTTTCTTTTCTCAATTGTAATAAATAAAAAAACCCAACATATCTCTCTTTGTAAAAGCTAGCCACCCCAATTATTGTGTCAACTACATAAGCTTCTGGGGTCTCCATTTAATTCTTTGAACATTTTATTATTTTTACCCATTTTTCTATCTGGGTTTGCTTCATTTGTTTTGTGTTGGTGATGATTCGTTCTTGTCTTTGATCTGAATAGTTTTAGGGTTTAAAAAAAATAAAAAATAAAAGCTTTGTAGTTTTCCCATAAGCTGAGGGATTGGGAATTTTCCTTGGGTTTTGGAAAGAAAGCTTTTTTTTTATAATTATATATACATATATATATATGTATATTCCAGATTCCTTAGGTTGTGGCTATGTGAAAAGGGTAGCAGATTCCTTGCAAATGCTTCTTGACTATATTCTTCTTAGCAGTTCCACTAGTCCACCACTCTTCACATCTTCTCTCTCTTTGAACTTTCTTCAAAGAGAGAGTATGTAATAAGTAATAACTGTGTTTTTGTATTTGTGTGTTTATGATCATATAATAATAGATATGTTTTTATCATGCTAGTTATGAGTGCTGCTGCTACTACTATTACCTTAAACTAGAACAATGAACAGGGGAATTGAAGTTCTTTCTCCAGCCTCATACCTCCAGAGTTCCAATTGGTTGTTCCAAGAAAGCTTGGGGACCAGGTGGACTCCACAGGAGAACAAGCTCTTTGAGAATGCTTTGGCTGTGTTTGACAAGGACACCCCGGACCGGTGGCTGAAGGTGGCCGCCTTGATTCCGGGCAAGACGGTCGGTGATGTGATCAAACAGTACAGGGAACTTGAAGAAGATGTGAGTGTCATTGAATCTGGGTTTATCCCAGTTCCAGGGTACACTGCTACTGATTCCTTCACATTGGAGTGGGTCAACAATCAAGGATTTGATGGGCTCAGGCAGTTTTATGGTGTTACTGGCAAAAAGGGTGCTTCCAATAGACCATCTGAGAAGGAGAGGAAGAAAGGAGTGCCATGGACTAAAGAGGAGCACAGGTAATTGCACATCATAAGCCTTTGTTGTGTGTGTTGTTGTTTCATAAGTGATCCCTATTCAGGTAATGATTAAATTCATGTGTGTGTCAAAAAGTGTAGGAATAATCCATGCTTGGCTTGGGTGTTAAACAACATTGAAGTTAATGTTTTTGGTTATAGTTTTGAGTTTTAGCCAATTCATTTGTGTAGTTATTGCTTGAATGGTTGAGTCAGTTCTGGTTACTGTATATTTATGATTAATATGAAAAATGTTTCACTTAATATGGTCTATTGTTTTTGTATAAATATTTGCCTCAATGAAAGAATTTGGCTCTTGAATCAATGAGAAACTCAAAGCATGTAAATAATTAAATTTTCATGCACAATAAATTTGAAGATCTTTACACTGACTCAACTAATAAAAAATCATCCCTAAGTATAATTTTTAAGGTTGTCGTTGTAAAGAGTCAATAAACATACATATATGACAAACTATTGACCTTCGCAGTGTCGGTGCATTCTAATTGAACTCTAAAATTGATAATAAAGTCTATAGTGCAATATTTTCTGAGTTTAATTAAATATTATCTTGAGCTTTTGATTTATGCAAGAAATACTGTCTAATGTTGGGTTATTTGATAAATGGACAATCACAGACAATTTCTGATGGGTCTGAAGAAGTATGGTAAAGGAGACTGGAGAAACATTTCTCGCAATTTTGTGACCACAAGGACACCAACTCAGGTTGCAAGTCATGCTCAGAAGTATTTCATCAGGCAACTAACTGTGGAAAAGGATAAGAAGAGATCCAGTATCCATGACATCACAATGGTGAATCTCCCAGAAGCAAAATCTCCTTCATCAGATAGTAACAGACCCTCTTCACTAGATCACTCAGCGAAGGATGTGAATCCACCACCCCAGAATCAGAGATTGTCTACTACCATGGTAATTAAACAGGGGCATGGTTGGAAATCGCCATGTGAAACTGTGCCTATGCATTTCAATTCCACAAATAGAAACATTTTCATGACACAACTTTGTGGGATTTCTTCATATGGGTCTAAACCACTTCAGGAGCAGTATTTCCTCAGTGGATGCCAATTTGGACCTTATGATACAATTATGCAAATGCAGTCCATGCAAAATCAATGAACTATATAGAATGCAGGGTTTTGAGTTAATTAAGGTACTAATATGCAAAACTTTTTAATTGATGTTGGATTGAATTTTAGATACCTAATGGTGATTTTATGTAAATATGTCGAGGATTCACAAGTTTCCTTGTTACTTAGTCTTTGAAGAGTGTTCATATTGCATTCTGATATTAAAGTTCTGGCAACAAAGATGCAATATCAGAGTTTGGTCCTGATATGCATCTTCTACCTAGGCAGAAAGGAAGTATCTGTAAAACGTATAGGACGAAAGGAGTTACCTTGAGTGTGTGATTATTCACTTTTTTTTAGATGCTTGATGCTTCAAATATATATAGTAGGCTTTTGCAGCTTTGCTAACGAATGCAAGTTTTTATTAGAATTCATATTGAAGATGCATATAATTTTAATAAATAAAAAAAATCCAGTTTTGATTCTTTAATCTAGTGTTTGCCATAAATACATGCTATATCAAAAATGAAACAGGGGCTAAACCTTCAATCATAATCAATGATGTATTTTGTAACAAAGAGATAAATTATGGGGCTTAATAAAATAGTTTGTAGTGACCAATGAGGTAGTATTTAAGTTCAATTCCCCACATATTAAAAGATCCTACATGTTTTAAAAAAACTCATCAGGCTAAACTGGCTGTGGTTGAACCGTATTTTGGATATATCTTGTTCAAACATTATTCAAATGAATCATTTAACTTTATTTGTTTTAACTTTTTTAGGATTAATTTTTGAAAAAAATTGATTTTAGTATATATAATTTTAAGCAATAGATTTGTATTTGGAAATATTGATTTTAGTATTTTAATAGTAAGTTGAGAAATATTGATTTTAGTTGGTTGAAAAAATAAGACTAATTATGAAGTATAAATGAAATAATTTATTTTCAGAATTAATTATTTTCAATGTAATATTAATTTTATTTTATTAATCGTAAATCTAAAAGAGAACGATATGTAGTGTTTTTTTGCACAGTACAACATGATTATGAATCTAGTTGACATTTTTTTATCCATTAAAATTGACTATAGGTACAATAATTTATGTAAATTGTTTAATCAACTTAGTTAATTTTTTTTAATGAATTATGTTGACCTAACTATCAATCAAGCACACAATAATTTTTTTCAACATTATACTTTTCCCCTATTAAACTAATTAAATCATAAGAAACTGTTAGTAGTCTAATTGAATAATTATTTTATTATTAGCTGAAATTTATTGAAAATATAATTTTTGTAGGTTTAATTTTTATTTAATAAATCTTGCTCATAATTTTTACTTTTAATAAATTTTAATCATTAATGACATATTTTTCACACTCCTCAAATCATAATCCTTTTAATCTTGCTAGCGTTGCTGTTTGGTCTAAACTTTAGTTGTATTTTCTTTTTGTCTTGTAGGAGAGCTTTTAAAAAGCAAGAAATATTATTTACAAAATGTAAACCTAGGTAAAAAATCCACAATATTTGGTTTGGTTTTTGAAATATGGCTTTTTTTTTCTTTTCGTGTAGACCACTGGTATATGTATATTTAAGACTCAATTTTAAGATCATTAGTTAAATTAAAACAATTCCAAATCAATTAATTCATATACTCCACAATATAATATCGCTTTAGTGAATAATAATGATAGTAACAGATACTTCTTTTAAAAATCTATGTTTTCTTTTTTATTATTGAGTAAAATTTGGGTTACTTAATAATGTTGGTATAGTTACTTGGTAAATCATGCTCTTTATTTAATAAATCACATATATATTTTATCAAATAAAAATATTTATTAAAATGGTGTACGTTAGAGAATATTAATTGTCATGTGAATAATTTAATGTGAAATTATTTCAGTTTAATTAATAATATCCTATTTGAGTCTTAAACATATAATTATCTTAAATATTAAAAAAAAAATATAACAATTTTATTTGACTCAAAAATATTATCTCTCATAAAAAAATATTCATTATCTCATTTAAAAGGGCAAGTTGGAGAATATATTACACTATTCTTCTAAATAAAGTCCACGATTCTACAATAAATTATATCATTGTTTTAAGTGAAACGCATGATTAAATCCACTGGTTAGTCCACTGGTTAGTCTTAAAACAGAATCTATATGCGTGGAATGATCTAAGTCAAGAATCATTCACGTGCTTTTGTAAGCAAGCGGAAGCAGTTATTTTGGACGCTAGGCCATGTCATCATATACTTGGCTCTAAATTGCTGAGTCACGCAGCATTCTTCAAAGTGACGCATAAATGTACTACATTGCCCTAGAGCATTGAAACCCTACTTCAATGCAAGCACTTTCAATGAATTTTTTAAGTAATTTTTTAGTGGTCTTTGTAGTATTTGTTATTGTTTTCAGAGTATTATGTCACTTCTAAGAAATTTATCTAATATTTTGTTTTAATGCAAGAAATCACATTAAACTTAAAAAATTTACATATTTATATTTTTTTAATAAAATTTAACATTTTCTTTTAATTTTCATAAATATAAATTAAAATAAATAAAACGAAATATGTAACAATATAAAATAAAATTTTACATAATTTATTTTCCCACAAAAACAATTTCTTTCCTTTTCACTCACACCACACACATACACGGTCTACTCTCCATAAACTTCCCCTAAAACCCACGCTTCCCCCTTTGCTCTCACATATCTCTTCACTCGCGTTTCTTACCATCTCCTCTCTGTTCTTTGCTCACCTATCTCTTCACTCGCTCTCTCACCGTCGTCGCTGAGGGAGGACAGCATCCTCTCGCTGCCGCTGTCCAGTCGCCGTCGCCACATGCACCACGGGATTGGAACGGCGTCGTTGGAGTCACGGTCACTATTCATTTTCTGTTCAAGGTTAGTGGTACTCTTTAATTTGTTTTGTGTAATATTTACTGTTAGAACTGTTCATCTTCTTCTCTGTTTAATCCCGTTGATGTTCTTATGGATTGTATTGCTCTAACAAGAATAACAATTTTTATGCCAAATTAATTATTTTTTAATGGTAAGAAACGGTTCCTTATATAAGGAATGGACCGTGCGCTCAAGAAATGGGTTCCGCCACGTCATTTTGCTCCAACACGAAAGAACCCACAAGACACGATTGCTTAGCCTAAGAAATCCACCAAGAAGCTTGCATTGGAGATGCTCTTAGTTAATTTCAACTACACTGTAACAGGAAAAATAAACAAACAGGCTTAGATATAAAAATAAAATAAACAAACAAGCTTAGATATAAAAATATTTTACTTTTGGCAAAAAAAAAAAGATAAAATAATAAAGGATGAGAAATTATATTATGTTCGTTGATATTTTATAATATTTTTTAACAAACAGCAAAGAAGAAAGAAAATGATCAAATTAAATAAACAATATTATAAAAAGGAATAAAAAGAAAATTATAAAAATTTATCTCGTAATAGAAATTAATTAATTGAGTTTAGTCTCGAATCTTGACCATAGATGTACTAAGTGCCACTACTCATGACCATCTCATGCTCCACTCTTGCCTCTTTTAAATTTGTTCTCTCCATAAGCATGGAAGTTTTTTTTTTCCTTTTTCTGTTCTACATTCTTGTTTTTCCTTTTCTGTTCTACATTATGTTTTTTTTCTTCTCTATTTCAGCATGCGGTCCTTCTAATTTACAAGAATATGTTGCAGTTCCTATATATATTTTCTCTGGTTTCAAAGACTTGTATTTATTGTAATCATATGGACGCGAGGACAAGATAATTTTTAAATTGAATTATGATCGATAACTTAAAAAAAATCATTAGTCTATTTATAATTTATTAAAAAATAGATTAAAAATTAATCAATTCAGGATTTACTTAATAAAAAAATTCAAACTATCTATTTTTTTTTTTATTTGATGGATATCCAATCCATTCATTTAGAGTATATTATGTTTGATTTAATAAAAAGTATATTATGTTTTATTTAAAAAGTAATTTAATAAAATATAGTTTAATATTGTACTCATTCTTGTACTGTGTTTTTGACAGAAACTCATTTTTGTACCTTAACATTGTAGAGTCCAGGTCCCTTAAAGGACCTTCTATTTTTTTTTACTAGTAAAGTCCCTTAAAAGACCTATTCTCAATTAATAAACTTTAAACTACTTGACACAATAAATTACAAAACAAATCTTGAATGGTCCATTTATCTAGTAACAAATTGTAATCCAATCCAACTATTCCATTAATTTTTACTTCTTAAATTGATTGAATTGATAGATGGATGGATCAGATGATTAGTGACTAAATGAATTGAATTGTCTCCCATACCTTCAATGAACCTTGGTGTTTCAAATTGTGAACTGCATCACATGATGTGGCCAAAACATTGCATTTGTGGTTGTACCCGCAAGCGCATCACATCACATCACAGTTACACACCAAAAAATTCACAATCCAAAGCTGAATGTAACGGATGTAATAGCTGTATTTGACCAAAATAATAACTATATAAATCAATTTAATTTCATCAATTAACATGTAAATTATACAAATTACATAAATTTATTTTAATATGTCAATTATTTTTATTCTAACTATATAAATTAATAAAATTTTAAAATTTCACTTTTTAGGAAACTTATATGTTAATAATTTCATTTTAATTATAAAAAATTATTTAGTAAAAAAGTTTTTTAATACCAATTATATAAATAAAAAATTACATAAATTAATATGTAAATTATTTAGATAAATTATTTTATGTAATTTATAAAAATTATGTAAATTTATTTTTATATAAAAATAATACAAAAATTTATTTTAATTATAAAAAGTAATAATTTTTTTAATTTTTAGATTATTTAAATATTATTTTAAATTTAAGTAATTTGTATAGATTTCATAAATAATTTTTTAAAAATAATCTATATATTAGTTTATGTAACTTTTTAAAATTATAATAAAATAAGAACAAATTTTTATATACAATAATTTATTAATTTATATTAAATAAAATTTATAATAAAGTAAATATATGTAAAATTAAATATTAAATATATTTAAATAATAATTTTTGTAATTTATAAATTTTTATAATTCAAAAAAAAGTTAGTAACTCCTGACTAATATATACGTAGTGTTTATAAAATTAACTTAAAAAAATATTTTAATGATTTGTTGTTTTGTATTTAAATAAAATATCATAAGTTTAACTTTTTCACTTTATTTAACCTATTATCATATAATTATCATGACAACAATTTAAATCTGTCATGTCATGTGCTCAACACCAATACATTATATTAAAGTTAATGTTTGATTTTAAATAAAAAACTGAATGACCAAAATTATTTATTGTGAAAAAAATAAAAGGATTAACTTTCTTAATTTAAAAATAAGATAATGAAAATGATATATTTAAAATTATAAAAGAAACTAAAATTACAATTTATTCTTAAATTTATTTAAACATATTTTGAGCATCCTTGTTGATTTTTTCACATACCACTAAAGAAAGTACAATAGTCAACAGTATAGGCACGCGGTACTTTATCTCTTGTCCATTTGACTTATAAAAGTTGCGATTTGAAATGAAAAATTATAGCTAAATTATGAGTGCCTACAATTGTAAAATAACATGTTTTCTTATATATTAGATGATTTCCAATTATGAACTAATGGTTATCGAAAATTAGTGAAATCTAAGGCTTTGTTTAAGCATTACAAACTTTTTTTTTCACCATAATATAGAAATCTTAAAAAGCCAAGTAAAAAGAGTAATATACTTTTAAAAAGGTTCAGTCAAATATAATATTTGAACTTTTCGTGTTCGGTCATGATATGGATATACATAATATGTTAGAATAGAATATATTCAGAAAGCATAGTACCTATGTCATGAAATCCTACGGTCTAGATAGTCCAAAAACCAGAACACGGAAAGTCATAAAACTAATAGCTTCTCACTCACCTCCAATCCCTCTCTTCAATTTCTTTTGCTGTTGCTGTAGCTCATTGCCGGCACTAAATTTGTTGTTGCTTTTCCAGCCTTTGTGAGAGGCATATAGTACCATCACACTGCTTGTACCTACAGTTTTGGTCACACCCACTAAATAATATAAAAAAAAAGTTGCAAGGAAAAAATGGCACCTAAAAAGTTTCACCATGATACGTGACAAAATCTCCACTATTCATCAATAAAGAAGCACCTTTCTTGCAAGTTGCCTAGTAAGGCACCACTTTCCTTTATTGTGATATAAAATTCGATTCCATTGTCTCTCGCTTGATGCAGTGGATTAGTAAATTAGTGGTTGAATTTATAGGTAAGTAATTAGTTTGATTTGACTCGATCTATATTAATAAATTTAAATTATATTATATATAAGTATATAATTAATATTATTTGATTAAGAAAAGTATACTAAAAAATTTAAAATAATAATTGAAATATTGAAATTGATAATACAAGTAAAATATATTAATAATAAAAGAGAATATAAATAACAACTACATAAATTAAAACACAAGTCTAATTTTTAATAAATAAAAAGAGTCAAAAGCCTAGTTTTCCAATAAACAAAAAGAGTACAGATAAACTTTTTGTACTCCCGTTATTGTTTTATGCATCTCCCATTACATAATGAAAACGAAAAGTCCATTAAGAAATGCAATTAGCCCATTTTGGAATGCAAAATGGTAACTGCAGGAAGCAATTAAAGGAGTACAGGAAGCAACATCAGTATGTGGATATGGCCAGATTAGGCCCAAATAAGAAAAAACCCTAATCCCCAATATATATAACCCTCTTTTCCTGTGTTGCACCTCATTTTCTCACTTCCTGGCTTTCCTGTGTTGCGCCTCTTCCTCTTCCTCTTTGATCATCACTGCTTCACAGTGCAATCGAAGTTCGACCCCTTCTAGGTCGTCGACATCTTCGTCCGCGTTATTGGAGGCAAGGCCGGTGGGGCGAGTCGACTTGCAGTGTGGCGGTGGTCAAGTCAAGTGGCGATGACGACGTGCACAACCCAATCCGGGTTTTAAAAACTGATCGGGTCACTGGGTTTCCTCAAAACTGGTCAGGTTTGACTGGGTCACATGCTTGAACTTTTCCAATAGTGAACTTGGTTCGGTTATGTCACCGAATCCCAGTTGGACCGATCCGATCGGCTGGGCTGAACCAGGTTTTATAATTATGTTTCAAACCGTTCTTGATATTTTAGGGGTATGGGATAAAACAATAAACAAGGATCTCTTAATAAATATTTAAGTGTTTTAAAATATAAATATATATCATTAAAAATAAACATGTAATTTTATTAAAAATAATATATTTTATTACATTGAGTAAATAGCATAATTTATACAATCTTAAAAAAATGTATTTTAATCAACTCCATTATTATTTTTTATCTTTGTAATCTTTTTGGCTGTTGAATCTAATTAATGTTAACTTTTTGTTTTTATTATAGTATTACCACCGCACCTTTATTATTAATTTTTAAAGTAAGTAATGAATTATTTCTCTTTATGGAAAATAAGGTTTCTAATTTTTCTAGTACCAACTTCAATAGCTACTAACTAGATTCATGGTTATCAAAATCGTGATTTAACTCGTAAAATCGTAAGAGTTTACGATTCCATATTGCCTTCACGAGTCAAATCGTGAGTTGAATTGCAAAGCGAGTAGAATCAGGTGAGTTTGCATAGACTCGGGAGAGTTAACGTAGATTCGCAAATTTGCATCGAGATTGCGAGTTTGATATAAATGAAGACACTGTTGTTTTGCACTCTAAAGTCCTTTTCTTTCTTCCTCCTCACTTCGCGTCGCATTGCTTGCTTCTTGCTTCCCCGACTTCACTCACTCCACTAATTGGTTGACCTTGTTCCCTCACTCCATCCCGTGACAATTTCTCTATGACAGCAAAGGCGAGGTGCAAGTAAGTGGTGGCCTCGGGGAGTTTCTCTGGCAGAGACGATGGTGAAGTGCGTGGTGGTCATGGGGAGTTTCTTTTGTTTTCATCTCTGCACTGTTGTTCTCTTCTTTGTTCTCTTTTCATCCTTGCAATGGTGAAGTGCGTGGACTTGGCGAGGTGCGAAGTGGAAGTGCAACGTTGTGACTAGGTTCTCCTCTTTTCCTCTTCTGTTTTTTCATTTTCTTTGGCAATCTAAACTCTGAACTCTACAATTGTGTACTCTTAACTCTTGAGCATCTTTTTGGGAATTCGTAATTGAGTATATATTGTGGTACTGGTAGTTCAATTTGCAGTAAGATACAATAATGATATACTGATGTATATATTTGGGAATTGCTCAAATTTAAATTATCATTCTTTGCTCTTTGTTATATGTTATTAGAGGATTGATGGACATTTGAACCATTTCTATGTTTTTTAAATGTTTTTATTTTAAGAATTTATGTTTTTGTATTGTATTAATTTATGTTTGATTGGGTATGAACTATGTTAGTTTATTGAATTATTGTTAAAATTTATTATTTTGATTCATTTCAGAGTTAAAATATTTAGTTATGATTTTATATATAGGAATATTAATATAAATTTATATTGAGTAAACTCTTACGAGTTTATGAATTGATTCAACGAGTCAAGTTTACAAAACCTTCACAAGTTTATGTAAAATCACGAGTTTCACAATCTTGACTAGATTAGCTTCTTTTGTCTCCGTATTTGTCTATATTAGTATCACTTTTTTTCTTCGGCTTCCATAGTATCCACTCTTCATGGGGGGAAAAAAATTACGTTGCTACCACAAAGGCATAGTCCTAGAAAACAGTGGAATTATTTTAATGTTTTAATAAAATTTGAATCTTCAAATAGTTGGGAAGTTGGAATAAGATTAAGTCATTAATTGGGAGTTGAATAGGATAAGTTGGAGAAAGAAAAGGTGACAAATGTAGATTTTCTTTGAAAATATCAAAGCTGGAATGTTTTTTGGGCCCTTTATCTAACATTGCCCCAGTACGAGTGCACTGCCCAACCATGCTCAGGGCCGAGACTGCTTTATTCTACATCTGATAAAAACCTATGGGTTGATTTATGATCACATTTTAGTCTCATTCCCTATAGTGTGTGATTTTCTTATCGCCCCCACACTCCCTTACCAACTTTTATATGAAAAGAATGCAATTTGTATAACTAGATAACTATATTCTAATTCTTATGAACGCCTTAGTGGATGCATAAAAGGGAATTGGTTACTCAGCTCATTAGCTCAATAATGAGAAATTGAGATAAAGAGTGGAGCGAGAGAAGAACAGAGAAGTAGAAAACAAAATACTAGATCAATAAGCAAAAATAGGGTGTGGTTAATGGTGGGAATAGATCCTTTCATGTACTTTTGTCATCTATATTCTGCATTACAACTTCATTCTGCTCATAAGAGGTGAGATTTTTTTTCTTTGACAAAGTCACGTTAGAGGAGTCTCGGAATTTGTGGTTTACCTTCCGAATCAAGTTTTGTATCTTATATAAATAGGCTATTAAACACGATAAAGATGATGTTGAAATTTTATTGATAAAAATATTGAATAAGAAAAACCGGAGAAGTGTCAAAGTGAACTTTAGTCCATAAGTTAATCTGAGTTAACCCGACACGAGTTAAATAGATTGAAAAGAATATTAATTTACCTTTTTGAGGATTAATTTGACTCTGTTCACTTAACTCTTGGATTAAAGTGAGTAAACTAAAATGAGATGAGTTGAATTAACTCACTTTTTATTTTTATTTTTTATATTTTAAACTTTGAATTTGTTGTTGTAAATTAATATATTATTGGACTTGTATTTATGTTCATTACTTTTCTATATTTATTCAGTATTTATATTTTTATAAATTTAAGTTAGCTTTTGAGTCGAGCCAACCCACTTAACTCATACCCCATAGTGAATTGAGTCAAATTATATTTTTTTTCATCAAGAGAGTTAGCTGGATTAAATTGACCAGTATTTTATGCAATGTGGTGAGGGAATCTGGATGAACTGAATGTACTCAGTTGACACCTCTAACTTCAGAAAGTAGTGTCTATTTAATATTTATAAGAAACAAATAAAGATATAAAATTATCAACACGAGAGGGTCCATTCTTAGTGACCATGATATTGTTCACAGTACAAATATTTGGACAATCTTTTTGGGGTCCTTGATTCATTTTTCAGTTCAGAACCAAAGGAAGCCACAAATGGGAAAGTAATGCTTATACGACATTATGGAGATTTTTGTGTAAACTTAGAGAATTAATTGGAAGGGGATGTTTGCTTGGGAGACATAAACTAGGACAAAAGAACGAAAAGAGAAAAGGAATTATTTAATAATGCACTGGGTTGCTTTCTAACATGGAGGTAGTTGGGGAACACCATGACATGCTAAAAGCTGAATGTATACGTTGTGATCTGTTTGATTTGCGCAGGCAATGTGACTGGACTTCCTTATTATGTCTTCCTTTTAGATTTTACTGGTGTGGCACATTCTTTGTTTTTTTTTTTTTTTTATACGATTAGTGGTAGATTCTCAATTTAACAACTAAATTATATAGAAACTTATGCTAAAGAGCACAAAAGCAATTCATTTTAGAAAGAGTAAATTAAAGTAATATTTTCCTATATTTATACTAATTACATATGTATTTTCTTTTTTTTTTTCCGGATATTACTTTGACACCCCTATATCTAACTGTGTTAGTTTCTTAAATTATTTTTAGAAACCCAAAATTACCCCTGTCGCTCACACCTCTCTCTTGGTTCTCTTTAGAGGTGTCAAAATGGGTTCAACCTGCAAGCCAGCCCGTTTTAGTTCGCCAAAAGTGGTGGATTGGGTTGGCTAAAAGCTGACTCACTTTGATCCTGGGTCAAAATAGCCCGGCTCACTTAACCCGTAACCCACCCGGGTTCGGGTTGGCCCACGGGTTCCCTTAAAAAAAAAAAAACTAAGAAAAGTGGAAAACAAAAGCCAACAGGGGAAGCACTTAGCAGCACGTGCACGAGGCCACGACCCACGAGCCTTTCATTTTCATCACCAGCCACACACAGCCAGTACCAGAACCAACACAAAAGCCAAAAGGGGAAAAAGCAAAAACCTAAATCTGAGCTCCAACTCCAAGTCTCTATTCCAAGTTTCAAACTCCTCCAAGATTCAAGACCACACGACGGTCGACTGCAAATCGACATTCGGCAAGCGCAAGACCACACGACAGTGCTCAGTCTCCTTGCTCAAACTCCAAGTCTTCATTTTCATCGCGGGTCCGCTCACTGCTCACGAGTCACGACGGCAAGTCCGCTCAGTCGCTCACCACCACTCACCGTCACCGGCGTAGACACAGGTTGGGGCTCATCTCCTTCTTCTTTGAGTTCTTTCTGTCTGCTTATGTGTTTAATAATTAGGAAACACTTACTAGAAATCAGTTGCTTGTAATGGACCAAAAGCAAAGCATATGTATGTAGTCATTAAATTAATATAAATAGAAATAATAGGTTCTTTAGGAATTAGGATCTGTTTTTGTATTGAACCATTCTGAGTATGCACCAAAATCTGTTTTTTTTTGTTCCTTATGATCTTGATCTTGGTCGTTTGCATATATTATTGATAACATTGGTTATACTGTTTATTCGATTCCTGATTCACTATGATAGGTGAAGGTACCTATTAAGTTGGGAGGACGACCCATATTTTGGATACTTATGTGCTACTTTTCATTCCTATATTTTCCACTTAAGGTGAATTTTTGTTATATTTGTCCTTATAATGATTAATGAATTTGTTTGACCCAATATTGAGAATAATTGTAGCTGCTTTGTATGTTGGAGAAGGTGTTTGAAATTTGAATAGATAATGGCTAGAATGAGTATTTGCTTATTTTGCAATTTGCTTACCAATTAAGTGTTTGCTGATATGTTTGAGGGAATAAGTGAGATATGAGACTTTGACATGTTTAAGGATCAAAGAATTGTTCTATGGACAAAATTTTGATGATGGAACTTAACAATGTTTAGCTGCTATTTGTTAAAATAAATGCTGGAATTGTGAGGACCCTTTGTGAAGGAATTGCCAAGAGCTGCCCCAATGCAATTGTCAACTTGATTAGTAATCCAGTGAATTCCACTGTTGCTATTGCTGCAGAGGTTTTCAAGAAAGCCGGTACATATGATCCAAAGCGACTACTGGGTGT
Source organism: Glycine latifolia (assembly GCA_013407115.1). Lineage (NCBI taxonomy): Eukaryota > Viridiplantae > Streptophyta > Magnoliopsida > Fabales > Fabaceae > Glycine > Glycine latifolia. The sequence continues at coordinate 25,140,822 of CM023941.1, forward strand.
TATGACCCTTGATGTTGTGAGGGCAAATATTTTTGTGGTAAGCATTGCTTTGCTGTTCTTATTCAAGCAGTTTATAACTCGTTGAAATTTCCTTCTAGCTGTGTTGCAAAAATAAAATATCTTGGAGACTACAAGCTAAAACTATAATAAAATGTTAACTGTTTGATCAAATTAGTTTGTTTATATAGTAGTATTACAGTGGGTTGAACAGAACAGATATTTCTACATTGTGAGATTTTTATAGTATATACTGGAATTGTATGAATAGAGGCTGGTGTATGTCCTGCCATGTATATTTTAATGTTGTTGATTGTTGAACATATTGATGTTTGTTTATGTTTGTTTGAGTTTCATGTCGTTTGTAATATTTAAACTTACTTAGATTGATTTAATTTGCATTTTTTTGCGCTTATGTTGTGATTTTTTAAGTTTTTTTTTTTTTTTAAATTTAAAGTGAGTCAACCCGCGAGCTAGCTAGCGGGCCAACCCATATAACCCACCAACCCATGTGGGTTGAGCCGGGTTAGGCAAAATCTGACCCACCACCAAAGTGAGCCAACCGGGCCCGGCTCACTTTGTTGTCAACCCGTGGTAGGCCAACCCGGGGCCCGTTTTGACAGGTCTAGTTCTCTTCATTTCTTCTTTGCAACTGCCTCACATTATTTCTCTTCTTTCCTTTCCAGTGTTCACACATCACAGCCATTCAAATTGAAACTTCTCTTTTCCTTAAGATTTTCTCGAGAGCCAAAATAGGAAGCAAACACAGAAAAATGAAATGCTCCATCACTTTGACAACCTCCACTACTTGATCGTGGGTTTTTCCAACATGAGGGAGAAAGTGATGAGGAAGGATTGTGTATTTACAAGGGTATTTTAGGAAAATAAAAGAATAGGGGAGTGTATTAGTAAACTAGGAGAGTGGAAATAGTAATTGCCCAAAGTTTAACGTTTTGTAAGTTGTTACCAGTGGGTTTTACGTAGAATCCACAATCGCATATAGGTTTTCTTTCTGAAGGTTTTTATATTTTATATTTGTTTTGCCTTTAGAATCCAAATAAAACACTTGTTATTTACACCCTTTACTAAGTACACCACCATTCCCCTTTTTGCATCTTAATTACACATTATATCCTTTTTCTTTAAAGGTGTACACCCTGTGAAACATCATTTCCTTTCTAAAAATATCTTTCCCGAATAACATATATAAATGTATTTTCAAAACTACAAAACTATAATACATAGTTTCAAAAATACATTTCAGGAATAATTATATGTTATTCCAAAAAAACATTTCTGATAATAATAAAATTTTACTTACATGTGATATTAGACTATATGTTGTGAAATTATATGATTCTTCATTAATAATGTTTTACCCTAGTATGAACTCTAACTTTAAAATTAAGAACTTTTAAAATGGGGAAGTATTGATATTTTCCGCTGCCAGTATAGGCATTTACCGTATCGCTTATAAATCAAGAATTGATTTTCGAATAGTTGAAGTCTTACTTCGTACTGACTTACACGTTATTTAATGGGCACATATAATAATTTTATGATGAGTGAATTACCTTCGTTTGGTGTGGTCATGTACGTAATTTGTGTAATGTATATGCGATAGATTTCGTGAATCTCCAGGCCATGAATTCCTTGGGAATTCTAATAAATATTATGGAGTTTTGTTTCTTTGTTTTTTCAAATACTTTCGATCAAATCCTGTACGTGAAATTCTTGAATTTTTACGTCAAATCTTTATTTCGAATACCTTTATAAATTCTCTTGTATTGTGAAAGTGAATGGAAGGCTTTATGGCAGCTTAATTGATTTCAATTTTAATATTTTATTCCTTGAACATGATTGAATACAGAAAATTATATAACAAATATGAGGTGAAAATGACGTTCAAGATTAGGGTTTAAAGAAAAATAAAGATAAGATGAAAAATAAGATTTTGATAGGATTTAAAAAATATTTATGATATGATGAAAGTAAAATTAATAAACATGGGAGTGTGAGATAAACATTTACAATGTCAATGATTTTAAGTGAAATTTTATTATTATAAAAAATGTCTTTCTAAAATAACATATATGATATACCTATTCTGAAAATGTATTTTCAGAACCATGTATTATAATTCCAGAAATACATTTCGGCAATATGTATGTTATTCCATAAAGGCATTTATAGAAGAAAAATGGATTCCAAGGGGGTATACTCCTTTAAGAAAAAATGGTATAATGGGTAATTAAGTTGTAAAAATACTTAGCAAAAGTAGAAATGTAAATAGCAAATGCATCTGATCCTATGTTTTATTTCTGGACTTCTTAATGCTCCACCCGCATGGACATAAGCTTGTGGACCTATACCATTTTTTTTCACAGTTTTGTTAAGGCAAAAAAATTAAAATATTGCACTTTTAATACAAATTTACCAATATATTGCTGTTTTAAAACTATTTTTAGATATATAGCACTTAGTGGCGCTACTACAGGACGTGTTGGGTCACGCCTCCATGAGGCGCCACCAAGCCTTAGTCACGCCCACCTCAGGCGCCACTGGTGGCGTCCCACCCAAGTGCCACTCTGCAACATTGGCGCCTCTCCCAGGCGCGATTCAGCCTCCTATGGTCTATTTAAACCACATTTGGTCATGATAATGTTCACAACTGGTGCTGAGCATTTTTCTAGTGTTTGATTGGTTATTTGTAAACAAGATTCTGGCACTGATTCCGGATCAGTTGAAGGTCCATGGATATTAGGGAATAAGTTGTTTGTTAAACAAGAATTTGCATCAAAAGAAGAGGCACAACTGGCAATAAAGCGGAACCTCATGAAGGAGTATCAGGAAGCTGTTGTTGTTGAAAGTACGCCGACAAAGTTAAGCATGAAATGTCGTGCGCATGACCAGAATTGTCCGTGGAGGGTTAGGGTAATAAAACCAACATATGGTGAGACATGGGTGGTTACCAAATGGGGTGGGGATCACATTTGCTTAAATGAGCACATTTCTCAGGATCATAGACAACTTGATGCTGATGTTATTGTTTCACGGGTACTAGGTACGTTATTGAATGACATTATAATAATGTTTTTTTTACTTTATTAATGTTTACATCCCATTTTTTTTTTTAGGGATGATTAAGCATGATCCATCATGTTCAATTGGACTAGTCCAAGAGAGGATAACGCATTCTTATGGATACAAAGTTTCATATAGAAAAGCATGGTATGCAAAATAGAAAGCAATGACAATTATATACGGTGATTGGGAGGAATCATATGCATTCTTGCTGAGGTGGTGTGACTATATGCTTCGCTTTTCACCAGGTTCTGTTTATAATATTCAAACCAAAGATTATTATGTGGGTCATAGAATATTTCATCATAAACGCGTGTTTCACAGCATTTTTTTGACCTTTAGACAATGTTGTGAGACTTTCAATATTTGTAAATCGGTTATTCAAATTGATGACATTCATTTATATGACAAGTACAAAGGAAAGTTGCTCATTGCCACTGCTCAAGATGGTAATAATGAGTGTTTGCCACTTGCATTTGCTGTTGTTGAGGGTGAGACACTGCAAGCTTGGGAATACTTTTTGCATAACATTCGTGTTCATGTTACAAGCAAGACAAATATTTGTCTTATTTCTGATCGGCACCGAAGCATACTATCTGCAGTTGAGAGACACCCTGGATGGCAGCCACTGCATGCTTATCATGTGTGTTGTCTTCGTCGTATTGCTAGCAATTTTAATCAAAAGTTCAAAAATGAAAATTTGAAGAGGGCCTTAATGAATTTAGGTATGGTGAACCAACACTTATTATGTGGATGAACATATTTACTGAATTGTAATCAACATGTATGTGTGTGCAGGTTATACTCATTCTATGATTGATTTTGATGTTGCCTTTGCACGTTTTCGTGA
>CM023941.1:25144852-25222877 GCA_013407115.1 Glycine latifolia
TGTTGGTTCACCATACCTAAATTCATTAAGGCCCTCTTCAAAAATGAAAATTTGAAGAGGGCCTTAATGAATTTAGGTATGGTGAACCAACACTTATTATGTGGATGAACATATTTACTGAATTGTAATCAACATGTATGTGTGTGCAGGTTATACTCATTCTATGATTGATTTTGATGTTGCCTTTGCACGTTTTCGTGATGTTAGTCCTGAGGTTGCAAACTGGATTGATAACATCCCCAAGGAAAAGTGGACGCGTGCATATGATGTTGAGGGACGAAGGTATGGGCATATGACCACAAATTTGTCAAAATCAGTTAACAGGGTTTTAAAGGGTGTAAGAAACATGCTAATAACCACTTTGGTTAAACACACATATAGCAGATTGGTAGAATATTTTGTATGCAGGGGGCAATCGACTGCTAAACAATTGCAAGGTGGACATTCTCTTTGCAAAAATGTCACTGCTATCTTGAAAGCCAATGAATCTACTGCTACTTGTCATTATGTTCGTACATATAATGTGGAACAATCTGTATTTGAGGTTGATGATGGTTATGACAAATCATTTTCCATTAAGCCCGCTGAACGGTTCTGCCAATGTGGAAAATTTAAGGCATTCAAGTATCCTTGTAGTCATGCCGCAGTAGCCGCTTTGCATGTTCGTCAGTCACCGACACTGTATGTGGATGACGTATTCCTTGTGACAAACCTGGTGAACGCGTATTCATTTCCATGGCATCCAATTGGTAATGAGCAAGCAATTCCACCGAGTGCAGATCCAGTACTCATACCGAACAGGTCTATGTTGCGTGCAAAGGGTCGTCCTAAGGCAACTAGAATACGCAATGAGATGGATGAAGTTGAGTCTAACCCAAGCCGTATTAGGTGTGGTATATGCAGATTACCTGGGCATAACCATCGCAATTGTCCTAGTCGTCAATCTACCAACCCGTGATAAACATCAATTTTAATATGTTACCCTTTCAGTTATGGTATTATTGGTTGTCTTATGTGGGTGTCCTAGTCGTCAATGTACGTGATGATAAACATCAATTTTAATATGTTACCATTTCAGTTGTAGGTGGAAAGGCATCAAATCCATACAAATACTCAAGCATGCCAACAATGTATCAAACAAAGTCCATAGAAATCCCTACAATAGTCCATAATAAGTAACAAATGAAAACACACAAACATTAAGCTGAAGGTGGAGGCCACTGGTTATGACGAGCTTGCCGATCAGACAATCTACGTCTACCACGACCACGCTGATACTGTGGAGTAGGAGTATGTGCTGTAGGTGCCTCAGCAGTCATAGGTGGAAAGGCCTCATGTGGGATTTCTGTATCATGCCCTGCTTCAGCAGCTAATGAAAAATCTATGTTGCTATACATTTCGTCAACATCAGCATCATCCCAAGTATTACCTCCCTGACTACTGCTCCCTCATGTTCCCATTGTGGCACCTGTACTGGACTACGCTGAAATGACGGACTTGCTTGCGTGTTCATAGGTTGCCACTGTGGTTGATAATATGTTTGAGTGTCCGTCGGGGTCTATGTCTCCCAGGGTGGCCAGTAGGTGTCAGAATGAGTCTGTTGTTTCGGCTGCGAGGACTGAAAATATGTTTGCTGAATGCTGTATTCTTGACCTAGAAATGGTGGCCTAAAATATCCAGAAGTCGTAGGAGGCCTAAGTTCATGAATAAGCTCCGGAACTGGTGCAATAGGTCGGCGACGACGTCCCAATCCTCGTCCCTCTTTGGCACGATGGGCAACGTCTAGCGACAACTGAGGCTCCAGAGGAAGCTGCGTCAATGGTGCCTCTGGACCTGGTTCCTCTACCCGAGCAGTTTCTTTCCAAACACTAATAAGGCGAGCCACCTCACCGTGCACATAATGCAACCCATGGTTAGGAAATTCATCATCCATGGTCACAAAATACAAATTCTCCAACCCGTCAATCTGTAAATGAAACCATGTATACATAAACAAAAATATATGCAGATACTAAATAAATCATTTAAAGGAAAGGACTTACACAACGATGTTGTGAGGCACCCCGATTCGTCACGTATCATTTGCCGCACAGTCTATACCAACCCATGTACTCATGGTTGGGCGACATAAGACCATGTATTGCAGGAGGCACATCAACATGTTCAGCTCGCCTATTCCATCTCTCTATAAATTTTCTTAACCTCCGACCCCAATTTTCCTGTGGTTTACCCCGAAGGGTAAAATCATGAACACATTTCAATTTCCCAAGCCTATGAGGTATCGGCTGGTCCCGTCCAAATTGCCTCATACACCTATCAGGCTGTGCATATTCAGCAATGTGAAAACAAATTATTGGTGTCCGAGCCATCCACAAATGAATTGTGTTAACAGATGCACCCATGAAATCATAATCACCATACGGTTGCCAAACAACCTACACAATGCAAACATATAAAGAAGTCATTTCGCAGGTCGACACGTACTTCATAATCTGCATAACATATTTCATTAATTAAACATACCTCATCTCTGGTTAAGGTGTCTAGTCTGTCTCGATACCAATTCAGTGAATTAATTCTAAACCGACCAACATCATTAAATCTATTTTCAAGGTTAAACATTAAACTGTTAATTAATGTGCACATAATCTATATGGCTACTTTAACTGCAAGAAAATAAATATACTGTGTCCAAAGTGTCGGTCCACCTCATGCGTAGATGGCAAAGGGGGTGCAATAGATGGAAATCGGAGCCATGCCCAGATCTGCAGCAAAACAGTGCAACCTCTTATATCTTTTCTATCTGGGTCTGTACAATCGCACAACTGTCTAAACAAGTGTGCCAGTACTGCAGACCCCCAGCTATACGATCCAATATCAGCAAAATCGCCTGCAAGTAGGGCAACGTATCGACATCCTACTACGCTTCCCTCGACCGGTCGCAAAGGATCCAAGATCCTAACATGCGAGCAATGTGAGCCTTCGTGAAGTATATGACATTCTGGTGATGACCAGCAACTGCATCCCATGACGAATACACTCTGTCAAAATATGATAACATCACATTGCCAGAGGTTAGCTCGGTGGTTGGATCAGGTCCGTTACTGAACACCTGATTACATAATTCGGGCCAATCAGCGTATGTCTGTCCGGTAACAACTTGGCCATCAATAGGCAAGCCTAGTATTCCAGCGACATCTTCCAATGTTATGGTCATCTCACCCTGGGGCATATGAAAAGTATGTGTCTCTGGCCGCCACCGCTCCACCATAGCACTAATAAGGGCAGCATCAATCTGAAAAATATAAGTCATGTATCAATATACATATTATAACAACATTAATTTTAAACATGGTTAACATAACAAGATTGGTTAATAGGTACCGGCATGTATCGCATTCGCGCGACATGTATAAAACCAGCCTCAGTCAAATACTGGGCTACTACGTCTGGAATATCCTTTGCTGGGGGGCCAGCCGTAGGTCTACCTCCACGACGAATCTTCAACAGTCTTTGTGTTTCGTCATTCCAAACTGACTGTGAAATATGCGTACGTTGTTTGCGCCTCCTAAGTACATCCCAACTAAATGGTCCGGGAAGAACATGGGTAGTGGGATCGGTAGGCTCAGCCTCATTGTCAGACGCAGAACGAGGTGACTCAAATGACGATGACTCAGCCATAATAATATACTACACATTTCATATAAAGAAGCTTCGAGTTCAAAACAACATTTACTAAGAAATAATATTCTAAGCCAATAAATATATTATAACATACAAAAGTAACAACCTAAAACCCTAAAAGCTAATGTATGTCTTAAGCAAGTATTTAACCACAACATAGGTCATCGACTAATGATATTCTAAGGAAAAAAACATGTTAATTACAATTTTAATATATCGCTAAAATTTAACCACAACGTAGTGTGATATATCGCTAAAATTTTAATATAATAATTTATTTCATTTTTATTTTAAAAAAAATTAATCATAACCTAGGTCACTAAAAAATAATATTCAAAGGGAATAAATATATTGTACCTTAGGTCACTAACTATTTATAATATAAGTCACTAACAATTTTCTAGGTTACTAAGAAATAATATTCTAAGGCTTGGGAATATATTCTACCTTAGATCACTAACTATTTATAATATAAGTCACTAACAATTTTTTAGGTCACTAAGAATAATATTCTAAGGCTTGGGAATATATTCAACATTAGGTCACTAACTATTTATAATATAAGTCACTAACAATTTTCTAGGTCACTAAGAAATAATATTCTAAGGCAATAAATATATTCAACATTAGGTCACTAACTATTTATAATATAAGTCACTAACATTTTCTTATATTAATAACAATTTTTTTTCTAACACAATATTATCATTAATTTAATGTAATCTATAAAATAAATATTCGAACACTTACTTGAGACAGAGTTTCTCTAGGCAAATCTTCAAATGAACCCAAAAACCTAGAGAGAAGCAAGAGAAAATACTTCTAGAGAGAGGAAAATAGTGAAAAGTGACTTAAAACAGCAAAAGTGCCCTGCATGGTCGCACCAGCTGGGGGCACCACTGAGGCCCAGTCACGCCTGAGGGAGGCGCCATTCAGGCCCTGTTGCGCCCAGGGTGGGCGTGATTGAACGCGTCCTGTGCAGGCTTATTTAGTTGCGCTTTATACAGGTGCCACTAAGTGCTATATATTTGAAAATAGTTTTAAAACAGCAGTATATTGGTAAATTTGTATTAAAAGTGCAATATTTTAATTTTTTTGCTGTTTTGTTAATCTTTTATTTTTTTATTGTTTTTCTTTTCCTGACACGAATCTTTTTTTTTTCCAACAAAATTTTAAAATAAAATTATATGTAGTTGTTTTCATAGGCAAGAGAATTTTGTTTTTGCTATTGAATTGCTATGTGAAGGCAAGTCTAGTGCAGTAATAAAGTTATGTGATAGTGATTTGGTCATGATTTTGAATTAGAAGTAATCTCTTTCCATATTTAAAGATAAAATTGTGTATAATAACTTTCCTATATGCCTTCACATAGTGACAAATCTTTTCGCATTGAAGTATGTTAGTTTATTATTATTGAATTGCTATGAGATGTTAATTAATGAACTGGTTCAAGGTGTTTAGTTCTTCTGAATTCTAAGTTGCTTTTATGGTGATTCTCTTTTCTGGTACTAAGAGGACTGGTTGTGGATGGCGTGAATACTCAAAGGTATTCCAACACATAAGCAAGATGGAATTTACGTAGAGAAGTAAAAACTGTCATAAAAGGATACATAATACTGTTGAAGGTTTCCTTTATATAGGGATATTTCGAGATGGGCTGAAATGGAACATACAAGGCATGAGAAATGGTGTGAGCAAAGGTGTCGCGCGCCCAGCTTGTTGGCGTGGGGTGCTGTTTAGGTCTCCTCAAAGGTGTGAGTAAGAAATGGGGATATCTCGAATCTGTTCATAGTGTCGTGTTGCGATGATCTTGATGGTGATGGCATGGAGATGTGAGATGGTGGTCTGGTGATGGCGACACAATGGTGGCTTGGATGATTGGAGGCAGGGGCTTAGGATGGTGATTGGAATTGTTGATGTTGAGCCAAGAACATAAATATGATTTCATTGAACAATAAAATCATATTTCTGTATTTTTTTCCTTTGCACCCCTAAATAATAAAACAAAAGCACAATTTCATTCTACACTACAAATGAATCGTGTTTCTGTTGTATTTTTTTTTTCACCCCATACATGTAACCAAAATACATTTTCACTGTATTTCTGTCCAAGGGACAATTTAGGAATATAGCTAAAAGGCACTCACATGAGTAGTGTAAATTGCAAAATTGGTAATGCGAATAGCAATACTCCCAATTTATTCTGTCATTGGTTCCTCTATTGAGAATTTTAGCCCATTTAATCTATAAACTTTTTGACTTGTATCATATTTTCTTGACTGAGGTTGTCTCAATTGTATGTGATGGGCCTATTTGACCCAGCTCAAAACAGTTACAATTATTAAAATTCAACCAATAGCGAATAATTTATTTAGTTTACATGAAAAAAATTGTAGTGCTATTGTTAGAAAATCCATTATTATTATTATTATTATTATTATATGATAGAAAGTAGTCTAAAGAGAGAGATAAAGCTAGAGACGGAGTTTTCTCTTAATTAAGAGATGCTTTGAACTATTTTAATTAGTGGCACACATTCTCAGTTTTTGTCTATAAACAATATACAATTTCTTTCACTTTTCTGAAATATAGATACTCATATTTCAGCCATTGTTTTCCTCAATGGAATAATGTAGCTGGGTATGATATGGAGGCAAAAATTGGTGGCGGGTCCGCAGATATGCTGTGCAGGACGAGCACGCTATGCCCCGTTGAAAAAAAACAAACAAAAACAAAAACTATGATGCATATTTTCCTTACCAAGAAGCACATTTGTGAGATATTCTTTTATATATTCTAAACTGACTTTTAATTTTAAGATAATCTCTCTTTTTTTCCATGTTCCCTGGACATATTGTTTTCTTTAAATTATTTTGTTGTGATTGATAGATTCCAATTAATGGCTCTCCTCGCTCATCACCTCCAAATTTGGTTACTTAGAATTTAGAAATATTTCTGTTAATTTATCAAACCGATGTGAAATCATCCTCGCTGTTTATATTGCTTAAAAAACGAAAAAGACTTAATTTCAATGGATGCAAAAGCCCAATATGACTTAATTTCCACATGGGTATTAATTAAGGAATATTCTGTTATCATCACGTTAGTTATCTTGAAGATTATGTCGTTTATTTTTCAAAAGATAGCTACGTGTGAGGAATACACGCACTCAACATAATAAGATATAAAGTAACAATTAAAGTGTCAAATTTTCATCCTCCATAAGGAAAACTTAAATTTAATTTAGATAAAAATCAATATGGCACAAAATTAACTTACATAAATAACTTTTAGATAAGTGGCTATTTTTGTCCATGAAAATATATTGAGTTGTCATATTAGTTTTTTAAAATAAGAAAATTAAAAAATAGTTCCTTGCATCAAATTAGCTTATAAACTAATCAAAATAGCTTATAAATTTTTTAAGTGTCTCACCAAATACACTCAAAAGTATAAGTTGTTTTTTTATTATCAAATATAAGTTATTTTATCTAAGCTTTAAACTTAATTGTTTATTGTCATTTTTGTTCTCTAACATATATTAATATTATCACAAAAGTCACATGTAGAATGCATGGTTGGATTAATGTGATTGATAAATTACACTTCTAAGATTATGTTTATTTTAAAAACTTTACTTTCAAAAACTAATGTAACAGTACTGTACATCATTGGAGAACAAGACCTTTTACCCGTAACTTTTCTTTCTATCTTTTCTTCTTTTTAAATATCTTTCTTTTAATTTATAGGACCGGCTTTTTCTCCACTAGTGGTTAAGTGCAAACAGCCAAACAAGGTAAAGCGATAGGGACCTGCATTTAGATTTTAGACAAGTAGTGTCAGCTTTTGGTTATTTAAACACATACTTGTCAAATATTTCGCCTTTTTTATTGTTTTGTTTTCTACGGGTACAAGGTATACGTACGTTTTTTTTTCTTCTTTCTTTTCTTTATTCCTAATCACTGGCACGATCAATGAACACATATGGTGAAGTGACCCAAAGGCTCCCCTAGTTGTGATGCACCAGCTAGCAAGTGGAAACAAAAGACGTAGTCAACAATAGTTCACTACTATTAACTATTGACTGTTCCTTATGCTTAATTGAATTGCATGGTGGTCTTGGATATTACACCCACTTACTTATTTATAGTTAGTCACTCACACCAACCGTGACTAGCCACCAGCCGCCTTGTAAGTTGTAAGGTTGACGCACCCGTGTAATCGATTTTCACTCCTCACTCTCATTGACCAGCTGCTATACCAACAAATTTCCTATGGAATAATAATGATATCTTTGGACACAATGGAAGGAGGGTGTGGTTTCCCGTGCATTTTGTATACTTTGTCCTTTTTCACTTAGATCAATCATGGTTTTTTATATCTTAGTTATTTTTTTTACACTTTTTATAGCTTTTTTTCAAAGGATGTACTAAAAAAAAAATTTCCAATGACACAAATCCGTCAGTAATCCCAAAAGTTCAATGGTAATTCGGTATTTCTGATGGACCAAAATTCGTTGGTAAAATGCTCATAAGAAATTTTATCGACGAAATTTTGTTGTTCGTTAGTAATTACTGATGAAAATACCCATCGAAAAGAGACAGTCGAAATTTCCGATGGAAATTTCCGTGGAAAAATAGCGACGAATCTCTATTGAAATTTTTGAAGGAAATATTTAAATTTTTTTACAAAAATAAATCTTCTATTTTGATAGTTGTGCTAAGCCTGCACGTTATGCTAAATCCAAAGAATCCTCTCTTTTTGCAATCCCGTATTTGGGCTAAGCGCACAAGTGCGGGCTAAGCGCGTGTGACCAACTCACTAAACCTGCATGTTGTGCTAAGTCCCAAGAATCCTCTATTTGTGCAATCTTGTATTCTAGCTAAGCACGTAAGTGTAGGCTAAGCGCACATGGCTAACTTGCTAAGCCTACATGTTGTGTAAGCCCAAAAATATTTCTATTTTGTGCAATCTGGTATTTGGGTTAAGCGAGCAAGTGTAGGCTAAGCGCGTGTGGCCAACTCGTTAAGCCTGCATGCGCTAAGCCCAAAAATATATTTGTTTTGTGATATCTCTGTTTGGGCTAAGCACACAGGTGTAGGCTAACAAGCCATGCATTCTCGCTAAGTGTGCACTGGTCGCTAATCAAAATTTGCAGGAAAATTTCACCTACAGTTTTGGCTAAGCCGGACAGGCACGCTAAGCTCAATGATATCTCTAGAATTCTAATTATGTTAATTGGGCTTAGTGCCACTTCGTATTGTTAAAAAAAAAATTACTTCCATATATCCTTAAGTCATTAGCAAGGATATTAAAATAAAGGCTTGAAAATGCAATATAGACCATACCAGGATACTAATTAGCGTGATAGGGTGATGAACTGAAAATGAAATAATGAACATACAATTTGTTTATTGAGTAATTAGCGTGATCAGATTTCGTGATCCAGAAAGCTACCTGTCTTATTTCCTATATATATTGGTGTTGTTCAAGAATGAACTAACTATTATGATATTACCATGACCAGTTTCAACTACAAGCTTATCTCTCATTACATATCATTTGGTAATAATATAGACAAAACCAATTTTAACTTTTAAGCACAATTATTGAGTTCTTACACCCTTATTAATTAGACTCAATGATTTTCTGTATACATGCATCTACAAAGGTTTTCTCATGTAAAAAAGTTGACAGGATCACATCGGCCACTGTACGAAAATTGGGAAAAGAAGAACATCCCTTGCTATCATGACAAGTACAAGATATTTGGAAGACTTTATCTTTGACCAATTAATAAATTCCAATTTACATATGATTCCTCTCTTGGTTTCGTTTTCATTTTTGTTCTCAAATACATAATCCTTAGCATGAGGAATTGAAACTAGAAAGTGTTCAATTCTTCAGCTACTACCTCACAATAAAAGAAATAATGCTCAAACAATGATGTTAATGTTTCTTTCACATTAATTGGAAGCCAATGCTTTTGCAATTTCAAAACCATACAGTTAGCAACTTAAAGAAACTCAACAAAGTTTATTTTATATCTTTGGTTCCACAAAAACTTGGTATAAACAAATAACATTAAGTAACTAATTAAGTTTCCCCAATTAATAGTTCTCATACATTCGTTTCATTTTTCTATATCCATGAATTTAATGTCATCAATAACTAGCTCTCTGGAAGATCCTCTTACACCTAAAACTCAAACAAATAGTTCTCATTAGTATCTTCGAGTCTCTAAAATGTTGTTTCTAATTTAAAAGCAGACTTTAACATCAAGGTGGAATTCCACCTTATTTGAACACCCCCGGACACAAGTGATTTCCTTTTCATCTTTGCACAATTAGTCAAATTTTTAATCTCACGATATTTCTATAGTCAAATTAACCTAATAGTCATGTCAATACTCAGTAGGAATTCAACAAATTCATCATAATCCTCAGGCCTAATGAGTAACAAACAACTCAATATCAATCCAGGCCAATCCACCAAACATGCACCTCAGTTCACCACCCTATCTTTCGTTCTAGATGACCTATATCCCCATTGTCAGGAAGAAAGATGATAACATATATCAAGTAGAAAATTAAGTTTAATAAAGAAAATCAATATACAAGCAATTAATAAAGAAAATCCATAATATTGAAACTTTGTTCATAAATATGATAAATAGTTCATCAAAAGTGTAATTGAATCAACCAAATTAAGATTCAACAATCATACCATACAAAACTAGAGATTAAAACTTAACATCACACCTTCAATTAGAACTAATCATACTTGGAGAACAACAAAAAGGGTAGCTTTACGCATATGCTCTAAACAACGTCATCATGACTTGCGATTTCAAAGCAAAGGAAAATTAAAAGCAGGACGAATGTGAAAAGTGATTGGGCTTTGTTTTCTCTCTTTTGACCTATGCAAAACACACAGAGTGAGTCAATGAGTAAAAAAGAAAAAAGAAAATTGGAGTGCAAACCAGCTGGCATGGGCACAACGGTCAGGGCTCAACGGAAGCGACGCGACAATGTCAGTGATGGAGGCCTCGTACGACGACGTTGATTGAGTGTGATAGAGGCGTGGCTGCAAGCGTGAGTGAGTGAGAGTTTGGCTAGGGTTGGGATGTTTTTTTTGGGGGAAATTTAAATTTTCGACATATATATATATTTTGTCGGTAAAATCCATCTGAAATATTTAAATTTCAGACAAAAATAAATCTGTGGGTAAAAATTTGTTAGTAATTTTAACTGTCCAAAGGTAAAATTTTCCGTCGGAGATTTAAAAATTTCCTACAGAATTTAATCCTTCGGTAAATTTTGTCAGTATTTTAAGTATTTATGTGGGAAATATTCCTTTGGAAATAACGATTTTTCTTGTAGTGATATGGTCAAGAGTTAGGTTTTGAAGGAGAACTGAGAGAGTGCCGATAAAAAAATTACTTTTGAGTTGAACATATACTGTTAATAAAACTAAAGAAAGGATAAATACATTAATTTGTTTTTTTAATGTCAAATTAAAGAATAATTTATTTGAAATGAAAAAATTTTCTTCCTTCTTTTTTAAAACAAAACACCCAAATATAATGATAGAGATTAAGGAAGGTCCTCAAGAAGAGATGTAAGACGTATGTAAGAAGAAGGATCCCTTAATTGGGCCGAAGAAGGTAAGCCTAAGAATGCACCAACATGGATTTGCAACCTAATTTTTATTTAAGTGTTTTTGGACCAATTTTAATAAGGATAAAGGAGTTGATTTGATGCTAATTAGGAGCCCTAGTTTTAATTATAAATTAGGAATCTTTTTAGTTTAATTTAAATTATAATTTGGACTTTAAGCTTGTTTGGGCCTTTTGCTTATGTTCCTTAAAATTAGGGTTAGCCTCCTTGTGTAACTAGCACCTTAGAATAAACTCTTTAAATAAAGATGTAATCTCTTTCATTTTTAGTTGAATAATATTAGGTTATCCTTCTTGTGTGAGTGTTAGTAGAGCAATGACTCCACTTTTGGTTCTTAGATTAGAACCTCCTTTGAATTTCATCAAAGGTTTTCATACCTTTGTGGCGATTCCTTGCTTGGATTATCACTCTCCTAGAGTGTGGTACCTTAATTTCCATTTCTTGTATATTCCATCTTTTTTGTTTCTTGGGTTTAAAAGTCATGTTGTTCTTGTTTGCACCATTGATGTAATTGTTTTATTGCTTTGTGATAGTTTTTCTCTTTTTCTACCTCTTTCCTTTATTTTGTCTTCAATTCTTGTTACAAGATAACCAATTCAAGAAAGATTCGTAAAATAATATGATTCCTAACGAGGATCATATCATATATACCTGGTGTGAACAATAACATTTTTTATTTCCCAAATAGAAATTTGAGAGCAAATAAAGTAATCAATTTTAAGATAGTGATTATTAGAAATTGGAAAAGAGAAACAAGTGACCTCAAGTTGATGAAGACAAAAACCGTAGAACTAAAAAAATAAATGGTAAATACTCATTTTGATCCATAAAAGTGTGAGACGTTGATAGGTTGGTTCCTAAAAGATGAAAAATTTGAATTTAGTTCCCGAATGTACAAAAAGTACAACAGGTTGGTCATGTTGTTAACTCTCATTTGTTACTTCTAATGTGTGGCACCTCTAATGATGACATGACAAATGACGGTTGTCATGTGTTTTCCATGTGGCTACCCCAAGTCCTAAAGTTGATTTTAGTCTCCGAATTTAATAATTTGCTGTCATTTTAGCCCATGAAATTAACCACTAACTAACGTTTTGGCCATTGAACTTAACCACATTGTCATTCTGCTCCCTAAAAGCACTTTCAAATTTTCAATTATGTCCCATGTTGCATGTAAATCATTAGCATAGATATTACCATATTTCTTGACTTCTATTTTGTATCCATCATATTACCTTCCTCTTAAAAATGAATTCAACATCAAAATGAAGTTGTACAAGAGTCAACATCAAAATGGTGTAATTGAGGACTCTAAGAATGAGAACATCAGAATGATACTTTCAAGACATACCAGAATCTAGACTAGAGAGATTATGAGATGACTACATCAAAATGATGTATCAAAGTCAAGATCAATCAATATCTATGCATTAGAATGAACAAGCAACTATATGTCTTCCAATGAAGTTATAAAAGAGATTTGGCTCATTAGAAGATTGAGATTGATAACATTTTACTTTCCATATGCTTCCACACATACTAAGGCCACATCAGAAAGTGGATGCTAATTGCATTTGGAGATGCACAAGTGAAAAGTTGAGAATGTCCTTGAAAAGATCTGGTGTGCAACATTGTAATGAAGACTGAAGAGAATTTGTGAATTCTAAATCAAGGAGAAAACACTAACACAATACCAACAACAATAACCTTCGCATGTTACCTATGCTAAAGTATGCTACTTCAGAATTATCTAAGTTGTGATCAAGTGTTTGGATTGATGGAGTTGAGCTATATACAATGTCATATCATGTTATCTTCATTAGAAGGAACCTACATCATAATAGGTCCTTTCTCAACAACATTAGAATGTAATTATGATGTACCTTCATAATCATATCAAATTTGTTCTTCAAAATGGAAAATTCAAAACAAATTTAAATCTGTCAAGTCAAGTACAACTGACATATTTCTACATCATTGAGAAGTTGTTGTAGAGCTAAGGGCCCCACTTCTAACAACTATTTTCTCGGAGTATTTCAAACTTGAAGCAAGCTTTTGAAGAGAGAGAAGAAGAGGCCCAACTATCATAAAGACTAGTTTGACCTATGGTCCTTATAAACTAACAAAGGATAGTTGTAGAACATGTGAAAGAGGGTAGAAGACAACCTAAAAAGTGAAAAAATGAAAATCACATCTTCTCCACCCTCCATCATCCTTCTATGTATTGAAAGGAACCAAATAAAGTGAGGTACAACTAGAGCATCAATGAAAATCCAACCTATGACTGTTGTTATGTTGTAAAATCCCTTCAAACACATTCTCCTTGTATGTAATCTACATGTATCTCAAATTAATCATGTGGGTTAAGTTTGGCTTAGAAAGAAGTGATAGGAAGAACTCATGGATAGTGGGTAGCTTAGAGAAAGATTCTATGATTATAGCCTGAAGTGGCTGGAATAAATATTACTTGTGTAGCCTTGAGAGGTAGAGAATACTTGAATTGTCTTTCTAGTATTGTGGTTAAGGCTAGTTACTTCCTAAAAGTGAGGAAAGTTTTGTGGACAGGGGAACCTAGTGAGAGGTGAAGGTTGCTTGCCAAAAATTGAGGTGGTTTTGTGGTGAGATGTCTTCCCTTTTAGGAATTGAATCACTCTATGGATTAAGCCCACTTGAAGAGGTGAAAAATACTTGGTTTTGTCTCTCCCATGATCAAGTGGGTGTCGTGGTTGAGTGGGTGATCTTCAAGCCAAGACCAAGTGTGATGCTATGGTGGGGAGGTGTTGAAAGTCCAATAGGCGACTGTCAAGGAAAGTCTAGCAGAGAGTTGTCTAGGAAAGTCCAACAAGAGTGTTGGCAATTGTAAAAATCCAACAGTTGGTTGGTCTAGGATGTTGCTGGTTATGTTAGTGGGACTTTCATTAGTTTAGGTGAGGATTGTACATAGTTCAAGATTGGGGTGAACCAATACACATAGCTTAAGATTGGGGTATCATGCCTTTTTTCATATAAAAAAATCCACATAACTATATTAAGTTTTTGAGTATAGTTTGTTAAGCCTGTGGACCTAGCAAACTATATCCGCCAACTCCCAGACTATCCGCGTCACCTGCTTAAGTCCAATGTACAAGTATTATTAATTTGTTATGTTAAAATTTTGATATTTAATTTAGGTTTTAATTGTTAATTTGTTGTATTTAAAATATTGATATATTTTAGTATGATAGATTTTAGCTTAAAAAATGAAATCAATTTTTTTTCTTATAATTTTATATTGTTTTCACTTTTTTAAAAATATTTTTTCTATCAGATTTTTTTTCTTTCTAAATTACTAGTTGAATTCATTGACAATTTCATTTATCCACAAACTTATATAGATGAATACAAATCTTGAAAAAAAAATCATTTAATTTACGAGCCAAACTTATTTAACCTATCTAAAATGCAGATTTTAATAACTAAACCTTAGCTGAACCAATCCATATAGCCACCCTTCCTCGTAATTAGACGCTGCTTAGGTGAGAAAACCGAGCACTTTGAATTTGCGGCCAGATCACTTGGCAAAATAATTTGGCTTTGAAAATGTGTTACACCTATGACAACGGGACACGAAGAAGTATGATAGTAATGAGTAACATTATTGTGCGCTCTATAATATCATTTTTAGTTTTAAAATATTGTTTTTCTGTGTTTTTTTTTTTAAATTTAAGTAATTAAAAATGTTTATACAAATAAAATATAAAAATATAAAATATAATGAATATTTTTAATTAAATATTTTCACTATTAATTATATAAAAATAAATTTAAATTCTGATGTTAGTAAAATCATGTTTTAAAAATGTTTATAAAAATAAAATGTAAAGATATTAGATAAATCTCTTGGTAGTATATATTATGGTGGAACTTGTACTTGGAAATCCTTTTGTTTGATTTCAATTGAATTCCTTTTTTATAAACTAAATAGGTTGTTTTGTTGTTTGGATCCTTCTTGGGAATTGATGACTCTTTACATTTTAAAATTAATTAATTGATAGGCAATCAAATTTGGGATTAATGTATGACCAACCATTAAATAAATTCCTAATTAGATTAATTAATTGAATTAATCATCCTATTCACGCTTTATGCTTTCTTTTAGTTAGGTTTTCTACATGAACAAATAGGAAGCTAATTAATTTGAGAAAAATATTTGCAGCTCGTGATCAATAATTTGAAATAGATTTCGAAGAGGAAAAATTGGTATTGCATAATAGATTAGGGACCAGTTGGAATTAAATCAAAAAGGGAATTAAGAGTACTGGTATAAGGGGAACCATAATTCTAAGCATTCATAAACTTAGTTTTCTTCCAGGCATTTCTTACTCTCTTTGGCACTTGAGTCCTTTCTTTTAATTTTGCTCAATTGAGTGACAACCCTTTCAACATAATCTCCCTAGACAGCATAAGAATTTCTGGAAATTTGTAGTCACTCCTTGTCCTTTTGGTGTGATATTTGGACTCAAGTCTATTGTTATTAGTGCAACAGGTACACTTGTCCTTAAGCGTATTTTAAATGCATCATTTAACACAAATTTAAATATGTTTTTGGGCAATATAATATACCTACCTATTTTATAGTTTTAGTTCCTATAAAAAATTATTGTGAAACTATATTCCTTTTATCTTTATCCGCATTGATTTTTTTTTTAACATCTTATCTCTTACAAAACGTCACTATTTATTTAAAATTTTTGGACCAAAAGTCATTAAAAAAAACACTTATAATAATATAGAACATATCAATTATTGTTACTTTATTCACTAATTATTTTCATCCTCTTTTTACCTAAGACACCAATTTTTTATGAGTGAATAATGTATATACTAACAGCATAAAGTTTTTACACTATTAAGTAATAAAAAATTGTCATGTATGCATGGTAAAATAGTGATTTTAATTATTTTAAAAATTATACCTAAATAAAATTTTGATTAATTGACCGATAATGTAATCTTTTTTATACTGGGAGTACATAAAAATCAAAAAAATATTTTATTATCATGCATATTCGTATTAAAGTCAACAATTATATTGAGCTCTCAACGGAGATTGAAGCTTCCATATATTATTGATTGATTATATTTTTTCAATGATCATAATTAGGATTTTTATCTTTTTGGTGGGATCTTAAGATATCTTTATAAACTTTAAATTTTTTTTTTTGGCTGGTTTTGAGATTAACCTTCGATTTGATATTTAATCACATTCAAAATTTGTCACTTTTCTCCAAAGAATATATTTTATGGATATTCTAGGGAATTAAACTCAAGTCATTTTTCATAAATTTAGCTTATATTGCCAACTGGATTATATCCATTTGGTGAAAATAGTTATTTCTATTAGACATAAATTTAACATTTTGATAAAAGTTATATTATTTAAAATTTTCAAACATGAATTTACTAAAACAATTGAATTCTAAATTAAAAGTTATATAAATTAGGATATACAAAAAATAATAATACCTTTATGACGCTTTGAGTTCTCTAATTAAATGATGTGTGTATCACGAGAAAAAAGAGGCATATTGAAGAAAATGGGGTTGTGCAATGTCCCATCACCAAGCTATATTGAGCTATTAAGGTCACCATGAGGTTGTGTCTGCTTGTCTTTCAACAAAAATATGAATAACAATGAGCTGGACTCTGTATTTTAGCCTAAGCCATTGAATCTAACTGGCACATGCTAGAATATGGCTGTCATCTCAATCTAGCTTCATGCATTTGTGTACCCGGTGAACGTTAGGAAGGTATCAATACACATCACCCACAAATGTCACAGCCCTAGGTTCTGGAAATTTTGAAGCTATACATAATAAGATATCTTGATACTTGTTGTCATATTCTATTGTTTCTTTATGTTTGACTCTCTTTTTTTCTCTCTAAAGACAAATTAAATGACAAGGGATCCACAGACATGCATGCCATAATTCGCAAAAGTTAATTTCAAATACAAAATTATTGTATAAAGGTATTATAAAGAAATGATGTGTAATGCGACCTATTGATAGAAAATCACGTATATCTAACGATTCCTCCGTTCTAGAGTACCTAGATACCAAATAATGATTTGGTGATAATGATTGAAGAAGAAAAATACAGCAGCACAATTATGGAGACCATGGCAGCTATTTCAAAACGTTTTCTCAGTAAAAGTGACTAAAATTCAATGCTTTTGTTTTTCTTTTCCACTCAATTATTCTCTTTCAGTCACATTAAAACAAGGATCATAGAAAAATATATGGAGTATGATATAATTAATGATATAATATGGATCGATCATCTCTGTACAAAATACAGATCATCACCAAGAAGGACAAAAGCAAGCTGGATCAAATACATTAAACAATATATTATTATTGTTGTTTTTTCTTTTTCCAAACAATAAATTATACAAATTAAAAGGGTCCCGTTGCTCCGTAATCTCCACAACGCTTAAGAATTATTGCATGCATCATTATGTTATATACTTTTATGCTAAAAATACGTGCATCAAATCTTCTGTGCAGCATGCTAATTTATAATAGGATAAAGTTAAAGCTATCTACTTCGAGGGAAAAAAATTCTATTTAACTCTGTGTTTTACAAAATTATTAAAAAAATAAAAATTATTGCGGAAAAGAGTCTTTTCTAAGCCAACTGAAAAAATAAATATTTAATAAAAGGAGAGAATATAACTAATATTATTAATAGGTGCGGTGTCCAAATCCTATATTATTTCTTTCGATTACAAAAACTTATATTTGGGCTTTGAAATTTAGACTAAAAATAATACTAATAACTATAGCAGTCAACCTAAAAGTTTTCTATGTATTCAAAATGCACTATATAATTTGATGCATTTCAATATGTCAATGACTGTCATGAAATGCAATATCATTATTAACTCGAGAAATACTGTTAAGATCAATATATTTGAAATAATGAGTTTTGTTTGAGATTAAAATTGGATAAAATAAATTTGAATACGCTAAAATTTGAAGATATTGAACTCAGCAATTTGCCTGGTTCCTTATTTGAGTGTTTCCTATACTTCTGAGGGTCCTTTTGGAATTCAAAGTTCCTTCTTCCTCTATTCTTTCTTCTGAACATCGTTCTTTGAACATGCTCATCATCTTCTCTAGAAGTTAAGTCATCATTGTCTTTTCCATCATCATAATCCTTTTTGTATTAGCTAAAGAAAATATTATATTACATGGGATACCCCCAACCCTTTTACAAAATACATCAACCTGCCAGTCTCAAAACAATACAAGGAGAAACAGTCATTCCAACATTTCATACATCCAATCTGCTCTACTATACATCCTGCTGCAAGATACAATAACCTAGCTATACCCTTCAAGCACATGAAAGCGTTCACTGACCATTCAAAATATTAAGGAAAATGAGAAGCCCTTCAACTTATTGATCAACCATGTCCATGATCTAAATTTTATTAAGTCTATAACATACTCAAAGTCAAGTGCAATTTTACAAATAATGCAATTTTTATGTGACCAAAGAGACCAAATAGAAGTTGTTACGGATAGGCCCATTCAAATATTTAAACTTGACAACCATCAAAAGATAGAAGATATAATCACAACCACTGCCATGCCATTTAGATAATCTGAATATCTTAACCAAAGATAATGGGCCTCAACCATATCTTCCAAAGATCCAGGTATCATCTTATAAATAAGGCATTATTCATGGTAAAAGGTACACAACTATTCTAACTCTCTCTTTTCCATTCACACTGCACACACAACACACCACTTGTGTTGTTTCCGGCAGTGATCATCGTCCTGGGGGTGCTTTATCTCCATAGGCATCTTCAGAGAGGGAGAGTTTGATCCCATAGCAAATCCCAACAAATCTCGTTGGGTATATTCTATTTCTTGAAAACGGAACAGTGGTGCCGTCTGTGGGAACGATAAATTTTGAATCCCACCAATTCACAATGGTTAACACCAGAAGCCATCAGATCGCTGGACATGAGGCACCACCACCCCGGAATACGAATCTGGAGAATGTGGTAGCAGAAGACGCGACGTCCCATACCGCTTCCTCTCCAGCGATACCACCAGCTCGTATTCCCCCATCAAATGCCAAGGTAGAATTAGACAACAATCAGCGTTTCATCCACAATGCGTTGAACTCTATTTTATCTCGGTTAGAGAACTTGGAGAAACGTTACGAGCTTCAACGACAGGAGGATGCTCAGAACTTGTCCAAACAGCCGGGATCTAATATTGAGCGACCAACGACAACGCACAACGAGCAACCGAATTCAGCAGAAAGAAGGCATGAAACCAATAACTCGGCACCCACAGCTGAGGCTGGTAATAGGGAAACAGCCAGTCAATCCGAACGGGTCAGACCCCATTCACGCAAGGAAGGACCTCGGCCCGCTCTGTCAGCCCGAATCCCAGAGCACGCCGTTGTCGACAGGTCAGCAAGGGAAATTACACGTCGGCCCAGACGAGAAGACGAGACATATCAGAGGAAATACCGCCGAGGTCATCAGAATAACAGCCCATTCATCGACGAGATAGTAGAAGCCCAATTCTTGGAGGATTTCGATAGTTCTTTTTTATCCAAATACGATGGGAGCCAAGATCCCCGGGTGCATATAAACGAATTCGATATGCAAATGTGTGTCCGAGGTATCGACGAGCCTATAATTTCTCGGATTTTTACTACTACTCTGACTGGAGCCGCTCAAGCTTGGTTTCATACGTTGCCGCCACGGTCTATTCGAAATTTTGAAGATTTTGGACAAAAGTTCTTGTTGAATTTTGCAACAAGCAAGAAGCAGCCCAAATCTGAGTTCATATTAGGGAAAATACGCCAGAAGCTCGAAGAAACATTACAGAGCTATATGGACTGATTCAAAGAAGCCGCCTTGCAAGTACAGGGTTTGGAGGAAAAGGTCCACGTACATCTCATCTCGGCCGGGCTCAATGGGTCATCCCGTCTCGCCAAATCCATTTACAAAGATCCTGTAAAAACTTTAAATGAGTTTATGATCCATTCCAAGAAATATTTGGAGTTGGAACAGATGGAAATCGCTAACTCGGCCCCGAGGGAGAATAAGAAACCGACGTCACCGAGGAATCGACTTCATGAGAATGCACAATCCAATCGACAACCATCAAATTTTCTCGCTAACCGACCTCCAAGAAACTTCCAAGACTTGAACCTCAGGTCCAAAAAGTTCGAGTGGAAATTTGACAAGTATGCTCCATTGAATGCTCCACGAGGTCAGATATGGAAGGAAGTTGCATTTACAGAGATGAGGAAAGTCGAACATCCTCATCCGATAATGAGAAAGGAAGGATTAGATTATTCCCGATATTGTGATTTTCACAATGGGCCGGGTCATACGACCGACCAGTGCCGGGAACTTCGTGATGCGATAGAGCAATTTGTTCGCGAAGGTAAACTTCGGCAATATGTTATCCGGACCCAAGGACACCAAGGAAAAAGAAAAAGTCAGCAGGAGAATAAAGATCGAGATGAAAAGAAAACTAAAAAGGACGAATTCCCAGAACCCGAATTCGAATGTAATGTGATTTCGGGAGGCATGGGAGGTGGAGGCGACACCGCCAGCCAGCGAAAGAAATATCTCAAGGAAGTTATGTCGGTAAGAGATCAACCCAAATTCAAAGAAAGCAAGAAATCTGTACCACCGCTAATCTATTTCACAGAGGACGATATGAAAGGCGTAGTGCCCGGACACGAAGACGGTCTTGTCATAACCGGGACCGTGGCAAATTTCCGAGTTAAGAGAATATTTGTCGATAATGACAGCTCGGCCGACATTCTCAATTTAAGTGCATTCAAAAAGATGAATTTGAGTGAAGACGACTTAAAGCCATGCCAAACTATTTTAATCGGTTTTAATGGAGGAGGCACCGGTCTGAAAGGCGTAATTGACCTCCAACTCACGTTGGAACAAAAGAAGGGTTCAAAACAGGCCGAGTCACATTTACCGTAGGCGAGTTCACCTCACCATACAATATCATATTAGGCAGGCCAACACTTCATAAATGGGATATATTAATGTCCACCAAGCACCAGAAGATGAAGATGATCGGACACCTTGGCCGAGTTATTACAATTTGCGGTGATCAGAAGGAGTCTCGACAATGCTATTTCAATGCAATCCGAGAAACGGAGGGCGGCCCATCTTTTCCACCTCGGATTCGGCAGGGAGATCCCTCAGACCAACAAATAGAGAGACCGACATCTCGCAAGCCGGTTAATCTTGTGGAGTTGGATATGCGAGATGTTGAAGAATGCAGACCGGAACCAGTAGATGAATTGGAAGATGTTCAGATCGGAGGATCTCCAGATCAAATTACAAAAATAGGCGCACAGAATAATTTAGAAATCAAAGGCAAGCTAATCCAATGCCTTAGAGAAAATCAGGACGTGTTCGCTTGGAAAGCATCCGAGATTCCTGGAATTGACCCCACATTCTGCTGTCATAAGCTAGCCATGTACCCTGACTCCAAACCAGTGGCGCAGAAAAATAGGAAGCTCGGTCCGGACAGAAGACAGGCATTAGAGAAACACATCAAGGAATTGCTAAAGGCCGGGTTCATAAGAGAAATACAATACACCACTTGGCTCTCTAATGTGGTGATGGTGAAGAAGTCCAATGGGAAATGGCGAGTTTGTGTTGATTACACAGATTTGAACAAGTTTTGTCCAAAGGATTCTTATCCAATGCCGAGTATCGACCAGCTAGTAGATAATTCCGCCAGATTTCAGTCATTATCTTTCATGGATGCTTACTCCGGATATAATCAGATACCGACGTACCCGGGAGATCAAGAAAAGACAGCATTCCGAGGTACTGAAGCAAATTACTATTACGAGGTGATGCCATTTGGATTGAAGAATGCAGGAGCTACTTATCAACGAATAATGAATAAGGTCTTCACTGATCAACTCGGACGCAATATCAAAGTATATATCGACGACATGATTGTTAAAACAGGTAAAAAAGGAGACCACATCCAAGATCTGGAGGAAACATTCTGCAAGCTAAGACAACACAGTATCTGCTTGAATCCCCTGAAATGTGCTTTTGGGGTGAAAGCCGGGAAATTCTTGGGGTTCATGTTAACACACCGAGGAATAGAGGCAAACTCGGATAAATGCAAAGCCATACTCGACATGCAATTTCCTACTGATAAACGAGAAATCCAACAATTAACAGGAAGGATGGCGGCCTTGACACGGTTCCTCCCAAAAGCCACAGAAAAGGCCCTACCATTCTTTAAGTTATTAAAAAAGGAAGCCAAGATAGGATGGAATCAGGCATGCAAAGAGGCATTTCAGGAAATAAAAAGATGTCTGGCCTCACCCCCAGTTCTCTTGAAGCCGGAGCATGGAGAAACTCTTATCCTGTACCTTGCAGTAGGGGAAGAAGCCATAAGCGCAGTTCTGGTCTGAGAAGTGGATAAGTGTCAGTTGCCAATATACTTTGTAAGCTGAGCTCTCAAGAACTCGGAGCTGCGTTACCAGAAGCTCGAAAAAGTGGCTTTCGCCTTACTCACCACGGCTAAGAGACTTCGTCCATATTTCCAAAGCCACACCATAGTGGTAAGAACAAATCAGCCTATCCGACAGGTACTACACAAGCCGGACTTAGCAGGGAGGATGATGAATTGGGCCATTCAGTTATCTGAGTTCGACATCAAATATGAAGCTCGCAATGCAATCAAATCTCAAGCTTTGGCCGACTTCATAGTAGAATTGACGCCGGCATTTTCCACCCAGTCAACAAATAATGTGTGGAAAGTGTATGTTGATGGGTCATCTAATTCTAAAGGAAGCGGAGCCGGGATCATTGTTGAAAATCCCGAGGGAGTATCACTCGAGCAATCACTACAGCTCAATTTTCCGACGTCTAACAATCAAGCAGAATATGAAGCATTGATTGCCGGGTTAAACCAGGCCAGAGAACAGGGAGCACTAAAAGTAAATGTCTTCACTGATTCACAATTGGTCTCAGCAGAAATCGAAGGGCAGTATCAAACCAAGGGCCCTCTGTTAGCAAAATATCTTGCTAAAGTTAAAGAAATAATAGCTGAATTCGATGAATTCACCATAGCCCATATTCCAAGAGAAGAAAATACCCGAGCCGACATATTATCAAAGCTAGCAAGTACGAAAGGAACAGGTAATCACAGAACAGTCATCCAATAGGAACTCGCACAACCTGCATGCATTATGGTGGTCTTAATAGCCGAAGATTGGCGGAGGCCGATCATAAACTATTTGGAACAAGGGATAGTGCCGGATGACAAAATAGAAGCAAAAAGGCTAACCCGAGATGCTTCCATGTACACAATTGTTGATGGTGAGCTATATCAACGAGGTCTCCATACCCCGTTATTATTATGCTTAAGCTCTGACCAAACTGAGTATGTACTTACCGAGATACATGAGGATATTAATGGCCAGCATATGGGAGCAAAGGCTTTGGCATTAAAAGCCCTTCGTGCCGGATACTTTTGGCCGACGATGCAAGCGGACGCAGCAGAGCATGTAAAGAAATGTGACACCTGTCAAAAACATGCGCGGATATTATGGATTCCTCCATCCGAGTTAAAATTAATCACAGCACCATGGCCTTTCTTCAAATGGGGAATGGACCTCTTAGGACCATTTAAAGCAATGGAAGGCCAAATGAAATGGCTAATAGTAGCCGTGGATTACTTTACTAAATGGATTGAGGCTGAGCCTCTGGCTACCATCACCTCGGCCTGTGTCCAAAAGTTCTTTGAACGCAGTATTATAGCAAGATTTGGAATTCTGGCAGAAAGAGTCACCGATAACGGAACGCAATTTACAGATAAAAAATTCCAGGAAATGATGGCTGTACTCCACATAAAACACCACTTTGCATCAGTAGAGCACCCACAGTCTAATGGTCAGGCGGAAGCGGCGAACAAAGTCATTCTAGACGGATTGAAAAAACGAATGCAAGAGGCCGGCCCGAACTGGGTCGAACAACTTTATTATGTCTTGTGGGCATACAGAACCACGGCTCAAACATCCACCCTGGAGACTCCATTCAGGATAACTTATGGTTGCGAAGCCATGATACCCGTTGAGATCGGCCAACCATCTTGGAGGAGGCAAATATCGAATATAGATAACAACAAGGCATTAGCTGCCGAGCTAGACTTGATAGAAGAAGTCCGAATTACAGCACATCACCGAGATCTACACATGAAGAATATCTCGGCTCGGAAATTTAATAAAAGGGTAAGACCAAGATCCTTCGAGGAAGGCGATCTCGTACTACGACGTGCGGACATTGGCAACAAAAATGCCCGAGATGGGAAATTAGCACCCAATTGGGAAGGACCATATCGGGTCACCCAAAACTTGGGGCAAGGAGCTTACGTTTTAGAAACTTTGGAAGGCAAGCAGGTCAAGCGCAGATGGAATACTGACAAGTTGAAGAAATATTATAGTTGAAATAACTTACATATCTCTCGGCAATAGGCCCGAGATTGTAAACTTAATTTATTTGCGATCAATTCATAAAGCCAGGATACAGGCGAACCTTATATAAATTCATCAGTTTCTCATTGGTTATATAAGCCGAGGAAAGTAAACCCGGCATAGATTTTCCATTGATACTACGAATTTCAATATATTCATGCGTTTCTCATTGGTTATATAAGCCGAGGAAAGTAAACTCGGCATAAATTTTCCATTGATACCACGAATTTTAATGTATTCATGCGTTTCTCATTGGATGTAAGTTTAGGAACATAAACCCGACCTAAACTGTCCATTGATACCACGAATCTGAATAATCTTCGAAGAATAAAAGTGATCCTTATTAAAAGGAATTTATATGTTGTGCACAATTTTTGAGAGCCTAGTCGTTGTTGTGTATTAATTTGGTCTTGATCAAACCGGCGTAATTATTTAATCGGGTAAATCATCGATTATATCGAAAGAATTATACCCTTAAAATTGGATATTACGAAATACATTTAACAGTTGCTAGGACAGGAACTCGGTTTCGAAAACAATATCCGAACTAACGGATCGAGTAAAACACTTGGCCATTGGAGCCAAAGCAATATCCGAATAATCAAATTTGCAATGATGAAGATCTTAAAAGCGCGATGCATTAAATAAATTGTTCAAAATACGGAAGTTAGAAGTAAAACCAAAAGCAGAAATTAAAGATTGTTCAGAAGAAATAAGATGTTACAGAGAAAACCGGCATTCCGGCCTTTCATTAGTTAACTTGCTCATCCATTACCGCCTCAGGAGCTTCATCTGGGGATGTGACCTCGGGGTCAACGCATGGAATGAATTTGCCGTCCTCAACATAAGCCTGACAATCAGTTCCTTCCAGGTTCAAGGTGATTCCCGGGTTCAGAAATTGGACTTGATCCAAAGCGTTCGAGAAAGCATCCTCGGCAACCGTCCCCAGTGTTTCCTGAAACTTGGCAGCTTCCTGTTTGGCCAGAATTACCTCTTGTTGAGATTTTTCGTAGAGAATCCTCAAGGCAGCAAGATCACTATCTAAGGCAGAGGCTTTTGCTTGGGCTTTATTAGCCTCAATTGTAGCGGTATCTGCGGAGGCTTTAAAGAACTCGGCATTTCTATTCGCCTCTTGAAGCTCCTCACGAAGAGAGAAAACCCCTTCATTCACAGCCGCCAAATCTTGACGAGAAATGCTGAGCTCCTTTTCCAGCTGGTGAATTTTTTCGAATAACTTTTTGTTCTCATCGGACAATCGTTCGTTGTCATCTTGGAACTTCATATTGTCATTTCTGATTTTGTTGTACCGAGAATTTAAAGACACTAAACTCGGCACTAGAGTGGGGCTTCGAAAAGCATGAAGGTGGAGCTGGTCGAGTTCTCGGAGGTCGTCATCCGAGAAGGGGGTTCCATCCGAAAACCGTTTGGGAGCCTTGGTATATGGAAAAAGGTCTTCTACCCCCTTTTCCCAGAGACATCCCAAGGATAAAGAAGAGCTCTCGGGGGCGGCAATGGGAGCGCCAGGATCGGCAATGGCAGTTTCAAAATTCACCATTGCATCTTCAACAACGTCGATCACAATGGGAGCAAGGGCAGCCGTCATCCTTTGATTTTCTTGCCCAGCCAAGGATGAGATAGGATCGGCAGCAATGGCATCCCCGGCTGATCCCGATGTGACTATCCACTGGGGATCACTGGAGGTCGGGGTCACTATACGAAGTTTCTTTTTCCTCGCCGACATTTGGTTAATATAGTCACGGCGGGAGTCAGCGCTTTTCTCAGCAGCGGCCTTCCTTGAACGACGAGGGTTCAAATTAGCAGTAGGATCTTCTTCCATCTCGGCAGCTGAAAAAGCAAAAAAATTGATTAATAAGAAGAAAAACAAAATGATGAGCATATGAAGTTTTTATACGCAACCTTGAGCCTCTTGGTGCATTTGAATTTGAACAAGAGCTGAGGCTTCAGTATCAGAAAGATTACATTCCTCAACTCGGTAAAATGAAGGGGGATTAGAATGATGAGCTCGGGTCCAGTAGAGAGGGAATCTCCACTTAACACCCGGTGCTTCTGGACCCTGGAGGAAGAATGGTTGCTTGCCGGGTTCGGCTGCGACCTTAAAGAAATTGTTTTTGAAGTTTTTAAAAGAATCGGTAATGATACGAAAAAGACGACGACCGGGTCGACTTCGAAGTGAAGTCCACCCCTTCTTATTAGAAGCTTCTCGGCCTGTGCGGCCGGCCTGAACAGAGAAAAAATATAGGAAAAGCAAGACAGTATAGGGTATTTGTAACTCTTCATAAAGATCTTCAAAGGATTTGACAAAAGCCCAACTGTTGGGATGCAATTGGGAAGGGGCTAATTGAAGATGATCTAATAATCGCATTTCAAAATCAAACAAAGGAAATCGGATACCAAGACGAGTAACCACATCTTTACAAAAGAAAAAATAGTTAGGTTCCCTTTCCCCAGCACGAGAGCAAATAGGCTCGTTCGGGGGAGGAGGACGAATGAAAAATCCATCCTGTTTACCTATGGGGATTGATGCTATATTTCCTGGGGTCAGAATAGATGAAGTACGAAGTACTTCGTATGTAACCCATGGAAACTTGACAATTAGAGAAGAAGGGAGAAGGTTGGATTGAGATCCTGCTGATTGGGATTCATCTACCGTTTCCACAGAAGGAACATCCATAATGACCTACGACAAAGAAAAAAGAGAAAGATTAGTAAAATACCTGGAAGTGAGGGGGGAAGACGAAGAGGTGAAGAAATGACTAGTGCCGAGTCGGACTGCAAAGCCCTGACATCCGATGTTTCAGTATTAACTACAGTTGGAATTGCTTTTCGGATTGGGTTATGTCGGCAAGCATCGAGTAAATCACCGGCTTGGTTATATTGCTTAACACTTGCCAAATATAAAAACTCATCTAAACAATTGGAGCAGGGTTCAAATTGAATTTCAAATCGTTGCTTTAGTTTTGACCCAGCAGAACCTGAAGGAACAATATGAACAAGGTTTCGAGAGGAAGAAATGTCAGGGGATATTCTAGAAGTTTCTAAGGGAGTATTATTTTTCTGATGCAGGGGCAAACCTAATTTGGAATGGTCAGAAGGCTTTAAGGTTTTAGGTTTGGGATTACTAAAACTTGGAGAAGTTTTTAATAAATCTTTTTTCTTCTCTTCATCAGAAATGGGAAGACCCCAAAACCAAAATGCAGATTTAGGGGGAACATTCTTGCGAACGAACGCTTCCTCCTCAGGAGAGAGCTTCATTACTAAGATGAAGGAGAAGGAGGAAAAAGCAAAGAATGCCCAGGTAAGGGAAATAACTAAGGAGACAGAGATTCAAGAATTGAAGAAAACAAAGGAAAGACGAAAAAGGAATATAATATAAATTGGAAGAAGATACAGTAAATACCTGGAAAAAGAACTTCGAGTTAAGCTTCAAGGAATGTAGAAACACAAGGAAGAACACAGCCAAAGGAGCGTATAAGGTGTTAAGGGGAAGGGAATGTGGATGAAGATAGGCAAAATGAAGGAAATACTTGTAAATAGTGGTAACCGCCAAAAATTTCCTCGCGAAACGTTTCAAAAAACGTGGTTTACAAGATATGATCAGACACTCAGGGGCATCGATGATATTTCCCAACTCATACAAGGGGCAAATCAGGAAAACATTTCCAATCTCATGATGAAAGCGTGATAAATAAAAACGGCGCATTAAATGCTGAGTAAGAAACGTCGCCAAGGAAAAGGTGAAAAGACAACCCCTCGACTTTTCAGATAACTCCAGAATAGATTAGAAAGCCGAGACTTTTATCATGATACATCTCAGTTCCTCAGGGAACTCGGGTGAGACCAATAGACTACGGAAATAAACAGCTCGGATACAGCTAAGAGATCGGACTGTGTTAACACCTAAAGAGATACATACCTCGGCAGTAAAACAAGCGACAATATCTCGGTGAAAGATAAGTAGAGTCAAACTCGGCAAGAAATAGCTCGGCATGGGGCAATAATAGTAACCTACGACGGCATGAAGATCTTGGATTCAATATAGCTCGGACCTATCCATTTGATACATCCCAGTCATCCAGAGTGCTAGATAACCGGGCTGTGGGGCATCTGTTATGGATAGGCCCATTCAAATATTTAAACTTGACAACCATCAAAAGATAGAAGATATAATCACAACCACTGCCATGCCATTTAGATAATCTGAATATCTTAACCAAAGATAATGGGCCTCAACCATATCTTCCAAGAATCCAGGTATCATCTTATAAATAAGGCATTATTCATGGTGAAAGGTACACAACTATTCTGACTCTCTCTTTTCCATTCACACTGCACACACAGCACACCACTTGTGTTGTTTCCGGCAGTGATCATCTTCCTGGGGATGCTTTATCTCCATAGGCATCTTCAGAGAGGGAGAGTTTGATCCCATAGCAAATCCCAACAAATCTCGCTGGGTATATTCTGTTACTTGAAAACGGAACAGAAGCAAACCAAAAGCTCACTTAGATTGAGATTTCTTTTGCAAGTTAATTAGCTCCAATTAGACGCTCAAATGGTCTCACTATATTGCATACTGATTTTCACAAATATTTAGGCACTTGCTTGTTTACAGGACGCTGGATATTGGACGCTTAAGGATAGCTTAAACATAAAGCATAAAGTTTAGGATTTCAATACCAAATTTTGATTTGGACGGTGTGTTACTTGTAATGTTGAATGAAATCCATTAGTCCATTCAAGATTTTAATATAGTTATCATCATCAAAATTATAGATTTTTGAGGAGTTAGATACCATCTAATATCTTTGGTTCTAAAATAAAATGTTGATTCGAGATGTTTTTTAGCGCTTCTAAGGTGCTACAAATTATTTACAATGTAAAACTTCCATACAAGGATTTGAAATTTTGAAACAAATAATATAATGAATTTAGTAAGCAAAATCAATAAAACATAATACACAAATCAACAACTGACTAATGAGAATTCTCGTGACATCAAAACATGCTGTCACCACCTCACTCTCATGCCACCGTCATCACTTTGTATTCGCCCTTTGTGCATGATGTCATCACTGTGTTTGTTTGAGAACTGGGTTAGGGAATTATGGTTTGGAAGAGTTCAAACGAGATTCACTTGTTTTAGTGCTTACGGTTTTGATTCAAGGGTTCAGTGGTTTGTGATTTTGTCTATTCTTGTGATTTTGATTCAAGGGTTCAGTGAATCATGAGTTGCCGATTTTGTGCTTTGGATCATGCTTTAGTGGGTTCTTGATTTGTGTATTGAGTGTTGTTGATCATGATTTTGCTTACTACATTTCTTTGGTTTTTTTTTTTATATATATAAATTTTCAAAACTTTTGGCGGTGTTATACTTCTAGAAAATGTGTAGTTCTTTAAAATTGCTAAAAAAATATCTTAAAAAAACAACATTTTATCACGTGGTTGTTACACAAAACTAGCTAGTAGTCCATATGGAAAGTTATGTGGCTACCACATCATCGTTTTTAACAATGATATTAAATGGAAGAGATTACAGTTAAATGACTAAGTCTTATAAAAAATTGTTGAGAGATTAAAAATAGTTTTATGAAAGATGAGGGACTAACATGTAAAAAATTATTGAAAGGGTAAAAGTGAATGTTATGAAAAGATGAATAACTAAAAACATAATTTAAAAAAAAATTACATGTTAATGCCACATCAAACTAGTAGATAACATGACAACACTCACATGATTGCCAATTTGGTTGCCATGTCATCATTAAGACATCGTAACAATATAGTCAAATTTAACATTTAATGCTCCTTGAACCTAGATATTTTGTTAACCAAGTTGGAGTAGTTTTTATTAAAAAAAACTAAGTTTAAGTAGCTTTTTTTTATTGATATGATTATAATGATATTTTAAATTATAACATTAAAAATACCCCTAGAACCTAATACAAAGCATTGATAATTTATCAGTTTAATTAGCGACCCCTAGTAGAGGCAGAGACAAGGGGGGGCTAGGGTGTGCCACCGCCCCCCTAAAATTTTATTAATATAAATTTTATTATATATATATATATATTAAAAATTAAAAAATAATTTAATAATAAAAAAAGATTACATGACATAATATAATAGGATATAATATTTTTTAATATTACATTAAAAAATAAGATAAAATATTTTTGAGATTGCATTACATAATATAATAGAAATATTTAAGATTATATTACATAATAAGATAAAATATTTTTTAAGATTGTATTCAAAAATAGGATAAAATATTTTTTAATATTGTATTCAAAAATAGGATAGAATATTTTTAAGATTATATTGCATAATATAAAATATTTTTAATATTGTATTGCATAATATAAAATATCTTTAAGATTGTATTGCATAAAATGATAGAATATTTTATATTATGCAATACAATATTAAAAATATTTTATAGTATGCATTTCATTCCAAATAATATTAGAGCGTTAAAGAGTTTATGTTTGCATCATTGAGAGAATTATTATGAGATCATATAGAAGTGTTTGACAAGTCTGATTCTTAACTCTCCTTCAGGATTGAAAGATACTTATTTATTATCATAGTGGAGTTGTCCATTGGATTGATTATCCAATTTGGATGTCATGAATTTTATTTAATTGGGTTTTCTATGCTAAAACTGATTGTGTCTTCTTTATCTCTTATCTCCATATTATTACTTTGAGTTTGATTTTAAATTGTGAATTATTTTAGTTAGACTTACTAGACTTTGTCTTGTTCATCAACCCACTCTATTTGCAATTTGCCTGGTTTGCGATTTGCCTCTTTTTGTATATTAGATTTGTATTGTCTTTGGAGTACTTTTGTTTATTATATAGTTTTTTTTATGTTCGTCCCTTCTCAATAAAATTTCTGGCTCCGCCATTGACCCCTAGTACGTTTACTATTCTAATTCTTTTTCAACTAACAGATATTGAATTTATAGAAAAAGCTTAAACTGTGTCGTCAATGGTAGGATAGTTCCTGTTAGATAATAATTTTTAGGCCAAGTGACATATAATTCTTAAACAAAGTTTGACGGGCACACGTTGATAAATTCTTTGATCGAGATCCCCTAGTCAGCAAAAGATTCAAGTGGCACTTTAGCTATAGCCTATACTTCTTCAAGTTCAAAAGAAACAAAGTAACGACAAAAATGTGGGTCAAATAGTCAAACAAAGCTACCATTGTTGAAAGGAGCATGAACTAAAATACATTAACAATTTAGAATGGAAGAACGACGCTGCAGCCATCAATGTTGCATTCTCTACCAGTTTTGTTT
Organism: Glycine latifolia; assembly: GCA_013407115.1. Lineage (NCBI taxonomy): Eukaryota > Viridiplantae > Streptophyta > Magnoliopsida > Fabales > Fabaceae > Glycine > Glycine latifolia. The sequence goes on from CM023941.1 coordinate 25,177,097, forward strand.
CCTTTCTTTCTAAATGATTACATTCATGCACCATGGACCATTAATGATGAGTACTCCAATTATTAAGTTTTTATTACAAAAGAGAAACCACTAAGACCACGCTTAGTGGGTTTCGACACCTTCTCAACACCGGCATATACCGACGACAACACGAATGTAGTGTAGATACTCTTTCGGTGACATTACTTTTTTTCTTAGTGTCCTTAGCATTCTAATAAGAAATGAAAAACAATTAAAAAAACTCCAAATTTATCAAAATATTCGCTAACTGAACTTTTCATTTATAATCCGAAAGCATTGTCACTTTCTCTTATGATGCCGCTTTGTTTTGAGTCCAACTTGAACATAAAACATGGATAATACCCACGCATACATGACAACCATTCATTGTATAGCAATGATATATGATAAATAGAAATAAAATAAAATTCACAAACTCCTATTCACAACCGTTCATTGTTGTTTTATATTTTTCTCTCCCACTTTCCTCTATAGTCGACACAATATTCACGATTGCTTCTAAAGTCATTTAATGTAATTTGAGGATCATGCCTTAAGAAGTAAAGAAATTAGTCATAAAATTTAGTTTCAATCATGACGCCGACCCTATTTATGATACCATAGGGTTACCTTAATCGACGCTGTTGCTTGATTGCAAATACAATGTGTATGTATGGTTTAACATCGCGCTTGTATATATTGATTTTAAGCTAAAGTTATTTTATCGGCCTTAAGTATGCTAAATACAACATTCACCTAGTTTTTATGCTTGGTGATATGTAGCATCAACTTGACCTATCTCTATAATTAAATTTAAGGTTTAAATTTTTTTAGTTCTTTTAATTATACTTCCATTTTAATTTGGTACCTATAGTTTAAAATATGTCAATTTGATTCTTATAGTTATGTTTTTCTATCCAATTTGCTCCTCGCTGCCAATCACCTTTTACTGCTACATACTGCTCATTGGACTTCCATCCTTTGCCCTTGATGACATATTAATTAATCTACTATTCGTTGACCCAACCTTCTACAATTTCAGTCCACCACCCAAAACAATTTTCATTGCGAAGATAAGAACCACAACTGCACCAATGCTGCTCACGGGTTGCAGGTGAATATCCACACCTTCTAGGGTTTCTTCTCTAAACGTCTTTTCAAACGTCACAAATGCATGTCCCTTGAAACTCAAGTGCCATACATGGAAAGCAATATCTACAAAACTCCACAGTGGAAACCCATGCCATTGATCAATCAAACGACATTAACGGTGATTTCAAGACGAAAACCAAATTGAAAAAAAAAAACTATTGAAACCAAATTGACATGTTTTAAACTATAAGTACCAAATTGGAAAATAAGTGCAACTATAGGAGCCACGTTATTTAAACATTCTACACTTAGATCTTCATGCTTCTGAACCTTGTTCGATGAAGTGAAAGGTGGACTCATTGTGGCGAGTTTCTGTTAATTCCGAGGTCTTCAGCTTTGTATATTTGCTATGATGATGTGTAGCTTCACTTAGAGACTCTTTACCATTTCCCCCACTACTAGAAAAATAGCATTCCACGTCAGTTTTGTTGGACTTTCAACATCGATTTTTAACCGATATTGAAACCCCGACATTGAAAGTATCAACGTTAACATCAATTTTTTAAAATCGATGTTAACATAACTACACAACGTCGATTTTCTTAAAAACCGATATTGTCTAATAAGAAATTAAAGGAACAAAACTAATGTAAAATCAACATCAATTTTAGTAAAAACAAATGTTGATTTACGAACAACATCATTTTTTACAAAAATCGATATTGTTCCGCATAAATCAACATCAGTTTCTAAAAAAACTGATGTTGTTCTACATAACAACATCGGTTTTCATAAAAATCGATGTTGAATTATGCAAAACAATATAGATTTTTATAAAATTGATGTTGATTTTTGTAATTTTTTTAATATACTATATGTTTTTTTTAATATTTTCCAAATTAAACCTGCAAATTTAAACAGACCAATTCAAAAAGGTTCACAATATAATACAAATCATCTTTGAATTATAAGTAAAAACAATAATGTCAATACATAAAATCATTTCCTATAACCGATTGTAATTAAACTATTTATACAATTGTTAAAATCCCTTAACCACTTAGTGTTTCATTTCTAACTCTAATATAAAATCTTGCCCACTGAATGTGAATTGCCTTCAATCTCTTTGGTTCCAATAGTCTTGGATCAGTAAAATACTGCATGACATAATAAAATATAACTTAATAAGTATAAATAAAAACAAGTATAACAAATACAATTAGTTTTGAAGTAAACAATTATCATCTTCCAATTATCCTTGAAACCTCCTAGTACTATCGTTGACATCCAATGCATTACATAATAGCCAAACTCAGTGCTTCCTCTTTGCTTATTACATAGTAATAAATGTAATTTTTAAGACATCTACCATTGTTTAAATGACTTACTTTAACTACAATTCATTTAGTAGTAGCCTTGGATTTAGTGCCTTGAATATTGTTTAATCCCTTCAAAGCTCTGGTTAAGAGAAACATGCATGCATATTGTACAATTAACATATTGATGTCTTACAAATAATAATGTAAATGTCTTACAAATTACAACTGACCTGTTAATAATTCCTTTCAAGTAGTTATCAGACTTATTGTGCAACAAATAGAACCAAACGACAACATTATCCTTAGGACATATAACGACCAGTTATCAATGGGCACTGCATTGGAGAACATTAAGTTATTATAGTCCATACATTATTTAAATTGATTTGTACAGTTTTACTTACCCATTCAAGTAGGCTCTTAGGTAGGCATGTTTCTGTGAATTTTGCATCCATTTCTTAATATAATATTCAGATTCAAGTTGCGATTGTCTAGATCTCTATATAGACTGTGGCTCAAGGAATCCATACACAGAGGTATCATCCGTTTGTAGACTTAAGTCATTCATATGCCTATTATTGTTAAAATAAAGTAAATTATGCATCAATTTGAAACAATTACTTATGTAATGGATTGTAATGTAAAGTAACTTACATAATCCATATTTGTAAAACAGAGATGTTGAGACATTGACCACTGTGTATTATTTAAGAAATATCTGCATGCTTTATGTACAAGGGGAAGTCCTCATTATACACCCCAAACACAGTAGTATCCCACGACACCTACATAGGCTTGAGGAAAAGCTGTGGGATCGTTAATGTGATCTGGTATAGGGGATCGTCATCAGGTTCTGACTTATGTACAGGTTTCACCAGTCCCTCAGGTCCTTGTTTATCCTACACAGTTAATAAACATAAAGTCAATGACAGTTAACACTTTATTTGTACATAATCATTTTTAAATGATGATAAACACAACAAAAATGAACCAGCGAAGGATCGACACAGCTTTCATTCGTGCTGACACAAACAATAGAAGGACTAACCTTAACCTCAGGAGGCAATATGAATCCCTGCGATTGTATCTGGACTGCATCTGGCTAAAGGATAACATGAGTTGTTGAGTCATTTTTCTAGTGGTTGACTGCTCCAGCTCGTCCCTGATATTCTGTTTGAGTCGATCCAACTCGTCCAGCTTTACAGATATAGACGCGTGGGAGCTTGCTAAAGTTGGTCCAAAGTATTGTTTGATTGTCACACCGACTCCAGCAGCACGAATACGGTCAGAATGCTCTGGTTGCCTTATGGCAGCAGTTAGTGCATCCTGACGTCCATGAGAAACAAAGCTACCCTGTGTAGACTGCTTTTCCAGGGTATCCTGCGATCAACAAAATACTGCATGACTTTTCAAATTTGTTGTTGTTTTTATAACTAATGACTGTTGAAACAAAAAATTAACTTGCAATCCTTTCAACAATCTCACGTGCTGCCTCAGATGTCAACTGTCCTGATTTTTTTCATCTTCCACTTCACGTCTCATCTAACAGGAGATAGAAGATGAACGATTGTTTCCATGCTCCCAGATTGGGCTGCTTCCTCTAATCGTTTCTTTTGCTTTTCCTCCATTAACTTTTGTTCTAATAAATCATAACCCCCACTAGACAACACGTGAGGGACAATGTTTAGTTTCTGGATGGCCTGAACCTTATTTTTAACAGTCTGTCACAATTACACAGAAACTTGTCAACAAAATGCCCTTTAAAAATAATGCAAGTTCACTAGTTTATTCATAAACAATTGAAGTCAACTTACCTTCCATGAAGGGTTTCTACAACTCTGACAAAATTGGTTTCACTTTTCTTTGCTGATACCATACTTCTCGCAGACAGCGTCATCATCCCCCTCATTTCCTTGTGCCAGAGCCCATTTTGAGGTCAAATTTGACTTAAACTGCTTCCATTGCTCTCCTACCGTCTGAAGGATTTTTTTCTTCGTCCTTTGGTCGGACGTTTTTGGTATATAAAATTCAGCATGCGATACAAAAATTGCATTCATCATTTTATGATTTTTACTAAAACCAATTATAATAACATTAAACATTTAATTCAAATACTTGAATGTCCTTCCACATAAAATCCTTCTAAGCTGTAGAACTTCTTTCCAGTTACCAATTGTAACATCCACCTTGTCCCGAGTGATGATCCCCAAATACGTCCTTAATTTCTTTTTGTGGGGACCATCAGCCTTCCTAGCGGTAGGATCCACATGAACCACTGGTCTTTTGAAATTGACAGTGTAACGATTCGCCTCGTTGCTATAGTATTACTAACTCTAATAGTGCAATTTTTGAATTTTAATGAAAACTCCATTAATTTGATTACAAAAATGGTGGTAAATTATTTGTGATATTACACTTGTCATACTATATATAAATATATGAATAAATACACAAACAGGTATATCTTAAACCATCACATGTAATGATATAAGTTAATTGTATTTACAAGTATTTACACCTAAAATGTACATATCCATAAAAAAGAAATCAAAAGACGAACTAAGAAAGAGTTGACTATCAAAACACAACTCTTTTCCAAAAAGTAATCCATCGTCATCACGAAGGCTCAACGACTCCAACCAAAATTAATGGAGTTTTTTTGTTGAGGGGTATCCAAGTTATGATTATATATTGATGGACTTGGAAAGTGTTTTTGTTTTTTTTTCACATGGAATTCAATTACATTTACCAAAGTAGTTCTGAGATTGTGTATGTGATGATATGCTTGATTGTGGAGTATGGTTTCCACCACAATTAAGTTTTATTTTATTTGATTGCTGGGGATAGCAATATCTAAATCTGTGAATTATTTGATATCCTGCTAGCATATATAGTTTTTAGGCTAAGTTTATTAAGAAAGTAAGTAGAAAATATTAAATGAATGATAGAATAAGTATAAAATTCATCATTATTGTGTTTGTCACTGATTTTATGCAATTTTGATGTTTAGGACCAAGAAAAGGAAGAAAAGAAGAAAAATAAAGAGGCAATTGATTTTGGAATCTCGCGCCAATCGCGCCAGGACCACGCTAGTCGCGCCAGCAATATTGGAAGTTCACGCTGATCACGCCAGTCTCGCGCTAGTCGTGCCACAAACATTGGAGGTTCGTGCCAATCGTGCCAGAACTCACCCCAGTCGCGCGGACGTCACGGGATTTACGAATTAGCTTAAAGATAACATAAAATTGATGGCTTTTTAGGGTTTTATGACCTAGCTATAAATAGAATATTAGTAGGACGCATTAGGAGCATAAATAGACAGTTAGAACAGAGGAAAAGAGGCAAGAGCAAAGGAAAAAACATCAAGGCTCAGGAGCAAGAGGAACAAGAATGAGGCAAGATTGAAGGGTTTGTGGCTCTTCATACCTTAGTTTCTTTCTCTTCTTCCTTCTCTACATTGTATTAGGCCAAACATAATCATGTCTGGCTAGTTCCTTTGTAATTATGGTTTAGCCAAAAGCTAATGTGAACTCTGTGTTTATTGAATTGATTTTAATAAAATCTCTTATAATTGTTTTACTCTACTATATTCTTCAACTATTATATCTTATTAGAATTGATCAATCTATTAGGTTGCTTAGAGCTATAATTCACAATAGGGATATTGGGGTTTTAGTTTCTGAAAGCAGTAGTGTAACACCCCAAAAATTTGGGAATTATAAAATGTTGATGAAAGGTAGTAGAAAAATTTAGGGCAAAATGACAAGAACGTCCCTGAACAATTTCAGAAATGACGTTTATGCCCCTAGGGTTAAAATGACAATTTTGCCCTGAATAATCCTGGAAATGACCAATGGATCCCTAGATATTTTAGTAAGATATTTACTAGTGAAATTACCAAAATATCCTTGGACAATTTCAAGAATGACAGTTAGGTTCCTAAGCTAAATGACCAAAACGCCCCTGAGCAATTTCCGAAATAACGAATATGTCCCTAGGATGAAAATGACAATAATGCCCTTGAATATTTTTGAAAATAACCAAAATACCCTTAGATATTTTAGTGAGATATTTTAGGAAGGAAATTCCATAAATACCCTTGAACAAATGGGATAATTACCATCACGTCCCGAGAATGATAAATTACCAAAATATCCTTTAGGTCAAAAAATGCCCAGATGACTTTAGAAAATTATGGGAACCTGAGTATTGGATAAAATGCCTTTAGAGAATAAATTATCAACATGATTGATGGTAGAAAACCCTAAATTGAGAATTCCAGGAATTTTGGAAGACATTTTGGAAAAGAGCTCAATTTAGACAACCTTAAGTATTAGAAAATTATGGAAAAAGTATAAACATAATCTATGGGAATTTTCTCTAAATTATGGGATGAATAAATTGCTTAAATAAACTAGCTTGGTAATTTTAAGAATTCAAGGTAAATGGACCAATAGGAAGTTAAATAAAGAAGAAAGTTAATGGAATCCAAAAATATTACTCAAGTTTAAGCTAACTTCTAAATGATAAAATTTTTACTTCTAAGAAATCAAATGAAATTAAGGTTTTATAAATTATGGAAATAAGTTTATTTAATCTCAAAACATAGGCTAAGAAAAATAAAGCATTAAATTCTTTAAATTATAGTTATCCTACATAAACAAGTTTAATTAAAACCTATTGGCCTTAAAACATCAAGCTTGGACCGTGCAATAAGAAGAGGATGGAGAATACTTTAGAAAAAATGTAGAAATAGGACACTTGTATGAATCACAAGCTAGGAGCCTTTTATTGGACCAAGTGGAAAGTTAAAGAATAATGACTTTGGCAATAATACAATAAAAAATCTCCTAAAACTAAGCTAATTCCACGTAAAGAGAAGAAAACAAAAAGAAAAGCACCAAAAGCTTGGCTAGTCCACGGACAACAAAAGAAAGCAAGAGGTTGGTAGAAAATTCAAGAATAAGTACACTTGGAAGCCAATAATCTCTTAGCCAATGAATGAAAAGCAAATGGAAAGTAAAGCTAGGATATTTGTAGATTCTAACAAGACAAAGCTTTAAAAGAAAAAGGGAACCGGTATTGGAGGAGGAAGCTACGTATTCCACTCCAACATTCTCTCAAAATTTCAAGAAATCAAAGCAAGTAACCGTGCACTTTAAAGCTTTGTTCTTTTCAACACAAACCTAAAACCTTTCAAACCAAAAATCAAGGAGTAAACCGTGCCATACTCCCTATTTACCTCTTCCTTTCTATCTTAACCTTTCACTTGGAATTAGAAAGCCAAAATAAAGGTCCACACTTTGGATAGTTCACGTGGAAGCTAGGAACATTTGAAGAAAAGTTGATTGACTTTCAACCAAAAGCAAAGGTAAGGGAAGTTATTTAATAGACATAGATTGGATGGTTGATAGGGTGATTCCATCTCTTTTTCTGTGAATAAGAATGATGCTTTTCTTTATTTTGGTAAAGAATAGAATTTAGAACACCAATTGTTTGTACAAATGCTACCATGAAGCAAGATAGTGCCTAAGTTATAATTTAGCAAGTAATTGGTACTTAGTAATCTTAATTAACTAAAACACCAACTCATTTAAATTACCAAGGAGGTAGGCAAATATATTAGGCCTTGCTGTATGCTGTAATTTATTTTTAGCTAATTGTTGTTTGATAATAGATGTTAAATAATAGGTTGCTGTCCACAAATTTAATCCAAGCTGTATGTTGTTATTTAATTTGTATAGGGTATTAGAAACTTTATTTGGATGATGGATGATTTATTTTGTGGCTGGAACTACTAATGAATTGCTGTGTTTAAATAATAGGTTGCTATCTGTATGAAATTGTTGCTGTCTGTATGAAATTGTTGCTGTCTGTATGGAAACATAAGTGCTGTCTGTATGGAAATTATTGCTGTCTGTATGAAAATATGAATTGCTGTCTGTATAAAATTATTTTGCTGTTTGATGTTATATACTTTATGTTGAACTAGGTTGTTGTATAAATAATATATTTAGGTTGTTGTATGATGTAGTTGATTGCTGTTTTTTTTTTTTTTTTATTATAGCTGTCTTCATTTGATTGCTGTATTTAATTGTAAGCTGTATTTATGTGATTGCTGAATACCTATTTAAGTACATTTGTATGTTGTTAATTAATCTGTCTAGAGTACTAAAAACTTTATTTGAATAATGTTTGATTTATTTGATGGCTGGAACAACTAATAGTTTGCTGTATTTAAATGGATAAGTTGCTGTCTGTATACATAAGATGCTGTCTGTACAAAATGCTGTCTGTATAAGTTGCTGTCTGTATAAATTGCTGTCTGTATGACATCCATTGTTGTAGGTTGTATGTTGATATATTTGGCTAGTGCTGTTATTTTATTAGGTTGTTGTATATCAATATTTTTACGTTGCTGTTTGGTAATTTAACAATTAATGTTGGGTTATAGAGAAGATTCTATGCTTCTTTTAGTTAAAGAATAAAGTCATGAATATATAATTAAAGATTCATGATGAAGAATTGTGGCACTTATACTGTTGATATTATTGGGTGAGAAAAATTTCTATAAGTGCCGAGTGGTGAGAAATTGAGAAATAACGTAATGGTAAAGAGAAATTGAAAATAAAGTGAAACCATTACATGCATCATTACATCTGATTATACCCCTCAGAGCGGAGGGAGGTTTCACTAGAGTGGGTGAAACTTTGGTACCTTATTACCCCTCAGAGTGGAGGGAGGTTCCACTAGAGTGGGTGGAACTATTTGATTATACCCCTCAGAGCGGAGGGAGGTTTCACTAGAGTGGGTGGAACTATTTGAATTATGGTACCTTGTGGTGATTAGCTGAGATCTCAGTCATGCATCATTTAATAAAGAGAGCATGCATTACTCATCATATATCTGTCTACAAGAATTATTTATGTTTCTGAAGAATTATTTAGGGTTCTGTATATTTGTTATACCTATTTCATTTTCTACCAATTATCTAATCATGTTTATTAAATACTTACCCTGTTTGTGTCTGTGGTTGACACCTGTGATGACCCCAATTTAATTGGGCGAGCAGAGGAACAGTAATCTGTGGATAACGTTGAAGAAGGTTTAATGAAGAAGGCTGGATTAAACTGTGTGCTATGACTGTGATTTTCTGTTATCCTGTATTCTGGATTTGACTGTCTGTATTATATTTGAGAACAACCTATCTTGGACTGTAAAGGGACTGTTTGTACTAAATTATATTTGGACTGTATGTGCAAGGAACTCATGAACGTAGTAGATTAAATACTAGCGTTGAATATTAGTTTCACGTAAACAAAGGAAAAAAAAATTTATTCATAGAAATAATAAAAGGATAAATTAAGTATGATAGATAAGTAATTTACATATAATTAAGAGATAATTTAAAGGAAATTGAGGCGTTACAAGTAGAGTGACAGTTGTGATATTACCTAGGGATAGGGATAGAGAACTGCAAATTTATTATTATGCTAGCTTCAAGCTTAATCTAAAGGGAATGACTAAGGAATTAGGGTTCTTAAATTAGGTTGAAGGGTTAAATGACCGAGGAATCAGGGTTTAACTATAGTAGTACAACATATTATCTGAATAATTATATTAAATGAAGTTAATTATCAATTCAATTAAATAAGAGGGAACAAAGGTGATTGTGCTTAACCATAATTATTCTTAATTCTTGCATAACATTCAATTTTCATTGTTTTAGCGTTCTTTTATTTACTATAATTAAACCCAAATCACAATCAAATTCTCTCAACATTATTATTCCTTTTCCAATATTAAGGATCATAAATTACAATTAATTTTAGTACATCAATCCTCGTGGGAATGATATCTTACTTATCATTTTATTACTTGAACGAACGGTGCACTTGCCGTGTCGCAACAACACCTGACTCATCTATCAGCATGCAATGTGGTACCATATCTTGGAAATAGCCTATCACAGGAAAAATGATTCATCGCCTATCAGGGCCACCCTGTCACCTGCGTTTTCAGCCCATTGAAACCCATAGGTACACACGTGCCTTCATTCTATTTCCATCCATGCACATGAAGTATGAAGCATGGACATCATCAATGTATGACCATTGCTAGGAACAAATCCTTCTCCGTAAGGATGACCAGTTATACACCCCCCATGTACATACATAACACACCAATTTGGGCTCACCGATGCACTGATCATGGCTAGGAACATATCCTTCCCCGCAAGGATAACCAACTGGTCACTGCACCCCACGTGTATATACACAGCATACAACCATGGCACCATCAATGTATGACTATGGCTAGGAACAAATCCTTCCCCGCAAGGATGACCAATCATATTGTAACACCCTGAAATTTCGGTAACTTAAAATATATGTGTGATGTATTCCTTGTATAATTTGATTACTTTATTAATTAGGATTAGTTGAAATGTTATGTGAATTATCCGTGTGCAATTGCTTATGTAGAAGTCAAGTTATATGGAGTTTGTTTGAGATGCGTTGTATTTGAGTGATTCCGAGTTTGACCCAAAACCTATTTTAGTAGAATCATCATTATGGTCAGAAATAATGTCTGGAGGTTCCTGAATATGTAACTTTTGACCGTTGGGACTGTCAAAATAATGTCTGGAGCGTGAGAAATTAATTTTTTCATAGAAGCAAAAATTTTAAATTTTGGTCAGCTTGCCCAAGCGAATTTTGTAGGCATTTTTGCTCGCTTAGGCGAGTGAAGGCGGTGATAAATAGTGCAGCAGCGTTCCAAACCATAAAAATTTGCCTCCTTCTTCCTCCCAACAACTAACCCACCTCCCACCACCATCCTCTACCACCCAAGACCACCGATGACCACGATGGACCGTCAGTTCTTACCGCGAGACCACTGCACGGAGAAGAACCTTTTAATCAGAGCAAAATCTTCAAAATTCCTCATGAAGTTTCAGTAGAGAACGGAGCTCCCAATCCTTCTTTCTTGGTTTCCTTGAGGTAATCTTAGTTTCTTTTGTCTTCTCCTAGCTAGTTTAAGCTTCTATTAGTGTCTCTTGTGTTTTGGGTACCGTTGTTGGGAGTTTTACACTTCCTTTGAAAAACTCTTTGAAAATGAGATGTTGTAAAATTATCCTTTTTGTGAAATTGATGTCATTTTTGTGATCCTTATTGAACCCCGATCACATTGGTGTGATCGGAATTTCAAAATGATGTCTTTTGATGTAAACTCCAAAAACACCATTTTATCCCCTTTTTGATTTAAGTGGGTATTTGACCCCAAATGTTAATATTGATCTTACCTTGGAAATCTATATTAAATTGTCTTCGATTTGGTATATAGAGCTCTGCGTTTGGACAAAAACACGCGTATTGAAGGATCTCCAAAACAACATTGTGAGGTTTTAACAGGAGAACTCCTAGTTAGGTAATGAGAGTTTATTATTTTGGCGATAGTTTAGATACCATAGTTAGGGGCCAGGGAGTCCAACTATGAAGATAACTGCCTATCCCTACTGTGTGCTGGTTTTCAAGAAAAAGTACATTTTTAACTAATGGGATGCGATGAATTGGTTTGCTGATGAATAAAACTGTGAATGATGTTGTGTTGTAATTGATTGAATTTTTGGGAAAAGTCTTAATTACAGAGGGGACTCTATCCAAAATTTTATAATATGTTTTCCTATTTAATTCTTTAATAAATTTTTAAATGGGCATAAAAGTGTGTTTTCTATATTGTAGTCATCCTCTTTAATTTAGAATTTTCCTAAAATACCAGTCTCGTGGTAATATGGATTGTGAATGAAATGAGATGACGTTTATGTGGCTTGTGATGCTTAAATGTGGTAACATTGATGTGGCTGATAATGTTGAAAATGAGATGAAATTGATGTTCTTGATTATAATGTTGAAATGAGATGAGTTTGATATGTATGATGATGATATTGAGATGATGTGATGTGGATATTGATAATGTCATTGTGTGATGTGGATATACATGGATACCCATGGGGGTGTATGACGGGTTACCCTTGCAAGGAATGATTTGTTCCTAGCTAGGTCATACATTGATGGTGCCTATGGTTGTAGGCTGTGTATGTACACGTGTGGTGCAATGACCGGTTGGTTACCCTTGCGAGGATGGATTTGCTCCTAACCACGGTCAGTGCATCGGTGAGCCCACATTGGTGTGTTATGTATGTGCTTGGGGGGTGCATGACAGGTTACCCTTGCGAGGAAGGATTTGTTCCTAGTCGGGTTATGCATTGATGATGCCCATGTTTCATACTTCATATTGCATGGATGGAAATAGAATGAAGTCACTTGCGTACCTATGGGTTTCAGTGGGCTGAAAACGCAGGTACTAAGGGGTCATCAGGTTTGGAATTCCCTAGCAATGATGGCTGATCATCCGGGGGGGGGGGAATTGCCAGTGCATGACAAGGTGACCTGGATAGGCAGTGAATCATTTTTCCTGTGAGAGACTATTTCCGGGATATGGTACCACATTGCATGCTGGTAGATGAGTCAGGTGCATGCATCATTCTAATCATGATTGTTTGATTTATAAATGAATTGGATGATTGGTTTTGTCGAGTGTGTAATGAACTGATGAAGTTCTGGTAATAATTGTGGTTGTTATTGTTGTTCCTTTCCAATTGTTGTTATCTGATACTTGTTGGCTTTATATAATAAACTCACTCTTGCTTTTGTTGTACCGTCTGGTTGGTACCTATGATGATCACAAACTTTCGTTTATGTGAGCAGATGAGCAGTAGTAGGTGACTCTGGAGGGAGATTTTTTTTGGTTGGAGCCGCCAAGTCGACGTGATGACGTTGAAGTTCTTTTTGGGAAAAAGTTGTGTTTTGTTAATCAACTTTTTCTTAGTTAGTTCCTTGAATTCTTTGGTTAGATATGTAAGATTCTAGGTGTAATTACATGTAAAACTGAATTAAGTATTGATATGTGAGTGATATGCCCTGATACGATATATATATATATATATATATATATATATATATATATATATATATATGTATGTATGTATGTATATATGCAATTATGTAATTGCATCGTGTGTATGATAGTTGTATTATCGTGAAAAAAAATTTGCTACCATTTTCATAATTAAATTAATGGATTTTTCATTAAAAATTGAGATCTGCATGATTAAGAGTAGTGATATCATAGCGACGAGGCAGGTCGTTGCACATACACCCCTATGGGTATCCATGTATGTCCACATCACATAATGACAATCATGGGCACTATCAATGCATGATCATGGTCAGGAACAAATCCCTCCCCGCAAGGATGCATCATCATTATCTCATTCAATCATCACCGACACATCAATAACATCTCATTTCAACATTATCAATGACATCAATATCACCTCATCCATCCACAATCCATATTACCATCAGACTGGTGTTTTAGGAAAATTCTAAATTAAAGAGGAGGACTACAATCTAGAAAACACACTCTTATGCCCATCTAAAAATTTAATAAAGAATTAAATAAGAAAACATATTATAAAATTTTGGATAGAGTCTCCTCTGTAATTAAGACTTTTCCAAAAAATCCAATCAATTACAACAACAACATCATTCACAGTTTCATCCATCAATAACAAATTTATCACATCCCATTAGTTAAAAACACAGTTTTTCTTGAAAACGAGCACACAATAGGAACAAGCATACATTAATGATAGATATATCGCATCCCATTAGTTTAAAACATAACTTTTCTTGAAAACCAGCACACAACAGGGATAGACAGATATCCTCATAGTTAGACTCTCTGGCCCCCAACTATGGTACCAAAACTATAACTAAATAATAAACTCCCCTTATCTAACTATATCCCTCTTTTAGCTCCTTGAAACGTTGTTTTGAGATTTTTCAAGTTCACGTGCTTTGATCCAAACGCAGAGCTCTATATACCTAATCGAAGATAATTTAGTATAGATTTCAAAGGCAAGGTCAAAATTAACATTTGGGGTCAGATACCCACTCAAATCTAAAAAGAGGCTAAAAGGGTGTTTTGGGAGTTCACACCGAAAGGCATCATTTTGAAATTCCGATCACACCAATGTAACCGGGGCTCAACAAGGATCACAAAAATGACATCAATTTTATAAAAAGGAGACTTTTACAACATCTCATTTTCAAAGGACTTTCAAAGGAAGTATAGAAACAACCAAAAATGGTACCCAAATCATAAGAGATATCAATAGAGGCTTCAAACTAGCTAAAAGAAGACAAGGAAACCATGGTTACCTCAAAGAAACCAAGAAATGAGGATTGGAGGCTCCGTTCTCTACCGAATCCTCGGGTTGAGTTTTGAAGATTTCACTTCGATTAAAGTGTTCCTCTCCGTACGGTGGTTCAACGGCAAGAAATGATGGCTCGTGGCGGTCACTGATGGCCGTGGGTGGTGGAGGAGGAAGGGGAGGGGGTTGGGTGCTGTTTTGGGGGAAGAATACCACCATTTTCGTGATTTGGAGGTTGTTGCACGCTTTTAAAACTACCTTGACTCGCCCAGGTGAGCCAAAATGCCTTCCAAAATTCTCCTGGGCGAGTTGACCCAATTTTAAAATTTCTGCTTCTATGAAAAATTAATATCTCGAGCTTCAGATATTATTTCACCAATCCCAACAGTCAAATGTTACATATATGGGTTATAAACCTACCTCGGAATCACTCAAATACAACATATCTCAAACAAACTCCACATAACTTGACATCTACACCAAGCAATTGCACATGAATAATTCATATAACATTTCAACTAATCCTAATTAATAAAGTAATTAAATTATACAAAGAATACATCACACATATATTTTAAGTTATCAAAATTTCAGGGTGTTACAGACGGGTCTGGTAGCCAATGATCTATGTCGTGTTGCATTTCTAGTCTTCTTCGGCGTAAATAGAAAAGGTGCTAACTCGGAAGGAGGAGGGGAACTCGGTGCTGTAGTCATGTTCCTGTTAAAAACAACATTAATTAAAGTCAATTCACAAGTATAGTAAGTTATGAAATTATAAATGTGGAAACAAGTAAATATAAAAAAAAGATTATGCTAAACGATGTTAATTAATTCTCCTTCATCATGATCATTACGATTTGGATGGACGTCGCCAACTTCTTCTCTGTTAACGTTAGTCATTTCTATCGAGAAAGGAGTGAGACCAATATCAAGGGTTAAATCATCATCTTCAAGATTAATACCAATGGTTTTTCCATGTATACCAATGGTTTTTCCATGTAGAACCACTGACCACCTTTCATCACAAGGATGTTGAACATAAAACACTTGTTTAGCTTGTTCTGCCATGATGAAAGGTTCCTTTTGATAAGCTAGCTTCTTAAGATCTACCAAAGTAAATCCAAAATCATCGATTCGCACACCGATATTGCTATCAACCCACTTACACTTGAAAACACAGACAATGAATTTAACATAATTAAGCTCCCAAATTTCATCAATGACTCCAAAGTAAGACATGGATGCCAGAAAAGGATTGTGGTCATGTACAGTAGCAAAGTGTTGGGATTCAACCCTAAGACTAACCCCACTATTTTACATTGTACTCTTGTCATCTTGTGATTTGGTGCAGAATGAATACTTGTTGATAGCATATCCCTACCAACTTCTAACATTTCTTTTAGGCCCATATGCTAACTTCCTTAACATTTCACTTTAAAACAATTTAGGAAAGTGTTGTTATGCTATTTCAACACCCTATTCTTGGTCATTTTTGGGTTATTTTCCTTGACTAAGGCTTTGTGATGAACTATGTATGCTAGGACTTCAATATTGTTATTCACTATATACAAATGAGCTTGTTGCAATTCCTCTACACTGGGATATATAATATCCAGCCCTCGTGAATCCTTACCTCCAACTCTTTAGTCATGATGAGACTCAAGAAGCCCAATAGGCTTTGCCTTTTCACTGTACTCTGAACAAAATTCAATAGCTTATTTTGCAATGTACCTTTTGACAATGGATGCTTCAGGACTATATAGATTCTTTTTATACCCTTTTAAGATCTTCATGTAACGCTTAATCGAGTACATCCACCGTAAATAAATGGGACCACATAATTTAATTTCCCTTACTAGATGTGTTAAGTGAACCATGATGTCGAAAAATGAAGGAGGAAAATATATCTCCAACTGACATAAGATAATAGCAGCCTCATCTTCCAAGTCATCTAACTTTATATGGTCGATGACTTTGCTACATAAGGCATTGAAGAAAAAACATAGGCGAGTTATGGTATGCCTTACTTTGTTAGGAAAAATGTCTCGAATCGCCACGACTAACAGTTGTTGCATTAAGACGTGGCAATCATGAGACTTTAAGCCAACTACTTTCAAATCTTTTAGTTGCATAAGGCTATTAATATTTGAAGAGTATCCCTGTGGCACTCTAACACATCATAATACATTGACAAAAACTTGTCTTATCCTTTCTTGACAAAGTGTGATATGCTGGAGGCAAGTATATTTTCTTACCATCAGACCTTGGATCTAATTGGTCACATATACACATCTCATCTAGATCTTGACGAGTATTCAAATCATCCTTTTTCTTGCCTTTATTGTTAGGAAGCGTGTCAATGACACTGTCACATACATTTTTCTCCACATGCAAAACATCGATACAATGTCTAACATCTAGATCCGACCAGTATGGAAGATCAATGAATATGGATCTCTTCTTCCATATGCAAGTTTTACTTGTCAGCTTCTTTTGGGTCTTCCCAAATATAGTATTGATGTCATCAACCTGCTCAAGAACCTGTTGACCAGTTAACGGTATCAACACACTTTCATCCTCTTGACTTCCATTAAAAGCTTTTTTTCAATCATTGGTAACGGTGATAAGGTTTCAGAAAATGTCGATGCTGAGTGTATACTGTTTTTCTTCCATGTTTCAGTTGTACGTAGCTTGTGTATTCTTCACAGATAGGGCATGCACAATGACCCTTAACACTATATCCACTAAAATTCCTGTATGTTGGAGAGTCATTAATGGTACAAAATAGCATTGCACGTAGCTTGAATGTCTTATTTCGATACCCATCAAACACGACAAGCCCCTCGTCCCACAACTTTATCAAGTCATCAATCAAGGGACTGATATAAACATCAATGTCATTTCCTGGCTATCTTAGGCCCGATATCATCATAGACAACATCATATATTTTTGCTTCATGCACAACCAATGAGACAAGTTGTAAATGACTAGCAAAACAGGCCACGAATTGTGCTGAGTGCTTAAACTACCATAGGGATTCATTCCATCATTGGCAAGTCCAAGCCTAAGATGCCTTGCCTCTTCGCCGAAATTCGGATACAAACAATTAATCTTCTTCCATTGGGAGGAATCAGCCGGATGGCGCAACATGCCATTGCAGTTTCTCCCATATGCATGCCATGTAATGTCTTTTGCATTATCTCTATATGCAAAAAAATGCTTAAAACTTGGAATGATCAGAAGATACCATAACACCTTTGCTGGGGGGCCTTTCTTTGTGCTTTCGTCACTGCTACACTCGTCATCATTCTTCACTTTGTACCGTGATACCCCACACGTGGGGCATTTATGCATTTCTTCATACTCATGTTTGCACAGTATGCAATCATTTGGGTAGGCATGAATAATCTGATACTCCATACCCATCAGACACATTATCTTCTTTGCTTGATAGTAACTTTTTGACAACGTGTTTTCCTCTGGAAGCATATCCTACACTACTTGAAGTAGTGAAGTGAAGTTTTTGTCACTCAACCCATATCTGGCCTTGACATTAGCCAGACTTAACACCACTGACAACAACATCAAAAACTTCTTGCACCTCGAATACAAAGGCTTCTTCAAATAATTTTCCAATGGATCATACATAGGGGCATGTGTTGGCTGAAAAGACTCTTATCCAATATCACGAATCATATCCTCTTATCAATCTCCCATTTGTACATCAATCGGTTCAGTTTGGGACCCCCTTTGCATGTCTGTCAATTCACCATGCCATATTCATGTCGTATAATTATTCTTAATCCCATCACACAGAAGATGCTCTTGTATGTCATCTAGTACTTGTCGTCTCCCATTCAAACAATTTATACAAGGAAAAAAATATTTTTCATCCTAATCTAGTTGACTTCTTTCAGAGGAAAATTCCAAGAACTGTTCAATGCCTTCCTCATACACAGGGCTTATGCGGCTTGCATTCATCCAACTTCGATCCATCTAATTAATAACTCTGTGATAACTACAAAGTTATTCGATGCATGAAAACCTCACTTTTTAATTAAAGGTGTGACCATTTCCCATTCAGGAACACATTATTTTTATAGTAGATTCATACGTAAGGGTTAATTCTCTTTTCTTAAATTTGAGAAAATTTTGGCAGTATTTCGCATTGATCTCTAAGTACACGACATGAAAGCAGTGACATGAATTCCACCACAATCAAGTATGCACCCGGAGAACAAAGTGAAATGAATTGTACCGAAATTTCATCAAATTTAAGAAAAGAGAGTTAACCTATATGTATGAATCTACTATAAAAAAAGGACTATTCCCAAACTGTCCAAACGGACAATTCAAGATTCAATTCAACGACTAATCCAAAATGTCCAAAAGAATCATTGTATTTAATCTCAAACAGGAAACTATGGTTTACTCATAATGAACATAACTTGTATATAAATCAATAGACACATAACAAAAGTTATAGAAGTGAGGTAACAAAAAATAACATCAAAAGTTTATGAAAGATATTCGTACCTATGAAGGTGGTCACTAACAATAATAATAATGTCGTGATGATGATGCAAACAACAACCTGAAAAATCCCTACAATTACAATTAGAACTACACAATGTTATTTAAAAGGACTGCAATTAAAATGAGTGAGCGAGATGTAAAAGCTACCTAACAATAACATATCACCATAGTGGAAGGTAGATTTATATGAGGACACTAGATACTTTATATACTTTAATCAATTTTTTTTACCAAGATAAATATTTATCTTTCAACTAGTAAGCAGGTGAAGCATGAATGTAAAACATTAATAATTAATAATTTGAAGGAAAAAAGTGTCCCAAAAAAATCCTCGATAGTTACAACTCCCTTCCATGAGTTTGAGGGAGTAGATGGGTAAACCAGCCACATAGCATTCAACTTTGAGCTACGAGCAGGTGAGTGTGAAGGAAAAAAGATAAAAATGCACATGGGTTGAACCTCTTAAGTGGAACTTCTTTTCATTGACGTATTTAATGTATACGTGATTGTGTGTAGATATATTTAAATTAGGGGTTTGGTTATTTGTTTAAGAAAACAAAACATTCTTTTCAACATATATTAAAATAATAGAGAGAGTAAAGACTAACATGCATAGCAACTTTACAAAGCCCCACACCTAGTCCCCTACCCAAATTTCTAGTATACAATCTAATTTTTGGCATGTCCTAAGGTTATAACAAGAGCTACCCAAACAAAACAAAAGTTCATCTCCAACATTAAATTAACAGAAACTAAACCAACTAATTGAAAATATTATTAAGCATGGATACCTTTAAATCATATCACAATTCATCCAACTTGGCCAGTTTCGTGACAATAGCCTAGGATTAAATTAGGATTTATCTTTTGCGACTTTGTAAATATAAATGTCCTATAATTAACCCCTGTGACCTAATAGTTTTTAATATCCGAGGGAATATTAGCGAATATAATGGCAGCCTATGTCAAAGGAGATCTCCTACAGAAAAGTGAATTATGCTATTCCTAATCTCTGGTAAAAGAATGGTCCTATACAAGTATAAAACATTCTTCATAATGTTGTGTTAGTCCATTAAATTTCTATAGGTAATTGTTATTACAAGGAAAACTAATTAAAACGCTAGAAAATCCTTATATACCCAACCCTAGCTACAACAAAATTGCAGCCCTCAGAAGTCAGAACCAAAATAGGTATCAGTTCCAGCCCATAAAAATGGAATTATTTTAGATAAGTACATATAAGTACATATACATGTCATATAAATCAAAGCAAGGTTATGAGCCCTTTAAATTTGCCATAGAAGCAGAATCAACAATACCTGTCGAATTTATAAATTACCAAAAGAATGTGATTATGTGAGTAAATTCAAAGATAAAGACAATAGAGAAAATTTTAGAAGGATCTTCTAATGAAAAATTTGAACATAAAACCCATGATTCAACAATGATCATCTGATATGCACATGCTCTCAATTATAAAATATAAACCACAAACAAATGTTACTTAGTTAAAAGATCCTATAATGCGACTACCATAGTATCCTTCAAAATGTTCCAAAAATTGAAATTTGGTTTATATGCAAATGTACTCACAACACCAAAAGAGTAATTATGCTAGTATCACAGAATCCACATGTAATGTAACCAAGGCAACTTTCGAAAAAAATAAAGCATGTGAGTAATCTCAATAACCATAAAATGAGTAAATCTATCTGTATACTTCATCAAGAAAAAATCCTAAAAACTTAAATATCTTAGATCTCTCTGATACTATATATTTCATTGGATAAAAGTCCACAACAGGTTGGCAGCTTTATGAATTTATCTCTTTCTTTTATTATCCCAAATACAATTCTAAAATTTGTCCACCCATCTCACAAACAATCTCAAATGTTCATTTTACATATATATTATTAATCATTTCAGATAGTTGATCAACATTATCAATCCTTCCCTCGCAGTACAAGAGCATTACACCAACATTGTCCATTACATTTTCATCATAGGTGATGCATAACTCGTATGAAATAATACCAAGCACAATAACAATCCCATCACACATAAATGACATAATATTCACCAATATTTTAAGTTAAAATATGTGCCATATTGATGAATAAATTACTAGCTAAATTTTCTTCAGTAAAAAAAATCAAACCCAAAGACATACATCTAACAAGCCTGGCAAAACAACATATCATTACTCATATTACATGAACTAAATCCAAGTTTAATTATAACCTCGGGAGAACATTCTCACAACTAGGTAAGAGGGCAAATTACATCATATATAATTGTTAATGCATGTAGCATTCTTACAAACTGCGTGGTCCTTGTTCGCCATGGCAATGCAAGGATAAAATGAACAGTGAAACTCATTTATTTATACATGTTCACAGTGACATAAACAAGGCTAAACAAAACATATTATTAATTTAGTGTGAAGAATAAGATTAATGGATTATTAACTAAGTGTAGAATGAAGAAAGGTAGTGAAAAAATAGCTTTATTGATATGCTTCATGCACATCACAGGATAACATGGTTTAGGTTTTTTGAATTTTTTTTAAACAAAGAGTAATATAAAGGTGATTTAAAAACGTTTTAGAGAAAAACTTGTTTCCCTTTTTCTTCTAAGTTTTTCTCTTCCGGTGGAAAGACCTTAGTGGCTACAAACTGAAAGGTTCATATTAATATATAATAATATATGCTAAATTAACCACCATTACAAGTTTGAAATTATCAATGTCTCGCAGAAACATTGTTTGAAACAACAACAGGCATAATATTGATAATATTGTTGACAACAAGCATAATTTTTATTACTCATTTTTGTACTCATTCCCTAAAACAAATTATCAACTGGTTTTCTTACACAAACCAAATACGGCTATCATAATATCCACCAACCACAAACCAAATGCAGTAATGGAGCTTACAGATTTAAACAAAACAACTAAAAGAAGAACCTAGGGCAGTGGCGATGAAAGCTCTGGACCATAAATTGAGGAGAAAAGAATTCAACTTATAATACTAATGAGAACCTGAAAGTGGCAGTAGTGGCGACGAAACCTCTGGACTGACACTGACAATGAGAACTTACGACAGTTACAATGACTAACACGCGCAGTCATGACCAACGGCGACGATGACGACGACCACAACTATGATGACCTTTCGACAACGACGGCGACAGCAAAAGCAACAACGAGTGGATAGGCCTTTCAACACAAAGACAGGCTTTGGGCGTATACGCGACAAAATGAATCGAATAAGAATGACAATGTTTGGGTTTTAATTTATAATAAAGGTCAACATTGGTTTTTTTTAAGAAAACTGATATTAACTTAGTCATCTTATTTACGAATATGCCACCACATTTTTGTTAACATCAATTTGATTAAAAATTAATGTTAACGAAGCATGTCAAAAACCTATTTTCTAGTAGTGCCAACTGATTAAGAGTTCTATTTTGATGTAGCAAATCACATATCGTGGTGGTGAGATCATGTCTACGGCTCCTCATTCTTTGAAGCACAAAATCTGCTCTTCTAATTTCAAAATTTACACAAAAACATTAAAAACTATATTTTTTTAGTTTCTAAAACCATTTTACATACTTATTTAACAAAAAAAAATTATGAACAAAATTTATTAAGAAAAAATAGGATAATTGCTCACAAAATATGATGTGAAATGAAATTATTAGACCTATAACTTCATACACATATCAAATAATTTTGTGACACATGTGAAAATAATAAGAATACCCACAATAACCAAGAGGAGGGGTGAATTGGTTAAAACTTGATCTTTTAAAAATTCTTTATAAAATTGGAGTAAGGATCTTAATCACTTTTAAACCAAGAATGTTTTTAATCAATCAAACCACTCAGCTCAAGAAATCAATAGCTCAAAAACAGAACTTGTTGAGTAATGATAAAAATATCAAGAACAAATGAACAAGATGACTAATAGAGATTAAGGAATAGAAATTCAACACAAGAATTTATACTAGTTCACTTCTCAAGAGAAGCTACATCCAGTTTCTTCTAATCAACACTAGATTAGAGTTCCACTATTATAAATTTAAGTTCTTACAAGCTTTATTACAAACACTTTTTATCAACTCTAGATAAAGAAAAGAAATCTAAAACCCTATTAGACTTCTAGTGAACAAGAACCAGAGAACACTACTTTGTTCTTCCCTAGAGAACACTACTCTAGTACAAGCTTCAAAGAACAATTTACAACAGCACCAAATAACAAAAATTGCAAAAACAAATTTACACCCAAAGAGAATGGAGAGAAACAACCTGATGATCCAATAAATATGAATGCATGTGTGTTACCAATCAGAGTTGAATGAACAAAGTGAATTTCAGAACATGCTCTCCTATTCTTCTTTGAAAACTCTTGCCCAAGAAATCATTCAATACCCATGAAGATTAAAGAGTGAGGCAAGAAGTTAGTTAACCCAGAAAATCACTTTCTAACTTTGTGAAGGCTTGTGTGTATTCAGAAAATTCGAAGTATTCAAGTTAAATTTCAAGCCAAGCCTTACTCCTATTTACAACAGGATTTTGTAACTAACTGTAATCGATTAAACGCGCCAAATAATCGATTAAAAAGCCTTGTGTAATCGATTAAATTGTCACTTAATCAATTAAAGTGTTCATGCTGATTTCTGGGTTTGAACAACGAACAAAATAATCGATTAAAACGAGTTGTAATCGATTAAAGCAGTAAACCATGTATTTCTGAAAAGCCTTGTGTAATCGATTACAGGAAATGGTAATCGATTAAATCAGTGAAACAAGATTTTCTAAAAACCTTATGTAATCGATTACAAGAAATGGTAATCGATTAAAGCAGTGAAGCATGTTTTTCTCTTGACATTGTGTAATCGATTACAATCAATGGTAATCGATTAAATTTTTCTTCAATGTTTTTCTGGATTTAAAATTAAAGCAAATAATCGATTAAACCATAGTGTAATCGATTAAACCGATGAGATTTACATTCTTCCAAAAAACATGGCCTATTTAGTTCTTTTTCAAAAATTGCTTTAGTTCTTTGATGAAAGCATTTAAGCATGTAAATGATTAAGTGCATGCAATGCAAGGAACAATAGATTAGCCTCTTTATACACTTCAATTTGAATTACATTCTTCAAGGCATGTGAAAATCTCAAAAAAATCTTCCAAGTCCTAAAGCTTCAAACTTCAAGTTGCTCCCCCTATATCCAACAACATGAATGCTAAGTGATGGACATAATAGCCAACAACGAAGCGAAAAAGTATGCATTGCTCAGGGATGTGTTCCTAGTGGTGAGCAAATTACTTGAATCCTAAACTTATGAATTTAGAACTATGCACAATATTTTGGAGTACTTTGTCATTTTTCCCGCTTTGTTTATTTTTCTCTATTTTTGTGTGTTTAGTGTAAGAGAAAGACATGAATTTTGGATCTTGAAAGTTCTCTAATGGAGTTTTTCTCTAGGAATGCATATGGAAGCTTCATGAATTGCATTCATCCATCATTTTCTTGCTTCTATCTTGTGCTAATGTCTTAATTTCATTTTGGGCCATTTTGTTGGGATTGATACTCATTTATGAACTTTGTCATTCATTCAATTGCATCTTATTTTCTCATGTTGCAATCAATCTTACTTCTATATGCTTAATGTCATTATATGAGAGAAATCAATTAACTCATCTTAGTTGTTAGAGTCATTTATGTTAGTGTCATTTAGAATAAAAAGGATTTCAGTATGTATATGGGCTTGGTCTAAGTGCTTGTATAGACTTAACCTAGTAATATAAATATGAGGGTACTTACATTGTAGAACACCGATTACAGTTTACTCATATGCCTTTCTCACACTATCGCTCTCTCTTTCTCTCTCTACATAGTTTCAAAGACTTAAGTATGGTTTAGCCCTGCCATAAGCAATCTTCTTTTGCAATTGTGTCAACCAAGACTTTTGGGGGTTTGAAAAATTTTTCGGTGGCCAAGACATGTGCAAATAGTGAGGATTAGACAAATTTTGTTTTTTAGGGTTTTTTTCATTGTAACCTTAAAAGTCCTTTTTTTGCAGTAGATGGCTCGCGTTTATAGGATAGAGTGGGGTTTTTAGGTGGGATTAAAGCCTAATTGGTTATGTGGTTGTTCAAACCTTTTGTTTTTTTGTGAAATTCATCTATGGGAAATTCTATAATTTGAATTAGATTTATGCTATTTTGTAAAAAAAAAAAAATCCAAATTGAATAAGAGAAAGTTGATGGACTACTTCTTGGAGTTTAAGAAGTACCTAAAGAATTGACTTCTCTCTCCTCACTTGATGGTGACCCAACACAAGAATCTTATAGCCCTGAGTTAGCTTTCTAATTCTTAGAGTAGTACAGTGTATATAATATAATAGTCCCACATCTTGTATATGATATATTAGTCTTTGTACTTGTTAATATAAATATATTCCCTGTGTGCTCATATTAGACACACAATTATTCAATCTCAAGTTGGTACCAGAGCTCTTTGTTTTGCGAACTTTCACTTTCGCTAAAACCCTAAGCCCACTGCTTAGGTGTGTCAAAACCTTAAGCCCACTGCTTGGGTCTCCTTTATGTGTGTCTCTCCGACTTATTTCTACCACCATCACCAGATACACTATTTACATTGTCGGAGTCACTATTCACTCCGTCAGAAACACTATTCACACTATCGGAAGTACTGTTCACGTTGCCGTAAACATTGTTCATTTTGTCTACTCCTTCCAGATTTGCAAGTTTTTTGTATTTATTGCATTCATAATAGCAGCCTCATCTCCGGCCAAAAGTTCCTCAGTTATCATCTACACTAATGTTGGGTCCATTTCCTTCTCAAAACTAAAGGGTTCTGTTAACTACAAGAATTGAGCCACCTTTGTTCGTGTCTGGTTCTTTGGACAGGGGCATGGGCAACATCTCACAGTTCAATCTATTGATGTTCCTAAGGAAGAAAAATCTGATTAGGAAAAGGTTGACATTTAACTTCTAACCATTATTTGGCAGTCTATTGGTCCAATCATTCTAGACATTTTCTATCCTTTAAAGAATACCAAGGTTCAACATGTTCAATTGAAGTTTGGCATGATCAAAGCCAAAATGGGGGAGATTGTTAGATACAGGGGGAGCTTGAAAAGGATCAAGACGCATGCTGACACTCCTTGTCTTGGATGAGTTTTATCTTTTACATGTCATTCAATTGAAGACATATGTAATCTTTGGATGTATGAGAGTTTCATCCTATGATCCATTGCATTGCATAAACATCATTGATTGGCTTGCATTCATGGTTTTATAAAAGCACATGTCTTAAGTTTAAGTTTTCATGATTGCATAAAAGCTAAGTGCTCATGGTTTAAGTTTTTGGGAAAACCTATTTTGCACTTCCTTAATCGATTACCACAATTTGGTAATCTATTAGTTGAGCAATGAAGAACAAAATAATCGATTACTCTTTACAAACACAGAACAAGTCCTGACTGTGTTAATCGATTACCATTTATCAGTAATCGATTACTAAACATGTTTTTGAAAATAAGAATTGTAACATCCCAAAAATTTGATTATGTCGATTATAGATACAAAGAGAAATTACAAAAATGTTTGAAAACGATTGATCATATTACCCTTTCCTTGAAGAGGAAATTACCAAAATACCCTTAGATATTTTGGTTAGATATTTTGAAGTGGAAATGACAAAAATGCCCCTGGAGTAAGTGGCAAATTACCAAAATGCCCCTGGATATTTTGATTAGATATTTTGTAGAGAAATCTCTAGAGTCTATTATTCAATATTATCTTTTAGGTAGAAGAGTTCAAATTGAACTTTACTTCCTCTTAGTGAATGTCATGTGTGAAGCTATCTTTAAATTGAATTCTTCTTCTTCATAAAAGGTGACATGTGAATATAAGGAAAACCACATAATTTTCTTCTCTTTAAGAAAATGAAAACATGATAAATAGAAAAATATCTTAAGCTTCATAAATTAAAATGATAAGATACAATCATGAAGACTTGAGAAACATCTAGTCACTTGTAAGCCACCATTGATGAAGGGATAAGAAGCCATCATGCTTTGAGAATTATTTATACAAAGTAGCATGAAAGAAAGTAAATTTTCTCCTCCTTCTTTGTTGTCCACGTGAATAAGCTAGAAGAAGGGAGAAACTTCATGAACATGCCAAGTAAGAGGACATTTGGAAGAAAGGTGTCATGCCTTGAAGGACATGTGTACAAAATGGCATGAAGAAAAGAAAAATCTTCTCCTATTTATTGGATGGTCACGTGAAAGATGGAGAACCATGGAGAAGCTTCATGATTTGCCAAGTGGAGGGACACTTGGAAGGAAGAAGGAAGAAGCTTCAAGACCATGACAAGTGGTGGGACACTTGTAAAGGTCATGACAAGTGTAGGGACACTTGTAATGGAAGCATCATGACTTAGGAGATTTTTGTAAATATTCTATTATTTTCCAAACTCTATATAAAGGGGGGCGGGAAGGCCTTAAGTGGAAGTCATTCTCAAGACTTCATCCTACTACACCTTCACGTGAAGCTCTCTCCCATCTCTTTCATTTCACTTTCATCCTTTCATTTTCAAAGCATAAAGAGACCCCACTTCTTTTGAAGAATCACGTGTAGAAGCTAGCCTCTTAGGAAGAGATAGACAAGCCTTTCATTCTTTCAATAACTTGAGGTGAAGCCAAATTCTTGGAGGAATTGGAAGAAAACTTGATTGAGGTAGGTGAAAGTTAGGTTTATTTATCATTTGATTCTTGAGATTATTCGTATGGATGTAAGTTGAATTTTGGACTGTTTTGAAATTTCCATATCTCCCTCTATACTTAACCAAACAAGATTTTTGACCACTCATTTTAAAGCTTAGGATGTCCTCTATGTTTTCCTAAAATATGGGACCAAACTAAGCAGTGAATCATTCCCATAAATTATTTTAGCTCAAGCTGTCCGAAACTGTCCACACCCAAACAGCTTCTGCCATCCATTTTGAAAAATTTATTTCTATCTCATTTCTTATTCAAATTAGGTGTATGATATATGGAATTAAAGATATAAATGTCAACTATAACATATAAAAATTTCAGCTAAAACTAGATTGTTTACTGCTTGCAATCGTGAAAACACTAGGAGATGTTAGTGTGGAATTTTGAGACTGCTGGCAGATTTGAAGTTCTATTTGTAAAATATTATATCTAGAGTTTTATAACTCCAATTGAGGCATGTGATACCTTTTCAGAAAGCTTAGTAAGTCTAGTTTAAATATACCAAAAGATAGGAATTTAATGAATTGTAGATTAGTACACTTTATAGGAAGAACCAAATCATATGTGATGAGAAATCTTGATGTTATGATGAGCTTGAAAAGTGTTATTGCATGATGATGAAATTTTAATATTTTGTGGCATAATTTGCATGAAATGAGTTATGTAGCTTTGCATCTCATTGAGCATGTCATGTGCATTAAGAAAGATAAAAAGAGAAGACCTGAAGGGTGATACGGTTAAGCCGAGCACGACCCTGAGGGAAAGACTAAAGAAAGATAATACCTGAAGGGTGATACAGTTAAGCTGAGCACGACCCTGATGGTACCCAACGGGTGATACGGTTAAGTCGAGCACGATCCTGCGGAAAAGACATATTGACCCAAGGGTGATACAGCTAAGCTGAGCACGACCCTATGGGACCCCAAAGGGTGATACAGTTAAGCTGAGCACGACCCTGCGGGAGCAACCTAAGTCTAGTAATGAGCTCATTGTCTAGTTTAGGGTATTAAAGAGGAGAATAACAAAGGTAAGCTATGCATTGACATGATTGAAAATGATGCTTGCATTTAATGATGAAGTATGAGATTATTTTTAAGTGTTTGTAAATAAAATGAAACTACTTCGGGATTATATGTTTATGAAATTAAAAATCAACTATAATTGTTTACATGTTTTCTTAATAAACCGAAGTAGCTGGAATGATGACGATGACACTCTATGATAAGTAAATTTTCACCTACTGGGAATTCTTTGGAATTCTCACTGTTTTAGTATGTTCCCGTGTCATTCCAGACAAGTAAATCGAAAGGAGGAGCTACAAAGTGAGGACAAGTTGGAAGATTTCTTTTAATGTTGCAGACTTGTAGTATTTTGTTATATGCTTTGTAATATATGGACATTACTATTATTGTAGGGAATATTATTTACAAGTTATTACTAAGTTGTAATTTATTAAAGAGACCAAAAAGTCTCTACAGGCTCAATATAAGCGTAATTTTCTAATATTGAGATAAGTTTTTATTAATCGATTTTGGTTAAAAATTTTACGTTAGAAAAGTTAACATCTTCTGGTTACGTATTATGACCTAGGCATAATATAGTAATTGGAAGGATGTTACAAGAATCCCTGTAGTAATCGATTACATAAAGGATTAATCGATTACTTTGTTCATGTATCTTTTCCAGAAAGCTCAATAACACTTTAATCGATTAAATGATTGCTTAATCGATTATATGAGTGTAAATAATCAATTACATGAACGATTTAATCGATTACATTCAGTTACAACAGTTTTCTATAAAAAGTTATTGGGTCTTTTGATTCTAAAACAAAACATTACAATTCGAGATTTTCATTGTTTCTTAAAAGGCTTCTGAATTGAGAGAAAATACACTGAGTAACAAAGCTCTTGTCCCATAATTCAAGATCTTCATGCTTCATTGATAGAATTCTTTTTGGCAAGATTTCAAAGGAGTTTCTTGGAGAGCTTGGTCTGAAACTTGCTTTCTTTCAACTTGATTCCTAAGTGGTAAACATTTGCATTCTTTGGATCATCAGATTGTATCTCTCATCTAAACTCTGATTGTAATTCATTTTTACATTTCAACTTGTTAGTTGCTATTACAAAAGGGTTCTTTAAGCTTGTCTAGAGTAGGGTTCTTTAGAGGGAAGAGTAGAGAAGGGTTTCTCTATGTCTTGATCATTAAAAGTCTAAAGGGTGTTTAGATTTCAGTTCTTTATCTAGGATTGATAAATATGATATTTTGTAAGCTTGTAAAGAACATATTTTGTTGATAGAGGAACTCTAACCAAGGTTTGGTTAGAAGAAACTAGATGTAGCTTCTCTTGTTGAGGGGTGAAATAGTATAGTTCTTTTTGTTGATTACTTTCTCTTAATCTCATCTTTTTGTCATTGACTGCTAGTCTTTTGGATAATCTTTTCAAGATTAATAGATAAATAATTTCTACTATTGCTTTCTGTGAAGGATGAGTCTTGATTGACTGAAAGTTTCTTTTTCAAAAGGGTGTCTTTATGATACGATCCTAAATCCGTTGCATGTTTTCAAGAAATTTTTAAAGACCCTGTTTTAACCAATTCACCCGCCCCCTCTTGGTTAATTGTGTGTGTTTATATTGTTATCAATTGGTATCAGGAGCAGGTTCTTGAGTGTTATTCAAGATCACTATCTTTTTTAAAGAAAATGAATACCACACAAATTACCTTCAAAGATGGTGCCTCCCTCAATCGTCCTTTGATGTTTGAAGGAGAGCATTTTAGTTTTTTGGAAAAATAGAATGCAGATTTTCATTCAATCAAATGACCTCGGTGCTTGGAATGCAATAGAAAAAGGTCCTTTGATTCCTTTAAAAATTGTTAATAATGAAATGGTTCCCAAGGAGTGGGATGGGATGACAGATGCAAAAAAGAAAGTTGTTCAATATGATTTTAAAGTTAAGAACATGATTACTTATGCACTTTCTTCTGACAAATTTTTTAGAACTATTAGGTGTAAAAGCGCAAAGGAGATGTGGGAGATGTTGGAAGTCACTCATGAAGGGACAGATGAAGTTAGAAAACCAAGGAAGCATGCCTTGATTCATGAGTATGAAAATGTTCAAGATGAACATCACAGAAAACATATCTAAGATCCAAATAAGATTCACTCACATTGTAAATCATCTTCTTGGTCTTGGGAAGATATTTGATGTTGAAGAGTTAAACATTAAAATCCTAAAGTGTCTTACAAGACCATGACAACCAAAGGTGACAACAATCAAGGAATCAAAAGATCTTTCCAAGATGTCCATGGCTGCACTATATGGTAAGCTTCTTGAGTATGAATTAGAAATGTCACAACTAACACAAGCAAAAGATGCAGATAAGAAACAAAAGAGCATAGCCTTGAAAGCTGCATCATCTAATGTGAAAAAAGAAGAAGACTCAAGCGAAGATGAAAGTGATGAACACATGAACCTAATAGTAAAAAAATTCAGCAAGTTCATGAAGAAGAACAAGAACAGGAAGTTGTCAAAGTTCAACAAAAGAAATGACAATAACAACAACACCAACTTCACCTACGTCGAATGTGGTAAGCAAGGCCACATTAAATCTGAATGTCCGATTTTCTTGAAGAAGCAATTAGGTGAAAAGAAGGCAAAGAAAGCTTACATAGAATGGGAAGACAATGCCTCAACAACTTCTGAATCATCAAGTGAGAATTAAGAAGCTAATGTATGTTTCACTTCCACAATTAGTGAAGATAAAGAATTCTCAAGTGTTGAATCAAAGGTAAATCCTGAATTCAATCAAATTGTTGATGCTTTCCATGAAATGCATGAGGCTAGAAAACTTGCAACCTCCAACAATAGGCTGAAAAGTAACCTTAAATGGCATGTTACCAAACTTGCAACAATGCAATCTGAGATTTGTAACTTGAAGAAAGCAAATGAAAAACTTGTTTCAAGCAACAAAGCAAATGGGTGTGTATGTACCTCTTCTTCTTCAAATGTAGATAAATGCAAGATTTTACAAAAAGAGTTTGATGATTTCAAAAGAACCAATCTAAAAAATATATGGTATTGCTAACAGAAAACTCTTACCTGGTTGATCTTTTAAAAAAGATTTATAGAGGGATATGCACATTAGATCAAATGCTAAGTGTACCAAAGTATGTTGGAGATACTTCCGGTTTGGGTTAGAAATATGGAGCAAAACCTTTTGTGAAAACCAAGTTTGTACCATTAAAGTAGAAGAATCAAATAAGCTTTTCAAAAACAAAGTATAATCAAATGAATCATTTTGAAATAGCATAAAAATCTGTAACTTGCAATTACTGCATGAATAAAGGTCATACATCTCATAGGTGTTATGCAAGAAGGTTCTATGTGCCTAATGGAGAATACATTTGGGTTCCAAAGAAAAAGAGAAAAATAGCTAACCCCTATGGACCCAACCTAAATTGGGTACTGTTCTTTGCCACTTAATTTGAATGTTGCAGGTGTGTCTTACAGCAAAATCATGGTACCTTGACAGTGGATGCTCTAGACACATGACAGGTGACATGTCCATGCTTACAAATTTGACTCTAAAAGATGAAGGATTTGTCACTTATGGCGACAACAATAAAGGAAAGATAGTTGGAGAAGGAAACATAGGAGACAACTTTAAAACCAAGATCAGAAATGTTCTCTATGTGGAAGGTTTAAAGCACAATCTCTTAAGCATAAGCCAACTATGTGATAAAGGATTCAATGTTTCCTTCAATGAAAATTGTTGTTTGATATGTGATGGTCAATCCGGTGAGGTTATCCATGTAGGTAAAAGAAAAGGTAATATCTACTTACTCTCTAAAACATGCATTCATTCACAACACTAATTGCCTAGTAAGTAAAGTAGATGAATCTTGGCTATGGCATAGGAGAGCTAGTCACATTAACATGCATCACATGAACAAGCTTATTAGAAAAGACTTAGTCATTGGCTTACCTAAAGTAAAGTTTGAAAAGGACAAACTATGTGATGCTTGTCAAAAAGGGAAACAAACCAAGATTTCTTTTCAAAATAAAAATGTTGTTTCTACCTCAAGACCCCTTGAATTGCTTCATATGGATTTGTTTGGTCCTTCTAGAACTATTAGCTTAGGAGGAAATTACCATGGGCATGTTATAGTTTATGACTATTCTAGATTCACATGGACTTTGTTTATAAGATCTAAGAGTGATGTTTTCATTGCATTCAGAAAATTGGCCAAGCTCATTCAAAATGAAAAAGGATGCAAAATTATCTCAATAAGAAGTGATCATGGTGGTGAATTCCAAAATGAGTATTTTGAAAAGTTTGGTGAAGAAAATGGAATCAACCACAATTTTTCAGCTCCAAGAACACCTCAGCAAAATGGTGTTGTGGAGAGGAAAAATAGATCCCTTGAAGAAGGAGCTAGAACTCTTCTTAATAAGACAAATTTGCCTAAACATTTTTGGGTTGATGTTGTGAGTACTGTTTGCTATCCTTTGAATAGATTACTTATAAGGCCTATTTTAAAGAAAACTCCTTATGAACTATACAAAGGTAGAAAACCAAACATTTCTCACCTAAGAGCATTTGACTGCAAATGTTTTGTTTTAAATAATGGAAAAGAGTCACTTGGCAAGTTTGATTCAAAGGCTGATGAAGCCATCTTTCTTGGATATTCATTACAAAGCAAAACATATAAAGTCTTCAATAAAAGGACTTTATGCATGGAAGAATCAGTTCATGTTATTTGTGATGAATTTAACTCCTCTAAAGAGAGAAAAAAATGTGAAAATGATGCAGGTCCTTTAGAAGAGTATATACAACTCAATGGATCAAATGAAAAGGAAAAGGAAGAACTAAATGTAGAAATGGAACAATCAACACCTATCCAAAAGCCTAAGGATTGGAGAACTACAAGAGATCTCTCCCTTGATAGCATAATTGGTGAAGTCACTAAGGGAGTATTTACTAGATCCTCACTAAGAAATCTCTGTTGTGATATGGATTTTGTTTCACAAATTGAACCTAAGAGCATTGACTGAGCTTTACTTGATGAACATTGGATGTTTTCCATGCATGATGAACTTAATTAGTTCAAGAGAAATGAAGTTTGGGAACTAGTTCCTAGACCTTTATTCTCACAAGTCTATTGGCACCAAGTTGGCTTTTAGGAACAAACTTGATGAAAATGGCATCATAGTCAGGAACAAAGCTAGATTGGTTGTAAAAGGTTACAACCAAGAGGAAGGCATAGAATATGAAGAGACCTATGCTCCAATAGCAAGGTTAGAGGCCATTAGGTTACTACTTGCATATGCATGTTTAATGGATTTTAAACTGTTTCAAATGGGTGTAAAGAGTGCTTTTCTAAATGGATATAGTGAGGGGGAAATCTATGTTGACCAACCTCCTGGCTTTGTTGATTTCAAATATCCAAACCATGATATTAATCTAAAGAAAGCTCTTTATGGATTGAAGCAAGCTCCTAGGTCTTGGTATGAAAGATTGAGCAACTTCTTGCTTAGCCAATTCTTCATAAGAGGACAAGTTGACAAAACCTTGTTCATCAAGAAGCATGACAATGATATCCTATGGAAACCTCAACTTACCTTGATTCAGATCAAAAAGGTAAGAGGGTTGATGAGTCAAAATATAGAGGGATGGTTGGATCTTTATTGTACTTGACTGCAAGTAGACCAGATATAATGTTGAGTGTGTGCTTGTGTGCAAGATATCAAGCTAATCCAAAGGAGTCACACCTCACAGCAGTCAAGAGAATCATCAAATACCTTAAATCAACTCCAAAAGTTGGTCTTTGGTATGCCAAAGGTGCATCACTGAATTTAATTGGCTACTCAGATTCTGATTTTCCAGGATGCAAACTTGATAGGAAAAGCACTAGTGGAACATGCCACTTGTTGGGAAACTCACTAATCTCATGGCATTGTAATTCAACAGTAGAAATTGAATACAGAGCAGCTAGAAGTTGATGTGCACAAAGTTTGTGGCTTAAGCAACAACTTCAAGACTTTGGTGTGGAAGTGAATGAAATTCCCCTACTGTGCTACAACACTAGTGCAATAAAGCTATCAAAGAATCCATTCATGCACTCAAGGACAAAACACATAGAGATCAGACATCACTTTCTCAGGGATCACATCTAAAAGGGTAACATCAAAATTGAGTATATTGATACTAATAATCAATTGGCTAATATATTTACCAAACCCTTATCTAGAGATAGATTCTATGATCTTAGGAACATGTTAGGTATTCTTGATGAATCTAATATATGCTAGCATGCTTATAATGTGCCTGACTACATGATATACCATTTAAATTGGCTATTCATCACATATGCTTAAAATTCAAAATCCTAATGAAAAACATTGTTCACTCTGCATAATTGTCTTCTTTAATCAATTACTATGCGTTTTAATAGATTATTTGAGGTTTAGAGACAAATTTAGAGCCAAAAATTCATTGGAGTAATCGATTACAGTGCGAAATAATTGATTACTTGGTACTTTCAATGTATTTCAAAATGAAAACCTCCCTGAAGTAATTGATTACACTAACAAATTAATCGATTACCTGCTGCTGAAAGCTATTTCTGAAATAGAAACTCTCTGGAGTAATTGATTACCTAATGATTAAGAGTTGCTTCTATGTTAAAAATCAACTGGAGTAATCAATTATACTATCATATGAATCAATTACGCTTTGTTCAGAAACAAACTTTGCCTTGAAATAATCAATTACCAGGCTTATGTAATTGATTATCTATGGCGTTTCTGCAAAAATTCCATAATTTTCAAAAATCTAAACTGCATATCTTATCTTAAATTCGAAATTCAAATTTGTTTTGAGCATTAAAACCTCTTGAAACCCGAAATAGTTGTTGTAAAAGTCTGAAATTCAAATTTAACCTTCAAAAACTCTATAAATACAGATTATCAATGGTGAATCACTTCACACCTAAAATTCATTCTTTCTTAAGCTACACAGAATCATTTTTTTTGTTGTGTCTTTTCTTCTCTGTCATTCTTTTCTTCAACCCGAACACTATGTCCAATCCATCGGCACCCAAAAGAACCAAAACCAGCAAAAGGAAGGCCGGAGAATCCTCAATGCTACTGTGAAAAGGCTCAATGCCTGGTTGATGTATGTCTAAACCCATTAGACATTGATTTCCCAAATCTACATTACATTGAAACCCATTCTTCAATTTCTTTCAAGAACACAAGCTAGATTCAATTTCACGTGCAGCCCAAGGCTGAATTAAAGCTTCAAAGTGCAGCAATGGAAGATAGAATAAGGATAGAGATGAATGTTGGTTTCAAAGAAGTCACTTGAAGAATGGACAAGAGATCAAGCTTGGTTTTTGAACTTTCAACATGCCTTGAAGACTTGAAGATTAATTTGTGATAAATTGTAAAAGGAAGAAGCATTTCTGGTGATCCAAGTGCATTACATTCATAACATTCATTTAGAATTATAGAATAATCGATTATTTAGTTCGTTGCCCATACCCAAAATTTTGTTAAACAAATTAATTGATTACATATGATAAATAATCGATTACTGACAGTTGTAAATGTTTGTTATAAATAGAACCCTTGTTGTGCTTGATAAGTAACTTGTCAATTTCAAATTCTGAGCTAACATAAAGCATTCTAAATACTTTCTTGGGGATTTCTGGGTTCTGGGAGTTCTTGCTTACATTAAAACATCTATGGGTTATTGATTGATTCTTGAAGCAAGAAGGTTCTTTTCAAAGCTTAAGGAATGAGTGGTTCTGAGTCTTGTGTTGATCTTTAAACCTTATTCATTCATTCATATGCATCATCATTCACTGGATCATCAGGTGATTTCTTTCCTTAGCTTTGAGGTTGTACTCTGTTTTGAATTGTAATTGAATTTCTATTGTAATTGAGTTTCTTGCATGTAATCTAGAGATAGGGTTTCTCTAGGGGTGTGCTGAGTGGATTCTCAGTGGGTTGGTCTCTAAGAACCTAATAGTATTTTAGGTTTTTGAACTTTATCTAGGATTGATAAAGAGAGACTTTGTAATTACTTGTAAGACAGAAAATTGCAATAGTGGAACTCCATTCTAGTGTTGAGTGGAAGAAAACTGGATGTAGCTTCATAGTGTTTAAAGTGAACCAGTATAAATCTTTTGAGTCTTGTGTTTAAATTCGTGCTTGCTTACTTTCCATATATATATTGATTGTCTTGCCTTGCTTATCAATTTAATTTTGAACAATTGCATACCTTGGGCTGAGCTTTTGATTGAATAAGAATTCTTGGTTTCAAAAGTGATAAAGATCCTAAGGGAAACTCTGATTTTGTTAAAAGAATTTTTAATTTACCAAGCCTAACCAATTCACCCCCCCTCTTGGTTAAGTGTGAAGTGTTCCTATCTTTTACAATTGGCATCAAGAGCTGGTTCTTGTAAGTTACTCAAGATCACCTTTCAAAAATGAATACTTGACAAATAACCTTTAAAGAAGGTGCTTCTTTAAATAGACCTCCTTTGTTTGAAGGGGAGAATTTCAGTTTTTGGAAAAATAGAATGAAGATCTTTATTCAATCTAATGATCCAGGAGCATGGAATGCAATTGAAAAGGGACCTAGGGTACCCATCAAAGTTGTTGATAATAACATGATTCCCAAAGACTGGGATGAGATGAATGATGAAGAAAAGAGGATTGCTCAATATGATTTTAAAGCAAAGAATATGATAACTTCTGCTCTTTCTTCTAATGAATTTTTTAGGACAGTTAGATGTACAAGTGCCAAGGAGATATGGGAGATGCTTGAGATCAGAACTGAAGAAGTGAGGAGATCAAGAAAGCACTCCTTGATACATGAATATGAAATGTTCAAAATGAACCAAAATGAAAGCATCTCTCAACTTCAAACAAGATTCACACGCATAGTGAATCATCTTTTGGGACTTGGAAAGACCTTTGATGTTGAGGAATTGAACATCAAAATCTTAAAATGTCTCACTAGAGCATGGCAACCAAAAGTGACAGCCATCAAGGAATCCAAAGACCTTTCACAAATGACCATGGCTGCTCTCTTTGGTAAGTTACTTGAGTATGAATTAGAATTATCTCAACTAACCTTTGGTGAAGATGCAGATAGAAAAGGCAAAGGAATTGCACTAAAGGCTGCAGCACCTAAGGTGGAAAAAGAAGAAAACTCAAGTGATGAGGAAGATGAAGAAAGCATGAACTTAAATGTGAAAAAGCTCAACAAGTTTCTAAAGAAGAATAAGGGCAAAAGATTCATAAGAAACAACAAGAGCAATACCAACAACAACACTATCAACATCAAGAAGATTGACAACAACTTCACATGTTTTGAATGTGGCAAACCTGGCCATATAAAGTCAGAATGTTCAATCTACTTGAAGAAGCAACAAAGTGACAGCAAAGGCAAGAGGGAAGCAAAATCAAGAAGAGCCTATATTGCTTGGGAGGACAATGCTTCTACAACTTCTGAATCCTCCACTGAATCAGAGGAAGCCAACATGTGTCTTACCTCAATTATTAATGAAGAGAATGATGATCTCTTAGGAGAAGAAGATGAGGTAACCTCTGAACTTGATCAAGATATTTTTGCTTTCCAAGAGATGTATAAAGAGGCTGAAAAGCTAGCTAAATCCAACAAAAAACTCAAGAAAAATATTGAGAATCATCTTTCAAAAATAATGGAATTACAAACTGAAGTTTGTAACTTGAAGCAAGAAAATGAAAAGCTTACTTCAAGCTACAAATCAAGTGGTTGTATTTGTGCCTCTTCCTCTATAACTATTGACAAATATGAAATGCTGGAAAAAGTTTTTGATGAGTGTAGATTTAATCAAGAAGAAAAATATATGCAGATTGTTTCAAAGAACAATAAGTTAATTGAGATCTTGGAAAAACTCAATAAAGGAAAATGTGATTTAGATGAAATGTTGAGTGCTCAAAAATAGTTTGGTGACACTTCTGGATTAGGGTACAAAAAGAGTTTTAAAAAATGTTCAAAAGACAACATTTGTACTCCCAAAACAGAAGAAAAAGAAGAAACCAAGATTCAATCAAAACAAGTTCTTTGGAAACTCATATAAGGCTGTTGTTTGTCATTATTGTATGGAGAGAGGACATACATCTTACCAATGTTTTGCAAGAAGATTCTATGTACCAAATGGTGAGTGTATTTGGGTGGAAAAGAGAAAGCAAGCAACTAACCCCTATGGACCCAACCTCAAATGGGTACCTTCTACTATGAAGTGATTTGTTATTTTTTGTAGGTGTGTCTTAGAGCAAGCTCTTCTTTATGGTATCTTGATAGTGGCTGCTCAAGACATATGACCGGTGACAAGTCCTTACTCAAAAATCTAATACTTAAGGATAGGGGCTATGTTACTTATGAAGATAACAACAAAGAAAAGATCATAGGAGAAGGAAACATTGGTGTAAGCTTGAACAGAAAAATAAGCAATGTATTCTATGTTGAAGGCTTGAAGCATAACCTACTAAGCATAAGTCAACTATGTGACAAAGGTTTTAAGATTTCTTTCAATCAAGATTGCTGCATGATATGTGATGGTAAAAGTGGAGAAGTAATCCACATTGGCAAAAGAAAAGGTAACATTTATTTGCTTTCTATTGACCATGCATTATTTCACAAGACTTCATGCTTAATGAGTAAGTTAGATGAAACTTGGTTGTGGCATAGGAGAGCTAGCCATATTAACATGCACCATATGAATAAACTCATTAAAAAGGACTTAGTAATTGGTCTTCCAAAACTCAAATTTGAAAAGGACAAACTATGTGATGCATGTCAAAAGGGGAAACAAACCAAAATCTCTTTTCAAAGTAAAAACATTGTTTCCACCTCAAGACCACTTGAATTGCTACATATTGATTTGTTTGGTCCTTCTAGAACCATGAGTTTGGGCGGTAATTACTATGGACTTGTTATTGTTGATGACTACTCTAGATTTACTTGGACTTTGTTTTTGAAATCCAAGAGTGATGCTTTTCATTCCTTTAGAAAGTTAGCCAAACTAGTTCAAAATGAGAAAGGTTATAAAATTATCTCAATTAGAAGTGACCATGGTGGAGAATTCCAAAATGAGCATTTTGAAAAATTCTGTGAAGAAAATGGAATTAACCATAATTTTTCAGCTCCAAGAACACCTCAACAAAATGGTGTTGTGGAGAAGAAAAATAGATCACTTGAAGAAGGTGCAAGAACACTTCTAAATGAGACAAATTTACCAAAGTATTTTTGGGCAGATGCAGTAAGTACTGTTTGTTATACTTTAAATAGACTACTCATAAGACCTATCTTGAAGAAAACACCTTATGAGTTGTATAAAGGAAGGAAGCCCAACATTTCTCATTTAAGAACCTTTGGTTGCAAGTGTTTTGTTTTGAATAATGGAAAAGAATCACTAGGAAAGTTTGATGCAAAGGCTGATGAAGCCATATTTCTTGGATATTCATTACAAAGCAAAGCATATAGAGTTTTCAATAAAAGAACCATGTGCATGGAAGAATCTGTTCATGTAATTTGTGATGAATCTAACCATTCAAAAGGAGAAAAAGATTGTGATGTAGATGCAGGTCAAATGGAAGAAAATGTCCAGCTAGAGAAATTATCTATCAATGAGAAAGATGAATCAAGTGTTGAAGCAATTCCATCAACTTCCAATCAAGAGCCAAAAGAGTGGAGAACTACAAAAGACCTCTCACTAGACAACATCATTGGAGAAGTGTCAAAGGGAGTTTCTACTAGATCTTCTCTTAGAAATTTATGTTGGGATATGGCTTTTGTTTCTCAAATTGAACCTAAAGATATTAATCATGCCTTACAAGATGAACATTGGATGCATGCCATGCATGAAGAACTAAACCAGTTTAAAAGAAATGAAGTTTGGGAACTTGTTCCTAAACCATTATCAATTAAGCCTATTGGGGCAAAATGGGTTTTTAGAAATAAGCTTGATGAAAGTAGAATCATAGTAAGAAACAAGGCTAGATTGGTTGCTAAAGGTTACAACCAAGAGGAAGGCATTGACTATGAAGAAACTTTTGCTCCAGTTGCAAGATTGGAAGCAATTAGACTACTACTTGCATATGCATGCTTAATGGATTTCAAACTTTATCAAATGGATGTCAAAAGTGCCTTTTTAAATGGTTACATAGAGGAGGACATATATGTTGAACAACCTCCAGGTTTTTCAGATTTTAAACATCCTACTTATGTCTTTAAACTTAAAAAGGCCCTCTATGGTTTAAAACAAGCTCCAAGATCATGGTATGAAAGATTAAGTAAGTTCTTACTTGATCAATCTTTTGTAAGGGGCAGTGTTGATAAAACCTTGTTCATTATGAGGCATGACAATAATATCCTATTGGTTCAAATATATGTCGATGACATTATCTTTGGTTCAACTAACCAAATGCTTTGTAAAGAATTCTCTGCAGCTATGCAAAATGAGTTTGAGATGTCTATGATGGATGAGTTAACCTTCTTTCTAGGACTTCAAATTAAACAAATGAAGAAGGGAACCTTCATAAGTCAATCAAAGTACTGCCTTGAAGTCATCAAGAAGTTTGAAATGGAGAAAAGCAAAGATGCTACAACTCCAATGGCAACCTCAACATACCTTGATTCAGATGAAAGAGGGAAGAAGGTGGATGAATCCAAATTTAGAGGAATGATTGGTTCCTTACTTTATTTGATAGCTAGTAGACCAGATATTATGCTAAGTGTTTGCTTGTGTGCAAGATACCAAGCAAATCCAAAAAAGTCACACCTTACAGCAGTCAAAAGAATCATCAAATACCTCAAGGCAACACCCAAAGTTGGGTTGTGGTATCCTAAGGGGGCACCAATAAGTATTATTGGATTTTCTTATTCTGATTTTGCAGGATGTAAACTTGATAGAAAAAGCACAAGTGAAACTTGTCATCTTCTTGGAAGCTCTCTCATTTCATGGCATTGCAAGAAACAAGCTTGTGTGGCTTTGTCAACTGCTGAGGCTGAATATATCTCAGCTGGGAGTTGCTGTACACAAAGCCTATGGCTCAAACAACAAATGCAAGATTATGGAGTTGATCTTAAAGAGATTCCACTACTTTGTGACAACACAAGTGCAATAAACATCTCAAAGAATCCTGTCATGCACTCAAGGATCAAGCACATTGAAATTAGACATCATTTCTTAAGAGATCATG
The DNA here is from genome assembly GCA_013407115.1 of Glycine latifolia. NCBI lineage: Eukaryota > Viridiplantae > Streptophyta > Magnoliopsida > Fabales > Fabaceae > Glycine > Glycine latifolia. The sequence continues at coordinate 25,219,411 of CM023941.1, forward strand.
TGCAGAAAGGTAACATCAAGGTTGAATTCATTGATACTCATAATCAACTTGCTGACATTTTTACTAAACCATTGCCAAAGGATAGATTTTATGCACTTAGAAACATGCTAGGCATTCTTGATGAACATAATCTATGCTAGGTTGTTTAAATGTATGTTTTTCACAAATATTTGAGGCCTCACATATGCTTTTACTCTTAAATAATTGAAATTCATAAAAGCTGCTTAAAATGCTCTGTTCTTTATTATTTTTACAGTAGTAATCGATTACACCACGGGTTAATCGATTAAATTCATTAAAATCCACATTCTATGTGCAAGTTGTACTCCAGTAATCAATTACACTAATCTGGTAATCGATTATTATGCATATAAGAACCCTTCTCAAAATAAGCAACTCACTGTGATAATCGATTACATATCGAAATAATCGATTACCACTCATAAAATCCATTCCTTAATTTGAGTGTGTCATTGGGATAATCGATTACCACTTATGATAATCGATTAAAATACACAAAATACATCCCTCAGTCTGTGTGACCCACTGGGATAATCGATTACCACTCGGGATAATCGATTACATATGTTCAGATGCTTAAGAAAAATCCCAAATTATCAATTTAATCGATTACATTATCATATAATCGATTACATGTCATCTTCTACCTCTGACTGATAAGAAAATAATCGATTACACTACGGGATAATCGATTACAATGAACAAATTTTGTGTCCTAGATGAGCCAAAATAATCGATTACTTAACGAAATAATCGATTATCTATGCTGTTGTGTGGGTTCTGACAGTTTTTTTTTGGAAATGTAACTGCCCTATCAAATCTAAAACAAATCCAAGGCCAATGAAGTGCCTTAACTGCCACCAACAACTAGTTTTTAAAAAATATGGACGTTAGGAGCCTCAATTTTGCCTATAAATAAGTGCACTGCATCAATTGAAAAACTGCACCTTTCTCTATCTCTCTCTCTGAATTTTCTGAGTTTTCTTAAGCCTCCTTGTGTCCAAACCTTGGCTGAAACCATGTCTAACCCCACACCTAAATGTGCTAGATCTTCCAAGAGGAAAGTAGGAGAATCCTCATCCAACCCACCTCCTCCTCAACCCCAAACAGGCTTGACTTGTGGTTCTCCATAGAGGCTGATAAAATGAACTATTTACAGTTCAATGCCACAAAACCAGTAGCCTCTACAAAATACCTTGAATTGAATTGGTTCATTAGGGAGGGATTCCAGTTTCCTGCTCTCTTTGAAGCCCAAGGGCTTAGGAGATTTTTAGAAATGAAAGGTACCTTCTACCCTGAATTAGTGAAGGTGTTTTACACCTGTGCTAGAGGTTCCATGGATGGGAGTCTTGTTTCCAAAGTCAAGGGTGTGACAATGGAAATGACTCCTGAAATTTGGGAAACAGTGGCTGGGGTAGTGTGTGAGGGGGCAAGGAGATTTGATGAGGAGCCTAATGGGTATAACAAAATGGATACCTATAGGGAAATGTTGCATGATCCACACATGCACATTAGGAACAGGTTAAGCACTGGACCCATGACTGCTGAAAATAGACTCCTCCATTACATAATTTCCTATGTAATTACTCCAAGGGCCACCAATCATGCCCAAGCAACAGATGATGACCTTCAATTGGTCTATGGCCTGAAAAATAACATACCCATGAATTGGGTACTCATCTTTGAAGAAATAATGCTCAAATCCAAAAGGCTGACCAATTACCCTATTCCCTATCCTGTGCTTCTGTCAAGGTTTATTGACCACTTCAACATAGATGTTGAAAATGAAGTGGTTGATAACACCAACTCCTCCAACAGCCTAATCACAGAAAAACACCTCACCAAAATGACCATGAGGAAGACTCCTGCAGGTTGGATAATGGCCAATCAAGCTCCTTATGCTGCTGCTGCTGAAGATGTTAAGGTACAAGAAGTGGTTGATTATGGAGATGAAGGAGAAGGTCATCCTCAACAGCCTTTGCATACTCAATTTGAGTCCTTGATGCTACAAAAAATGGACTCCTTGATCAAGATGCAAGAAGACTTCAAAGCTGAAACTCATGAAGCTTTGGAAGACATTAGGGATAGACTAGATTCAATAGAAACAAATATGAATGATGCTGCTTCTGTTTAATTCTAGGCCTATGTAATTTGCTATTTTTGTTTTTATCCTTTTATGTTTTTTTTAAATTCTGTTTGCTTTAAAATTCCACTATGTAATGGCTCCCTTATGCATCAATATAATGTTTTTATTTCATTTTTCGTTGTGCCTTAAGTGTTTTTGACTTTTAACAAGCCAAATAGGGGGAGAAATGTTTGATTAAAGGGGAGAATTGAATGAAGAATTGTGTTCTGCATAACCCTCTGTTTGCCCTTGTTTTTTGATTCATTTTTGCCCAAAAATTCGAACTAAATGGATGCTGAAATTTAGGGGGAGCTATTGTGTTAAAATGGACTTAATCAATGCATATGACTTATAATTGAATGCTGCTTGAAGCACAAATGCTTTTAACACTTGTCTTGGCAAAGGGATTGAAAGTTTTCAGGTTTTATAAAGCTCAAGTTCTTCCAATTAATTCAACAAATTAACTCCAAGCCTCACTGTTAATCAACTGAAGATTTGGCATGTTTAAAGCCAAAAAGGGGGAGATTGTTGGTTTCAAAGAAGTCACTTGAAGAATGGACAAGAGATCAAGCTTGGTTTTTGACCTTTCAACATGCCTTGAAGACTTGAAGATTAATTTGTGATAAATTGTATAAAGAAGAAGCATTTATGGTGATCCAAGTGCATTGCATTCATATCATTCATTTAGAATTATAGAATTCACAAGGCTTTGATAATTTGATTAAGTGTTTAAATTAAAACAAAGGTTTTTGGAAAAATACTGTTTTCTACCAATAGACTGCAATCGATTACAAAGGCCAAATAAAAAACCATAGCTCACTGCCTTAATCGATTACCAATACCTGTAATCGATTACATTATAAACTTCTGCTTAACTATTTATTATACAATAATCGATTACCAAAATTCGTAATCGATTACATAGTTCATTTGGCTGTTCCTGGTTTCATGAAGTTGTCTGTCTTAATCGATTACAAAAGACAGTAATCGATTACACAGTGCATTTTAAGTTACATTCTGAACTTCAAGTTTTCTAGAACTCATTGTGTTAATCGATTACATGACGGAATAATCAATTATTTAGTTCGTTGCCCATACCCAGAATTTTGTTAAACAAATTAATCGATTACATATGATAAATAATCGATTACTGACAGTTGTAAATGTTTGTTATAAATAGAACGCTTGTTGTGCTTGATAAGTAACTTGTCAATTTCGAATTCTGAGCTAACATAAAGCATTCTAAATACTTTCTTGGGGATTTCTGGGTTCTAGGAGTTCTTGCTTACATTAAAACATCTATGGGTTATTGATTGATTCT
>CM023941.1:25229174-25298638 GCA_013407115.1 Glycine latifolia
TCAAATGACCTCGGTGCTTGGAATGCAATAGAAAAAGGTCCTTTGATTCCTTTAAAAATTGTTAATAATGAAATGGTTCCCAAGGAGTGGGATGGGATGACAGATGCAAAAAAGAAAGTTGTTCAATATGATTTTAAAGTTAAGAACATGATTACTTATGCACTTTCTTCTGACAAATTTTTTAGAACTATTAGGTGTAAAAGCGCAAAGGAGATGTGGGAGATGTTGGAAGTCACTCATGAAGGGACAGATGAAGTTAGAAAACCAAGGAAGCATGCCTTGATTCATGAGTATGAAAATGTTCAAGATGAACATCACAGAAAACATATCTAAGATCCAAATAAGATTCACTCACATTGTAAATCATCTTCTTGGTCTTGGGAAGATATTTGATGTTGAAGAGTTAAACATTAAAATCCTAAAGTGTCTTACAAGACCATGACAACCAAAGGTGACAACAATCAAGGAATCAAAAGATCTTTCCAAGATGTCCATGGCTGCACTATATGGTAAGCTTCTTGAGTATGAATTAGAAATGTCACAACTAACACAAGCAAAAGATGCAGATAAGAAACAAAAGAGCATAGCCTTGAAAGCTGCATCATCTAATGTGAAAAAAGAAGAAGACTCAAGCGAAGATGAAAGTGATGAACACATGAACCTAATAGTAAAAAAATTCAGCAAGTTCATGAAGAAGAACAAGAACAGGAAGTTGTCAAAGTTCAACAAAAGAAATGACAATAACAACAACACCAACTTCACCTACGTCGAATGTGGTAAGCAAGGCCACATTAAATCTGAATGTCCGATTTTCTTGAAGAAGCAATTAGGTGAAAAGAAGGCAAAGAAAGCTTACATAGAATGGGAAGACAATGCCTCAACAACTTCTGAATCATCAAGTGAGAATTAAGAAGCTAATGTATGTTTCACTTCCACAATTAGTGAAGATAAAGAATTCTCAAGTGTTGAATCAAAGGTAAATCCTGAATTCAATCAAATTGTTGATGCTTTCCATGAAATGCATGAGGCTAGAAAACTTGCAACCTCCAACAATAGGCTGAAAAGTAACCTTAAATGGCATGTTACCAAACTTGCAACAATGCAATCTGAGATTTGTAACTTGAAGAAAGCAAATGAAAAACTTGTTTCAAGCAACAAAGCAAATGGGTGTGTATGTACCTCTTCTTCTTCAAATGTAGATAAATGCAAGATTTTACAAAAAGAGTTTGATGATTTCAAAAGAACCAATCTAAAAAATATATGGTATTGCTAACAGAAAACTCTTACCTGGTTGATCTTTTAAAAAAGATTTATAGAGGGATATGCACATTAGATCAAATGCTAAGTGTACCAAAGTATGTTGGAGATACTTCCGGTTTGGGTTAGAAATATGGAGCAAAACCTTTTGTGAAAACCAAGTTTGTACCATTAAAGTAGAAGAATCAAATAAGCTTTTCAAAAACAAAGTATAATCAAATGAATCATTTTGAAATAGCATAAAAATCTGTAACTTGCAATTACTGCATGAATAAAGGTCATACATCTCATAGGTGTTATGCAAGAAGGTTCTATGTGCCTAATGGAGAATACATTTGGGTTCCAAAGAAAAAGAGAAAAATAGCTAACCCCTATGGACCCAACCTAAATTGGGTACTGTTCTTTGCCACTTAATTTGAATGTTGCAGGTGTGTCTTACAGCAAAATCATGGTACCTTGACAGTGGATGCTCTAGACACATGACAGGTGACATGTCCATGCTTACAAATTTGACTCTAAAAGATGAAGGATTTGTCACTTATGGCGACAACAATAAAGGAAAGATAGTTGGAGAAGGAAACATAGGAGACAACTTTAAAACCAAGATCAGAAATGTTCTCTATGTGGAAGGTTTAAAGCACAATCTCTTAAGCATAAGCCAACTATGTGATAAAGGATTCAATGTTTCCTTCAATGAAAATTGTTGTTTGATATGTGATGGTCAATCCGGTGAGGTTATCCATGTAGGTAAAAGAAAAGGTAATATCTACTTACTCTCTAAAACATGCATTCATTCACAACACTAATTGCCTAGTAAGTAAAGTAGATGAATCTTGGCTATGGCATAGGAGAGCTAGTCACATTAACATGCATCACATGAACAAGCTTATTAGAAAAGACTTAGTCATTGGCTTACCTAAAGTAAAGTTTGAAAAGGACAAACTATGTGATGCTTGTCAAAAAGGGAAACAAACCAAGATTTCTTTTCAAAATAAAAATGTTGTTTCTACCTCAAGACCCCTTGAATTGCTTCATATGGATTTGTTTGGTCCTTCTAGAACTATTAGCTTAGGAGGAAATTACCATGGGCATGTTATAGTTTATGACTATTCTAGATTCACATGGACTTTGTTTATAAGATCTAAGAGTGATGTTTTCATTGCATTCAGAAAATTGGCCAAGCTCATTCAAAATGAAAAAGGATGCAAAATTATCTCAATAAGAAGTGATCATGGTGGTGAATTCCAAAATGAGTATTTTGAAAAGTTTGGTGAAGAAAATGGAATCAACCACAATTTTTCAGCTCCAAGAACACCTCAGCAAAATGGTGTTGTGGAGAGGAAAAATAGATCCCTTGAAGAAGGAGCTAGAACTCTTCTTAATAAGACAAATTTGCCTAAACATTTTTGGGTTGATGTTGTGAGTACTGTTTGCTATCCTTTGAATAGATTACTTATAAGGCCTATTTTAAAGAAAACTCCTTATGAACTATACAAAGGTAGAAAACCAAACATTTCTCACCTAAGAGCATTTGACTGCAAATGTTTTGTTTTAAATAATGGAAAAGAGTCACTTGGCAAGTTTGATTCAAAGGCTGATGAAGCCATCTTTCTTGGATATTCATTACAAAGCAAAACATATAAAGTCTTCAATAAAAGGACTTTATGCATGGAAGAATCAGTTCATGTTATTTGTGATGAATTTAACTCCTCTAAAGAGAGAAAAAAATGTGAAAATGATGCAGGTCCTTTAGAAGAGTATATACAACTCAATGGATCAAATGAAAAGGAAAAGGAAGAACTAAATGTAGAAATGGAACAATCAACACCTATCCAAAAGCCTAAGGATTGGAGAACTACAAGAGATCTCTCCCTTGATAGCATAATTGGTGAAGTCACTAAGGGAGTATTTACTAGATCCTCACTAAGAAATCTCTGTTGTGATATGGATTTTGTTTCACAAATTGAACCTAAGAGCATTGACTGAGCTTTACTTGATGAACATTGGATGTTTTCCATGCATGATGAACTTAATTAGTTCAAGAGAAATGAAGTTTGGGAACTAGTTCCTAGACCTTTATTCTCACAAGTCTATTGGCACCAAGTTGGCTTTTAGGAACAAACTTGATGAAAATGGCATCATAGTCAGGAACAAAGCTAGATTGGTTGTAAAAGGTTACAACCAAGAGGAAGGCATAGAATATGAAGAGACCTATGCTCCAATAGCAAGGTTAGAGGCCATTAGGTTACTACTTGCATATGCATGTTTAATGGATTTTAAACTGTTTCAAATGGGTGTAAAGAGTGCTTTTCTAAATGGATATAGTGAGGGGGAAATCTATGTTGACCAACCTCCTGGCTTTGTTGATTTCAAATATCCAAACCATGATATTAATCTAAAGAAAGCTCTTTATGGATTGAAGCAAGCTCCTAGGTCTTGGTATGAAAGATTGAGCAACTTCTTGCTTAGCCAATTCTTCATAAGAGGACAAGTTGACAAAACCTTGTTCATCAAGAAGCATGACAATGATATCCTATGGAAACCTCAACTTACCTTGATTCAGATCAAAAAGGTAAGAGGGTTGATGAGTCAAAATATAGAGGGATGGTTGGATCTTTATTGTACTTGACTGCAAGTAGACCAGATATAATGTTGAGTGTGTGCTTGTGTGCAAGATATCAAGCTAATCCAAAGGAGTCACACCTCACAGCAGTCAAGAGAATCATCAAATACCTTAAATCAACTCCAAAAGTTGGTCTTTGGTATGCCAAAGGTGCATCACTGAATTTAATTGGCTACTCAGATTCTGATTTTCCAGGATGCAAACTTGATAGGAAAAGCACTAGTGGAACATGCCACTTGTTGGGAAACTCACTAATCTCATGGCATTGTAATTCAACAGTAGAAATTGAATACAGAGCAGCTAGAAGTTGATGTGCACAAAGTTTGTGGCTTAAGCAACAACTTCAAGACTTTGGTGTGGAAGTGAATGAAATTCCCCTACTGTGCTACAACACTAGTGCAATAAAGCTATCAAAGAATCCATTCATGCACTCAAGGACAAAACACATAGAGATCAGACATCACTTTCTCAGGGATCACATCTAAAAGGGTAACATCAAAATTGAGTATATTGATACTAATAATCAATTGGCTAATATATTTACCAAACCCTTATCTAGAGATAGATTCTATGATCTTAGGAACATGTTAGGTATTCTTGATGAATCTAATATATGCTAGCATGCTTATAATGTGCCTGACTACATGATATACCATTTAAATTGGCTATTCATCACATATGCTTAAAATTCAAAATCCTAATGAAAAACATTGTTCACTCTGCATAATTGTCTTCTTTAATCAATTACTATGCGTTTTAATAGATTATTTGAGGTTTAGAGACAAATTTAGAGCCAAAAATTCATTGGAGTAATCGATTACAGTGCGAAATAATTGATTACTTGGTACTTTCAATGTATTTCAAAATGAAAACCTCCCTGAAGTAATTGATTACACTAACAAATTAATCGATTACCTGCTGCTGAAAGCTATTTCTGAAATAGAAACTCTCTGGAGTAATTGATTACCTAATGATTAAGAGTTGCTTCTATGTTAAAAATCAACTGGAGTAATCAATTATACTATCATATGAATCAATTACGCTTTGTTCAGAAACAAACTTTGCCTTGAAATAATCAATTACCAGGCTTATGTAATTGATTATCTATGGCGTTTCTGCAAAAATTCCATAATTTTCAAAAATCTAAACTGCATATCTTATCTTAAATTCGAAATTCAAATTTGTTTTGAGCATTAAAACCTCTTGAAACCCGAAATAGTTGTTGTAAAAGTCTGAAATTCAAATTTAACCTTCAAAAACTCTATAAATACAGATTATCAATGGTGAATCACTTCACACCTAAAATTCATTCTTTCTTAAGCTACACAGAATCATTTTTTTTGTTGTGTCTTTTCTTCTCTGTCATTCTTTTCTTCAACCCGAACACTATGTCCAATCCATCGGCACCCAAAAGAACCAAAACCAGCAAAAGGAAGGCCGGAGAATCCTCAATGCTACTGTGAAAAGGCTCAATGCCTGGTTGATGTATGTCTAAACCCATTAGACATTGATTTCCCAAATCTACATTACATTGAAACCCATTCTTCAATTTCTTTCAAGAACACAAGCTAGATTCAATTTCACGTGCAGCCCAAGGCTGAATTAAAGCTTCAAAGTGCAGCAATGGAAGATAGAATAAGGATAGAGATGAATGTTGGTTTCAAAGAAGTCACTTGAAGAATGGACAAGAGATCAAGCTTGGTTTTTGAACTTTCAACATGCCTTGAAGACTTGAAGATTAATTTGTGATAAATTGTAAAAGGAAGAAGCATTTCTGGTGATCCAAGTGCATTACATTCATAACATTCATTTAGAATTATAGAATAATCGATTATTTAGTTCGTTGCCCATACCCAAAATTTTGTTAAACAAATTAATTGATTACATATGATAAATAATCGATTACTGACAGTTGTAAATGTTTGTTATAAATAGAACCCTTGTTGTGCTTGATAAGTAACTTGTCAATTTCAAATTCTGAGCTAACATAAAGCATTCTAAATACTTTCTTGGGGATTTCTGGGTTCTGGGAGTTCTTGCTTACATTAAAACATCTATGGGTTATTGATTGATTCTTGAAGCAAGAAGGTTCTTTTCAAAGCTTAAGGAATGAGTGGTTCTGAGTCTTGTGTTGATCTTTAAACCTTATTCATTCATTCATATGCATCATCATTCACTGGATCATCAGGTGATTTCTTTCCTTAGCTTTGAGGTTGTACTCTGTTTTGAATTGTAATTGAATTTCTATTGTAATTGAGTTTCTTGCATGTAATCTAGAGATAGGGTTTCTCTAGGGGTGTGCTGAGTGGATTCTCAGTGGGTTGGTCTCTAAGAACCTAATAGTGTTTTAGGTTTCTGAACTTTATCTAGGGTTGATAAAGAGAGACTTTGTAATTACTTGTAAGACAGAAAATTACAATAGTGGAACTCCATTCTAGTGTTGAGTGGAAGAAAACTGGATGTAGCTTCATAGTGTTTAAAGTGAACCAGTATAAATCTTTTGAGTCTTGTGTTTAAATTCGTGCTTGCTTACTTTCCATATATATATTGATTGTCTTGCCTTGCTTATCAATTTAATTTTGAACAATTGCATACCTTGGGCTGAGCTTTTGATTGAATAAGAATTCTTGGTTTCAAAAGTGATAAAGATCCTAAGGGAAACTCTGATTTTGTTAAAAGAATTTTTAATTTACCAAGCCTAACTAATTCACCCCCCCCTCTTGGTTAAGTGTGAAGTGTTCCTATCTTTTACAATGAAGATGGAAGACACCATGGAGAAAAGCTCCAATAAGTCTAGGAAGAATCGCCACAATAGCATGGTGAAGCCATTGATAAGACTCAAGAGGTTATTGCATAAGAACTTGAGAGAAACTCTCACAAACAAATTTCAAATTTGTATTAAAATGGAAAAATCCCTACATTCAGTTTTGGGCAGCCATATATAGCCACAAAATTACAAAGCAAATGTACATGAAATGACAATTAAAATGAAGCTTGTAATGTAAACTAATGAAGCCTAATGCTAGCTAATGAAGCTTGAGGTGCAAGCTTCTCCTAAGGCGACTCTTGGCTGATCCAATGTGCCAAGGTGTAATTTTTAAGCTTGCATGTGCAGTTTTCAAGCTTTACAAAATTTACACACAAGTGCACCTACACATCTTTACACAATTGCTCCTAAAGGCCTTTTTCTTGCAACTACTTTTGCTACTAACAAGTACTGGAATTAAATTGAACTTGAGACATCAAAATCCATCCCTTATTATTCTTGAGTTGGTGTGCCTCTTCATTCTTGTCCAAGTTAGCTTTGATGTGGTCTTGAGGGACTTGAGTTTTAGCTCTTGTCATGGGTCCTCTAAAGCTAACCAAAGGAAGTTCTTCAAGTTCTCCTTCTAGACCTTTAGCTTGCAATGGACCTCCATCACTAGTTCAACACTAAAACTGAAAGATAGAACTATATGCACTTCAATGCTACCAAGCTAGTCATGCCACCTAAGTACTTAGAGCTTGACTGATTTATCAATGAGGGATTTCAATTCCCTGCAATGCTAGAAGCTCAAGGATTGAAGAAATTCCTTGAATTGAAGGGTACATTCTACCTTAAGTTGGTGAAAGTGTTCTACAGTTGTGCCAAAGCTAGCATGGATGGGGTTCTCCGTTCCCAAGTAAATGGAGTTGCAATGGTGATTGATGAAGATGTTTGGAGAGCTATAGCTGGAATCTCCTATGAAGGAGTGAGGAAATTTGATGAAGAAATTGGAGGATACAACAAGATTGACACATACAAAGGTATGTTGTTGGATCCTCAAGCTAGATTGAAGACCAGATTGGATGTTGGAAATATGACAGGGGAGGATAGGTTATTGCACTATATCACCACGTATGTTCTCACCCCTAGGTCCACTAATCATCCACAAATCACAGATGATGATTTGCAACTGGTGCATGGCATGAAGACTACAATTTAGATTAACTGGGTTCTTGTCATTATGGAGACTATGTTGAAGTCTGCAAGGTTAATCAGCTATTAATTCCCATATGTTGTATTAATCTCAAGGTTTATAGACCATTTTGGGATTGATGTCTCTAATGAGATTGTGGAAAACACCACTAACATCACCAATCACATCACTAGAAAGCACCTTAACAAGATGGGTATGATAAAGACCCCAAATGGATGGCTGATGGTTGGAGAACAAGCTCCACAAGAGGGAGCTAATGAAGGTGAAGGAGCTGAAGAGGAAGAGGATGTTGAAGCTGGTCCTGCACAACAACAATGGACACCTTTTGAATACCTAATGATTCAAAAGATGGATGCTATATTGGCTCTGCATCATGAGCATGGAGCTGAAACAAATTCCTCCATGGAAGAAATTACTTATAGGCTAGAGAACATAGAGACTAGGATGGCTCTCAAAGATTTTGACAATATCTAGTTTAGTGGATGTAATTTTGTGCTTGTGGTTGTGTTGTTTCTGGTTTCTTATTTTGAGCTATTATCCTTGTTGCTTTTCTGTAATGTCTCTTGTTCTGCATTTTCTATGACTAATGAATAACATTCCCTTGTTTATATCTTCCTTTACTTATCTCATATATCACTTGACTATTTTTTACTTTGATAAGCCAAAAGGGGGAGAGAAATGAGAACACATTGAAAATGAGAAATTGAAGGGAGAAAAATTAACATATTAAGAAACATATATGTTGTGCTTGGGTAAATAAAATAAAGATATAAATGGATAAACATTGCTCATTATCTTAACCAATGTAAAATTACCTAAGATAAGGGGAGCATATAAATATCTATGAATGTAAATTGTTTATACAAAGTATACTTGACATTTGTTCTTGGCAAGAAGCTGATTCTATTTTCAGATAACAAGTATAAGCTCCTGGAAATCAACTGCTTTAAAAAACACCAAGGTTCAACATGTTCAATTGAAGTTTGGCATTATCAAAGCCAAAAAAGGGGGGAGATTGTTAGATACTGGGGGAGCTTGAAGAGGATCAAGATGCATGTTGAGACTCCTTGTCTTGAATGAGTTTTAACTTTTACATGTCATTCAATTGAAGGCATATGTAATCTTTGGATGTATGGGAGTTTCATCCTATGATCAATTGCATTGCATTAACATCATTCATTGGCTTGCATTCATGGTTTTATAAAAGCACATGTCTTAAAGTTTAAGTTTTCATGATTACATAAAAGTCAAGTGCTCATGGATCTGATATAATAATTTTTAAGAAAATTTATTTTAACAATTTTTAAACAATGAAATTTAATGAATATAAATTTAATTAAAACATTATAACATCTTCTAAAATTTTATTACCGTTCTCAAATAATTAAAATTATTTAATTTAAAATTAATAATTTACGTACTAGTATTCTCATTCTTAAAAAAGTATTTATAATATTTTTAGAAGTTTAAATTTTAAGAAAATATTTATAATAATCATTAATTTGAATATAATTATTTAATCCTAGCTGGTTATTCTCAACTTCAAAAAAACATTTATAACATTTTTAAAAAAAAATTGAATTCAACTATATAAATTAGTAATTTATTTCTTCTATAACTTACATGTTACTTTTATGTAAATTAGTATTAATTTCTTCTATAAAAAAAAAAGTTACTCTGTTTAAAAAGTAACTTTTATGAAATGTTAAGACACTTCTTTGTAGCATCTTTTTTTTTTCTTTGTTGTTGAATTACACTTCTGGCGGCCAAGTGACATTTATTCTTTGATAAAGTTTGACACTTCATTAATTTGTGAAAAGCAGCAAAATCTAACAAATTGTGAAGTCAAATAAACTCATCCAACACGTCCATCATTATTTGTTAAGTGGATGCTTAAACATCTAATCTAGTATCAGAAAAAAGAGAAAGCCATATTGCTGCATTCAGATTCGCATCTTCTAACTCTTCTTTAGAATGATTATTATTACATTCATGAATCGTGGATAATTAATGATGAATGTTCCCATTGCTAAGTTTTTATTACGGAAACCACTAAGGCCACGTATTGCGGGTTAATTTCAACCATTTTTAATAGCAACACGATAGTAGAATGTAATATACTTTATACAATTAACATTTACTTTTAGTACAAGATAGAGATTATTTTATTAAAAGTTTGGAGTAATTTCACAATGTTTTTTTAATTCGTACAAATTGAATTAAGATATAAGAATTTATAATAATTAAGATTTTTTATTTGATAATGGTTATTTTAATTTTTAATTCGTACTAAACCGAGATAGACCTCTTTAGTAGTAATTTGGCAATGGTAAAAATGAGAAATTAAAGTAATATTTAAAGATTATGCATTAAAAACATTTAATAGTGAAAATCAAACTATATCCTTCAAATGAACAATCCATGTTAATTAGCGTAACCAACTCTTGAAATATGTAAGTTTATTGTGCATTCAATTCCAAATATGCAAGACACTCCTGATATATATATATATATATATATATGCTTATCTCTACTCTTTCTGTCTATAGGTGCTACACTCTTATGTCGAAGTAATAAAACTTCTCAAATAATTTATAACAATATTTGTGTGTGTGTATATATATCTTTAAATGTATAATTTTACTAATTAATTAATTAAGAATAAATAATATAATAGATTTATTATCAAAACTTTAAATTAAAAATATTTTCAAAAGTATATATAAAAAACTAAAACTTAAAATGGGGCTTAAAGTTGTTGCCTTATTCTCCTCATGACAGCCACAACTCTGCGTAATTTTCATGTATAATAGGTGGAATTGGTTTCGTTTTCTTTATTGATACATTAATCACATCAAATGTTTTAAATGGAACTATTAATTAAGTGCCCGTTCTGGGAGGTTTCAATTTCAATTTTTTTAAATTTTTGATTTTTAAATATAATTTTAAGAATAAAATGTGTTTGTCAGAACTAGAGTTAAAATAATTTTTAATTAACAATATTTTAAAATACTTTTACTACTTATATTCAAAATCAAGAAAAATATATTTACATTTTTTTTAATTTAAAAAAAAAAAACACATTCTCCCTACATTTTGCAATGACCTTTCCCGTAATCATAATTATTGACATCTAATTTTAATATGATATAGGAAGCTTTGAAAATGTATTTATTTTGAAAATAAATTAGATAACAAACTAAAAGTAAATTTTAAAATCTAAAAGCCAGTTGTTGGCTTGTTTTTTTAAGAAATAAAACTTGCAACTAAAATTATCCCAAACAAGTCTTTAACTTTATAGTTTTATAAATGAATAAGAGTATTTTTTGTATCTCATTTTAATGAACTTTTTAATTTATAAAAGAAAAGACATATATCACTTGCCACTTGGAGATATGGAATTTTAAACTTTTCAATTATTGATTAATCAATTATATATATATATATATATATATATATATATATATATATATATAATTGGAGGGCAAGTACGTTATACTTTAATTATTGTTCTGTTTGGCTTGATATTTTTTTATGGGTCAATTTTAATTGTTGTATATTAGTTTTTGTTTGTGAGAGAAATTTAAACCTGTGATCTGTCCCTCCCCCTTCATCCTTTAACCACCAAGTTAAACTTACAACTTTTTTTGTTTGACTTGATGTTATCTACACAATTCATCATGCTATAAAGCCTCCCTTATATCGACATTAAATTTAACTTGTAAATGCACTTAATATCAAAGTTGCGACGCGAAGACTATTATAGTTGTTAATCACCTGCATTCAAGTCTAATTAACAAAGGAGACACCTCATACACTACTAAGAGACTCTTTTACCTACACCATTATCAAACTGACTTAATTAAAAGTTTAGACACATTCTGACTTAGCATTTAGCATATAGCCCCACTTAATTTTACCTATTCATGGAACCAACACCTTCATCTTCAACACCTTTAACTAAAAGACAATCTAGTAGGTTTTTCAAATTGAGAAGGCTGGGGTAGATTAGTATATTTATGCTAAATGAAATGTATACGGTACTAACATCACAAAATAATAATTAAACAACTTCTTTAATCAACATAATTCTTATTGATGATAACTAGAAGCAAGGGAAGAGTAAGAGAGATAAATTAAACAAATAATCATCAGGAAACATTCTTGTCTTTTCTGACCGAAAATGACTGTATGATTTCTTAAGAATGAATAGATTCTTCTTCTACCTAGAGACAACGAATAGATTCACCAAGCTTTGTTGTCGAAAACTACATAATGCGGCTATAAATTAATAAAAGTACTTAATCGGGATGACGTATGTAATTGGTGAGTGCAAAATCTAAATATGATAAGCATGGCCCTCTCTTGTTTTTAAAGTATATTGTCAACGGGCAAGCTAGTGCAGATGCATGCACATTCTACAGTATCTGGTTGTTACAGTACCAACATATATTCCAATATGTAAATTTAATATTATTGTTTGTATTTTAAATTTTTCTTATCGAATATGGCTACATATTATGACGAATAGGGCTACATATCGGTAATATTATTGCTAAAGATATTAAATGATTCTAAGTTACTACACCTAACGATTTAATGCTTCGCATTTTTTAATTGATTGTGAACTAAATACATGTTGACGCCAGTTTTAAAAATGGCTCACCAGTTACATAATGATTGATATTTTTTAAAACTTATAAAACTCATTTTTCTTTGTGATAAATGAGAAATTGTTTTGTTCTTTGATTATTATTTTCACAGTGTCGACATTTAATCTTCCAAACACTCTTTTACATCATTTATAATAATTTATTAGAAAAATGCTAATATTGCATTACCAGTTTAAGATAAAGTCTTATATTCGGTAGAAATAAGAAAGTTGAGCATCATATATGTAAGGAGAATAATCATAAACATGAACCTTAAGGTTTTATGTTAAAGTGTGGTATCAATTAATTTATGTGTTGTACTTGAGGCCCATTGGTATCATAGCCAATGGTTCATCATCCAAATGACCAGCATGTATGAGTTCAATGGAGTTGGCGGTGGATCCTAGGCATGAGATCTCTTGTATAAAAAGTCTTCCTAGGATTGAAGGTCAAGCGACGTGTCCCATGGCCGTGAAACAATGGAGAGCACATTAGATACTCATGTATTAAAAATGACTTCTGCGTAAGGGGGAGACTCACACTTGAGGGGCACTTAAGGGGAAGACTGTTGGAGTACAAGTGTGAGACGAAGTCTCACATTGGATAGATATGGGAAAGTTGAATAACATATAAGTGAAAAAAATATTCATAAACCTGAGTCTTAAGATTTTGAGTTAAAGTGTGGTGTCAAGTTCACTTATGTGTGATTGTTCATGACCCATAGGTAAAAATATTCTTATGCTTTTACGCTAATGTCGTTTTCTTCAAATTAAATGAAGATTATTGCATTATCATACATGTGGTCACTTTCACCAATTTGTATTCCATTATTGAAAATTAAATTCATGGTTATCAACACTTTTACTTTGTATCCCTGTGATTGATCAATAGTAAATTTTTCAATCACTGTAATTAGGACATTTGACTCTCTCGTGAGATGCTAAGATATTTTCACAAAGCTTTTGTCCTTTGAGTTGACTACGGGATTAATCCTTGGTTTGTAGCTTAGTTACACTTAAGTCTTCTCACCCATCCTTAAAAATGTATTTTACATGAATTAAACTCAAGTCATGCCCGTAGAAATTAACTCAGAGTGTGTTGCCAATAGAACTACATTCATTAAGTTTTGATGAATTAAAGGTGCTATGAGAAAAGCAAAAGCAACTTGTGTTTGAGTTAAGAACATCTAATTCTCAAGGTAGGGGATGGATGGGTGGAGCAAGGTCAAGAGGCATTAGAGAAATCAAGTGAAGGATAGACAATCGAAAGCTAGGTGGTGATGGCCTATGGAAGGAGATGGCTAGACCATTTTCTTCTTCACGAACATCCCAGGGGAGTGTAAGGTGAGGGATATGTGGGAGGTTCTAGAGGTATGGAAGAATTTCCAAAGTTTCCATTTCGGGTAAGAGAGACACCATAAGGTGAACAATTTGGTTTCACATAGTTTAAAGATGTTTGGGACCCTCACATCTTTGCTTTGATCGTTGACAAAATCTTTATTAATTGGAGACCATAAGTTGATGGTGAATCCCCCTAAATTCTCCAAAGGTTTTGGGCCTCCTAAGCTTGTAGATAAGGGACAACAAAGATTGTCCCTAGAAAAGGCTAGGAGATGGAAAGAGATGGGTTAACAACAACCAGTCGGCAACCTTATATGCAAGTATTACAAGGAAACCACAAGTAGTGAAGATTCATACTGATAAAGAAGGTGGGCATATAAGGAAGAATAAACATGTTTTTTTGATGTTTGAGCCTAGAGAAGGAATATGATCCATATTAGAAAACACATATGTGGGTCATGTGAAGAGGTTGGGAGATGCCTACGTTACCCAACAGAAACTTAACCTAGAAGGATTGTTCAGGGTTCATGATGTTAGGTCTGAACAACCACTCATACCTACCTTAGATTTTGATGATTAACAAAGAGTATAAATTATTGATAAATTAATGAGTTTTTGAAAAGTGGACAGGACCAACTTTTTTAAAGGACTTAAACGTTATCTACATATTTCATCCATACTCAAAGAATAAAACGTTTTGTTAGTTATTAACTAGCGCCCAACAAGCTATAAAACCAAGAGTGTCCACTCGTCACATTAACCAGTGTTGTACACTGAGTATGAGCAACACTCACGTCTAGTTTGTATAAGTCATTTAATACCTTCATCACAACCAACATAGTATGAAAAGGTTATGATAGCCAAAAAAGGAAGTACATGTATTCTCGCTCATAAAAATTCATTTTTTTTCTCTTTATTTTAATTGTTAACATTTGAATTTAAGGAAAACACATGTCGTAATCTGTACCTTTGTTCATTTCCTCTCGAATCAAAGCACGTCACGTAGCCTCATCTCCAGTGTGAGACGACAGTCACTTCAAGGACTCAACATTAATCCCATATCGGATCTTTCACAGAAATCAATAAAAGACAGACTTTACCCAAAAAGCAAAGAGACGAAAATATATAAAAAAAAAGAGTATATCTCAAAAGCAATACTCAGCAGAAATCACTAGACAATTCATTTAAGATTTTATTGATTATCCTTTACTAAGCAAAGTTACTTTGTACTTGAGTTTTATTGTTTATCCACTCATTGAGTGTTATTGTATATTTGTATTTATTCAAACTATTGTTTGTGAAAGACAGGAGTGACTTAGTATTAAAAAATACTTGGGTTTTCTTAGATTCAATGTGAGTCTAAGATAGTGCTAGAAGTGATTAGAAGAATACTTGTATAGACAGGAGTGACAGGACAAAATACTTGTTTTGTAATCAAATTTTTTTTAGTGGAACCTTTTATTATTGTGCAACGGATAATTGGACGTAACTCTATTTGAGTGAATCAATATAAATCAAGTGTTTCTATGTCTCTCCTTAACCAATTTACTAAGCATTGTCTTAGCACTTTTTTTCATTCTTTTCATACCAAGTGATTGCTTGAAAAAAAGTTTTAGAACTTTATTTTACATATTTACTGGACACTTAAATGCATGTTCGTGTGTAGTATTCAACAACCTTCTTCTGATGAAAGCTCAAACAACTCAAAAGGCATGGGGGTTGGAGCAGCAATGTCGCATGGGGACGATGACAACCCTGGAAACCCACTTGCGGGAGTAGGGTGTCCACATTTGAATTTCAAATTTCAAAGTCCAATGTTGGAGGAAAAGTGGCTAATCTTGTGGACCAAATCAACAAGTTGGGTGCCCAATCTAATGATGACAACTGGCATGAGATAGTATCGTGCCACTTGAACACTAAATTATATTCATTATTTTTTAAGGAATTAAAAACATATTAATCATTTATTTTTATCACATTTAATAGATGACATAACACTATGATAAATGATGAATGTTATGTCATCATTTAATAATAAATAATTAATGACAAATAAGTAAATGCATGCATATTGAATTCAATGAAATATTAAATTTTAGCAATCCAACACATCAAATAAAAGTTTCTGTGAAGTAATAAAACATACACACAGTACCAGAAGTAAATGTTATCAATCTAACTATTAAATTTAAAGTTTAATAAAATAATTTGAACACAGGCACACATAAAATGACAATTTTATTAATTGCTTTTTATCCAAGTATTTTATCAATATAAAATGAGTCTTCTATTAGCTTTTTATCAAAATAATTTTGATTAATTCAAATATTAAATTTAAAATTTTCATAAAAGTAAATTAATTTTGAAAAGTTTTACAAAACTAAAATATTAATTCAGTTGCACTCACGCACACACACTTCCAGTAGTTGGATCCTCAATAGCTTTTTATTAAAGAAACAAATATCAATATAAAATGATATTCAGTAACTTTTTAACAAAGTAAATTATATTATTCAGCTCCTGAATTTAAAACTTTTATAAAATAAATCAATTTTACAAAAAAAATTCACATAATTAAAAAAACACTGATATAATTAAAAAAATTAACAATATATTTAAATAAATTTTGTAACTTTTTATAAAAATAAATTTAATCATTGAATTTAATGTTTACCTAAAGTAAATTAACTTTGTAAAATTTCACACAAATAAAAAAAATTGATAACTTAGTTCTTAGAGTATCTTTAGTGGTTGATCCTAAATTGGAATCATAGATCACTTTTTAGTAGACCCCATAGTGCCAAGTAGGATTTAAGATCTCTCAATATCTCTTCCATTCTGTTCTTTAGTGGTAGATCTTATTTTGAGATTTTAAGGATAGAGAAAAAGGAAAAAAAATTATTCTTTTTTGAACAATGTGCTAATCTTAAGGGTTCTTCTACAAGAACTCATTCTCCATATTGGAGATCTCTCTACCTCCTTTAATGAAAGATCTAGTGAATACCAGATCTTAAGTTCAAGATCCTTACTCAAAATCTTACACTAAAGTTGCTCTTATTCGTACAAATATCCTTAGGATGTTACTTAATCAGAAGTGTAATGGGTCAGTATTTAATAATCATACAAACTCCATGTTGCATTCTCTCTCTCTCTCAACTGATAAAAAAAAAAAGAACAATGATAGAATATGTTAGATTGAACAAATTTCAACTTACTTTTTATAGAATTTTTTTATCCACTTAACAAAATTATGCACTTGCTTTTAAGTTTAGTGGAATTTGACAATATATGTAACAATTCCATTAAAGGCCAGAATTCCAGTTGTTAACTTGCTATAGATATCAACTTATAAAAGTGATTCTTAATGTAATTTATTTTTTTGAAGACACGAAAAAAAAACTCAGAGTCCTAATTTTTGGACATCCAAATAGTACATACACATCATTGACATATCTCAAGTTTTTTTTTTTTTATCTCTCACTTATTATCACATTACATTATTATTGATTATTAATTGTATTAATTACTTATCTCTCTTTTTCTATCTCTCTGGGTATCACCACACCCCTCAAATGTTGAAGGATTTTTTTCCAAAGGCTCGTACGAAGGTTTTATATAAGAAAAAGTATTTCATATATATGTTGAATATTCTTGGTTTCATATGCCGTAAATAAATAATTACACTGAAAGAGACCTTCTCACCATGCAATTTAGAAATGATGCTTTTTTTGGTTGATGCTTTTCCGAATGGGACGATAAAAGTGAGGGCTTTTATTGTTGTTATTGTTATTATTATTATTATTGTTATTATTATATTGCAGCTGAAATCAAAGTTAATTACTATTAAAGTTCGAAATCTTAGCACGCATAAAACATTTCCTTCACGTTTATCATATGCAAATGTTGTATATTTCTGCTTTTGAACACAGTAAATAAGGCGCCTTTTAGCTAAAAGAACAAGATACTTCGGCGAACTTCACTAGCATGAGTGTTAAAACATGGGTTTCTAGAAATTGCAGAAATTATCACATGTCTTTACATTTTTGTCTGGCGGAACTTATGGTGTTTCTATTCGCCTTGCCATTTTTGTTTCTCAAAGATATGATTTTCAAAGGCTCCTCTTAATTTTAGAACCAAAATCATGTTGCGCAGTAGCAAAATTTTGTACAGTAGTTACGTCATACATGTGCATGTTGATCACAATATTGACTTTTTACATTAATCTTACCATAAGTAGAATATTGGTCGATGACCAGAAAGGGGGAAATATCATATTTTGTTCTTTTAAGTATCAATCTCAAAAAATTCTAATAATATATATTTATATACTTTAAAATGATTTTATTTTTTGTTATGATAAATTTTATTTTATTCATCTAGAAAATCTCTTTTCTTTAAAATTTACTTTTAAAATATATTTTATATAACAATTTTTACTGCCAGTTTATTCAATATCGGTTGTTTTAAAAATAATAAATTTGATAACCCTAAAGGCTTAATTAAGTGATCTTAACTTTACTAAATTTACAATATCATGGACTGAGATATCAACATCATTAACTTATCAGTTTAGGTTGAAATCATTCTCAATATCACCTTTACAGCGATGACGGACCCAATTAGTCAAGTTTCATATACGAAAATTAATTTATGGTAGTATCATTAATTGGAAATATGAATTGAAGTTTTCTTTCATTGGTGTCATACGCAATTTTAGATGTTACGATTAAAGACTGTGAGGTTGAATAAACTAAAACATATATATAGTGAGTGTTACTCCTTGAAGGAATTTGAAAAACACCTATAGGTGCGAACAACAAAGAAAGAAAGAAAGAAGACCAGTACCTAAAGGGAAAAAAAAACTCAACATGCAATCGGTCAACCATTTAAAACAAAAAAAACAAATCAAAGAAATTTCAAGAACCAAGTAACATATTCTTAGACATCTCTTTTATGTTTTTGTTTTTGTTTTTCTCCCCAATATTCACTCATTACCTTCCTTTATTGGTTATTATAAGAGAATTTGGAAGTTTTGTTAGTAGCATACTCAGCCTTAGCCTCTAGAGGTAGACGAATCAAAACAATTAACTTGGGTTTTCAGAAACCATACACAACTCGACTTAAACCATCTTACAGTTGGTTGGGGTTTCTTCAAGCTTTGGTTTTTGTTTTGGTGAGAGCAAAGAGATTCAGAAGTTTGTTCAACTTGGGAATCAGTGAATATGCCTCTATCTGTTCTCATCCCGTTGTCTTCAAACTTCATGTGCCTCTTCATCAATTTTCAAAATAAAACTTTTTTTTATAATTTATGTTTTTCTCCTCATGCTGATTTAACAACAAATCCAATGTGGCAACATCTCCGATTGCAGAATAGACAGACTTCTTCTATAAGCAATTTCAATTATGTTTTGTTGAATATATGTTTTATGTTACCAAAATATGTTTTATAACATTATAAAGTAACAGTTCATACCTCTGTTCATCGAAAGATATCATTTATGTCTAGTTGAAATAATAATAATCAGAAGAAGAAGAATGTAAATATACATCAAATTAGCCAAGTTATATGTAATTCAATTGGAGAAGAGACAGACGAAAGTATTGTACCTTTAGTCCAAAATATTTTGAAAAATAACAAATTTAATTATACAATTAGAAATGATAAGAGTACTTTTAAAGGATAAGATATATAGATATACAGTATTTTCAGGACAAATAAAATATTCATATTCATATTTATATTATACAGAAGACAAAATATAAAACAATTAAACCTTTTAAAAACAGTAAAACGCCATACTCAATAACTTACAAAATGAAAAGAAAACGAAAGCTCAAACTACGAAAATAACATGCTCTCTTCCAATGTAAAGACCCCCAGCCTAAAAAGTGCACGTGTCCACCCTAAGGCCCATAGTGAGCCACGTCACTAAATTCACCCCAATATCTTTTTTGACTACCTTCTCACCCAACTTCCCAACGCAAAAGAATTCCAAAAGAAAAAACGAAAACGCCACACCACTCCTTTCCCTATAAAAGCCCTTGCACCACTTCACTCCCTTCACAACCAAGCATTCATTCATTCCCACTAAAAAGAAAAAAAAAAAACAAAGAAAAATTTAACCAAAATGCCTTCCTCTTCCACAACCATAGTCTCCAAATGCGTGATCCACCCCGACCAGAAATCAAACATGAAACCCTTGAGACTCTCTGTTTCTGACCTTCCAATGTTGTCGTGTCACTACATCCAAAAGGGCGTGTTACTAACCTCTCCGCCATCGTCTTTCGAGGATATTATACTCTCTTTTAAACACTCTCTTTCTATCGCGCTATCTCACTTTCCGGCTCTTGCGGGGAGGTTAGAGACAGATTCTCATGGTTATGTTAATATTGTCTGTAACGACGCTGGCGTGGATTTTATCCATGCTAAAGCAAAACACCTTACTCTGAACGCCGTCGTTTCACCTTCTCTCGTTGATGTTCACCCTTGCTTCAAGGAGGAGTTTTTCGCTTACGACATGACGATCTCCTACGCCGGGCACAACACCCCCCTCGCCGCCGTCCAGGTGACGGAACTCGCCGACGGTGTCTTCGTCGGCTGCACCGTCAACCACTCCGTCACCGATGGCACCTCGTTCTGGCACTTCTTCAACACGTTCGCCGCCGTCACCAAAGGCGGCGCCGCCAAGAAAGTCCTCCGCGCGCCGGACTTCACGAGGGAAACCGTCTTCAACTCCGCCACCGTCCTCCCCGTCCCCTCCGGCGGCCCCACCGTCACCTTCGACGCCAACGAGCCTCTCCGGGAACGCGTCTTCCACTTCTCCCGCGAAGCCATTCAGAAACTCAAACAACGAGCCAACAACACCGTCAACAACAAGGAACTAACGGAAGTTATTGGAAAACATGTAAATGACGGTTGGAAAGTCGTTAACGGTAACGGTAACTGTAACGGAAAGATTAACGGTAACGGAAGAAACGAGATCTCGTCGTTTCAGTCGTTATCTGCTCAGCTCTGGAGAGCGGTGACACGTGCGAGGAAATTCAACGACCCGGCCAAAACGTCGACGTTTCGGATGGCGGTGAATTGCCGTCACCGTCTGGAGCCGAAGATGGACGCGTTCTACTTCGGCAATGCCATTCAGAGCATCCCGACGGTCGCGACCGTCGGAGACATCCTCTCGAGCGATCTGCGCTTCTGCGCGGATCTTCTGCACTGTAACGTCGTCGCACATGACGACGCTACGGTGCGCCGCGGAATAGAGGACTGGGAGAGCGCGCCAAGGCTGTTTCCTCTCGGAAACTTCGACGGCGCGATGATCACCATGGGAAGCTCTCCGCGGTTTCCCATGTACGACAACGACTTTGGCTGGGGCAGACCCGTTGCGATTCGGAGTGGGAAAGCGAACAAGTTCGACGGAAAGATCTCCGCTTTTCCGGGGAGAGAGGGAAACGGCAGCGTCGATTTGGAGGTTGTTTTGGCCCCGGCGACCATGGCGGGACTCGAAAACGACATGGAGTTTATGCAATACGTAACGCAAGTCGTTTGAATAAGTTTGTTCATGAAGTTGCTGCACAGTAGTAGTGATAGTGAGAACTGAGAGGAGGGAGGGAGTGAAAAAAAAAATTATAAGTCGGTGATGAAACGACGGGGAAGGTGGGTGGGTGATTGCACGACAATAGAACCATGGGGTGTGGGCGTCGTTTTGTGTCAGTCAAAGGTCAAACGTTCGCGGGGTGGGGTCTCAGTGTTTTTTAGGCTGTGTTTGAGTGTTTCGGTGGTTGGCCCTACTGATATAATGGTCTTTCTGTACGTGATTCCGGGGAGGTTTTTCAGTTTTCACTTTTAAGGTGACCAATAACAGTACGAAATAATAATAAATAAATAATAATGTGGATGATGATGATGAAAAATGGAAATTGGAAAATAAATGGGAAGTATGTTGAAGCCAAAATAGGCTTATGGAATTTGGAGTTTTTGTTTAGCTGTTTTGTAAGTTACGTTCTGTATTGCTTTTTTTTATCTTTATATATAATTTAATTATTTTTTAATATGAGAATTGAGTGGAGATAACGATGTGTGAATATTGTGGTTGATTGGAACTCTGATTGAGGATATAGTTGTGGATAAAGAATATGAGATAAATGTGTGCGCGTTGGAATATAATCAATAAATTTAATTAAAGAATTGGATGTGAAATTAAACTGCCAAGGGGCCACCCGAGTGGCCAAGAAATTTGAGATGCTCTGTTTTATTTAAACATGTGCCGTGATGCTTTAATTAATTGTTGTGATAATTTCCAGCATGAATCCAACATATGAGGTGTTCAGATTGCTATCATCGTTGGATATCTTCATTAAACAACAATTGCAAAAAGATAAGTGATTAGGTTATTTAATGAGTTGACAGCTACTTGTATATAATCTTGAAATCATGATGAATCATGAACTTGGAATTGGACATGGCTATCAATTGAAATCTATGTTTGTTGGTAAAAATTGATAGCCTATTGTTTTATTAATTAATTATTATGCGGGTCTTGTAATTTAAGGAACATATTTATTGTTTTAACTGTAAATTTCAATGTTTGAGACAATACATGGATTTGTTTTATGGTAAGATTTGAAATTGTGTTCCAAATCTACTTTAAAGTGGATTTGATGTTGTCTAAGTTATATAGCATTAAAACAGAAGTATGGAATTATACAACGCGATCAAACTCTGTTTGAAAACAATACTAGAGTGTATTGGAAAGGTACGAATACTCCAACTATAGTGATCCCTCCTTAAAATCAATCATAGAAGTATTTACCACTGGAGAGGAAAACTAGTCATGAAAAGCTCAAATTAATTCACCACCATTGAAAATAAACTTCACTACATTTCATCCTTTAAAATTTCTAAAAGAGCAGTGGTATATTTTATGAAAAGTTTTGGTACGAAAGTGCACAAACGCGTGAAGCCATGAACTCTACACTTCTTTACCACACGAAGCTAGTTTTTATTTTAATTTTAATTTAAAAAATAATAGACCCCTCGTATGTCTCAAACATTGTCACTTTTTGATCTTTTATCATCCCCGTATGAAACAAGCCACCAACACCTCCACCAATTATCAACACTCAGCTTTCTTTTTCCTCCACTGTAGGCACCGCCAAAACCCTGCAACAACAACGCAATCACCATCTCCAAAACAACAAACCCTCCACCCTGAAACAACAATGCAATCACCATGTCCATGAACAACAATAACAAACCCTCCACTGCAAACAACAACACTGCAACCCACCACAAACCAATGACAGTGGAAAAAAAGTAGAAAATACAAAAAAGGAAAAATCAAAAGAAAATAAGATTGGAACAACAATGCAACTGTCACACAAGAACTCTTTCTGCCTTTGGTAACTCACTACCGTCAGTGACCCATCGCCGCCACACACAGCGGCGCCCCTCTTCTAAACATCCTTGAGGTGCCGCTGCACGGTTTTATGGGGGAAAAAGGAGACGGTAGGAGCGGATGAGATCTCTTTATGGTAAGAGGAGTTTCATCGAGAACACCTGCGGATGAGAGCAGAAAAAGGAAGAACACCTGCGGATTAGAGTTTCTTCGATAGCAGAAAAAAAGTGAGAGGAAAAGTAGGCATGGCAAAAGGACAGGATCGGGTATTGCATTCTCCATCTCTGTCTTCGACCTGAAAACCCAATTGAACTTGCCCCCGATCCCGTCAAAGTTTAAAAGCCATATTCATCCCTGCCACTATTGGGGTTCGGGTTTCCCCACCCTTGCACTCATTATTTGATTAAAAGTAAAAAAAATTATAAAATAATATAATTTTTGTTATTAAAAAAATTGGACGAAAATATTAATTACGTAGTAAAAAAATAATAGCAAACTCATATTCAAAATATGAGATCATAATTTTAAAATTATAAAATAAAATCAATCAATTCAATTAAAATCATTAAAGACTTGCATATTTAATTTCTCTCAAAATACAATATCATTTAAATATATATTTTGTTCCAAAATTAAGTATCACATCATATGATTAAGTAGCACATCTTTCAAATTACATAATAAAAAAAGAAATAACTTAAAATTATTGTAGTAGAGTTTTAGAAACAATCGTTTTATGACAAAGTTGGACAACACTTAATTGTATTATATATACACATTTGTGGCCAAAATGTTGCTCAAAAAGACAATTTCTTATGGATGTTTCAATGGTGTGGTTTGCCTCTTCTATTTAACATTATTGAATTTAAACCTAGCTATTGGGAAAAGACCTTATAACTCGTTAGTTTGGTTTCTTAAACCATCTTCCATCTTATCTCAATATGAATATTTTTTTCCAATCAACAACCTAACTGTTGCTTTTTTTGAATTGAAAATTTTCAAAATATAAAGCATAGACGAATAGTGAGTTTATGGAGCATAAGGACTATTATTACTAATGAGGCAATTAGCTAGCTTATTATTTCTTATATGATTTCTTTTTCTTCTTGCCAAGGAGGATAAAAATGGTAAGGTTTTAAAGCATCATGATTTTACTGAATGTATTTTTTTACTATGCTAACTTTTGATTTCCATGTTTTTTTCCTATAGTTCGTTCCCATGAGAAGACCACCGAAGCATTTCATGCCTAACTCATGGAAGAATGTACAAAGAAAAGGAGAAACTTCAATTTTCTCATATATTTCATGTTTCACTCATAAGTTTAAGGATTCTAAGCTAGCACCAAGCATAATACAGATTCAACAAATAGGTTTATCTATATGATACTATATATGATGAGTTTGGAATTGAAAAATAGATTTGCACAAAACAACCTAAAAGGATCAAGACACCAAATCCTTTTCCAGACTATACAACAAGAGAAAAAAGTAAAAGAAACCCAAGATTGTCACCAAATCCCTTTCCAGACTATACCAAAGGATTACATGCCTTGATCTTTGGAAAGGACAAAGAGGAAAAAAGATTAGGGGAGCAAAGGTTAAGTGAAGAATTTTGTGAGCAGAGCTTCCATGCAACTACAATGCAACTCCATGATATAATAATCCCATGTAGCATACCATGTTATCTTTATTCATTTTCTATTTTCAAAAGTTTATATACAAAATAGTGGAAACAGGAACAATGAAATTCACAAATTGTTGTTTTCACTATTAATTATTCAAACTTAAAAAATCAGGAAATGAATCAAAACAATACAATATGTTTTACTAACAAAAAAATCATAATGGTCCTGCTTATATGTCCCCAAATGTTCATATTTGTTTTTTTTAGTAAAATAAAGACAAGGAAAAAAATAAATCTATAAATGTAGCAGTATTTGAAAAAGAAAACAGAAAATTGGAGAGTGTTCAGTTATAGTGCATCATTAATAGCAATTAAAAGAGTAAAATGAGCAAAGAACTATGAAGAATTTGATATTACCATGGATAACTAAAAAAAATAAAAATAAAAGAAAGAACATTCTATCAACAAAAACACATAAATTGTAACTAGCTAGCTATACATGTAGAATCCACAAAGAGAAAGGGAGAAAGAAAAACAGTATTTACTTGCAACGACAAATGTGGGGAAGGGAGAAGCAGTGAGGGTGTGGGTGGCAAATTGGGGCAGCAAATTCTGAGGCCCTTCAGCTAAGAGGTCACTTATAAAAGAACATTTGAAACTATACAAGAATTATATTTAAATGAGTATCCGAGTATGACAACATTTGAAACTTGCATGAGCCTTAAGGCTTAGCACACACACAAATGACACATCACAACCTTATAACTCATTTCCTAATTTAAATACAAAGATTATATAATCCACTTTAAAATTAGAAGAAAATAATAGAAAACCTGGAGGAGAAACATAGGAAAATAATTGACATAATGTTATCATTAGACTGGTTAATGATTATGAAATTGTTTACAAGCAACATGAATGACAATTCAATAATGAGGTGATTCTGTCCTAACATTATCCAGTGCACCCATGTTTGTTTCTAGTAAGCATATATGCAGAAACTCTCATCAAAAAACTGGAACCACCATTCCAGGCTAATCATATGACAATATATACTGATTGAGATTGCCTTGATTACATTTCATACAATTGTAACATTTTCTGTAATGAAAACTTAACGCAACTACTTTACCTTCCAAGTTAAATCCTCTACAAGCATACTATGTCTACAGTAATTAAGTTTATTTGTTAGAGTCAATGATTTAACTTAAGTAAAGCAACACTCTCAACTTGACATTCAACAGCTCTTGACATCCTCAAGGCTAACAATCACTCTATTGAAGTATATATATATGATACTATATCATAGCCAAAAAGACTAAAGTTAAGAAAAGGGAAAAATAACTTTTATCTTTTGACAACAAGGACCTGCACTTCACAAGAGCGGAAAAAATAACCTTTATCTTAGGAGTGAAAAAACAAAAAGGAAAAAAAAAAGTAGAACGCAAACACCTAAAACACCTGAATCAGAAAAAGGAAGGCAATCCGTTTTGATTATTAAGGCTCGGATCTCTTAGCACAACAAAGAAACAATACAAAGGCTTGAAATTACAGGAAGAGAAGAAAGAAAGAACGAAAACAGAGAAAGAGAATTCTGGTGTTGTGGGTGAGAGAGAAGCTGTCGTGAGTGTCGTTTAGCCATCGAGAGTGAGAAGTAAGGGTGAGGGTTAGGGTTTCAATTTTTCTTCTTATATATATAAGGGTATTTTTTTTAATTATGGTAGGGCGGGGGCAGGACAGATATCATCAATACCAAACCCGACCACGCCCCCAAATTTATGATGCAGCTCGAATCGGAACCCAATAAACTTGATTTTTTCTCGTTAAAATCGGGGTGGATTCGGACAGGTACCCACGGGTTCCCGTTGCCATGCCTAAGGGAAAGAGAAAACACCTTAATTGAGAGGTGGATGAAGAAGGAGAGGGAAATAGAGATAAAGAGAGAAGATAGAAAGGGTAAACTTGGAAAATAAGGAAAAAAGGAAGAAGAGTTTGAACCACTTATTTCCGATCAACCAAATCTAACAACAAAATACCTTTCCCTAACATCCGCCTTAATTGAATTGAAACACAAAAGATTAAGGTAGCACATTGCCACATCATTGGTGCATTTCGTACCAAATTAGTTTCGTAACATTAAGCATTTCCCTTTCTAAAATAGATAATAGGGTATTCAAATTACCTATCAATTATACTTTGATGAAACAAAAAATACTCAATTTTAAGAAATTGGTCAAGCAGATCAAGATAGGATTTCGAATTTTATAAGTCACAAGTTTGAGGCTCTACTCACCTTCTTGAGGTAAGAAAAATGTAATTTTTTAAAGTAATTTTTTAGTATAGAGGTTTTTCTTTCCCTATTTAAACTGAAGCATCATTTCCTCCTTTTAAAATTTTATGTAAAAAAAAAAGAAAAAAATATTCTTTAGACCTTTTTTTTATCAATATAGAAAAAGTAATTAACTAAAAAAAATCAAACTTTCAAACTTTAAGATTATTTTTGTTAATATAGATTTTGTTTATTAGAAATTTAATTTTAGCATGAATATTATGAGTCTATACTACAACATAATACATTATATTTGCACATGATGTATTGATAGTATATATAAATATTATGTATTAATAAAATTGTTTGTTAATATAATATATTACAATGTTGTTACAAATTTGCAATATTTACGTTAATAATTTATTTTTTTAAAACAAAAGTAATATTTCTAACAAAGACTAGTCCAACATTGAAGTGCTAGTGTATGAATTTTTTTAGCGCATAATTACTCATTACTACTAAAATTCATACACATTAAAATAAAGATGAGACCCTGATAATGTAATATTTTCTTAGTTTATTATGTCATCACTTAATGGATTTTCACTTGACGACACATATTAAAATAAAAAAATATTAGATGATAAAATAAACAGAAAAATTATTTTAGATAGTAAAATCAAAATGACCTATTTTACAATTATGAAAAATATATTTATGACTAAAAATTATTTTAATTAGGAGTTTTTTTTTCAGAAATTAAAATACAAGAATGCAAGAAAAATTAAATTGAAAATTAATTAAATATATCAGGTAAATAATTCTCATTTATATAATAGATCTAAAAGTTCATAAGGTTGGTCAATGCTTAAGAAGTATTAGTGTAGATATCATATATACAATGGAATGGAAACAATCTCTAGTTAAAAATTTAAAGAAAAATACTAGTAACACATTTTCTAACATATTCTTTATTATTGATTGAAATTTAGTGAAAATTACAATTTTTGTAGGTCTCACTTGTTATTTAATAACTCTCTTTCCTGATTTTGTAATTTTCAATAAATTTTAACTGATAATAGAGTATGTTAGGAAGTGTATGTTAAAGAGTATATTGCTAGCACTTCTCATATTGCAATTTAGAAATTCAAGGGTTAGATAAATATTCACCTAACCCCAACAAGAGAGATTTAGCTACACATATAGAAAAATAGAAAATAACATTAAAAGGAGAAGGAAAAAAGAACTTTATAGACGCTTGAAAAGATGTGAGATTTCATCCAATCATCCCTGTTATACTTGTATAAGTCATAGGGAAAGAGAGCATAAACATTCAATAGGGGTTACCAAATCAAAGATGAGAGGAAAGATTCCTAATCATCTCTTTTCTTATCTTTTTATATGAGAGTTAGATACAACATAACATTTGAGAGAAATGTTCAGGATTATTAAAGGCTCTTTTTTGTGGGCTTTTAATTTTGTGTTGTAAATAATAAAAAATTAATTATCAATAAAAGTTGATCCAGTTAGTAAGGAATAAATTCATATCTCACAAGGACATTGAGTTTGTTTCCTCCTATCAATGTGAGGATGTTATTAGTGGTAATGCATAAGTCCCTCTAAAAGTAGGGGAGGAAATAAGCTACATTAGGTTCACTACTAGAAAACCGGTTTTTGAAGACGGTTAAAATAGGCATTTTAAGACGGTTTCTGAACCGTCCTAGTATCGAGCGACTTAGAATGTAGGACTTACGAAGACGGTTGTAAGACCGTCTTAGAAAGTGCTTTTACAAAAAATTAAAACAAAATTAATACAAATTTTAAGACGGTTATCTGCTGCAACCGTCTTAGAATGCGTACAAACTAAGACGGTTATTCGACCGAACCGTCTTAGTATGTACCCATTCTGAGACGGTCCCAGCAAACAACCGTCTCAGAATCAGTTGGATTTTTTATTAGTAAAATAGTTTCTAAGACGGTTTTTCCTCCAACCGTTTTAGTATGTATCGACATTCGAAGACGGTTTACGCTGCAACCGTCTTGGAATCTGGTGTTTAAAAATTCTTTTTCTAAGACGGTCTTTGCCTACGACCGTCTTCGTAGCTGTACATTCTAAGACGGTTAGGGAAACAACCGTCTTCGTTTATTTTTTTTTTTTTGTTCCAATTGTTCATATTTTGTATTTTTTCCGATTTTTTCAATTCTAAGACAGAATACAATTCAACCAACTGCCGCCATTTTACATAATTAATGAATTAGTATATAACTAAAAACATATGGAGGATCCAATGACAGTGTTTCCATTACATAGAAAAAGTACTAGGTTCCAAATTAAAGACAAATAAATTATTGGTCATTTTCAGATTATACCCCAGCAATCCATTAAGAATCAGCACAAACATGATGACAAGTGTGGGGCATGGCTTTTTCTGGGTGAAGCAATTAACTTAAGTGTTACTTATGCCCTAAATTTTACCTCAACATGGTTTGACTGAAATCCCAGAGAGGCTAAACTCGGCCTTGTCGTTGTTGAAATCCTTAAGCTCAAATAAACGCGTCCTTTTCATTCTATGCTCTTCACGAGTACAACTGAGGCAGTTCATCCTCCATGAATTTATCCAGCAGTTCCGACCGAGCAATGCGGTTAGTAGCTCCACCCCATCTCCATTGCCACAAATTAGCGTCACACTTCGTATATGTATATTGTCAACTTGCGTTTTATGAATCGCAAGTTGCATCACTTTTGTCAGTGTTTCCTGGGAAAAACAAAAATAATAATATATTTAGTACGATTCACATGGTTAGAGGCCAACTATTTAATGAACTTAAAGCGTGGATGGAATTTTCCCATCAACTAATTAATCGCAATTTAGCTTGGGCTTTCTCCTCCTTCATCACTTAACTATGATATGGTTGTATTAAACCAGGAAAGAAAGGAGAGAAAGCTTTCATTTTATTTTATGTAATTGGGTCTAAACAAAATATCCTATTTATGGGATTATCAAATTTAGTTTAAATAACTTCAATGAGCCCCTTTTACTTCTAAAAACTGAATTTATTTTTCTCCAATAACAAGTTCAATTTCTGTTAATTAACTCATAGTTTTTACACAAATCATTTAATAATTTTCTTCAAAACTCTTTAAATTTAAATTCCCAATGTTGTTTTCTTTCCCTACCCGAATTTTACACATCCAATAGCTAGAGACTGCATTGGTTAGTAGAGCACAATACCATCAGATAAAATGCCATCAGATAAAATGCCATCAGATACAAACATCCAATACCTAGAGACTGCATTGGTTAGTAGAGAACACAAAACATATTAAGGTAAAACAAATAAATTCTGTAAACTTGCCAAAAACTCAAAATCTTCTATGCTTTTCGGATCAATGTATTGGACATAGTATAGGAGATATATCATATATGTGCATTTCAGTGAAAATTGTAATAAATGATAAAAGAAGATAGCACCATACTTGCGGCTTCCACCAGTTAGAAGACCACTTGGCTGAAAAATATCTCCTTCAAGAGTGACACTTGTGGTCTGAATCTCCCGATTAAATGCCAACTATTAGACATCCAACAAAAATGGAAGACAATTTAAGCAAGATGGTCATGTGCTATAATAGAGCAAGATGGTCATGTGCTATAATAGACAAGTATGTTTTGATAATCCAGTAGTTAACATTACGTAAATGGACAGTAAGAAAATTATAGTATGTTATAAAAACATCAAGAGCTGAGCATACAGTAGCCAAATACTTATAGAAAAGACCATCAAGCTCCTAAGTTATGCATTAGTAGTGAAGAAATGCATAAGAAAATCACAATGCAGATCTAAAATACAAAATGTGGATGACATAATATTAGTTGTGGATTATCCCACATAATAAAATTAATGTTTCATGTAAATTAACAAAAAAAAGGGCATCAGTCATTACCTCCTTTGCAGCATCAATGGGTTTGCAGACAAAGGTTGAACCAAATACATATTCCATTGCACTCTAGGAACAAATTATAAAATTTAGTTAGAAGAGAGTGTAATCTAACATAAACTGATACCTAAAATCTGAGAACCAAAATTTCCATACAGCTGGTCAAGACAGACAGACAGCAAGATAAAATGCAACTCAAAAATAGAGAAGAATATTAGAAGTTTCAATTGGTATGGAAAATGCTTTCAGTACCCATGCATAAGATACCATTGCATTATTATGCAAATTGAAATTCAAAGAGGAAATTCAAAGAGGCACACCTGCAATTCTTCTTCATAACCAACCAAAGAAACAGCTATTTCAGCATTCCCCTTGCCCACCTGAAATGAAAGTAACAAAAATCTTAGCTGCTAGTGATAGCAAAAAATAAGTAGATACGTATATTAAAAAAAAAAGTTGCAGAGACCAACCAATCTAACAGCAGCTTGTTGAACTCTGGAGGAAACATTATAGGATTGTATCTTGTTCAGAGGTATAATTATCACTCTTCTTCTAAGATTGCCATTCTGTAGTAGTTGTTTTCCAGTATTTTCTGTGTCAACAACAACATTATACAAGTTTCCAGCAGCTGTAACCTGAAAATGGCAATATTCTGGGGCTTAACATAGGAAATTTCATTTATAAATTCAGGTACAAGTTATCATGCTGTCCAACCTCTGGGGCAGTCATTGTGGACCTATCCTTTAATTTGATAAGTTTTGCAACACCACCTTTCACCTTCGACCTATCAAAATTCTTAGAAGGATCACGGTATGTATTCAACATTTGCCAGGTTTGCTGAAAGATTGCGTATTTCATCCTTCAACTTGGGCACCCAGTCCATCTCAGTCATATGCTCCTAGAAGTTATTTTGCAGGAGAATTTATTTAAAAAGACTTATAAACCTATTTACATTGGAAAGAAACTAGCAGAAGAGAAACCAATCAAACCTTTTGTAAATCTTCCATCTCACCCTCTTTATAAAAAAGAGACTCCATCTCCATTCTAACATTGTCAACATCTTTTTGTCTGGTGTTGAGCTCATTTTTGACAGCATTAGCTTCTTCACATTTTGACCTTAATTGATTTGTTTTCTCCTTCAGTTCCTTTTCACAATGGCTAATTTTGGCTTTCAGCTGTTTCAATTCTGTTTCAGTACTCCCAACTGCTACCTTTGCATCCCTTAGTTGATCCACTAAGCATTTTTCCTCATTACCACTGCTCTTGCCAGCTAAAACACCCTGTCAAAATTTTTTAGCAACAGGATAAAATAAACACCTAAATCTAACAGAAATCCCATTGATAGGCATCACAAAGCCAGACAACTTAAGCCTTTACTTGGTATTGTTTTTCATGCTCCTCTAGACTCTTTGTGAGCTCATCAACTTTATTTTTCAGATCTGTCGCCCCCTCTTCATCCTTTTTAACAGCAGAGGCCTTCTCTTCTACAGAATGCTTCAACTCTTCAATATTTTTAACAAGCTACAAACACAAAGGTTCAAAACCCAGATATCAGGTTCAAAAACTAGAAATATTTCAAACAACTCGCAACATAAGGATTTGGTACATAATCTTAAAATTGAGCAAACAACAAATCTAGAACATCACTGACATACATTTGCTTTGTTGGCTTCTTCACTCTACAAAGTGTCTTCTTTATTATTTAGTACAAACGTTTACCTCACAAGATTCTGGGAAAGTGCATCTACCTTCTCTGACAGAGATTTCATTTCTCCACCCATGCTTGCTTCCTTTTCAGCAGTCAACTGAGCTATTGGATGATCAATAAATACAACTGATGGCAACTAAATGTTTCCTCGACTGTGCAATTAATTTGTTTTACGTCATTCTGGAAGCAATTCAAAGAGTGCAAA
This sequence comes from Glycine latifolia, assembly GCA_013407115.1. NCBI lineage: Eukaryota > Viridiplantae > Streptophyta > Magnoliopsida > Fabales > Fabaceae > Glycine > Glycine latifolia. The sequence goes on from CM023941.1 coordinate 25,262,146, forward strand.
AAGCAATTATCATAGTATCACAGTGATTGGACTCATAATCCTTTTTTTTTTTAGAGTGGAAGGAACTTAACAGGCTCAACTAAAACCCACCAAACAGCAGAAAAAAGCAAATGGTGTTTAAAAGCAAGCACCTATCCCGACCCAGCTGCTATGCCATAGTTGTCCCATCAACTTAATGCCCTCACTTGGGTTACAAGCTGGCATAATTCAGCTCGATGTTATGATAGCACTGTCAGAGGGTTTATAAAGCTTACTTTGTTTCACGTTGTGCAAAATGTGGGACTTGTAAATGCAAAGACTTATTTTAATTACCACTAGCTTTCAGAAATTGTACTCTCAGACAAACATAAGCAAAGGCATGCTAATCTCATTCGTTAAATGACAATATTGACAATTGACTTGCTTTCATGTTTAACTGTCTAAGCTAAAGAGCTAAACCTGCATTGCTGACACGGTCGTTGAACTCGCGAGAGATTACAATGCATAATGTCAGCTTTATTTGTAATTATAGTGATGTTTGTAAGACACAGTATAACTTTTCATATAAGAAGAGCTATTGAACATCTTGAATATCCAACATGCAGCTAAAAAAGAATCTGAATTACCTCACTCAAAATGAGAACCCCCTTCTTCATCTTGAAAGCTACACAACAAATTCATAGCTCATAAAACTCATTTCAACCCTTTAAGTGCTACATGTAAATAATATGCAAGTCAGACTGCTTCATATCCTGAATGCTCAAAACTAGTTAAATAAAACTACCTATATTATTGAAGAATTAAAAACAAAAGCATAATAACATTTGGATGACAGGAAGTACAAGTTAAATAAGAATTCAAATTACTAAGTAGCAAATATTGCCTTAATTGTCGAGGTCTCTATCTAGATATTTTCTACCTTGTCCTTTTACAGTTTATATTTCTCAAAGGTAGAGGCAGCGAGGGAATCAGGGAACTAAATGCAAAACCTTTTTCTCAAATTCTCAATGTGTTCAAAGCCTCTTCATAGATCTTATTTACAGATCACATACACATATACTATTGCTTAGTGAGTGCGAATTACAAAACCTTTGTGTAACATTTGTGCTGCATTCATCCTTCCATCATTTTCTTGTTATTGATTTGTGTGGTCTTGGTCATCCTGCTTGAAGCCAACTATGCGGATTCTATGATCCTTTATACAAATAATTGTGCTGCACAATGCTATAATGTCCATTATGATTAAAACAAGAGGTACAGACAAACATTTAAAAGTGAATAAGTGGATAATCCAAACCTGAAAAGTGTTGATCCATTAATAAGTAAATCTACCATCACCGCAAACGCAATTTCTCCCTAATCTATGCCCTGCAAAGTACTTTCATTTCCCAAACAAAATACAAAACATATATATATATATATATAGATATAGATATATGTATTTCTTTGGCCTATGTTCAAGAGTGATTGTAATAAACGTCAGAAGATTTAAATATGTTATAATTTTGATCCGAAACTTGGTAATAATGTATAGTGGTTCATAATAAATAAGAACAACAAATATTTTACACAACACCGTTCACCATACAAGACAACATCACAATGATTTGTTTTTTGATTGTAACAAAAACGATGCCCATTTTTTCCTTAATGTTGTTATGTTGTCCACGTCTAACGATGTGCCATCACTGAACCACTGCAACAATAAGTAAAAATACGAATTATTCCACTACATTCAAAATCAAGAACCATTTAACAAATTAAACTAAACATACCCATGTGTTGAACTTGGTATACCTTGGTCCATTCATTCTTCAAACCCCCACTTACTATGTTCCACATCCAATGCATTACGTAATACCCACATTTGAAACCTCCATTTTGCACATGGCTCTAAATTTTTAAACATTGAAATTTAAAATTCAGAATTGCAGATACAATATGATAACACCAGCTGTGTGAAGGTCAAGTGAATGTCTAACCTTAATTTCAATCCAGTTCGGTGCACCTACATTGCATTTACCATCAACACCGGTATTCACGGCCTTAAGTGCACTAATTTACCAAATGCAACACACATCTTGGTTAACACATGAGGTTTATGTTGTATGCATAAAATGAGTTCAGAATGGAAAAACATTAATGTTGGATACAACTTACTTGTTAAGTACTGATTTTATGTGAATGTCTGGCTTCTTACGCAATGAACAAAACCACACAATTGTGTGCGTCAATGGACAAACAACGAAGAGCTGCCAATGTGAACTGCACGTAATATATATTAGCAACTTAATATAAACAAGTACAGTTATTCCTTTTTCCACATTACTTTCCTACTTACTTATTCAAATAAGCTCCTAGGTACACCTCTCTTTGTGATTCTTTTACCCATGTTTGGATGTATTGTTGACATTCAGAACGTCTATCCTTTGCATTATGTATCATTTGAGGCTCCATGAACCCATAGACTGAACTATAACCCAAGCTGATACTACATTCATCTAGAAACCTATAATTAACATTTTAAGTGAAATTCAAATTGTTAAATATAAACATTGTAAACACTACAAATAAAGAGGACATAACCTGAGACATGGTATAGGCATGTTACTTACATAATCCACAGCTGTAGTATAGAAATGTTCAAATACATGTCACCAGATATAATTTCATTGATATCTGAATGTGTGATGAAGAATGTTGTTTGTACAGTAGCAATCCCAAATTTGAACGCATCCCACGACAAGCGTATAGGCCTATGGTAAACTTCATATGCATTCTTCATCAATTCATCTAAAGGATCAACTGCTTGCAGTTTATATGAGCTATTAAAAGGTTCATCTTGTGTATCTGAGCTAGTGTGAGCATCCTATGTCATTAACACGAATTAAAAACAACCAATTGTTACTTAATATGTTTATAAAAAAAACAAACATTAAATGCATTTATACCTTCTGTGATACGGGTTTAACCAAATGTGTGGGCCAAGCGACAAATGTGTGTAGGGTATCTCTGACATACGTTATCTCTGATGTCGGAAATGGAACAAGGGCATCCCCGTCATATATTTTCTCAACAGATACCCGTACGACATCATCTGCGTATGTGACATTGTGAATGGAGGAGCTTCCATCGACAACTTTTCCCAACGCAACTAGCTTTGTCGACCCACAAGAACGAACATAAAGCTCCATGTGTGGGACCTCAAGAACTGCATTTTCTCCCCCTGATGGATTGACTGTAGTTTCAACACCACTTCCCTTTGTGCTAACACGAGCAGCCAATTCTTTTAAAAGTGCGTCATCCGGTGGGGATTTTTGTGTTGCCATTTGGGTTAACTCCATTTTGATTGCTTCCTTCAATAAGTGGGTCATTTTCTCCTCCATTTCATTTTTCATTTTTTCATTTTTCTCCTCCAATTCAACTTTCATTCTTTCTATTCTTTGTTTGCTTTCCTCCTCCACTTCTCTCCTCCATTCTTCCTTAAGGTCTTGAATTAGACCAGCCAACTGCTCAGGATTGATGGATCCCGACTTACTACTTGAGGCACGTGAACTATGTCCAAAGTATTGCGTTATGGTGACACCTGTCCCTGCAACACGGACCCTTCCAGGGTGCTCCGGTCGTCCAATAGCAGCATTTAATATGTCATGCTGACCATGCGGAACAAGCCTTCCTTGTGCCATTTCTTCTTCTAACAAGTCCTACATCATAGAAGCTACAAATTTGACATCTAATTCACATAAAATAATAATACGAACTTTTCATTCAACTCACAATTTTATCGGAAATTTCTTTGGCAGCGTTAGATGTCATCTGTCCATATCTCTTTGTGCGGGCCATCTTCCACATTACATGTCTAGGAATTGGAGATGGAGGCTCGTCCATATTTAAGGAATTCTCAGTATACATTGCATCTTTTACTCGCTGCTTTAATTTTTCATCCATTAGCTTTTTTTCTAGCAACTCATAACCCCCACGAGAAAGTATGTGGGGGCATTCGTTAATTTTTTGGATTTCCTGAGCCTTTTTCCTTATTCCCTGTCACATTTCGAATTGTAGTTCATTGACGACCATAACAAACAAATGATCGAAAAATTTATTTAAAGTAATACATATTTTGCCATCTAACCTGCCATGTTGGTGATTTTCTGCTAGCAACGAATTGCTCCCAAGTTTCAGGATGTATACCATATGTAACTGAAGGATCATTATCATTTTGGCTTTCGGCTTCAGCATATATGTATCTTGTGGTCAATGAAGACTTGAATGACCTCCATCTTGTGCAAACCGATGACAATATCTTCTTCTTTGCCTTTTCTGCTTCTGGGATATCAAATTTTCCCTACAATGGTGAAAAATATGTGAGAAATTGCCAATTACAATATATCATAACATAGAACATAACTTCATGATAAATAGTAATCCCATTATTATACCAAAATGTCTTCCCAAATGAGGTTCTTCAATGTTTCTGGAACGTCATTCCAAGAAGAATGGAGTATAGGAATTTTGTCTCTAGCCACTACTCCAAGATAGCTGTGGAATTTTTCTTTGTTATGGCCTGATGCTCGTCCCGTGGAAGGATTTACGTTCACTGTTGGCCTTGGCTGATTCGAGTCTCTACGAGTCAAGCTTCTTAGGCGAGTCGATTGTCTACTTCTCCTAGCCTTTGGATCTGAAAGATTATGTTGTGAATTGGGTGGGGATATTGGAGGTGTCGACATCACCCTGCAAGTAAAATGAAACAACAAAATCACAAAAGTCATAAATATAACATTAAAGTATTAAAGCATGTTAATATTAAAGGTTAGTCGAACCATTAGAACAACATTTAATATTGAAAATACTTTACTTTGGAAGTCAGTAATTAGGTATTGGTGTTCTCCCATAAGCCTTCATCATGGTCAACCCGATTTGCATGTTCATCATCAACATCATTGTCTTCAACTATGGAGGGCATCCGTGTTGAGAAAGAAGCCATTTCACACATATCCATTGATGCATCATCACCATAATAATGACTACTAATCGATGGTCTTCCATGTAAAACAATTGAAAAACGATCGTCACATGGATCTTTGATGTAAAACACCTATTTCGCTTGCTCTGCCATGATGAATGGCTCATCCCTGTAACCCACTTTATCAAGTTCAACCAAAGTAAACCCAAGATGATCTTGATGGACACCAGTGTTACCGTTTACCCACTTACACTTGAAAACTGGAACTCTAAATGCACTATAATCAAGCTCCCATATTTCTTCAATCACTCCAAAGTATGGCATGGAAGCTTGAATTGGGTTGGTATCAGATGCACGAGAAAAGTGTAACGAGTCAGCATCAACAGTAACCCCGCTGTTTTGCACAGTGCTTTTATCATCTTGCGACTTAGTGTAAAAAGAATAGTTGTTGATATCATATCCCTTCCAAGTGGGTACATTTAAGTTTGGCCCAAGAGCTAACAGTCTTAAAGTTGAAGAAGCATTGTCATCACTAAAGATTTGTTCCTTAAACCATGACATGAAAGTTTTGTTATGTTCTTGCAACACCTTCATGATATTCATTTTGGGGTGAGTATTGGCCACATGTTGTTTGTGAGCTTCTAAGTACGGCATAACCTCATTGGTGTTATTCAAAACATACAAATGAGGTTGTGAAAGCTCTTGTCGACTCATAGTCACAATATTGAATCCTCGTGTACCCTTTCCTCTCCTTGAGTGGTCATGATGACTTTCAGGTATGCCTACAGGTTGTGCTGAATCCATGTACTCAGAACAAAACTCAATGCATTCTTCGGCAACATACCTTTCTACAATGGAAGCTTCTGGTCGGTATTGATTTTTAGTATAACCTTTTAAGACCTTCATGTACCGCTCAATCGGATACATCCAGCGTAAAAACACCGGACCACACAACCTGATTTCCCTCACTAGATGAACAATTAAGTGGACCATTATGTCAAAAAACGAGGGGGGAAAAAACATTTCCAACTGACACAGTACAATAGCGGCCTCATGCTCTAATTCATCCAACTGTGTGGGGTCAATGACCTTCTTACATAAAGCATTAAACACGAAGCACAGGCGACTGATGGCAACTCTAACTTTGTCTGGCAATATACCCCGAATTGCAACAGGCAGTAGTTGTTGCATTAAGACATGACAATCATGCGACTTCAAACCCACCAATTTTAGGTCATTGACAGAAACAAGGCTCTTAATATTTGAAGAGTATCCTTGTGGGACCTTCAAACTACGCAAACATTGACAAAAAGATTTTTTCTCATTTCGTGACAAAGTGTGACTTGCTGGGGGCAAATAGGATTGTCGACCTTTACTAATTGGATGCAACTGTTGGCGTATACCGATTTCAGCAAGATCTTGGCGACTTTTTAAATTATCCTTTGTCTTGCCTTTAATGTTCAGAAGGGTGCCAACTATGCTATCACATACATTTTTCTCAACATGCATGACATCTATACAATGTCTTACATCAAGATCAGACCAGTATGGAAGATCAAAAAATATTGATTTTTTCTTCCAAATGTTTCTTTCGTTAGCATCCCTCTATTGGGTCTTACCGAAGACATTCACAATGTCCTTCACACGGTCATAGACCTCATGGCCAGTCAATGGTGTAGGGGCAGTTTGGGTCTCTTGACTTCCATAAAAAGCTTTTTTAAGTCGCCTATATGGGTGATAAAGTTTGAGGAATCTTCGATGCCTTGTGTAAACTGTCTTCTTCCCATGTTTCAGTTGCATGAATGACGTGTGTTTCTCACATATAGGACATGCATAATGGCCTTTCACACTATACCCACTCAAATTTCCATATGCTGGAAAGTCGTTAATGGTACAAAATACCATTGCACGCAAGGTAAATGTTTCCTTCAGATTTCCATCATAAACATCCACCCCATCAACCCATAATTTATTCAAATCTTCAATCAATGGCGCAAGATAAACGTCAATGTCATTTCCTGGCTGTTTTGGACCCGCTATCATCATACACAACATAATGTATTTCCGCTTTATGCATAACCAAGGAGGGAGGTTGTAAATCATCAACAACACCGGCCAAGAACTGTGATTAGTGGCAAGATTACCAAAAGGATTCATTCCGTCTGATGCAAGGCCAACTCTTAGGTTCCTTGGGTCATTCCCAAATGCTGGATACTTCTGATCAATTTTCGCCCATTGGGGAGAATCAGCCGGATGTCGAAGAAATTCATCACGTTGCCTTCCATTAGCATGCCATGTCAGGTTTTTTGCATCATCAGCATTAGCAAACAATCGCTTAAACCTAGGAATAATTGGAAGATACCAACATACTTTCGCTGGACGAGAAGTGTTTATGCAGGATTCATTAGCACAATCATCTTCGTTGACTTTGTATCTTGATACCCCACAAGTCGGACAGTTTTGTAGATCAGCAAGGTCATTTCGGTACAATACACAGTCATTAGGGCAGGCATGTATCTTTTGGTACTGCATACCAATAGGGCATAAAATTTTCTTTGCCTCGTAATGATTTTTAGGCAAACTGTTGTCTTCAGGAAGCATCTTCTTTAACACAACAAGCAACTCAGTAAAGCTTTTGTCACTCCACCCAAATCTTGCCTTTAAGTTAACCAAAGCTAACACTGCGGACAATCTTGTGAATGTTCTGCACTCAGAGTACAAAGGGATCTTTGAATCACTTTGTAATTTTTCATATGTAGGTGCATGTGCTTGCCGGAAGTTGGCTTCTCCAAGATCGCGTAGCATGTCTTCTATATGATGTCCTGTGTCGACGTCAAACTGCGTTGTGGTTTCAACTGTTGGCATATCCGGCAGTTCACCGTGCCAGATCCATTTTGTGTAAGTCGGAATGATTCCGTGACATATGAGATGTGATCGGATATCATTAAGGGACTGTCGTCTCCCATTTCCACACTTAAGACAAGGACAAAAATAATTCCCATGCAAAGCAGTTGCATTACGTGTGGTAAATTGGAGGAATTGTTCAACCCCATTTTCATATTCCTCACTAATGCGCGGTGATTTCATCCAGTTACGATCCATGTTTTTTAAAAAAAGCTGCGATCATCATATTGTAAATAATATATGCATGAAAATGTATATGTTAACATTAATAAGGTGGGGCCCTATCCCATTCCAGAAGTGATATCTTGTATACATGATTTGTAAATTCAAGCTAAGTGTGTTTTATTTAATTTAATGAAATTTCAGCAGCATTTCGCATTGGTCTCCAAGTACACGAAATGAAAGCGGTAATTTGAATTCACCACAATCAAGTATGCACTCGGAGATCAAAGCAATATGCAGTTACACCGAATTTTCATTAAATTAAACAAAACATACTTTACTTGTATTTACAAATCATGTATACAAGATATCACTTCCAAAACTGTCCAACCGGACAATTCAAGGTTCAATTCAACAAATAATCCAAACTATCCGTATTACTCATTGAATTGATCCTTGAACGGGAAACTAAGGTTGACTAACAATGCATTGCATGGTGTGACAAAGCAATATTAAGGAATGAACAAAGCAACTTGAAAAAGGGTAGGTATATGGAACAACGGACATACCTTAAAATATGGTCAACAAATAGAATAGCACAATCCAGTGAGGGCGACAATAGCAACGACTTTAACGGATAGTGAACCAACAATAAGTTAAAAGGTGCCTTTAGGTGCTAACTGAGCAAAACAAAACCACCTAGCACAACAACCAACAATTAATTAATACTGTCTTATACATATCTATATACAAATTTAAATTCTGAATATTACAAAAATTAGGTCTTGCTAATAGGGAAAGTCATGGCAAACATTAAAGACACATGAGTTAGGAGTAACAGCAAATGTTAGTGCGTTGTCATTGTGTATAAGGGAAGTACTTGCACGTGCTAGGACCAAGGTTTTCAGAGCAACTTTCAATTGACATGGTAATGAAATAAGGTAACAACACTCTGTCATACAACAATTAAGTATCAAGCATAGTGTTTAACATAACAACATAAGGTAAAAGGGAAGTTAGTAGCACATTGTATTTTTTCATTATGATGGACTCTGCATTTTAACATTGAAGTAAACCAATGATTCACCATGTGTCTGACTTTATTTTTTAAGTCAAGACATGTCTGTCTTACTATATATGTTGATAATTTTGTTTCAGCATACACATTCATTTCTTAATAATTTTCATGTATGTTGTTAGATTGGGCTGACTTTGAAGAAAAAATTGACAAGCATGACAAATTGACAAGCATTTCTTAATAATTTTCATGTCTGTCTTACCTATTTAAACTGGATATGGTGTGAAGAAATAAGAAAAAGGGCAGTAGTTTTTGGTATGTGCGCTGAACAGGTATGTCTGGTTTAACTGAGAGGTATTAGTGGTACATTGTAGGTTGGAAAATTATTGCGTTACATATTCTTCACATCAACAAATTTTATTAGCCACAAAACTGTAGTTGTTTCCCTAAATGCAGCAAGGGAGAAAGTAAAAATGTACAGTGCAGTCTTCACAATCTTTTCTTGTATTTGATGGGAACTTTTACATAGTTCCACCACAAATGACAGCTTAACTATCTAGGGTCCATCATGCAAGACAATGGAGACATATGTGATGTAAACCATAGGATTCATGCAGGAAGAAAGTTTTCTCAAATTTTATTTATGCCACAATGTACCACTTGAAAGCAAAGGAAAGTTTTATCATCCAATTAAAAGACCTGCCATGTAGTGTGGAATGACTAACACTGCCCTATCCTCCATCATGCTAAAATTTACCACAAATTTCCTTAATTTACTATCATCTACATAGGTTACAATTTCTCCAGTAACCAAGTTAGTAAATCATGTCCAGCAAATTCTAATGAGGAGAAAAAAAGGTGAAAGCACACCTGTCATGATTCGGCAATCTCAAATTTCCTTGCTCCCTTGAAGTCTCATAATGATCAGAATAACCAAATAAAGAAGTCGTCTTTTTGACTAAAAATTTTGGGGGAGGTTTGTCAGAATCAGCCCATTCATATTCTCCACCAGGATTCCTAAAACCGTCGATAAAATGGCATGCTATTACATGAGAAAAAGTCTGTTAACCTGTAGAAGAAAAGAACATGTTCATTAGCATGATTCATATATTTGAAAATTTTCTAACATGTTTTCGAAGCACCATAGATATCTTACACGAAAGAAAAAGGAAACAAAAAAAGAATACTCTGAAAATCCGGGATAATAGAAACAATTAATTGTGTAAATTGCCACATTTTACACAGCTTAAAGAAAGTCATCACACTACTTACTGCTAGCTAATTGAATGTCATTGTATTTGCATGAAGTTTGATTATGAAATATTGATATTGTAAAGTTAGTGAAAGTGTAATACAACGTTAATAAGCTTTTCTAGAAATTGGTGTGGCTTGTACCATTTGCTGGGTGTGGCATTCTTTGGGAACACAACCAAAAGGGTAACTTACATTTTCAGAAAAGGGTAATTTTAGAAGAAATAAATAATACAGAGAGGTATATTAGCAATTTAGGGAGGAGGTTTATTAACATTTACCTCAAGTGTATAACTATCCGATTATCCAATAACAATAAGCATTGTTTTTTATATATATACTTCTGTACCAGCAGTGGGCTTTTAAAAATTGGAATGGCGGCCTAGCTAAAACTAGTAGTGGTCTCCTAGCTAGGAGAGGAATAATTCTCTTCTTTCTTTTTTTTTTAATTAAAAGGCAGAAAATAGTCAAAATACAATGCATTATGTCTAAAACCCTTTTTTATATACTTGTGCACTGCGAATTGAACAGTAAAATATTTGGATGGAACGCAATGGCAGCAGTAATAGCTATTTGGATAAAAACGCACAAAAAACTCTGCCAAATTTGTAGTAAAAAAAGTAAATTAGGTAACTATCCCCTATAATATGTATATAATCAAATTATATATATGTCTGACTTTAATAATTATTATATCATATGTATATATATTCTAAAATTTGCCTTTGTTGTTTATTCTTATTACAGGTTTGGGCCACATTGCAAGAGAAACTAACACGTTTTATCGGCCGTTACAACTTGCAACACACCCTGCACACGTATGTTTAATTTGTGTTTTACCATATTTGTTAGAATCTTTTAATGGTAGTGTTCTTCTGTGTGCTCTTTCAGATATTTTTTATTTCGGTTTGACATGTCCGAATAGTACCGTTTGGTTTTGTATTAGGCCGTTGCTTTATTGGTACATCGCCAATTTTGGCAAATTGTTGACGTTTAATTCAACAGTTTTTTTTTGTCAAGATTTAATTCAACAGGTTAATACGTTGCCCAAGACAATGAAGCTGCAAGGCACCGTAAATGGCAGTTTGATAGTGGTGCTTATTCATAGCGGAGCAAGCCACAATTTTATTGGTAAATCAGTGATTAACAGGCTTGGGATCACAAGTAAGGAAACCAAACCTTATTGGGTAAGATTGGGAGACGGGCAGCAAATGCAGTCTCAAGGATGTTGTGAGGATTTATCACTTACAGTGGCCTCATATGAGATCAGAGGAGATTTCTTTGTATTTGATTTAGGCAAAGTGGATATTATTTTAGGGGTAGCATGGTTGGAGACATTGGGCGAAGTGAAGGTTAATTGGGGTACGTTGACCATGAAATTTAGTGTGAAAGGACAGACTGTGACTATTTGTGGTGATCCCAGCTTAGATCATATAAAAAAGGTTTTAACAGTACTGACATTGAATTGCTTTTATGTTCAGAAAAAAAAATGTAGCTTTGGAAAAAGAAGAATAGCATATTTGGGTCATGTGGTTTCAGCAAATGGAGTAGACATGGACCAAAATAAGGTGGAAGCCATGATAAATTGGCCAATACCTAAATCTGTTAAAGCTGTCAGAGGTTTCTTAGGACTCACGGGATACTATAGGCGATTTATCAAGGACTATGGAATCATAGCCAAGCCTTTAACAGAATTTTTTAAAAAGGAGGGATAGCATTGGACTGAAAGGAATCAGAGAGCTTTCAAGGAATTGATCACTGCTGTTACGACTGCTCCAGTCTTAACATTACCAGATTTTTCAAAGCAATTCTGCATTGAGTGTGATGCTTCAGGTATTGGATTGGGAGCTGTTTTATTTCAGGAAAAAAGACCTCTTGCTTATTTCAGTAAAGCTTTACGAGAAAACTCATTGGCCAAATCTGTGTACGAGAAGGAACTCATGGCCTTAGTATTAGCAATTCAGCATTGGAGACCATATTTGCTGGGCAGGAAATTCATAGTTTATTCAGACCAGAATAGCCTTCGTTTTCTTTTGGATCAGAGAATTACTACTGAAAATCAACAAAATTGGTTGGCAAAATTATTGGCCTATGATTTTGAAATCAGATATAAAGTGGGCAGTAGTTTATAGAGTAGCAGACGCACTTTCTAGGAAAGAAGAAGCAAGGGAGTTAACAGCTATTTCCATGATATATTTGCCTGATGCTGCATCTATCGATAGACAAGTTCTACAAGACCCAAGTTTGGCGAAAATATATTCAGATTTGGAAAAGGACCCTAACACTCATACGCATTACACATTGGAGAATGGGAGACTGTATTATAAACCTAGATTAGTCATATCAGCTAAATCAGAATGGATTCCACGAATGTTGGCAGAATTTCATTCATCTAAAGTAGGCGGACATGCAGGTGTTTATAGAACTTATAAAAGGATTGCACAATCTGTTTTTTGGATGGGGATGAAGGCAGATATCACCAAATACATAGCAGAATGCTAGGTGTACAAGAGAAATAAGTATCAAACTTCTTCTCCTGATGGTCTTTTGCAACCTCTCCCTATTCCCAATGCTATATGGGAAGAGTTAAGTATGGATTTTATTACAGCACTTCCTAAAAATTTCATAACTATGATTGTATTTTAGTTGTTGTGGACAGATTAAGTAAATATGCACATTTAATTATGCTAAAGCATCCATTTACAGCAAAGAATATAGATGAAGTATTCATGAAGGAAATTGTGCGGTTACATGGCATTCCAGTATCCATAGTAAGTGATAGAGATCCTATTTTTATGAGCCATTTTTGGAAGGAAATTTTTAGATTGCAGGGAACAAATCTGAAGTACAGCACAGCATATCATCCTGAATCGGATGGACAAACTGAGGTAACCAATAGAACATTGGAGATTTATTTGAGATGTTTTTGTTCTGAGCAGCCAAGAGAATGGAGCAATCATTTAGCTTGGGCTGAATAATGGTACAACACCAGTTATCATTCAGCAGCAAAATGTACCCCTTTCGAAGTTGTTTATGGCAGACCTCCTCCGTCCATTTCAAGGTTCATACCAGGACAAACATTACTAGAAGTGGTGGCACAAGATTTGATGAATAGGGATGAAGCATTAAGGCAACTTAAATATCAGCTAAACAGGGCTCAGGAGATAATGAAAAACAGGGCTGATGCGCATAGGAAGGATCATACAATGAAGGTGGGAGATTATGTATACCTCAAGATTCGGCCACATCATAAACAGTCCATGACCAGAAAATTAAATCCTAAGTTGGCTGCCAGGTATTATGGCCCATATTTGATTCTGAAGCAAATTGGGGCAGTAGCTTTTCAATTACAATTACCAGCTCAGGCCAAAATACACCCAGTTTTCCATGCCTCTCAGTTGAAATTGGGTAGGGGAGACCATCCGGTTGAGCCTAGTTTACCCGAAGACTTGAATATAGATACACCACTTTATCATCCAACAGTGGTATTGGGCGATGGATATGTTAAATAGGGAAATGAAGAAATACATCAAGTGCTTATCCAGTGGCAAGGGCAATCAAAGGAAGAAGCGACTTGGGAGGATTATGACACAATACAAAATCAGTTTCCAGACTTTGCACTTGAGGACAAGTTGCATTTTGGGGAGGGAGGTATTAAAACGGACCAGCAATTAATAACCGACCAGCAATTAAGGCCCAAGGATATAAGACAGAATGAAAGTGAATGGAAAGTATATCATAGGAAAATAAAAAAGAAATAAAATATTAGAAGTGAGTGAGTTAGTTATTTTTGTTTGTTCTGTTTGTATTATAAATAGGGAAGCAGTAGGGTCTTTTGGGTGTGTGAGAGATTAGTACCTTGTAAGGTGAGGCTATTGTATGAGACAGTGGTCTGAAGGGTAGAGAACAGTTACGGCAAGAAAAGAAGGAAGTGTCTATCCTTCTTATTGAGTAAATCTTGTATGAATTTTTTAGCAAATTTAATAATAAAGGAGTGCGTGTTATTCAGAATATCCTATTGATCGAAGGTGAATTGAAATCTGAAATTCTGAGATTGTATCAGTAACTTTCGTCAAACCTCACCTCACCTGAGAATATGTTGCATGTCCTATGACAAATACATTATCAAATCATAATCTTAGAACAATAAAAGGGGTGGAGGAGAAGTACCTTGGACTTCAACTCATCACGCTGCTCAACATTTTCATTGACGAGAACAACTGCAGAGTTGTTAACAGACAAATTGTGCTGAAAATAGTTTTATAAATATGCCCCCAGAAAAATATGATTGAGCAATCTGCAAAAAAAAAATTACAGAATCAAAACCACAAACAAGTTGCAGGCAACAAAGATAATGCAATAGTTCCGTGTCTCTGCGGCCATGATACAAAGACAAAAAACACAAACAAAAACAAGACAACATAGATCATAGAACTACACTACGGTAAAACAAAGTATACACAAAAAAAGGAGTTATAAACATCGAGTGGACCACGCGTTAGAACATAGACAATACATAGTAATTTAGTTGCACTCCTGCATCAAAAGGACCAGGTATGTAGCATTAGAAAAGAAAGTTGAAGCTGTGGAACCATATGGCATACAACTTTTGTCTCAGCATCTAAGTGAATAAAAGAGGAAAATGGGACTCTCATATGACTAATCTGGAATCTTGATCTTATATTTTTAATTTACATCTAATGTTATGTAATAAAATCATTATTAATATAATAAAGTGGTATTGGCTTAGATAGAAGCTACAAAACCAGAATCTAGATAACTAAGAAATTGTGCCAGAGCTTCCTTCATGTACACGACCTTGAGTATCAAGATTCAAAGTTAGGTGAGTCCTCTGTCATAATATAAAAAAACATAGGACACAAAAGGCAAATCTAAAAAGGCTTTACCTTTCAATGAAGTTGGCAATGAGTGTTGCTCAACATGCTGGATTGAACAACGCAGACATAAAGATCAAAACCAGAGATAACACTCCAAACTTTAGTAAGAAGACCAAAGCTTGTCACAACTCACAATAGGTGCTTGCACAAGTCCACAGCCAAATCTGCAACCACAACACAAGTACACAAAAAAAATTCATTGGAAGCAAGTTACTCAATCCAAGTATGCAAAGTGTTACGTGTCTAAGCCTGTATTCAAATACTGTGATGATTTGCAAGGCACTATACGTAATTGCATCATTATCTTTATCTGTGATTTTTGGTGAACCATTAATTGCATATTTGAATACACTTCCCCTTAAGCAAGAAGGTAAAAAGAAAGGCTAAACTCCAATGGCTGATAATTAAGTACTTAAAACGCATACAAGATTCACATTTCAAGTGGGTAAACATAGGGGTCCTTAATTTCTGGGACGAGAAAGTGAAAGAAAACAGAACACCTGAACAAATTTGAGACTAAATATTGTGATAGACCATACATCATTGAAAGAAATAAGCTTTTA
Source organism: Glycine latifolia (assembly GCA_013407115.1). Classification (NCBI taxonomy): domain Eukaryota; kingdom Viridiplantae; phylum Streptophyta; class Magnoliopsida; order Fabales; family Fabaceae; genus Glycine; species Glycine latifolia. The sequence continues at coordinate 25,277,884 of CM023941.1, forward strand.
CCATAATCCCCCAACCCTTGACCCCACATGGGCACACCCAACTCATGCACACACACAGTCAAACACCCTAGTTCCCAAATTCCCACATGCAAGTCTCGCACACACACAAAATCAATTCTCCCCTTCCCTCCACCAACAGAAGTCAAATTAATCACTATTGAGCAGAGATTGGGAAGATGCAAGTGGTGGTGGTCTGGTAGGTGAACGGTGGGGACAAAGAGAATCACGAGAGAGGAAATCAAAGGCAAGGGCAGAGAGAGTACGAGTGAGAGAGGAATCACGAGGCTGAGGGGAAATGAGGAATCACGAGAATGAGAGCCAGAGAGGTACCTGATTTTTTGGATTTAGGAGAGGAAGCACAGAGGCTGAGACGCGTGAGAGAAGAGGCACAGAGGTTGAAGTCGTCAAACGTGAGCAGAACCTTCTACAAGGACTCGCGCCGGGAAATACCACACATTGCCGGATAGCACCGCAGCCTAACCGGAGGGAAATCGCACGGACTGAGACGATGAGGCTAGGGTGCAAAAGGCCAGGGTTTCGCGAATATCTCAGAGCACTCGAGTTCAATTTTTTAGGGCACGTACTGGACTGCTTGAGAGAGAGTGATTTTGTTTTTTAAAAAAAAATTTGAACGCCCAATCCAAGACGGGTATTCGTAAACCGTCTTGGAATATTACACTAATAAGACGGTCAGCTTAGTGGCCCGACTTGGTTTGTGCCCAACAAAGACGGGTTCTATGTAACCGTCTTTAAAGACAACTCGTTATTTACGAGAATGCCACCGCTCAGCCTTCTAAGACGGTCTCGAGACAACCGTCTTCGATTCTGCGTCTTCGAAGGCTCCTTTTGTAGTAGTGGTTAGACTTTGGTAGGTTTGAACTCAACCTATGTTACTATTACTGGTGGGTCTGAGCTTGACAAATTTAACTATAACAGACATTTTTTTTAAGCCTTAATCTGACATATGTAAAAACCTAATCTGACTTGAAAATTTGTTTACGTGACTTATTTTAAAGAAGGGTCTATAAACCAACCAATAGACTTATAGGCCTAACTAGGCCAACTAGTCTAAAAAAGCCTAACGATATTGTTCATTACATACATTATTTTTATCATAAAATTATTATTATTATTATTATTATTATTATTATTATTATTATAGTTAATTATATATATATATATATTATAAATTGGTCAAACTATTAGGTTTAATGGACATTTTTTAAAGCCTAACGCTTGCTTTTTAATTAAAAAAACTTTTTAAAAAGACTAGATCTAACCTTTTTAATAACATGTCAGACCAGACCTTTGACAAACCAGTTCGCAGGTTCTCAATGAACTACCTAACTTATTTTCACCTTTATTTATAAGTATTTATTTAGCCTTAAAATCTATCCTAACGTTAGCTAATCAATTCCTAAGAACTAATACACCTAAAATTTCTAAATTCTGATGCCAGAAGGAAAAAAATAATTAAAATATTTCTATAGCATAATTAACTGAATTCCAAATGAAAGGCCACAACAAATATGACCCTTTCCCCTTTAGCAGGTCAGCTATTGTACTATTGAGAACCCTTACGAGTAAGCACGTCCAGAAACACTTATACCATGATTATACCATAATTAGCAAGGAAAATCCTATTGACAATAGAGTACAGAGTTATTAGATATTTGGAGACGTTGAAAGACCAATATGTATCCCATTTCAATCATTAATTATTCAGAGGCAATCAGACGACAAATTTTCGTCTTTGTGGTGATATTGAATTAGTTATCAGTCACTTTTATTGCACAAGGAAGCCGATTAGACAGGTCTTAAATTTTCTTTAAATACACTATCAAATTTTCTTAAATTTCTATTTTTTTCCAAGACTAGTCCTTCCTTTTTCTGAATAAGCCAAGTGTTACTACAACTCTTATTCTATAAATACCAAAACCAACGAATCACCAAAACCATGGGTTTCATCCTTCATTATCTAAACGACAAAAATGAATTATTGTTAACAGAATGGTGGATAACCACAAGTAATGGAGAATGAATGATCCTAATCATTCTTGTTCTTTGAAAGAAAATATTAATAACATATATTTTAAAATACTATTATCGGTCTATTTCAAAGATAATATTTATCTTAACAAACATCTTTAAAAGAGATAACTAAATTATTTTTTAAAAATAAATTAATAATAAACAATGTATTGAAAATTGGTTTAATTAATAATAAAGTAATTTTTAACAACGGCACCAGAAACTTGTTAGGAATTTTTTGTGTGATCAAGTGTAGTCGAGTTTCAAAATAGTAATAGGACTTGCGTCCAAATTGTCTCCCAAAGGACTAGAAAATATTTGAGTAATTAAGATTAAGGAACTAAGGTTTTATAAAAGTATATCTCAATTGATTATAGTTGAATGTGTAAAAGAATAATGTAAGAGTGAAAAGCAAATAAAAGAAACTAGTTGAAGATTAGTCACAATGTTGTTGTGAGAATTGATGGTTTGAACAATCAGGGTTGGATTTGGTTTTCCCCTTTTTCAATGCAATAATCTTAATGAATTCAGTTATTTGTGCAATTTATCCCCAATTCATAGTTAAATTATACCCTAATGTCTTAGGCGAAAGAGTTTAAGTTATTTAAATTAATTCTCAATGTCTTGGCAAGTCAACCTAAGCAACCAACATTAACGTTTAAGAGAAGAAGCATTAAGATCAAATAATAGGTTATCAGTCTAAAACAAGCATTAAGAGAAGAATAAATATGAATAACTACATTAAGAAAGCATATTACATGAAATTAGGTTAAGCCTTTCCAACCCTGACAAATGAAGGGATTAGCTACTTATAGCTTGATTACAATTCCCAAGATCAATCATAGAAATGTGTAATGAATCAAAACTAAGAGTCCTAAGAATAATACTCTATATCTCATAAAGTTGTTGTCTAAATAGCACCAGAATGTCTCTTCAATTAGGCCTCAGGTTTTTTATATTTTGATATGGGCTTGGGCCTATCATGACCTCCTCGCTTAAGCGTGAGTAATATCTTGCTTGAGTGAGGTATTCAAATCTTAGAAATTGCAGCTTTTGCCTCTCCTCGCTTAAGCTCACATAATATTGCGCTTAAGAAGGGTCTTTTCTTTGATTGCCCCGCATAAGCACCTTGAGGTGCTTGAGCTTAAGTGAGGGCCTCTAGTGAATCCAAGGCTTCTCACTAACTTGGCTTGCTTAACTGCATAGCATGCCATGCTTAAACAAGCTTAACTTCATCCTTGATCATCAAGGTTTCCCTTGCTCAAGTGTTATGCTTCAACGAGGCATTTCAATGACTCCTTCAACAGCTACTGCCTCTCCTCACTTAAGGGCACAACAAGCCATGCTAAAGCGAGGGAATCCCAATTTCATTTCCCAACTTAATTCCCCGTGAAACTCCACAAAAACATCAAAAGGTCCTAAAAACTACTAGTCCAAAGATTCTATTTGCTAATTCCTAATTATCCTAACTTTGAGTTAAAACAAGGCTAAACGTATAAAAAATGTTCGATAATCACCTCAAATCATATGTGAAATTAAAACTTATTTAGCAATTATCCAAACCCTCTAAACTTAGAACCTTGCTTGTCCTCAAGCAATAAATACTTCCTACCAAGAGTTAGTACTGAACACATTTTTGGTTGTGCAACACCCCTCACTCATACATTTTTCAATGAAATCCAATTTCATCATGTACTACCTTAATTAGCATGGTGCCCACTTCCTAATTTCAAAACATTTGTGTATCATGCAAGGGCTTACAAGAAAACTAACAAGAATGGCAATTCAGAATTTATGTAGTAACTTGTTCTCACCAAAGTGTTTCTCTCACAAGCTCATATTTAGCTTAGCTAAGTGTATAACTCAATTCATAACCTAGAACAACAACATAGATTATTTTCTATTTTCATCTCAATATTCAAATCTCAAAAAAAAATAAAAAATGCAAAGATCATGTAAGACTTTCTTGGCTTGTATTATGGCTAGGCTACAAAGAACTTGGTTTTTTTCTAGATATTCAAAATGACCTAGATAGAAGAAAGCATTTGTATTTCAAAACATTGTTGCTCTTTCTTCTCATTCAAACTAGTCCTAGGTATCCCAACTTTAATAATTTTGAACTATTAAGCTGCCCTTGATAAATTTTTTTGTAAGGGCAGATACCTTTTGATTTTTTAACCACTATAGATACCGGTTTTCCCTTGGTGGGTATAGATTGCCCACTCCAAACATAGAATCCTGCGGTATTCTAAGACATTTTCTTTCATTTTCTCTAGAGTCAAGGGTAATAATTATTTTTCTTTTAGGCTCGAGATTCATCAACAAAAAATGCTACTTAGGCTCAAAATGGGTGATAAGGGTTAAACAAGTATCAAGTTGGTTATTTGGCTAAGTGGCTAGTAAATAAACATTGCCTTGATCATTTCTATACAAGCATATCAAACATGCGATTGAATCATAATCAATTGTGCGTAAATTAGGCATAACACTCCATTATTAAGCAATATGGTTCACTCATCTTACCAACTAAGCTAGACGGAACTCAGTATGCCTTTATTCATCATACCAAACTCATTAATATTTTCAAAACCATGCAATGACATACAATTTCTCTCTTTTTATTTTTTAGAGTGCAACCATGGTTTTCGAAAAAAAAAACCAAATTTTTTGTCATACCATGTGAGAGGTGTTAACTTGAAATTACATGTTTAAACACTTACAAATAATCAAAATTGAATCCTAGAAATCAAAAGAACTAAAAGCAATGAAAAGCAAAGGGAACAAAAATACTCATCTAAGGAAGAGTCTGCCTCCATCTGGTCTTTACTGTTGCTCTCCTGTGCAGTATCCTCTTGTGCAACTTCATGCCCCACTCCTCGGGCAGTGGCTGGATGGTCCCCAAAGTTGGCATGGCCACGCAACATAGGCTGTGTACTCCTCCTGGCTAGGGCAGTGATAAAGCCCTCTAGCTCTAGTAGTAGTGTGAAGGGTGGAACCTCTTGTTGATATTTGTTGAACCCCTAATGCATAAAGTTTTGATGATAACAAATAATGAATGCCACATTATTAGATTTATTGCACTTATGATAATTATTTGATTATTTGATATTTTGAAGTTATTGATATTTTGGATTTATGAAGATCAACCTAATTGAGAAGATTATTTGAAGAATTCTGAAGATTGATATCATTCAAGATTACATGGAATTAAGAAGATTTGTTTATATTTATTTTTATTAAATTTTATGTAAGGAGATTAGAAGATTGATCTTGCTAAGATATTTGCCGTAAGATTGCATTGCATAATAAGATAAAATATTATTTAAGATTGCATTCAAAAATAGGATAGAATATTTTTTAATATTGCATTCAAAAATAGGATAGAATATTTTTAAGATTGCATAATATAATATAATATAATATCTTTAAGATTGCATTACATAATAAGATAAAATATTTTTTAAAATTGCATTCAAAAATAGGATAAAATATTTATTAATATTGCATTCAAAAATAGGATAGAATATTTTTAAGATTGCATTGCATAATATAGAAGAATATCTTTAAGATTTCATTGCATAATATGATAAAATATTTTTTAGGATTACATTCAAAAATTGGTTAAAATTATATGCTTAAATTAGTATAAATAGAAACATATTTTTGTGTTTAGAATATGCATTCCATTCCAAATAATATTAGAGCTTTAGAGAGTTTATGTTTCCATCATTGAGAGAATTGTGAGATCATATAGAAGCGTTTGGCAAGTCCGATTCTTCAACTCTCCATCAGGATTTAAAGGTACCTATTTGCTTAAGGAATAGAAGTGTAAAGGTAACCATTTTATTGTATTCTTCTTCTTGACTTTGGAAGAAGTCACAGTTGGGAAACTAGGATACCAGGTTTGTCTCTGTTCTTGGTGAATTGAGACGTGCGACTTCTGACTGGGAAACATGGATACTAGTCTGTTTCTATTCTTGGTGAATTGAGACGAGAACTTTTTGCTGGGAAACAAGGATACCAGTTGGGATAATTGTTGTGTAAGGGTAGACTAGGAAACTGGGATACTAGGAACTCATGTACACAAAATTATCATAGTGGAATTGTCTATGGGATTGATTATCCAATTTGGACGCCGTGGTTTTTTACCCAATTGGGTTTTTCACGTTAAAATTAATTGTGTCTTCTTTATCTCTTATCTCCATATTATTGCTTTGAGTTTGATTTTAAATTGTGAATTATTTTATAAAACTCAATTCAGCCACTCTCTTGAGTTCATCTGGGACCAACACCTCTCAACGAGTTCATAATCATGCATGCTGATGGCATGATTGTTGGCTACGATAGCTACCCGCATTTCCCTCATCTTGGGCTTGTGGACCATCTAATATTGTGCTGGTAGAGGTCAGCAATGGTAGCAGGGGCTGCTGGAGGAGGATCATCCTCAACGATAAGTTGCTAGCGTGCAGTTATCCAGAATAAATCATTGGTTGATGGGATGCCGGATGGTATCATAAGGAAGTGCATAAGGGGGGTTAACCCAAACTCCCCTAGACCTGCAAAGGCCAATGATGAAAGAAGGGAATCCCAAAGAACCTTTGTGTGTAAGGTTTTTGGGTTGGCCAAGAGCATAAAATCTTCAATCTTCTTGGAGATGGTGGACCTCATGTTCATGGACATCCTCGTGATGATGGCATAGATGAGGTAGGCAGTGTCCTTATTGAGGTAAAAAACATGGGAGTTGGGTGCGATGTTGGCATGGTAGAAGGTCAGCCATGCTTAGGTAAGCTGCCTCATATTAGACCTGTGGATCAAGTGGGCGACAACAAACTCCCTTCTTCCACTCATCTCAAAGCTCGCTCCCAATACACAAAGGACCTTTTCCACCTTTGTATGATGACTAGGATTGTGCAACCATTAATCGTACTTAGAAAAAGTACCCGGCCTGGGAGCAGACACTGCGAAATAGGTGTTGATGATGTGTGAATCATAAGGAATGCAAATGCTAAGAACAATATTGTATCGCTCAAGAATTGCATCCTCGCCATTTAGAGGATGGTAAGTGTTTGCATAAAACTCACATCCTATGGCATTATTGAACTTTTGGTCTGGTTTAGAAAGCTTCTTCCAGCAATGTTCTTCTATCTCATTAGTGAAAGCAAGATAGTGTTGGGTGCTAGTTCCACTCGTCGCTCATTGATCCATTGTTGTCCCCCCAATTCTTCAAACATTTCTTGTAATGAAATGAGGGAAATCAATCATTAGGTGGAAGAAGTTGATTTTCCTCTGGATTGGGAGCACGCCGAGACCCACTTCCTTGGAGCCTCTATTTCTTTTGGGGAGGGACTTCCTTCTAAGAGGTTGTCTTAGTATAGGTCATCCTGAAATTCATAAGAAGCAATACATTTGGAAACAAAAAGATCAGCCCCATATAGAAGTAAAAACAAAGAATGTTGTTTTGGGTGGCCTCACTTAAGCTAGACCAAGGGTTCACTTAAGCGAGACTATCATTGATAAGGAAACAAGTGGTTTTATACCTCCTCACTTAAGCGCCCAAAACACTAGGCTTAAGTGAGGAGGCAACCTCACTCAAGTGCTTGCCCAAGCTTGAGGATTGGTCCTTGAGGTAGTGGCTTGCTTAAGTGCTCAAAGTGTTGCACTTAAGCGAGGGATATCAGCAACACTCCCCAAAATCAAAATTTTGAACAAAAACCCTATCTCGCTTAAAAGATCATGACTTGTGCTTAAGCGAGGTTCAATATCCAGATATAATGGGAAGTTCCAAGGTGATTTCCTCCATAATGTAATGCAACAACACACTTTTGTGAAAATTGTAGAAATCAATTTGGAACCCCTCCCTTTTCATAGTTAGGGTTTCAGCAAAATGTAAGAGGAAAGAGAGGAAGAAAATAGAACTTGCTCAAATGATGATGCAAGATTAGGGAGAAAGATGCTGGACTGCTCAAGTGTGCTTGTGAAGAACAAGAATGAAGGTATGAGGGAAGAATGGGAAAAATAGGGTTTAAGGAAAAAAAGAAGACACTAAAACGTGAAAAGGGGGAAGGGATTAAAGGAATGATAAGGGAGTTAATAGGGGAAGAAGGAAAGGTGGAAATTTTTAAAACTTCCCATCAGTTTTGAGTGGCTCACTTAAGCATGAGCATCTGCCCGCTTAAACCATGATAGTGGGCCAAGAAGCCCAAACCCATTCCCCATAATTTTGTTTTGAATAATGACTCACTTAAGTAGACAGGGTGCCACGCTTAAGCGAGGAGGTCAAAAAGTCCCCCTGCTAGCCACTGACTTGTCTTGCTTAAGTGATGGTTTTGCCACACTTAAGCAAGGAGGGACAAATACATCCTTTTGGGTTATTGATGTATCTGACTTAAGCAATGGCATAGCCACGCTTAAGCGATGGGGACAATGTGTCTCTCATTGTGGAAAATGAATGAAAATTTCCAATTGTTAAAACATAAACCTATTCTAAAATGCAATGCAATGTAGAGGATAGGTTAAAATCCTCGAATGCCTCCTAGTAAGCGCTTCTTTAACGCAACTAGTTTGACGGATGAAGTGACCTCATGGGTCACATAGATAGATTATTGTGATGAGCTGCTCAACATCATCACCTAGGTAAATCTTCAGCCTTTGACCATTCACCACCCAACTTTTATATGTAGTAGGGTCCTCAACCTTTATTGCTCCATAAGGCTTGACCTCTTTTATGGAAAATGGGTCACTCCATCTGGACTTTAGCATCCCTGAAAATAGTCTAAGCCGGGAGTTGCAGAGTAACACTTGTTGTCCTTGCTTGAACTTTCTCTTCAAGATCTTCTTGTCATGGTAGGCCTTGGTCCGCTCCTTTTACAGTTGGACGACTCAAAAGTAGTGAGTCGTATTTCCTCCAACTCATATAACTGTAGCTTCTTCTTATCTTCTAATGCAGTTGGATAAAAAAATTTAGAAACTTAAGAGCCCAAAAGGCTTTGTGTTCCAGCTCCACCAGGAGGTGGCATGCCTTTCTATACACCATCTGAAACAGCAAGAGCCCCATAGGTGTTTTGAATGCAATACAATAGGCCCACAAGCTATCATCAAGCTTCCTAGACCAGTCTTTTCGTTAGGCAACCATTGTCTTCTCCATAATGCATTTGATCACCATGATGAAAACCTCCTCTTTCCATTTGTGTATGGATGGTATGGGAAGCCACTTTGTGTCGCACTTCATAATGTTGCAAAAATTTTGCTAGTTGTGCATTGCAAAAGTGTATTCCCTCATTACTGATTAATACTCGAGGCACTCCAAACTTAGCAAAAATGTTCTTCTTAAGGAACTTGATCCTTGGCATTGCATCATTGGTGGGAGTTGCCACTTCTAACACCCACTTTGAGACATAGTCTACTACTACTTGGATGTATTCATTGCCATAGGACAACGGAAGGGCTAACAAAACCAATGCCTCAATAGTCGAAGACCTCTACCTCCAACATATATTGTAATTACATTCATGTCTTTTAAAGATGTTTCCTGTTCTTTGGCACTTGTCGCACCCTTGAGCATGTGCATAAGTGTCTTTGAACAGAGTTGGCTAATAGAAACCAGACTAAAGGACTTTAACAGTTGTTCTTGCCCCATTAAAGTGACCTCCATAGGGTCAGTTGTGGCATTGGCAAAGTACACTAGTTGCTTTTTGCTTTTTCACACACCTATGCAATAGATTATCAACGCCAATTTTGAATAAATGAACATCATCCCATACATACCTCTTGGCTTCTCAGAAGAACTTCTTTCTTCCATATGACTTGAGGTTTGCTGGTGCTTTCCCTATGGCCTTGAAGTTAGCTATGGCAGCAAACCAAGGGAACTTGTCATCTAAGGTGCTTATAGCCATCATTTTCTCATCTGAAAAATCCTTATGGACTTCCCTCTCATGAATGGTGACGTCCACGCCAATTGTGAAAGAGGGTCGGCTACAAGGTTCTCACTCCCCTTCTTGTCTCATATCTCCAAGTCGAATTCTTGCAACAAAAGAATCCACCAGATTAACCATGGCTTGGAATCCGACTTGGTGATAAGGAATCAAATAGCTGAATGGTCCATGTAGACTACAATTTTGGACCTCACAATATATGACCTAAACTTCTCCAGTGCATACACAACCCCTGACATCTCTTTTTCTATGGTTGCATAGTTTAGTTGTGTGTTATTAAGCACCTTGCTTGCGTAGTAAATGGCATAGAGAACTTTATTCCCCTGTTGTCCTAACACAGCTCCCATTGCATAATCATTGGCCCTAGTTTGGAGCTATGATGATAAAGGTTGTCACCAACTTCCCTTTAAGCAACTCAAAAACATTTAGACAGACAATATTAAGATGGAAGGGGACATCTTTTGCTAACAATTTGCTAAGGGGTCTAGCAATCTTTGAGAAGTCCCTATTGAACCTCCTATAAAGTCTGACATACCACTGAAAGCTTCTAACTTCCTTTGTATCCCTTGGTGGTGGTAGCCTCTCAATCACTTCAATCTTCTCCTTTTCCACCTCAATTCCTCGGGCTAAGATTTTATGTCAAAGTGTAATAAGACATTTAAATAAGACATAAATTTATTTTTCAATAAACTCAATTATAAACTTTAGCTTAACTTTTTTATGTAGACCAACATGATTTATGTTTAAAAAGACAAGTAAATGTAATATTTTAATAAATCATAACAAATTTAATATAATAATAATACTAACAATGAATACTTATTTATAAATTTTTAAATAGACCAGTCTATTTATCCTAAAAGACTTTTTGAATGGCCTAGAACCTAACCTATTTAACTAAATATACTTTATTAAAAAGTCTTGGCCTGACCTATTTTCTAAAAAGGCTTGGCCAGGTCTGGGCTTGATGTAGGCTAGATGATAGTCTCTATCAAGTGACCTGACCTATTTTCATCCTGACACATAATTCAAACTAAAGAAATTAAAAGTGTAATTAATTCTAAAAAATTATATTGTTCTTTTCAGCAATAATCATAGTATCAATTAAAAAAATATTGAGTATTAAGTTTATGAAACATTTAATATATCTATATCTATTTTATATGAGAAAATTACACTCACTTATCCTATGTTTAGTACTTATTATACTTATTCCCTTTACGTTAAAATGCATTACATTTGCACGCCCTAAGCTAACACCATTAATCGATAAGGTTAACTTTAGGTGAAATGTCAAAACAACATTTCTTACTCTTCACACCCTAATCTGAATCCCTAGTCCCACTCTCTCACCACCAGACACCTGACCTCCACTAGATGCACCACCCCCTCAGAAACTCCATTTGGACACAAGAGGTCGTTCATGACTAGCTTCTGCAACGCCAACGTTGACATTAGTGACCCCGTTGGCGACCCCAATTCGAAGTCGTAGCAATCGTGAGCATACTAGGCTATTGTACAAGGCATGGACTCGCAAACAAGGGTTGTTGGTGTGTTGTTATTCCTATGCAAAAGCCTTGGTTTGGGAAGAGGGTGAGCTGAAGGGCTAGTGTTAGGTCTCAGACGGCTACGTGACACTTTAACATTTTAATGATGTAATTACACGATAATGATAATGATAATGACCCTGTGGGATAATCCAGGTTCGTGTGACCGGGGTGTCATACAGGGGGGTGCATGTTGGAACTCGAATAAGGAGGGGTGTAGAAAGCATCTTTTCTATACCGGGTTCGTGAAAACGGATTATCACCTAAAAATGGGGGTTTATTTTGGAACTCGGGAGAAGAGGGGGTGTGGATAGCCCTCTTTAAATCTGGGATCATGGTATATGTTAGTACTGATAGGAAACCGGGTTAGTGCATGACCAGGTTATCACCATGTAAGTGGAGTAAATACATAACACTTTAAGGAAAAAGCGCTGACGTATTGAAAGGAACTCGGACAAGAAGGAAAAAGCGATCGGGTAGTGATCTCGGATGTGGTCCGGGTAGTAATCTCGATTTGAGTTTAAGAGGGGCTCGTATTTTGTTGACGTGTAAGAGCTACCTGGTAGAGAAAACTGAAAGAGCTCCTAACCCCTCTTGATAGAGTTACCGGGTTGAGAAACCGGAAGCACTCGCAACTCTTTCTTCTAGCGCTACCGGGTTAGCGATCCCAAAAATGATTGGAATAAGTGCACAGGAACCCGGGATATGGTAGTGAAGTTACACTCAATATATATATATATATATATATATATATATATATATATATATATATTATTAATCCAACCCGACAGCGTGGTAAGGATGAGGAGATCCCGGTATTCTTACAGAGTAAGGAAAATATGTTTAACTCCTCAACCCGTCAGTGGGTACTTTCACAAGCTTACCTTATGCATGTGATCCATTTTTAACTGCCGGGATAATTTAGTGACACGTGTGACCTGAGTGAGGTGTGTGATGTGCGTTGACTCGCTGAGTATATAAGTAACGAGCGTGAGGGCCATTCCTTACATAACCTATTTCTCTCACTGACCTTCACCAAAGAAACTCTCTCTTCCTCCTTCTGCCTCCTCCATTAACGAACAAGGGAAAGCTTTAGGTTTAGAGAAGAGAAGGCAATTTTAGAACGTCAAGCTTAGGAAAAGTTGTTCGCCAGTTCGTAAACACCTTAGAAGTAAGGAGTGCAGGTAAAAAACTCGAAATCTAACTGTTGGAGATTTTGGATAGATTGTGCTTGGCCCTTTTGGGGGTCTGCATGTCACCAGCTGGGTGACTAATTCTTGTAATCTGGAAAAGTATAGATTTTCCCTACTCGCAACGGTTGAAAATCGCTTATTATTGCTTGCATGCATGTGTGTAGGGTATGAAGCTGAGAATAGTAGTGTTCGGAACCGCGAGTCCTAGAGAACCAATGCAGAGCTTAGAACAGGTAAGCTCTCTGTTCTTGGAAGTCGTCCCCTCAGCGACGTTCCACCATACTCCGAGGGAGTAATGGTCATTGTATGACATGATGCCTGTATTGAAATTGTGTGTTACTGCTTTGACGGAGAACATGTATATGATTTGCTTTCTAGTAAATTGTTGTGATTGTGTGAGAATTCTCTGGCCAGTAGAATGGACAAAATATGGAAGCAGAGCTCGGGGTGAGAGACCCGGGTAGCAAGAGTGTCTGAGGGATCCTGGACCCGAGGCCGTGCCGGGACGAGTTCCGCGCGGAACTAGTTATTTTGGGGCATGCCGACTCTACTTTATATATTTATATTTATGTGTTTTGTAACCCGGCCCCTTGTGATTTACCCTGGCCCCTTGTTTTGTAGCTCGACCCTGAGGGCCGTTCTTTCTACGTGTAATCGCCATGCATAATGTACAAAATATTTTTTTATGTATATATTGACACGAGATGACGTCACTCTTTGTGCTTCCAAATTTAGTTGTTGTTATTTAATTTGTGTGTTTAATGATCGTATTTGAATGTTAACAACCGGATGCATATGGGGTGTTACATTTATGGTATCAGAGCAGTTTGTCCTAGGGAATTATTATGCATGGTGAATTGTGGGTGAATCACTATTATTTTGGGTGTTCTGTTTGTATATTGCATGTGTGGTCATTAGGTGTGGGCCTGATCAACTCACCCTTTTGTGTGTGACACATGCAGTGATATGGTAAGAACCTGAAACAATAGCGATACGGCAGACGCCAACACACACCCCGATCCAGTGACAGCTGCCTTAGTAGCTATGCAGCTGGAGATGGCTGCAAACCGGCAAGCGAACGAGGCCTTGATGCAGGCCAATGAGGTTTTGATGGCAGAGTTGAGGTCTCTGCGGAGGGAGAACCAAGCTTCTCCTCCCCCACCTACTGTCGAGGCAGAGGGAAGTCACCATCTTGGCGAAAGTAGTCATCATTCCGAAGGGCCAAGCCACCTTCGGGGAGACCGAGTCCAACGAGCCAAGGCCGATGAGGACACGACAACCAGAGGGAAGATGCTTATTGCCTTCCGCAAGCATGACCCTCTAACTTTCCATGGAGGCTATGATCCCGTTGGTTCGGCCAAATGGCTGCAGGCATTAGAGAAGGTTTTCACGATGATGGAATGCCCGGACCATCAACGACTCCTCCATGCCACTTATCTCTTACAGGGCGACGCACATGAGTGGTGGGTAACCACTTCCCAACAGTTGAGGGGCCAGGGTGAGGTCATCACCTGGCCGGCCTTCAAAGCCCAGTTTTTGTACTGATACTTTCCCAGGGATGCTAGAGAACAGAAGCAGGCCGAGTTCAAGGGCTTTGTTCAAGGAAGGATGTCTGTGGATGAATACTTGGCCAAGTTTAATGAATTGGCTAAGTATGTACACTTTCAGAGAGCTCTACCAAATGTCGAGGTCCTTGCTGCTAAGTTCCAGAGGGGACTTAGGGAAATCATCGAAGAGAAGATTGCTGGTAGCAGATCCTGGGATATGGGCAGCCTGGTAAGGCAGTGTCGCGAGGTAGAAGATATGATCAAGAGGCGGAGTGGAAGTCAGTCTACTTCCGCCAGGCCGGAGGAGAAGAGGTCCAGTGGACGAGGCCCAACCAGGAAGGGAAAAGGACGAGATTTGAGGGTGAATTCCCCAACGGAGCGGTTCAAGAAGGAACACGTTGAGAAAAGATCGTCGCGAAAACCGACTCAGTCTCCAAGGTGTGCCTCGTGTGGGAGGACTCATTGGGGAAAGTGCTCCACGGGTCAGTTGATATGCTTCAGGTGTGGCGAGTAGGGCCACTACGCTAGGGATTACCTACAGGTAGACAATCGGGCAGTAGCTGCTCCAGTGATCCCGGCAGCACCCTCCTCAGGCCGTGTTTACACAACGGATGCTAGAGAGGCGGCCCAAGCTCCCGATCTGATCCGAGGTATGATTTTGATAAGTTGTTATGATGTGATAGTCCTGTTCAACTCTGGAGCTACTCACTCCTTTATTAAGGATAACACTGCCTTGGGTCTGAACTTGCGTATGTTCAAACTCTCTCCTCCGATGGAGGTTACCACCGCTTCTAAGGAGCAGTGCCGAGTTAATAGGTGCTACCGAGATGCGCAGTTTCTATATGAAGGCAAGACGTATAGTGTTGACCTGTACTACCTTGCGATGCTGACCCTTGAGATTATTCTTGGGATGGATTGGCTGGCCAAATACGACATTATGTTAGATTGCTGCAATAAAAAGGTCGTAGTTCCTTTGGAAGGAATAAGGTCGGGTTCCACTTCATTTTGCTCGATCTTGCAAGTCTGCAAGGAGGGGGAGACCGGATGCCTGGGTTACCTATTATATTGTGCAGCGGAGGAGAAACCCGGGTTAGACCTGTGATGGATCCTGGTCGTATATGAATTCGCTTATGTTTTCCCGAAAGAGATCACGCAACTCCCACCAGATAGGGGAATTGACTTCTCCATAGACTTGATCCTCGGGGTGGGGTCAATCTCCATAGCTCCTTATCATATGGCTCCATTGGAATTAAAAGAACTAAAGGCACAGCTCGAGGACTTGCTGTCCAAGGGATTCATAAGGCCGAGCGTGTCGTCATGGGGAGCACCGATTATCTTTGTGAAAAAGAAGGACGGAAGCATGCGGCTATACGTGGATTATCGGCAGTTGAATAAGGTCACCATAAAGAATAAATACCCCTTACCTCGGATTGACGATCTGTTGAATCAGTTAAGGGGAGCCCGAGTGTTCTCCAAGATAGATCTATGATCCGAGTACCACCAGATCCGAATCAAGTCTGAGGACATACCTAAGACAGCATTCCGGTCTCGGTATGGGCATTATGAGTATATGGTCATCCCATTTGGTCTCACGAATGCCCCGGCCGTGTTCGTAGACTATATGAACCGAGTTTTCAGACCTTACTTGGATTCATTCGTGGTGGTATTCATTGATGATATACTCATATATTCCAAAAGCGAGGAGGAACATGCCAAGCACCTCCAGGTTGTCCTTCGAACATTGAGAAATGACCAGTTATACGCCAAACTTTCGAAGTGCAAATTTTGGCTATCAGAAGTGAAATTCCTTGGTCATGTGATCTCGACAGCCGGGGTAGCAGTGGACCCCGGTAAAATAGAGGTTGTGATGTGTTGGGAGAGGCCCTAGAATGTCGCCAAAATCTGGAGTTTCCTTAGACTGGCCGGGTACTATCGAAGATTTATTCAGGGATTCTCACAAATGTTGTTGCCTCTAACTCGCCTTACCTAGAAGGGTACTCCTTTTGTTTGGACCAATGAATGCGAGAAATGCTTCCACCGATTGAAGGAGAAGTTGACCACCGCCTCGGTGTTGACCCTCCCTAACCTAGAGGGAAGTTTCAAAGTGTATTGTGATGCCTCTGGGCAAGAGCTGAGATGTGTACTGATGCAGGAGAAAAGAGTGGTTGCCTATGCATCTCGGCAATTGAAGCCACATGAGGAAAATTATCCTACTCATGATTTGGAGCTGGCCGCAGTGGTCTTCACTTTGAAAATATGGAGGCACTACCTGTATGGTGCCAAACTCATGGTGTTTAGTGACCACAAGAGCCTCAAATACTTATTTGATCAGAAGGAACTGAACATGAGACAAAGATGATGGATGGAGTTCCTCAAGGACTATGATTTTGAATTAAAATATCATCCCGATAAAGCCAATGCGGTGGCAGACGCCCTAAGCAGGAAACATATGAGCATGGCTGGCTTGATGATGGCAGAAAGCAAGCTGATAGAGAAATTCCGAGATATGCACATGACCGTGATCGAGGGTGACCGAGGTCTTGAATTAAGGGCAATCCGGGTTGAAAATGAACTAATCTAAAAGATTAAAGAGGCCCAGGAATGTAATGAGAACGTGAAATCCCTACTCGGACAAAAGGACATATCCCGGGGAGCCCATGACTGGATAACATTCAAAGGGAGAGTGGTGGTGCCAAGGGGCGAGTTAGTGAATAAAATTCTATCTGAGGCGCACAAAGGCCAGTTTAGCATTCATCCCGGTGCCACCAAAATGTATCGGGATCTAAAAGATAACTTTTGGTGGCCAGGAATAAAAAGGGATATAGCTGAGCATGTAGCCAAGTGTTTAGTATGACAAAAGGTAAAGATTGAGCATTAGAGATCGTCAGGCCTACTGCAACCCTTGCAGATCCCGGAATGGAAATGGGATAACATCTCGATGGACTTCGTGACCGGGTTACCGAGAACAAAAGCCGGATGTGATGCTATTTGGGTGATTGTAGATAGGCTAACCAAGTCGGCCCACTTCTTGCCAGTACGGACAGACTATACCACAGAAAGATTAGCCCAACTCTACATTAAGGAGATAGTCCGGCTACATGGTGTCCCAAGAAGTATTGTCGGCAACCGAGATTTGAAGTTCACCTCCAGGTTCTGGGGTGCTCTTCAGGAGGCTTTCAGGACCCAACTAAGACTCAGTACGGCCTACCACCCACAGATCGACGGCCAGACCGAAAGAACCATTCAGACTCTTGATAAGTGCTCTAATTAAGTTAAATTCATGTTTTAAATGCAGGCACTTATCTTTTGATTTCAGAAGATTTGATTATAAATTTACCCTAAACCTAGTCAAATAGCACTTACTGATTGTATAAAAGTTGTTGTTCATATTTTGGAAGATTAATCCAATCATGCTTTGTATTTTGATAGATTCTGTGGATTTTCGAGGCTTCCGAATAAGCAAAGCAAGCAAGAAGAGCTTACATAGCAAACATGGGAGGTGTTACAAGCAATCCAGGCCCAAAATCCATCAAAGCCCAAAGAATTCTTCATGGTTAAGGCATTAACTCTCCCAGGCGACCAAACCATGTGTATTTGGCTCGCCTGGGCAACCACAAGTTCCAAGATGATAAGGATTAACTCGCTTGGGCGACCAAAATGTGAAGGAATCACTCGCCTGGGCGAATGAAGCTGGCTGTTGAAGGATTCCTATAAATAGGGGACGAATTTGAGAGCAAACTCATGCCATTCTTCATTTCCTTTGCTTCTTAGCTTGTTTCTTAGGTTAAGTAGCTTAAATATTAGTAGTAAGTAGGTTAGGGAAGTGAGAGAAATGAGATTTAGTGTGGAGACTCTGCCGGAAAGAAGCGGTGATGGGGCCCTTCATCAATTCTTCTCTTGAGGAGGTTCTCTCCATGCTTGGCTAGCTTCTCTAAGGATTGGATGTAATCTTCTTATCCCTATGTATCTTTCTTATTATTTATTTATGCATTAATCTTTTCTATTCCTTGTTGGTAATTTCATTCTGTGCTTAATGCTTGATTCTACTTGATCACTAGTTTCATGAATTAAAATCCTAAGTGAAACTGGAAAGTAATTTAGGGTTTGAACTGGATGATTTTACTCATTACGTTACGTTGCTAGGAATAGGGCATGCCATTTTGATTGCATAAAACACGCGATTATGAATTTAATGCTGGGGTATTTACTTCATATGCGAGGGATCGATATTCGGTAGATATCCTTAGAACTCGAATGCGAGGGATCGATTCGGGGTAAAATAGTGTGCATCAATAAGGATAGATAATGATTTATGCATGGTAATATTAATTGGATATAAAAGGATAAGAATGATGAAACCCAATCCCATTTTCTCATAAATATATTTCATTTTACTAAGTTTAGTAATTTTATGTTACTTTCTCAAACAAATGAAATTCCGGTCAACCTACTTGTACATAACTATTGAACTGTTTAAATTCTATTTGGATTAACTGAGTAAGCTCAAGTCCCTGTGGAGACGATCTTATAAATTTTGTAACTTACAACGACAAATCGGTGCACTTGCCGAGATAACATATCAACTCTGAAGGACATGTTGAGAGTGTGCACTCTAGAGCAGGGAGCTAGCTGGATAAGTACCTTTCAATGGTGGAGTTCTCATACAATAATAGCTTCCATTCCAGTCTGGTCATAGCACCCTACGAAGCCTTGTAAAGTCGAAGGTGTCAGACTCCTACGTGCTGGACCGAAGTAGGGGAGGGACAACTCCTTGGACCCGAGATGGTATGGGACACGACTGAGCAAATCCACATGATACGGGATAAGCTGTTGTGGGGTTAAAGTCGGCAGAAGAGCTATTATGATAACAAGCATCGCCCACTACAGTTTGATGTGGGTGATCATGTGTTCCTAAGACTATCTCCAGTTACCGGGGTTGGACAGGCTTTGGGAGTAAGGAAACTTAGCCTGAGGTTCATAGGCCCTTATCAAATCCTCCAAAGGGTAGGGTCGGTGGCTTGTAGGTTAGCCTTGCCTCCCCAACTGTCCGGGTTGCATGACGTAGTTCACGTGTCCCAACTAAGGAAGTATGTGCCAGACCCAACACACGTGGTGGAACTGGAACCAGTGTAGATTAAGGAGAACCTAACGTGCCCTATGCAACCAGCCCGAATTCTTGATAGAGCAGAGAAGAAGATCCGGAGTAAGACTATCCCCATCATCAAAGTACAATGGGAAGGAAGAACGCCCAAGGAGGCAACCTGGGAGCCGAAACAAGAGCTCGTGCGTACCCTGGGTTACTTGAAAGATAAGACTTTTCAAATTTTGAGGACAAAATTCTTTGAAAGGTGGGGTGAATGTAAGGTCTCGGACAGCCACGTGACACTTTAACATTTTAATGATGTAATTACACGGTAATGATAATGATAATGACCCTGTAGGATAATCCAGGTTCATGTGATCAGGGTGTCATACAGGGGGGTGCATGTTGGATCTCGAATAAGGAGGGGTGTAGAAAGCATCTTTTCTATACCGGGTTCTTGAAAACGGATTATCACCTAAAAAGGGGGGTGTATTTTGGAACTCGGGAGAAGAGGGGGTGTGGATAGCCCTCTTTAAATCTGGGATCATGGTATATGTTAGTACTGATGGGAAACCGGGTTAGTGCATGACCGAGTTATCACCACGTAAGTGGAGTAAATACATAACACTTTAAGGAAGAAATGCTGACGTATTGAAAGGAACTCGGACAAGAATGAAAGAGCGATCGGGTAGTGATCTCAGATGTGGTCCGAGTAGTAATCTCGGTTTGAGTTCAGGAGGGGCTCGTATTTTGTTGATGTGTAAGAGCTACTGGGTAGAGAAAACCGGAAGAGCTCGTAACCCCTCTTGATAGAGTTACCGGGTTGAGAAACCAGAAGCACTCGCAACTCCTTCCTATAGCACTACCGGGTTAGCGATCCCGGAAATGGTTGGAATAAGTGCACAGGAACTCGGGATATGGTAGTGAAGTTACGCTCAATATATATATATATATATATATATATATATATATATATATATAATATATTATTAATCCAACCCGACAGCGTGGTAAGGATGAGGAGATCCCGGTATTCTTACAGAGTAAGGAAAATACGTTTAACTCCCCAACCCGACAGTGAGTACTTTCACAAGCTTACCTTATGCACATGATCCATTTTTAACTGCCAGGATACTTTAGTGACACGTGTGACCTGAGTGACGTATACTATTGTGACACAGCAAGTGCACCGATTGTTCCAAGTAATAAAGTGATAAGAAAGTATCGTCTCCATGAGGATTGAGGCACTAATATCAATTGTAATTTATGATTATTAATATTGGAGAAGGAATGAAATTGTTGAAAGATTTGGATTGTAGTTTGAATTTAATTCTTGTAAATAACAGAATATTAAAAACAATGTAATTTAAATGTTGATCAAGACTTAAGAATAATTATGGCGAAGCACAATCACCGCAGTTCA
>CM023941.1:25302307-25362360 GCA_013407115.1 Glycine latifolia
CTACTGCAGCCAGATATGTCTTGTGTGTCATGACAGATGCAGTTTTTTACATCCATGGGTTCCTCCTCAGGAATCTCTAAACCTGCTTTCATACAAAGATGAGAAATCAGGGAAGAATGAGCAAGAAGAGACTTACTGCTACCATCATGTATCCTATCAGACAGGATACTTGCAATATCCAAGTTATCATCGCCTAGCATCACATGTAGAAGGATTGCCCTCTCAACATTCACATCTGTAAGATTAGTTGATGGAATAATGGTGTGATTGTTGAACTGGTGCCAAAATTCTGCCTCCCCAATCAAGTCTTGCTTCCTTAACTTCTCAGGAACATAGCCCATTCCTGACTTGGTCTTCCATGCAGTATACAACCCTGTAATGCCTTTTCTTATCTCATCTGCAATTTGAGGCATGTCATCTCTAAAGATATTTTTGCTGCTGACAGGCTGCATCTTATAAACATTGTTCCTGAAGGCACAAGCTTGAAATGGATAATATGCAGTGGCTAAAAATTCCTCAATAGTGTTATGATTAAATGGAACCTCTACTCCTTGAACCCAGCTGACTCTGTCTTTGTCTACATTTTCTCTATTAACATTAGCCAAGAATTCTTTTAAAATGGCACTGGAACTTAGTTCAGGAAAGCTAACCAAAGTCTGCCACTCCCTCATGTTGATTACCTCCAAAATTGGTGAATCTTTAGGAAAAAATTCCCAATCTATCATCTTCTTCGGAATGACTTTCTTCGGAGCATACCAGTTCTCTTTCCTCTGCTGACATTCGATTGTTCTGAATCTAATCTCATCGAAGTCAGTAGTTCTTGCTCTCTTGGTGCCAGATGCAGCACCCTTTCTCTTTTCCTTCTCTACTTGCTTACTCTGAAACTCAGAAAACATTCATAACTATATGCAACAAATTCCCAGATTGCTTGCAATCATATCTCAAATATTTCTTTATTTCAGATTAACAACAGAAATTACATCATATAGAATCATCATGTATAATTTGAACAAGCGTTTAACAATTAATATTCAAATAAATCCTTCACAATAATTCCCAGATTTATTTGGTTCTATATGAATCAATGATAAATTTAGAAGGTATACTAAACATCTTTTTATCATTCAATTGGAAATAAAATCTTTAACTCTAAAGAAACAGAATCTTTAACATAATTAACGACCATTCTCAGATTTTATTTCCCACTTAGGTTTTGAATTCCACTTGTTTAAGTCTCAGACACAACTCTAATCTACTCATTAAAAATAAATAGCATTCACTCAATTGACTCAAAATTCTTCCTGTCTAAACATGCTTATCATCCTATTCTAAATCATGCATAGATTAGAGTAATCATCCAAGAATTAAACACTGTCATAGCCATTTTATTATAAGCATAACAATTCATGGGTATGCAGATGGCGCGGATAGCGCCAGTCCTCGCGCGAGTTGCGTGGGCTGCATATAATGGATACTGATAAATACCAGGTGGCGCGAATAGCGCCAGCCCTCACGCGAGTCGCGTGGGCTGCAAAACCTGGATATTCTGTTTATCACATTCTTGCTTCAACTTCTATCAATCAATCTCACTTATACTCCTAACCATATGCTTTCTAATCTAAACGTTAAAGAATAAACAATACAAAGATTAAGAAAGAAAATGTGTACCTTATCCTTTGCCATTTGAACACTCAAGACTTTGAAAGAAAATCACAATGTGCTTAAAGAAAAGCAAACATGAAACAATCAAATGCTTGCTCAGAAGTATAATGCAATGGTATGTGAATAAGGTAAGTAGTGCTTTGTATTTATAGACTTTAGAATAAGAAGAGTTATGGTGGTTATAAAT
This sequence comes from Glycine latifolia, assembly GCA_013407115.1. Classification (NCBI taxonomy): domain Eukaryota; kingdom Viridiplantae; phylum Streptophyta; class Magnoliopsida; order Fabales; family Fabaceae; genus Glycine; species Glycine latifolia. The sequence goes on from CM023941.1 coordinate 25,304,157, forward strand.
GATAAGGAATTTACTTGCAATTCAGAAGTTTGAAACTTCCCTAAATGGCACTCCTAAGGTCGTGGCTGCTGAGTTAAAGATAAGAAGTTATCCTTAGGGTTTAGTTATTTTTTTAAATTTTAAAAGGCAGTTGCGAGTTCTCACGCGAGTCGCGCCACAACTCACGCGAGTCGCGCCACAGTCCAGTGTGCATGGCGCAAATGGCGCCATTACCACGCAAGTCGCGTGGTTGTCCAGTGTAGTTGGCGGGATCAGCGCCAGACCCTGACTTTGCTTTTTCAAATTTTTCTAAATTTATAACCTACTTCTACCTAAAACTTCTAAAATTAACTAAGCTGAATTAAAAATATCTCAATTAATAATGTAAAAATTAATTTCAACAAAACCTATACTTAACTAACTAAAACTTAAATAATAATTCTACTACAAAACAACTAAAACAATAAAATTTCTTGGATTGCCTTCCAATTAGCGCTTTATTTAACGTCATTTAGCTTGACGCATCAAACCTTTTTAATCCTCATGTGAATTTAGTGGAATAGAAACAGTGTGTCGTTCCACTTTACCTCCATAAAAATGCTTCAATCGACATCCATTTACCTTGAAAGAACGATAACTATCCAATGGAGAAATTCCAATCGTTCCATATGGATAAACTTCACATACAATGAATGGACCAGACCATCGGGACTTTAATTTTCCTAGAAACAGTCTTAAACAAGAATTATAAAGCAATACCTGTTGTCCAGGCTCAAATTCTTTTGGACGGATCTTGTTGTCATGCCACTTCTTTGTCTTTTCCTTATATAATCTAGCATTCTCATAAGCATTTAACCTGAACTCATCAAGCTCATTCAATTGCAATAATCTCTTATCATTGGCTTTAGAAAGTTCAAAGTTAAGAAACTTAGTGGCCCATATAACCTTATGTTCCAATTCAACAGGAAGGTGACAAGACTTACCATATAATATCTGAAATGGCGACATACCTATTGGGGTCTTGAAAGCTGTTCTGTATGCCCAAAGCGCATCATCGAGCTTCTTTGCCCAATCTTTCCTAGAATTTCCAACAGTCTTCTCCAAAATTCACTTTAATTCTCTGTTAGAAATTTCAACCTGTCCACTGGTTTGCAGATGATAAGGTGTAGCCACTCTATGGGTAACTCCATATTTTGCAAGCAAATTTGAGAATTGTTTGTTGCAAAAATGAGCACCTTCATCACTTATGATTGCTCTTGGTACTCCAAAGCGAGTGAATATATTCTTCCTTAAAAATGAGACAACTACCTTTGCATCGTTAGTAGGTAAAGCAACTGCTTCTACCCACTTAGAAACGTAATCTACTGCCACAAGGATATATTGATTAGAATGTGACTTGGGAAATGGTCCCATGAAGTCAATTCCCCACACATCAAACAGTTCTACCTCTAATATGTTATTGAGAGGCATCTCATCTCTCCGAGATATATTACCAGTTCGCTGACAGCTGTCACATTTTTCTACATACTCTCTTGAATCTTTAAAAAGTGTAGGCCAATAATATCCACATTGCAATACCTTCTATGTTGTCCTATTTCCTCCAAAATGTCCTCCATAATCTGAAGAATGGCAATGCCAAAGAATCTTTGTCACTTCTGGGCTAGCTACACATCTACGAATAACACCATCAGTACATCTAAAATAAAGAAAAGGGTTATCCCATACATACCTCTTTGCGTCATGGAAGAATCTTTTCTTCTGCTGCCAATTAAGACCTCCAGGTAAGATACCTACAGATTTAAAATTAGCCATATCGGCAAACCAAGGACCCATATCAATTACCATCATTACTTTCTCAGCAGGAAAAGATTCATTAATAACCAATTCTGGTCCATCCTGTAACTCCTTCTCCTGAATCCTTGAAAGATGGTCAGCTACTTTGTTTTCTACTCCAATCTTGTCCTTGATTTCCAAGTCAAATTCCTGAAACAAGAGCATCCAACGCAATAGTCTTGGTTTTGCATCCTGTTTAGTCATCAATTACTTGAGAGCAACATGATCAGTGTAAATAACAACTTTAGAACCTATCAAATAGGATCTAAATTTATCTAAAGCATAAACTATAGCTAGCATTTCTTTTTCAGTAGTTGCATAGTTAATATGTGCTTCATTTAAAACCTTACTAGCATAATATATAACATGCAATAACTTGTTTTTCCGTTGACCAAGAATAGCACCAATGGCATATGCACTTGCATCACACATTAATTCAAAAGGTAAATTCCAATCAGGTGATGTTAAAATGGGTGCAGTAGTAAGTTTTTCTTTTAATACATTAAATGCATTAAGGCAAACTTCATCAAAGTTAAAATCACTCTCTTTAGTTAAAAGTTGACTAAGAAGTTTAGCAATTTTAGAAAAATCTTTAATAAACCTCCTATAAAAACCTGCGTGACCTAAAAAACTTTTTACCCCAGTAGCATTAACTGGAGGAGGAAGTTTTTCAATCAACATCAATTTAGCCTTGTCAACTTCTATTCCTATTTTAGAAATTTTGTGGCCTAAAACAATACCTTCATGAACCATAAAATGACATTTTTCCCAATTCAAAACGAGGTTTGTTTCCTGACACCTTTTTAAAACTCTAGATAAATTAAGTAGACATGATTCAAAACTAGATCCAAAAATGGAAAAATCATCCATAAAAACCTCTAAGCATTTTTCTACCATATCAGAAAAAATAGAAAGCATACACCTTTGAAATGTCGCTGGGGCATTGCAGAGGCCAAATGGCATTCTCCTGTATGCAAAGACTCCAAATGGGCATGTGAAAGCAGTATTCTCCTGATCTTCAGGTGCTACTGGAATTTGATTATAGCCGGAATATCTATCAAGAAAACAATAATAATCATGATCAGCTAACCTTTCCAGCATCTAATCAATGAATTGAAGTGGAAAATGATCATTCCTGGTGGCATCATTGAGTCTATTGTAGTCTACACACATCCTCCAACCAGTGATAGTTCTAGTGGGAATCAATTCATTATTATTATTTTGAATTATGGTCATCCCACCTTTCTTAGGGACTGTTTGAACAGGACTTACCCATGCAGTGTCTGATATGGATAAATCATCCCTGCATCTAATAATTTAACAACTTCCTTCCTTACCACTTTTTTCATGGTAGGATTTAATCTCCTTTGAGGCTGTCTCACAGGCTTCACGTCATCCTCCATCAAAATCTTGTGGGTACAGAAAGAAGGATTAATTCCTTTTAAGTCAGATATGGACCACCCAATTGCGGTCTTGTGCTCCTTAAGAACCTTTAACAGTTTCTCTTCTTCTTCGGACTTCAGCTCTTTGTTGATAATGACTGGAAATTTCTCATTTTCTTCCAAGAATGCATACTTCAAATTATTAGGTAATTCTTTAAGTTCCATCTTGTGTATTTCTTTCACTGCATCAGTTTCTTTCTTCTCTAACACTTCCATAATTGTCTCCACTTCCTCTTGTGTTTCATCTGTACCTAATACTTCAAGATCCTCTTTTAACTTTTGGTCATCTGTTTTATCTGTATGAATTAATGTATCCAAAATATCCAATCTAAAACAATCATGTTTGTCAGCAGGATGTTTTATCACATCAAAAACATTAAAAACAACAGATTCATTATCCATTCTAAGCTCTAATTTTCCTTGTTCTACATCAATTAATGCTCTAGCAGTAGCTAAAAATGATCTACCTAATAACAAAGGTATTTCACTCTCACCTTCCATATCTAAAACAAAAAAATCTGCAGGAAAAATAAATTTATCATCTTTTACCAAAACATCTTCAATTACTCCAGTTGGCTTCCTCAATGAACGATCTGCAAGCTGTAATGAAACTCTGGTGGGCTTTAACTCAGTAATTCCCAATGACTTGCATAAAGATAATGGCATCAGGTTTATGCTAGCTCCTAGATCACATAATGTTGTTCCCACATCAACATTTCCTATAGCGATAGGAATGTTAAAACTCCCTGGATCCTTCCTCTTTGGTGGAAGCTTCCTTTGAATAATTGCACTGCACTCTTCAGTAAGTGCTATTGTTTCACATTCCTGCAATTTATGCTTTCTAGACAATAATTCTTTCATAAACTTTGCATAGTTAGGCATATTAGCTAAAGCTTCAATAAATGGAATGTTAATATTAATTTTTTAAACATATCACAAAATTTTGCATATTGTTGCCTCTGAGCTTGTTGCTTCAGCCTCATAGGATATGGTGGTTTCTCAAAACGAGAAAAATCCATTGGTTTCTTCTCTGGCTGACTTGAAGGTGCTTTAACTACCTGTTCATCAGGCACTTTAGTAATCCTCTCTTCAACTTCTTTTTGAATCATATTAGGCTTTTCTGGAGATTTGGTGACAAGCCCACTTCTGGTTGTGACTGCGTTTGTTTGTTCCCTTGGGTTGACAATAGTGTCACTAGGGAATTGTCCTTGAGACCTTTCAGTCAATTGCTTAGCCAACTGACCAATTTGATTTTCAAGATTTCTGATAGAAGCATCTTGATTCTTGTGATGAGCTCAAGTCTCACTAATGAAAGCATTAGTCTCCTTGATAAAAGAATTAGTAACCTGAATATGCTTAGTGGTAGTCTTGGACAGCTGCAACATAGCCTTCTCTAATTCTGATGGCTCCTTAGGTGGAATGGGTGGAGGCTGCAAATAATTGTTGGATTTGTAATCCAAACCTCCTCCCTGAATTCTTCTTTGGAAATTATTATTACCTAGAGCATAATTTGAATTCCTCTGGAAGTTGGAATGATTTCTCTGATCGTACCATACTCCATTAACTTGCACTGGATCAGCTCCCACTAAAGTAGGACACTCATTGGATTCATGCTCTCCTTGGCAGTATTCACAAGTAGGTAGCTATGATCTAATAGTTGAAGCTTGGGCTGCTGAACCTTGCATCCTATCAATTTTCTCATTCAATCTTAATAATTGCTGTGACAAAAGTTTTTGTTCAGCCAACATTGCATCACTGCTTCCTAGTTGGATAACTTCCCTCTTTGGTTGAACTTTGATACTCTCATTTTCATTGCGAGCTAATGAATCAATTAATTCATATGTCTGAGTAGCTGTCTTTGATCTAATTGAACCTCCAGCTGCTACATTCACTATAAGTCTTGATTCTGGAGTCATCCCATTAAAGAATATACATACTTTCCTTCCCACAGTCATGTCATATTGTGGACACTTTATGATCAATTCTTGGAACCTATTCCAAGCTGTACATAAACTTTCTCTCTCGTTTTGAGTGAAAATGGTGATCTCGTTCACCAACCTATTGTATTTCTCCATAGAAAAATATTGAGAGAAAAATTTAGTAACCAAGTCTTCCCACGTACTGATACTGTTAGGAGTTTGTCTATCTAACCAACGAAGTGCTCTTCCCTTAACAGCAAAGGGAAATAATCTTAACCTCACAGCATCATTTGATACTCCCTGGTGTCTGATTGTATCACAGATCTGCAAAAATCTGTCAATGAAATTGTGTGGATCTTCATCGTCCTCTCCACCAAATTGACTTTTTTCCACCAAAGTAATTAATGATGGATTGATATCAAATTTGTTAGCCTCAATTGGTGGTCGGACTATACTAGGATTGGGTCTTGTGAATAATAGAGCAAGAATATCCTCCATTAATTCCTTTCCTTGTACTGGTGGTCTTTCGCCCATCCTTGATTCTAATTCGCTGTTTGAATTAGATTTTTCTGTCTCTCGTCTCTGCTTGGCTAGTCTTTTATTTCTTCTCACAGTCTTCTCTATTTCAGGGTCAAACTGTAATTCTTCTGGTCCAACTAAACCTCGCATAAACTAAAGAAAACAGATCAATAAAACAAAAAATCCAATATTAAAAACAAAATTACAAATAAATTAGCGTAATCAATCCCCGGCAATGGCGCCAAAAACTTGTTGCGACACGGCAAGTGCACCGATCGTTCCAAGTAATAAAGTGATAAGAAAGTATCGTCTCCACGAGGATTGAGGCACTAATATCAATTGTAATTTAAGATTCTTAATATTGGAGAAGGAATGAAATTGTTGAAAGATTTGGATTGTAGTTTGAATTTAATTCTTGTAAATAACAGAATATTAAAAACAATGTAATTTAAATATTGATCAAGACTTAAGAATAATTATGGCAAAGCACAATCACCGCAGTTCACTCTATGTAATTGAATTGATAATTTAACTCTATTTAATATAATTATTCAGACTTATGCTTTTCTAATATAGTTAAACCCTGATTCCTCGGTCATTTAACCCTTTAACCTAAGCTAAGAATCCTAATCCCTTAGTAATTCCCTTTAGATTAAGCATGAAGCTAGCATAACAAGAATCTGCAGTCCTTTATCCCTATCCCTAGGTAATATCGTAATTGTCACTCTACTGCGTTCAGAAACTAAAACCCCAATATTCCTATTGTGAATTATAGCCCTAAGTAACCTAATAGATTGATCAAGTCTAATTAGATATAATAATAGAAGTATAAAGTAGAGTAAAACAATTATAAGAAACTTTATTAAACTCAATTCAAGAAACACAGAGTTTACATTGGCTTTTGGCTAAACCATAATTACAAAGGATTTAACCAGACATAATGATGTCTGGCCTAATACAATGTTAAGAAAGGAGAAAAGGAAGAAGCTAAGGTATGTAGAGTCACAAACCCCTCAATCTTGCCTCCTTCTTGTTCTTCTTGCTTCTTCTTGGCCTTGAATCTTCTTCCTTTGATATTGCCTTCTTTGCTCTATTTTTCAGTGTGTCATTGATACCTAATGTGTCCTACCTAGGTTCTATTTATACCTAGGTTATAAAACCCTAAAAACCCATCATTCTTATGTTATCTTTAAGCTAATTCTGAAATCCCGTGGCGTTCACGCGACTGGCCCGAGTTCTGACGCGACTAGCGCGAGCCTCCAGTACTTCTGGCGCGAATGGCGCAAGTTTGGCGCGACTGGCGCGAGACTCCACTGCTTCTGGCGTGAATGGCGTGAGTTTGGCGCGACTGGCGCGAGACTCCAGTGCTTCTGGCGCGAATGGCGTGGCCCTAGCGCGGTTAGAGTGAAATCCCAGCTTCAGTTGACTCTTTCTTTTGCTTCTTTTCTTGCTTTTCTTGACTCTAAACATCAAAATAGCATAAAATCAATGATAAACATAAAAGTAATGAATTTTACACTTATTCTCACATTTATTCACTATATTGTTCCTATTTTCCTAATAAAACTATCCTAAAAACTATATATGCTAACATCATATCATATACGACGTGCATTGACTCGCTAAGTATATAAGTAACGAGGATGAGGGCCATTCCTTACATAACCCATTTCTCTCACTGACCTTCACCAAAGAAACTCTCTCTTCCTCCTTCCGCCTCCTCCATTAACGAACGAGGGAAAGCTTCAGGTTTAGAGAAGAGAAGGCGATTTTAGAACGTCAAGCTTAGGAAAAGTTGTTCGCCAATTCGTAAACACCTTAGAAGTAAGGAGCACAGGTAAAAAACTCGAAATCTAACTGTTGGGGATTTTGGATAGATTATGCTTGGCCCTTTTGGGGGTCTGCATGTCACCAGCTGGGTGACTAATTCTTGTAATCTGGAAAAGTATAGATTTTCCCTACACGCAACAGTTGAAAACCGCTTATTATTGCTTGCATGCATGTATGTAAGGTGTGAAGCTGAGAATAGTAGTGTTCGGAACCGCGAGTCCGAGAGAACCAATGCAGAACTTAGAACAGGTAAGCTCTATGTTCTTGGAAGTCGTCCCCTCAGCGGCGTTCCACCATACTCCGAGGGAGTAATGGTCATTGTATGACATGATGCATATATTGAAATTGTGTGTTACTGCTTTGACTGAGAACATGTATATGATTTGCACTCTGGTAAATTGTTGTGATTGTGTGAGAATTCTCTAGCCAGTAGAATGGACAAAATATGGACTTCCCTTGGAGTCAAAGTAATGTGGAACAACTCTAAGTGGTAAATTAGTATATATGAAAACCCTGAGAGAGAATACCCATTAAGTTGGATGAACCTCTCTTGGAAGAGCCATATACGTCCTCATAGAACCCGGAGGGAATGTGCCCATTAATTTGGATGGTCTTCCTCTGGGATGTCTACCCGAAGTCCTGGGGGAATGTGCCCATTAAGTTGGATGGTCTTCCTCAGGCAAGGGATGTACGAGAGCATGTGCCCATTAAATTGAATGATCTTCTCTCGTATGATCCATGTGATTGTATACATGTGTTATATTGATGAAAGCCGAGATGGCTAGTTGTGTGCAATGCTTGTTTCCAAACTTGTATCGTGGAAGTGAACCCGGGGAAGGAGAGGCCTTCAAGAACCCGGAGTTTACTGAGATTATTATCTCACATCGGTTGGGGATTATATGTGTTTACAGATGATGAGAGCAGGGAAGAAAGCAGAGCTCGGGGTGAGAGACCCAAGTAGCAAGAGTGTCCGAGGGATCTTGGACCCGAGGCCGTGCCGGGACGAGTTCCGTGAGGAACTAGTTATTTTGGGGCATGCCGGCTCTACTTTATATATTCATATTTATGTGTTTTGTAACCCGACCCCTTGTTTTGTAACTCGGCCCTGAGGGGCATTCTTTCTACGTGTAATCGCCATGCATAATGTACAAAATATTTTTTATATATATATTGACACGAGATGACGTCACTCTTTGTGCTTACAGATTTAGCAGTTGTTATTTAATTGTTGCATTTAATGATCATATTTGAATGTTCCGGATGCATACGGGGTGTTACAGCTAGCACCGAGGCTTGTTCGTGGGATCTGAAAAAAGAACCAACAGAGTTCTTATTGTTTTTTTTTCATTTTTGTAGGTACTATTGTTGAAGAGATTTGATTTTTTTTTTCTTCCTTTTGGAATTAATAAGTTTTTTTACACTAATTTGAGTTATTATGCTTCACTTTTCATTAGTTTGTGCAAAAATTTTAAATGGGTTTTGTAAAAAGGTTGAATATGATAACTTTGTTTGTGTAATCTTTGTTGCTGTTGGTTCAAGGTTGAGTTCAGAGCATGCTTTGGATAAGAGAGTGTGCAATGAGGAAGATGAAGGCATTTTTATCCTAAAATTTCATTAAATAAGCACGCGTATCACATGTGATTGATTTGAATTAACGAAAGTAACACCGTTATTATGCAGGAGATGCATCTGTAAGGAAATTACAAACAGGAGGGAATATGTATAAGGATCCAATAATAAGTGATTGTGAGCGAAATAAGTTCTAATAAGAAGCGATGTATGTATAATTTGCTCATTTTGTATTTTTCATAAAAAAAACAAAGAATTATCATAAAAGTATTTTAAAAAAGTACAGCATTAATTACAGAGAATCCAACTAGACCAGCTCCAAAATCCCCCTTCCCTTTTAGTTTTTACGAAAGAGTGTACAAAGAAGAACATGTCGCCACAAATGCATGTCTGCTATAAATTATCATTATTGCATCATTATTTTGTTTTTTTTTTTTTCTTTCTTTTACCAGAATTTGGAATGGTAGGCTAGCTAGGACGGAAATTGTTTATGATGATGGAGACTTAGATGATTCAATGCCCCTGACTTGATGCGGTCCAAGGAAATGGACCCAATGAATATGACACAAAACAGATCAATGAATCCATTTGCATGTATTTATATTAACTGCCCTTCTGTAACAGAGGACTAGGGGGAAACAGATGCATTTAACAAAATGCATGTTTTGGACTATACACCTGTCCCCACCTCTCTTTTATCATTAAACTACAATACAAGAATGTATATGCAACTTTTAATTAAGACCCTTGTTTGAATTGAATTTCCTGTATACGTTGCTTCAGTTACATGGTTTTTGGTTTTATAATTGTTAGCTACTAGTTAGCTAGGTAGGCCCATTAGATTGGATTTATTGTCAGCTTTTCCACGTATTTATTCTTACCTTTCTAGTGTCTATTTGACTTCTATTTCCCAATTTGCTAGAAAGCTATGGTTTTTATTTACTCTTTTTTCGTTGGGTCTTTTTCCAATTATAGCGGAAAAAATTGATTTTTTCTTGTCAAAAGAAGATATTCCAAAAGTTTATACTATTTTAAAAAAATGCTAACATGTTATTTATATATTTTCAACATCTTTTATTTTTGATTTATATTTCACCCGAGTTCCATAAAATAAAATCAATCCAAACTTTATTTTAACAAGAATTATACGAAATTCACCAAAAAAAGGTGTAAATTTTAAGGTAAAAAATAGAAATGCAAATAAGAGCTCTCTTTTTACTATTTATTTTACAAAAAAAGGGGGTAAAATTGCAATATATTTATTCTACAAATAAATAGTATCTTTCTTTTTAAAATCTAATCATTGTTTCCCTATTAAAAATCTCGCTTATTGTGTTTTCTGTCACACACCATTTAAATTCTAAACAACATACTAACACTTTCTGAACACTAAACACATATTTAAAATAAGTATTTGCAACGTAGAGAAAATTTTTAGTTTTCACTGTATAAAAACACTGTTTTAAATTTATGTGTTTAACGGTGGTTAAAAAGTATGCAACACTACTACCCATACACATGTAATCTTTAATAACATTTTTTTAACATTTAATAAAAATGTTATTAAATTTTTTTTGGTAACATTTAAAAATTATCTTTAAATATAAATAAATATTATTAATATATTTATGCTACAATTTATCAAATGTTGTAATGGTCTAAGTTGCTAAAATATCGCAAAATATATTAATAACATTTATTCATATTTAAAAGATATTTTTTAAATGTTGTCAAAACATTTAACGAACATTTTTATTAAGTGTTAGGTCAATGTTACTAAAAATCACACTTGTGTCGGTGAAAAAGTGCCACCGGCATTATTTGAAATTTAACCAAATTCGACGGAAAATATATTTCACAAGATTTTTACAAGTGGGGTAAAAACCTTAATTTTATTTTATTTTAATTTGGTTACTAGCTCTACTTTATTTTTATTTTTAGATATAACTAGATCTACTTCTCAACTAGATATAACTTTTCCACTTCTCTTCCTCTTAAATTTTTTACGTGACCATTAGCAAGTTTTGCCACATGCAATATTCCCGTCATCATGCACTCAAAATATGTATAATGTTCATGCATCTAGCTGCATCAAGGTTCAATACGTCTTCGAAAAGGTCTAATATAAAACATCTGTCGCCTAGCTAGGTACTTGTAAGGTTCAGTCAAATTTCATGGTAAAGATTGGATGCGTCCTTTCTAGAACCTTTCCCTGAAATCTTAAGCTTAAGGTTAAAGTCTGAAAACGTCATATTTAATGAGAAATCGATCATTGTGACAATATCAGTTAAAGGATATTTTGGAATCTTCAGTGTATTCAGTTGTATCATTTACATAGACAAAACCTTTCATATTTGGCATAATAAGATTCATTTCATAGCATGATATATACCGATAAAGCACACAAATATGTACGCAAACTAAAAAAATAAAAAAAAGCTTAGGCACAATAAGTACTGTTATAATTTAAGTAAAAGAGATACTCTAACTCAAAAAATTAATTTATTAGGTCTGAAAACCTTATGGTGTATATATATATATATATATACTCTTTTGAGAGCAGACATCCACAAATTCTTTACGCAATTAACATTAACTCAATGGTAATCACTTTTCCTTATATTGACGACTTGACTTATAGTATTTAGTACGTTGTACCTTAATTCAACCTAAAGGTAATCTTTTATGTAGCCAAATACTTAACATAAACACCAGTTGTTACTCCTTAATTCAAGCATAAGAAGAAATTAAGCTCAACCCAAAAAGATTAATCTATTAGGTAAGAGAGTTTAAAGTTTAACTCCTAAATTATGTATCACATTAAACTTCTTATTCTACTTAATATGAGGCTCAAAACAAGTAAGTACCCAAAGCAAGGTCTGTAAAGCAGAAAGAAAGAAAGAAATAGTTAATGATATTATTGTCAAGCATCTTAGCTACTTGATAAAGATTTAGGCAAGAAGACCACAAAAGAAGAAAAAAAATGAAAAAGAAAAGAAACTCATGGGACCCTCAGCGCAATGAGTTGTGTAATCTGATAGTACCCCTCTTGCGGATAGTCTATATTGCACTCCAACCAGAATGCATATCAGTTGTCGCTTCCAAGACAGCAATATAGATGCTGATAAGAACCAGAAAATCATATTTGCATGTGAAGCATAACAGAGAGATTTTGACGTGAATGAGGTCCCTTTTTTAGAGCAAAATTGAATGGCTTATAAAGAAGGATAGAAAAAGATGACCTGCCGCCTCTCTCATTCACTCATGAATGACATTGCTGAGTGAATATTTGATCCTCTATATCATCATTAACCAGCTCTAGCTCTGACGATTCCCACTTGGATTTGTTGTCTTTATCCATCAACTTTGCTCAACAAAAGATTCAGCTAGATTTGAACGAGAGAAATTATAAGATGATCCTGAACCATCATAATCCTTATTAATCTTTATATGACATCAATTCCCACTTGAGTTTATTGTCTTTATCTGTCAACTTTGCTCAACAAAAGATCCGGTTAGATTTGAATGAGAAACTATTAGCATGATTCCTATTAATCTTTATACGACATATGACCATTAATACAGTGATCTAGTGTCTTGACTGTTTGGATGACCGATCCAACTTTTTAAACATTGAATATAAACATTGGTTGAGACTATAAATAGATAGTGGTCTAACACTACTTAATAATTTCTCGAATTGAGCCACTATTGGTTAATGCTTTATGGTGCAAGTGTGCAACCCCCAACAATTAGTAGCAGACATAATAATTAACAAACTGAAGAGAAGGATGTCAGGGCCTCAGGAACATATTTTACAGTTAGATACTATGCAGTGAGAGCAATGAGCAAACAACCTGTACTCAGCAACATGTTGACCAAATAAAAATACGCCCTAAGCCTACCTGAGCAACTCACTACAGAAACCCACTACTAGGCCATGACCAAAACATCAGACCATCCCGACATTCATGTACAACACCCAGAAAAGTCTACCCTTATATATTCTTAGGAATATTCAGTAACTTCATTTTTGTCACTTGTAATAATTTTAGGTAAAGTTGTGTCTTGATGACTTGTTGGTCATGAGTTCAAATTCAGAAACAGTATTTTTACATATACAAGGATAATAATATCTCTTTTCCTTAGCTACACATAACGTGGAGTCAATGGACAATGAGGTACATAATAATAATAATTTTAGGTGCTATTGCGATAATCTTTGAAGTAGGAATATAAAAAGTGATTTTAATAATTCCACAATTTCTACACTTAAATAATGATACATAAGCATCCCATTATTTTAAATACTCCATCACTTATCATTATTTTTATCTTTCTTTTTTTATCATGTCATACATTTGTCATACATCCTATCATACATATATTATTTTACTTTCTTTTTAGATGTTACATAGGAATTTGGAGTGTTGATTAAACTTTTTCCTTAGAAAATTTTGTTTTACTATTCATTATACCGGACCATGACCATACATTCAAAATGTTTATTTTACTTCAACTTCTCTCTGTACGGCAATCCAAAAAGGAATGAAATCATAGCCCTAAGAAAAATTGCTAGGTTTCAAGCCCACTTATAAAATTTGGGCCTACATTCAAAACATAAAGAGACCAATGCAGTTTTTCAATGGACTTTGCTATTCCCTACCAGGTTTACTCTCTTCCCATCCCATACTTTGTTTCTTTTTTACTTTTTCAAAAATACTCCTGACCGTAAAGCGATTCAATTGATAAGAATACATGACATAAACATGTTTATGCTGTGTAAGAGAGATCCAAACATAATATGTAACTATCTTATATTCTCTTAAAAAATATACGTTTTTTAATAGTATGTATTTTTATTTGTAGACTATTATTTAGTATTAAAATGTTTTATTAAATACTAAATACATAAATTTTAAGAAATAATTTAATTTTTTCACAAATTAAAAATAATTAAGTTATAAATGAGCTAAACAAGTGAAGCTCTTAGTTTTTTAAACAAGCTAAACCTAAGCTTTTAATTAGATTCATTTAATTAAATGAGTCAAGTTTGAATCATCCATTTTTTTCACTAGTCAAGCCTAAGTTTCTAGTGGTCGGGTCAACTCATTTATACCCCTGATTTTGTATAACATGATATTATATTTATAATGAAATTGTTTATTTTAAAATATATATTATAAAATATACCTTAATTTAAGTTGTGCACTTCTTTTATTCTAGAATTTAACTATACATAATGTTAAAATTAGTATATTGTATTAAAAAGTCTAGTTGACCCATCGTGTTTCATATATTTTGGGTCTCAATCACATCAGACTCAAGTTTAAGAACATGGTCTGGTTAAAGTTTATGGATGGGTATGCGCAAGGGTAAACTCGACCCAACCCGCCTCTAAGTCAAGAATCATTTGTCAACTACTTAATAACAAAAAAAGGGATTTTTATACCCCAACCTACCTATTTTTGTTGTTTTTTCTACCCCTTTAATAAATATTGGAAATACGATTTCGTTGAAATATTTAATGGAACTATATTTCTATTGTTTAATTTTTTTCCATCGTATTTAATAAACAACAAACATATGATTCCTTTGGACACACGATGAAATCATACTTTCATTCAACATTTTTTTCACACCCTCAACATTGCAACGGAATTATACTTCTGTGTAGAAGGGTACTTTTGGAAAATAAAAAAGCAACCCACATGGGTGGTGCCAATAGCAAATTACTAGTGCCAATAGCAATGCACATAAATAATCACGAGCTTGATTTCAAACAAATGAACTTTTTCTATATCCACTCACTTTTTTTCTAAGTAAACTCTCCATATTATCATAAATACTTATTATACTTAAAATGCCCCTATATTATCATTTCAGAAAGTACATTATGGATTGATGTTTAAATTTTTGTATTTCAAAAGTACTTTCCAGAATACACAAATCTAAACATCATTCTAAAATGTACTTTCCAAAAATACAAAATAGTATTTTCTAGAATATTGTTTTAATTTAAGTATTATGAAAAATACTTTCTAGAAGGTAAAAGTTTCTAGAAATTACTTTCCAAAATTTAGTAAAAGAAATGTGTTGCATCTATTTCAATATCCAAAAAGATAATCATCTTAGTAAGTAACACACAAAGAAAACATTCTAATGTGTTTATACTCCACCTCTTATACATTTAACCAAATTGCACAACATGTGCAAACTATGTATGAAGATCTAAATCTTGTAAGCACTTTTCCTTGTTTAACAAGAGAATGAAGCTATCAAATCACTAAAACCAAGAAAGTAAGGAAGAAAGGAATGTTTTTTTGCCATGGAAGTAACAAATGGAGTGAAAAAGATGAATGATTCTAATGAAAGAGAGGAAAAATGTTTTTTTCCATGTAAGGATTGCATTGTTGGGTGGGGGGGGCAGAGTGTGCAACCATGTGAGGGAAATAAGAGGGTTTGAAATAATAAGGTTATTTAAGTAATTTGGGTTTATAGAAGTTGAAGGGGAGTGTACTTAGTAAAACTGAAAGTGAATATAACAAATGCCAACAAATAGTGTGAGGCCCAAAGTGTCCAAGTTGTTAACTATGAAAGTGCTTGGGTTCGTAATGCTTTTAACACGCTTTTTACTCTTTGCAGGTTGCATAGCTCTTTTCTTTTTAAATTTTCTTACAAAATTATCCTTCACAACAAACTAATTTCTATAATGTGATTATGTTCTAATACATTACCTAAATTGGTTTTTATAATGTATTTTTTTGTTTACATTACGGATACTAGTTTCTGTAGTGTAAATTTTTACATTACGAAATACTATTTTCCTTAATATAAAAAGTACTACCTTTGTTTCTAATTATAAAACTACTTTTTAGATTTATTTATCCCTTTTTATATGACATTTTTCAAATTGTCTTTTATATTATTTTTTTTACTAGAATATCCTTAATTTCTCTTCAATAAATGTTATGAATTAAAAAGATAAATATATTCTCTCTCAACAATTTGATGAGAAGATTAGCACTCATTAATTAATTAGGTAGAAAATAATTGAGTAGAAAGAGAAATATGATGAGTCCAATAATTTAAGGGTAATTTTGAAAATAATACAAATTGTTGACAAATTTAACACTATTAACTAGATAAATCAATTTTTTTAAAAGGTATGAATTAATTAAATGAGTCTTATATTTAGAGATATGTGTAGTAAATTATATAAACTAGTTTCTATAATGTAAAAAAAAAATTACATTATGGAAACTATTCTTATGAAATATATGAAAAAGTAAAGGATGTAAAAGAGAGAAAAGGGGTATTGAGAATAACAAAAAAGCAAATAAAAATAAGTGGGGGTGTGAAGAACAAATAAGGGTTGTGATTAAATGGGCCAAATTGCTTCTGTCAAGACAAAACAAAACCCAAAAGGAGTTCAAAGTAATGAAAATTATACTTGGACACAGTTTTACAATGTTTTAATCTCTATCTCGGATCCTCTTAACGGCCAATATTTTTACTTTTAATCACTAGTTTTCTACTATGCTATTGCATATCTGTATTGTAAAACATGAATGGATTCTCCCCTTACTGATTGCACAATTTATCTTACACTATCCAATACATCATTATGAATTGACATTCAACTCTAATTAATCCACTCTACAATGGCACAATCCATAATTTTTGTCCCATTATTATATACATCAATCAAATGAATGCATTAAACAACCAACCACACCTCTGTCCCATAAAAGGCTTCCTTAAAGCCAATGCAATGGACAATTCAAAGAACCATCCAAAGCCCAAACGAAGCATTTGCTTTGCATCAATCACCACGCTATGTGTTGGCTTCTGGATCTGGAGATTTGAAAATACGTTGAGCCAACCATTGAAAGGGTCTCAAGAGTTGAGCCCTTTTCTTGCGCCAGAACCAAATGGCAGCATTGTAGTTTTCATTGCGAATCTTCTGAGTGGCTGCTCTCCAATCATACTTCTCCATCTCCAAACGTGCAGCTTCTCCCATGGTTTCTCTCAACTCTTTGTCATCCAAAAGAGGCTTTAGTTTGCTCAAGCAGTCTTTAAGATCACCTGGTGTATAGAGGTAACCAATTTTGCCATCTTGGTCTTCTGGAATTATGTCTGGAACGCCACCTGCACGTGCTCCCACCACAGGGATTCCTGATGACATGGCCTCTAGAACAACAAGGCCAAGTGTCTCTGACTCTGATGGCATCACAAAGACATCTCCACTTGCATAGGCTTGAGATAGTTCTTCCCCTCCTAACATTCCTGTGAACACTGCTGGCATGCCTTCAAACATTTTCTCTAGTTCCTCTCTGTTCAGGTAGGAACCCATGTTAATAAAAGATGCCAAAGATGCAATTGATAACCAGTACTAAGGGGATTGGTTAAGGAACTTAAAGTAAAAATATTTTTATTGGGAGACAAAATTACGTTATCCATGATCTTTTTTACACTCCAATAATTTACACAATAAATACTTTTCCCTTTTAGTTTTTTAACCAATACCCTAAGAGCACAAACATAATATAATAATGTTTGATCATTTGAGTAAGATGATGATGTATGGCAGATATTGATGGGGTTCACCAACTCCATGGGCTAGAACAATGGAGATGAGGGCATGATATAAGAAAATGGCAAAACTTCATGGCAAGAGAAAACCCATTTCACAAGGTTAGTAGCCGTTATATGATTAGAAATGAAAGATGTAGGAGTACAAAAACATCCACTCACATAATGCCATTAGTTAAAAGTCATGAGTCCAATTTGGATAGACTTTTGAAGAATTACTTATAGGAGAAGCAAATAAGAAGATAAAATGAATCAGACATCTCTCAAACATTAAAATCAACTTACATACTTCAACTTCTCTAGAAATTCTCGTCTAATTTTTCCAAAAGTTGAGATGCATAAGTTGATTTTAAAATGGATCATATAAATTAATTGATATAGATAAAAGAATGCAAAGATACATTACAAGTCACCTGTAAGGTCCATCTCCGATAAAGGCAATTCGTGCTTCAGGAAGCCTATCCATGAGACTGCCAAATCATGTGTTTCAAATGTTAAGGCAAGATAAGATATTAAAATTACATAATAGATATATTTATTATATGCATGGACTATAAAGAACTGAATAACAGTAAGTAACAGAAAGATAGGGGGCATTTCTAAAAGAACATTTAGAAAACATATCTTTAAAATGTTTCTTTAAAATGTTTTAACCATATTTAAGCTTCAGTACATTAATAACTAACAATTTTTTTTCAGCTATGTTCCAATTGATGGACTGCAAAATCATATGTTCGTGTTTTGAAATTTTCAACATGTTCACTACCTTTTGAGAAAATCTAAACTCTTCTCAACTCCAAGCCGTCCAACATGAACTATCAAGGGCTTCTCAGGTTCACCATTGCTATATGACACAAGATTAAGAATAAGTTGAAACCCCATTAAACATCAAACTCTGGGCACATGAAAATGGAAAATGGAAAATGGAAAATGGAAAATGGTCTGCACCTCAGTCTTAATCGCATTTCATGGGACTTGAATCGCGGATGGAAACTTTCAGAATCAACACCCTTGTTCCAAAGACAAATCTTGTTTGCTGGATATCAACAGGAGAATTGGGTTAGACATAAAATTGCTGCATTGACAATGTAGTATAAAAAAATGCTTATGTTCAGCTGCTATTATCAACTCAGCGAAGAGCTAAGAAATCACTTCATAAGGGGTGTTTGAGTTCACCTGCTGTTACTCTAGCTTCTTCAAGATCTTTTGCAATGGCAGCTGATGGTACCAGTGTAAGATCAGCTGCTCTATGCAGAAATTCTACACAAAACAGCATATTCATGTTATTTCACAAAAAAAAAAAGATTCCAAGTTGAACCAAGGAAGCAAGAGAGCATATACATACTTATGACCCACCACATGGGTTGCACCAGCCAGCTGAAGGTGTATCTTGGAATGTATCTGAACAACAATTAAGATTAACCACAAGAACTAGTGGATTTAATCAGAAGTCTAGACATCATAGCTTTGCAAATATGAAATACATTCAGAAAATTGAAATGTGAGAAAAGTCCATTTTGGATAAACTTCTCAGTAAGTCCTTGTAAGAGAAGAAAATGAAGAGATAAAATGAATCAAAATTATCCATAAAATAAAATCAGCTTATTCGGTTCAACTTTTTTAGAAGTTCTGTCATCTACCTTCTCCAAAACTTGACACACATAAGTTAATTTTAACTTATAAGAGATATTTCATTCATTTTACCTCCTACTTTCTTCTCCTATGAGTATCAATCAAGAAGTTTAGCCAAATTGATCCTAAATAAGTAACTTACACTGGTACGTGGGTGTGATAGGACATGACAATAGGAACACTCAGAAGCTTTGCAATGATAAGGGCACCAAAAACCTGAAATTAGGCCAACCCCAACTTTTAAGATAAATAAGTCTTTACACCTACATCGTTCTTTAGAATCCTGAAGTTCATAAATGAGGAGATGCAGGAATTGTAGACTAACCATTATGCCTGGCGATGATGCATGTATTATGTCAGGCTTAAACTCAGCAACTGCAGAAATTATTCTTGGACTAAGTGCCAAAGAGAGGGGTACCTTTTGATACCAGGGACAAGGGAAGCTGCATTTTCATTGTTTTTTGTTTAAATGAAGATCATTAGTACGAAGCAATGGCTGTGGTAGCAACCATAACTTTAAAGAACATACTGGCAATTACAATATGAATGCCATGAGGACTTAATAACCCATTTTATTGTGCTTTGTAACTGACAAAATATTTGAATTTTTCTATGATAATTACATAAGTTGTTTCAAAAAAGAAAAAGTAAAATACCTAAAAACAGTTTTAGTACTTTTCTCAGAACCTGGAAAGAATAGCTTTGACAAAAAAATAAAATAAAAAGAATATTCCGTACCATAAAAGTACTTTTCTAAGTAGTAGCATAGGAAATAAGCTAAAAATGAGTGTTGACTGTGATTAAGAAACAAAAGTTTAAATTTCCTAATGACTTAAAAGCAAAAAATGAGCTAACAAAACTAAAGAAGTCAAAGTCAGCAACCTTCGGGATCCAATTAATTTGGCTCCATAAAATTCCTTGGGTACTCCTTCATGTGTTGTCACAACCATCACCTATACCATGCACAAATAAACCTAACCAGTCAGTTTACAAGGTTTAAGGGGGGAAAAATACAGGGCATGTGTATATATAGAATCAGAAGGAGTAGATAAAGTTACCTCATCTCCCATTTCACGAAGGTATTTTATAAAATTCTGGAAACGGTTTTTGTATCCTGAGACATATCTGCAAAATAGATAAAGGTGGAATCAACATTCTGTTTGAATTGAAGAATATGTTTTTTCTTCCACAGCAGACACCACACCACACATCTTATAAAAGGTTCTCACATCAATAGTACCAAGTGTAATGCAATAATCTCATTGGGATTGTAATTTAGACAGAAAGTAGAAAACATGTGAGGCTAATTTCCCACCAACTTTTCCTAAAATTAATGTCTGGTCACTCACAATTTTAAAACTAATGTCTAATTGGGGTTCTTGACATAGCATCCCGCAGCTCCCCTTAATTTAAAAAAATAAATTGTCAGTGATTTTTGGACACCTGCATAGTGTAACACCTCATTGACACTCCTCAATTCTTTTCATTTCTGTTTTCATTACATCATATCACATGTCACATTTACTGTTCTCAATCTTTTATCTCTTTTTCTCTCCAGGTATCTACTAGAACAGGGTGTCCACATAACATTTTTAATCCACAAGCCTGAGTCAGTTAAAAGCAGCAGATCATCGCTGAGATGCACTTTCTGATGGTGAGACTACAGAATAATTATTAAGCTAATAGAAATGTTTCCTAAACAGTTGAAGATAAAGCTAGCTTAATTAAATTATAAAATAAAAGCTTTCTTAATTATTATTATTTTCATTTAAAAAAACATGAAAACCAAATTCAAATGATCAAATCCGTATGATCTACAAAACCTCAACAGTCAATTCATCAAAAACCACAGTCAACGCTGAATCAGAACAATAAAACAAGTCAACTGCTGCAGAAACTAAAATTCAATGCTGTTCCAACCCAACTCCAATGTTTCAACATTGAACATAATAAATAATAAAAAAGACTAAAAACCACTAAATAGGCAAGAGGGGTTTCAATATTCTAAAACATTTTACATTCAATGAGAATTGGAAACCACAAACAGTGAACATTGAAGAATTAAAGACTAATAAACCAACTCACGCAAAAGGAGAAGGCTCAACGAAGAGAGCAATTCTACGAGGCCTAGAATTGTCCTCAGGATCAAGCAATGCAAAATCAGGAGGACCTTCTTCCTCCTCCACCACCTGCAGCAAACTATCCTCTGCTATAGTCATGTTGGTAGCACAAAGCACCAAACTTTTTCTGCTTTGCACACTTGTTGACCCTTGCAGAGAGCACAATCGTGCTTTTCTGCAAAATGGGTTAATGGGTTTTGATCCAAACGATTGGAAGCAGCTAAATCTAAGAGAGTTCTGAGGGAAAGTGGAAAAAGAAGAAGAGGGGGTTGTTGTGAGTGTGGCAGGGAAACGATAAGGAGGAGAGAGAAAGGGATTTATAGAGAGAGACGTAGAGTTGTTCATGATGATTGCAAATGCGTGAGGGAGAATAATAATATAAAGTTACAGCCTTCAATGGAATGGTAGATTAATTATATGCTACGTTGTTGTGCGTTGTGCACGGAAGGAAGAGAGAGAAAGTGTGTGTAGGGGTGCAAAGAGAGGAATCTAAGACACATGCAAGGGACTCTAACGATGGATATTCTCTTTTTGATGGCGGGACTTCGAGGAATAAAAAGGGAACTGGGAGCATATGCTAATGGGTCACTCTCTTGACACAATTATTATTTTTTTAAAAATTTTTTTAGCATGAGAAAAATAAGTGCTATATGAGAGTATGGGTCGACACTTGACACTAGACACAAAAGTTAAGGATTTGATATGAACTACCATCTTCTATGTGGATGTAAGTTTGAATTCTTACCACGCTACTTTCTTTGCTTAATAGCAATATTTTTTTAGAGATTCATTAATGTATAGAAGCTAAATAAATGAGAAGATGAAAAGTCTCAAATTAAATAAAAGAAAAATGGTAATAATACAACTTCAAATATGATAGAATATGAGTTAACAATATAATAAATACAAAGGAAAATAGATTTAGAGGAAAAGTTTTAAATAACATGGGTTGAAGCGCACAGGTGTTATCCTTAATGAAAAAACGCTCCCACTGCATTGATAGACAAAATTGATTACACTCCTCTCTCAAGATTCAACAACCTGTTGATCCTTAATGAAAAAACGCTCCCACTGCATTGATAGAAAAATTTGATTACACTCCTCTCTCAAGATACAACAACCTATTGGTTGATCGTGTGTAGCGAAAAGACACCCAAACCTCCTAAACACCAATGTTCTTTTTCTAAAAAATGTAGTTTTTTTTATAAGGACAGGAAGAGAAGACATTTAGAGGAAGCTATTGTGGTTTGTAGTGCCCAGCAAAAATGTTTTTTTGCTTGCATCTATTGGCTAAAAAAGGAGAGAGAGATAGGCATAGACTCCTTGCAACACAAAAAACTCAAAGTAAAACTAGCACGCCCTTGTGAACGTTGGAAGCCAACATGCAGAAAAAGAAGAAAACTTAACAAACCAAAGTTACAACCAACTACTAAGCCATAATGTAAAAAACATGTAACGTTACTAAAAAAACATAATAACAAACTATCCTTGATTTGCAAGGCTAATAACACGTAAAAAAAAGAGAGGCTAATAACACAAAAAAATTGATCCAATCAAAAGCAAAATCCTAAAAAATAGGAATTTAAACTATTATGGTTTTAGTTTTACGGAACATATTCTAAAACAAATATTTTATTTTATAAGAACAAAATTGATATAAGTAATATATTTTTATAAATTTTAAATTATAAAAAAAATATTTATTAACATTCCCCACATAATTTAAATTTTTAAAACATTTTTAAAAACACAATTTGTATAAAAAAAAAACATGAAGGAAAGAGCATGTGATATTGTATTTTAGTATAAGGAACCTTTTGGGTTTGAGCCTTATGCCTAGTGTTTATGAACTTCCACCCAAGTTGTATAGGAAAAGTTAGAACTTAATTCAAAATCCAGAGAAGAGGGGGCGAAAATTTCTTATAATGTCCAATCCTCCCCACATAGGCGCCTATTTAAGGTGAGATGAGGTTGTTGCATTACATTATTCTCTCACTCCAAATCAGCCTCAATTTGTTGGGAATTTTGAAATTCAAGATGTTTTTAGAACATCCTTGAGTTTGTTCCACTCTTGCAAGACTTGACTTCAAAATTCAAGTGAATGGATCCTATCCATTTGTTGCAGAAAATTTGAAAAAGAATCTATCAAGATCTTCTCATCAAAACTACCTCCTTCTCTCTCTCATCCCTCCGAAGTTTGTTGCAACAATAACTCATTTGAATTTAGAATTCAATGACAATGTTCTTGAGAGAATCTTCATCCAATCTTTATTGGATAATTCATTTAGATAATTTAAATTATCCTCAACAACCTAACCTCATAGAATTTAAAATTCAAATTCAAATTCAAATTTCAAATTTAAACTAAAATATAAATTCAATCTTATCCCAGTTCGTAATTTGAATTTGAATTCAAAATTCAAAATTTCAAATTTCAAATTCAAATTCAAATTTTGAATTTCCCAAAACTTATGTTGGTTAAGCCAACTCCTTGACTTACTAGGATTCATGGCCCAAGGCCCATCAGACCTATCAACACATTTGGGCCCATTAGTGGAGAAACCAATTTCACCACTAATGCCCCAATTAGGGCGCATGATTCAAGTGGGCTTGAAGTTCAACTCTAATCCAATTTAACTCATAGTCTTGATAAAGCCCAATAACTAATTATTGGCCCAAACTCGCTATAACTTGCAACAAAGAATAACCTTTGTGTGTGACCCATTAGGCCCAATTAGTCACTGACATAAATAAACTTGACCAATTAAACTCTTTTAACAGGCGCAAATCATTTAATGACCACATAAGACACTAGCAATGCTCTGTGACCCCAGAACTAAATGAGTTGATCAAGTGATCTACCTTTTCTAATTTGGATATCGTGTCTCCATCATCCCTCACATCGTCATTCACATTTAGTCGAGAGCAATGATAAAGTATCATCTCTCTTTATTGACTAAATATAGCTTTTCATAGGAACTAGGAATCTTCTTCTATTGACTCTAAGACAGATCATGACTCCTCATGATCTCTTACTATGCATAGATTCCCGAGTCAACTAAAAGTCATCCAAGCCCTACTAGTCTTGTGAACAACTAATCCCTTGTAAAGGATTGTGAGTCCTTTCGGCATGTCCATCTATACTCATGTATTTAGGTTATACCCAAGAGTACACTGTTCTCTCTATTTTCAGGCGGATAGAGTAGTACAATCAAAGTATAACCCTAGGACACGGTATTCGATGACATCCTCAAGTCTAGGATGATCCGCACTACCAAACGATGAGAAACTTTATAAATCCAATGATATTTTAAAGAATCCTTCTGGAGTTTCTTGGCGGGTCAGTTCAGTGCCATTTGTTCCCCAACAGATCCACCCACAACATCAGCTAAGGCATCACCATGCCTGCATTCCATGAGGTTCCTACCTTGCATCTCTATACAAGTAGAAGATGTCGTACTAGTCTTATTGAGATCATCAATGCCCTTTCTTGATGATTCAAGACTAGGAACAAGCTTTAGGTAATAGACATGTAGTGCCCTCGAATCCTCATGATCATGATCTCTATCATTGATCCTCAAGTGTACACTTGTTCTATTCCTAAGGTCTTTATCTTTAAACGCATATTGCTATAAATATAGGTGAGACATAAATATGATAAAGATAAAGTTTGCTCTTATTAATCATGAAATAATAAATAGTACAAGGTGTTCAACTAATAAATCAGATTGTCTCTAGGACACTTACACGTGAAAGTTCAAAAAATGCAGCACCTTGGTCCAACCACGGTGTGCTCACATGAGTCGTATAGTCAAAGTATAACATACCAATTTTTGATAAATCAGGCTTTAGTATGCAACCCCAACAATATTGGTGTTCATTTATGTTCTAATTAGTGGTTGCACGTTACTAGGCCTTGCACATGTATCTTATTTCGTAAGTGTCACTTAGAGATTAGCCCATATCTCACAGTGGTGGTCCCACCATCACATTCACTAGGTGAATATTCAAAGGGTGGTTTGTGACCCCCACCCCTACAACAATTATCATCGAATCCATTAAGAGGTATTTTTTTATTAATTTTTAAATGAAAAATAAACTTATGTAAATACCTCAACCTTAATATTGCCATAATTTTCAATACACCTCATCATAGGAATGAGAAATGAAACAACTCTGCAAAATAAATATTTTGGTGTACTTTAGTCAACAAACAATTTCTTGTTACCCATTGAACTTCATTCATGGGATCACTAATAACACAGAGACAAGTGTCCATTGTTATGACTAAATAATGAGCTTTAGTCTCATTCCCTTCGACGAATCAAGTACTTGTTGGCATGTCAACCCTTTTGTAAATAGATCCGCAATGTTGTTTTTGACCTGACAAAAGTCAAGAGAAATAACACTATGAGAAATCAAATTTCTCATAGACTTATGTCTCAATCTTAGGTGTCTTCTTTTTTCATTAAATGTTTTGCTAATAATGGTAGATATATCAACTTGACTATTACAATGCATTGAAATTGGGGGTATAGGCTTATTCAACAATGGCAAATTGTAACATCCTCAAAATTATATTTTGAGTTTATATTGGAAATTATGGAAGTGGGATACAAAAAGAATATTATAGAATGTGTTTGAACATAAGCTGCCAAAATTTGGATTAGTCAAAAGTGAATAAATACTCTAAAGTTTACGTATAATAGCCCAAGGATAATGCATGAGTATGTGAAAGAGAAGTCAATCAGAAGTCAATATAAAGGGAATAAGACAAAAATTGAAACAAGCTTCTTGAACCAACCTTTCTAGGTGGTCTTCAACGAGGATAGCAAGCATTAAATGAAAGAATCTTGCTTTATTTAGTTTCAGTCATATGGATATAGGCAAAGGAATTTCATTTATTTAGCAGTCTCCACGTACCCTTAAGCCATAAATGAAGGAATAATTGTCATGATTAGATTAGGATAAATATCTTCAAGGATAGTTACCTTGTAACTAAACTAAATCTAACTGAGTTAAAATTTAATTAATTCACTTACTATCTAACTAAATGATCTAATATAAATAGCTGCTGAACTTCCAAAATTTTTACACCAATAAACTCTAGCTCCGAAACTCTCTCTCACGGCTTATAAACTTTCACTTGGTGCTTTGCTTTCAATTCTCATTTCCTTATTTT
Source organism: Glycine latifolia (assembly GCA_013407115.1). Lineage (NCBI taxonomy): Eukaryota > Viridiplantae > Streptophyta > Magnoliopsida > Fabales > Fabaceae > Glycine > Glycine latifolia. The sequence continues at coordinate 25,330,777 of CM023941.1, forward strand.
GCTTAGACCGTAGCCTCACTTCTATCATTTTATATACTTCCATTTTTCTTCTTTCTTCCACGTAAAAACTTTTTTCCTTGAAGTTATTCAAGAAGGACAACCATCTACTCAATTCATTTCAAAAATCAAACTCACTTGAGGTAGGCTAGGCTTCAATCTCTAATTAAGATTTTGTTTAGATTTACTTATATGGTTAATCGGGCAGACTTGTAATTATTATTTAGGCTGGAAATTTATGTTATTTGAAAGATATTTTATGATGTGGAATCGTTGATTTTAACCATAGGATAGGTGATGAGTTATAAGTTGAAATATTAGCAATATCGGAAGTCACCTTTGACGATTTTTAGAAGTGATTTAATGATCCATAGGAATGGTTAATATTAATTTTTGGAAGTAGAGGTTGAATAGTATGGGGACAAATGGTTCAAATGCTTGAATATTAAATTTGAGGATCAATTAGTAAGGTGGTAAGTGATGATTTCCTTATTTACAAAAATATTGAAGCCCGGACATCCCGGATATAACTACTTATGATACACTCATCCAGGATAAACTCACCCTGGCCATCCCGGATACAACTACTTATGATATACCTATCCCGGTTAAACTTACCCTGACCATCCCGGATACATTATGTATGTTATACCCATTCAAGTTAAACTCACCCCGGCCATCCCGAATACACTATCTATGTTATAACCATCCAAGAAAAACTCACCCCAGATATCCCGAATACAATCAACCATGTTATAACCATTCAGGTTAAACTCATCCTGTCCATCCCGGATATCCCTATCCATGTATTATAATCATCCATGTTAAACTCATTCCGGTCATCCCGGATATACGATGCATGTTATAACCATCCAAGTTAAACTCACCCCGGTCATCCCGGATACAACTACCCATATCATAACCATTCAGGTTAAATTCACCCCGACCATCCCGGATACATTATGCATGCTATAACCATCCAGGTTAATCTCACCTCGGCCATCTTGGACACAACTATTCATGTTATAACCATCCAGGTTGAACCCATTTTGGTCATCCCGACTATACCAACCCGATTTTTCCTACCACGTTAGATGGCCATATATTATTAAGTGAAATGAGAGGTATTATGGTTTATTAGTAACTACTAATAGGATTTTCTGTAGATTGAGGATATTAAATTATTCTGCCCAAGTTGGTATAATTTTGCTTGAATAAGGTATGGTGGTTTAACCATACTTTTGGAATATGTGATGATATCTTTCTATAAGGTAATATGTATTTGCTTATGGATTTTATTATGGATGAATTTTGATGTGATGATATATTGATTCATGTTTCTAAGTCCAGTATGAGATTTGTGAAACATAATCTAAGACTACATCCAGTACGAGATGTAGAGACCAGGTGCAAATACATGGAATGACATGCATGACTAGCGTAAGACGGCCACAACATTTCTACACGAGGTGTAGCTACATATAGTACAAGATTTAGAGGCCCTGTGCACCTGGAAATGTTCATTTCATGCATTCATATAGTTGCATAATTATTTTATGATGATTTATTAACGTACTAACATGTTTTGATGGTTTAGATTTTGCCTACTGAGAAATTTTATTTCTCACTAGATTTGTTTCATGTTTTATTTTAGATGGTGTCAATCATCATATTTCTTGATGCGCTAGATCTTGGATGGTACATCGATGAAGAAAGAAACTGTTATATATTAACCATGCACCCATTCATATGTGTATATATTTATTTTGGTACTCATTTTTCAGTCTCTGTACTTAGCGGAATGTTTAATCCGAATGATTCATTCCTACAGTTTGCTCTAGTTTATCCGAACCCAACCATGGAACCAATAAATGTGGTCAGTGAAGAAGAAAGTATTGGAGAGATTTTCTGAAAATAAAGATATGGGTTGTAGGATTTTGTACATAAAAATAATAATGTTAGTTAAGGTGACTACGATATTTTCTAGAAGTTAAAAGTAATGTATCCGAAAGTAATAACTTATGTAACAAATGAACTTTGGCTACTTATATATATATATATATCAGTTTATCGACTTTTATGACTTCTATAAATTATACGCTTTAGAAATCTATACTAGGATCCGTTCAGTATAGATAATATAATAATTATCCAAAGATTCCTAAAAATTTAACCCAAATAAAACTATAATATCTAGAATAATTTAGGTCGTTACACAAATCACATAGCAAATTTTTAAGAACACACTACCTCCTAGTAGCAGTATCTAAAGCAATAATATATGCTTCGTGGTAGAACGTGAAATAATAGTTTGTTTATCAAATTTTCATGATATTGCACCACCAGTTAAAGTAAAGACATAACCACTTGTTGATTTTGTTTCATCAAAATCAGAAATTCAATTTGTATCACTAAACCCCTCTATTATAGCAGGAAAACATGTATAATGAATGTCATAATTAATGGTTCCTTTTAGGTATCTAAAAATTCTTTCAAATGCAGTCCAATGAGAATAACCAAGATTATGAGTATACCTTCCTAATCTACCAACTGCATATGCAATGTCAGGCTTAGATAAGTTTTTCAAATGCAACAAAAAACCAATAATTTGAGAAGAAGTTCCTTTACTCAAATTTTTCCTTAACTTAATGGATGAGTCATAAGACGTAGAAACATGTTTCACATAAAAACAATTAAACTTCTTCAATAGATTTTCAAAATAATGTGATTGGGTTAAAACCCATCATCTTTCTTTATAAGCTTAATACCCAAAATCACATCTACATGACTAAGGTCCTTCACGCCAAAATTACTAGACAAGAAAGACTTCACATCATCTATGCATGCATATTACTACCAAATAGCAATATGTCATCCACAAACAAACATAAAATGATACATCCACTATCATCAAATTGTTTTACTTACACACATTTATCACTATTATTGATTTGAAAACCATATGAAAGAACAACTTGATCAAACTTTTCATGTCATTGCTTTAGAGTTTTTTTCAAACCATATAAAGATTTAACAAGTTTGCAAACTTTCTTTTCTTTACCTGATTCTACATAGCCTTTAGGTTGGCTCATATAGATTCCTTCTTCTAAATCACCATTTAGAAAAGCGGTTTTTACATCCATTTGATGAATTTCCAAATTAAAAACACAAGCAAGTGCAATTAAAACTCTAATAGTAGTAACTTTAGAAACAAGACAATATGGATAAAAGAAATCTACACCTTATACTTGTTTACAACCAATCACAACAAGTCTTGCCTTAAATTTTTCTATAGACCCATCATTCTTAGTTTCTTTCGGAAAACCCACGTACAACCTATACTTTTACAACTAGGGGAAGATCATTTAGAAACCGAGCTTTATTAGTTTTAGGAGAATTCATTTCATCATTAATAGCTTCTTTCCAAAAAGTTGCATTAATAGACCTCATGGCCTCACCTTAAGTTTTAGGATCATCTTCTAGCAGAAAAGAACAAAATTTAGAACCAAAATCCTTAGAGGTTTGTTAGATCTTTTACTCCTTCTATGTTCAAAAACAACATCCTTATTAGCATAACTACAAGATGGTAAATCAGAACAAGAAGTATCACAAACAGGTTTAGACAATTTATTTTCCAAAAGGAAAAACATTTTCAAAGAAAGTGACATCTCTAGATTCCATAACGGTATTATTAGAAAATTTGGACACTTAAGAATTAAGGACCAAAAATCTATAAGTATTACTATGCAAAGAATATTCAACAAAAACACAATCAACAATTTTTGGTCCAATTTTCCTTTTCTTATTAATTGGGATGTTAACCTTTGTAAGCACCCTCATACTTTAAGATATTTCAAATTTGGTTCTCTTTTTCTTCATAACTCATAAGGGGTTTTTTCAGAATCTTTATAAAGAATCCTATTAAGAACATGACATATAGAATATAAAGCTTCACCCACATATTTTTAGGCAAACCAGAACTTACAGGCATAACATTCACCATATCAAGCAAGGTACATTTTTCCTTTCCATAATACTAGATTAAGGAGCATACAGAGGTGTCACTTCATGAATAATACCATGCATTTCACAAAAATTACTCATATCTAAAGATGTGTATTCTCCATCTCTATTAGAACATAGAATTTTTATTTTTATTTCTAATTGATTTTCAACTTCTGTTTTATATACGTTGAACTTATCAAACAACTAACTTTTGTGATTAACTAAATACAGATAGCAATATTTGGAGAAATCATCAATGAAAGTAATAATGTATGTCTTACCACCACGTGTTAACTCATCATTACTATCACACACATCACTATGAACCAATTCAAGCAAGTTAGTTTCTCTTTCAATACATGTAATAAAACCTTTTCTTGGTTGCTTTGCTTGAATACATGTTTCACATTTTTGTTTCAAATCAACAAAAGCTTTAGGAATAAGATTAAGGGACATCATCCTTTTGATAGAATTCAAATTCACCTATCCAAGTCTAGCATGCCAAATATCAGAACATTCAACATTTGCAACAACAACAAAAATGCTAGATATTTTATTGATAGAAAGAGGCATAAGACTTAACTTAAACAAACCATCACAAATGTACCCTTAGGCTTATTATTGCTATTAAAAGCATTGTTCTTATTTTTAGAAAAAGGAGGCTTTCTTCAAACTTATTTTTGTTAAACCCATGCTTCTTGAAAAACTTAAAGAAAGGCTTTCTAGAGCTCTCCACATGATAGGCCTTAGAATGAGAATTAGATTTTTGCAAATATTTTTGAGAAAATGATGTTTAGCCTCAATGTAGAGAAAAACATACAAATCATCAAATGTGAAACGTTAATGTTTATGTTTCAGAATTCGAGCAAAATCAGTTCATAAAGGAGGAAATTTTGAAATCATGAAAGCCACAAGCATAATGTGATGACTACCAAGACATGAATGCTTGGTTTGGATCGTTTCCGGAATTGCAAGCTTCAAGACTCCATGCATGGTGCTTTAAAACTCAAATAGAAAAATGGAGAAGATTAAGGAATGACTAAGAATGATGCCACGATCCACAAATGGGACGATAAGTCAGAGGATGATTCGCCACAAAGGAAAGCTTGCTTGATAAGAATCAATTTGGTTTCAATCAAGAACCAACAAGAGGCTAAGCTCCCAATTCAAGCAAATGCTTAATTTCTATTAATCAAAGTGTCTTAGAAATATCAATATTTGAGTACTTATAGATTTAAGCCTAAAAATGCATAGTTTGGGCCTATTTTAAGTCCACATTGAGACCCATTACACAAATAAGAAATTACTAAATTACAACATTACGAAAATTACGAAAACTACGAAATTACAAAAGCTACAAAAGGAATTCTAAAGTAAGCTCTCCTACAATATTCAAGGTGCTCCAATTCATCTCCTTGTGTATTCCTCCATCCTTGTCCTTGTTAAATAGTCCAAGCATGATTCTCTTGGTCATCTCTTCCTGTAGAAGCTTGGTTTTAGACCTTGTCATGGGTCCTTCAAATCTCACCAAAGGAAGTGCTTCAAGCTCTCATTCTAGACCTTTGGCTTGGAATGGACCTCCATCATCATGATCCTTAGATAGTCCTCTATCATAATGTCAGGCAAAACAATTCCTTTCAATTTCATGTCATAAACAATGTTTTCAAATTCATGGATCTGATCTATAATGGATTTTCCATTAACCATTTGAAACTCAATCATTTTTTCACAAGCTATAAGAGTGTCAACTTAAACCTTTTTTTTAGCATATCCATATTTCAATTCAAGTGTTTCCCATAACTCAATAGAAGTTTTAGTATGACAAAAAAATCTTATAAATGTTATCAGCCAAAGCACTTAAAACGCGTCCATGACATAAAATATATTTATCAGAAACATCATGCTTAGTGGTAGAAGATATGATAGGATTAGTTTGAACGATATCAATAGAGGAAGTTGAATTTTTATATTTGTTTTAGAAACCAGAGTATAAATTCAATTCGTAAGCCAAAATTTCATTTGCTGTTGCCAATAGAAAAAGTTTTCACCCATAAATTTTTTAGGCTTACTAGAAAGGGACCTAATCATATCCATGGCAGACATCTTGATAAAATATAAATGTTACTGCAGAAAAGACTATGCAAGAAGAAAGTAGTTTTTCTTTGTAAGACAGTTAGAAAATAAAAAATAAATGAGAAGAAAATGCAAAGTCTCAAACTAAATAAAAGAACAATAGTAGCAACACAACTTAAAAATACGACAGAACATGGGTTAACAATTAACAATGCAATATAATATACAATAATCATAAAGGAAAATAAATTTAGAGGAGTATGATTGCATTTTTCTTCCAAGATATGACAACCTGTTGGTCTCGATCTTATCCACACTACTACAAAAGTGTCATTCGAAGACGGTTGTAAACCCCTTACAAAGACGATTCTTCAACCGTCTTTGTATCCAGCATCTTTAAAAGTAAGACATTTGAAGACGGTTATTAAACCATTTTTGTAACAAATGATTCTAAGACGATTCCCCATTAAACCGTCTTAGAAGGTGTTGAAAAAAATTAAAAAACAAAAAAAAACACTCTTCTAAGACGGTTATAAGGAAAAACCGTTTTAGAATGTGACCATTCTAAGATAGTTATACCTTAGAATCGTCTTAGAACCACTATGTTAAAATGGAAAAAACAAAAAAAAATGACTCTTCTAAGGCGGTTCTAAGGTAAAACCGTCTTAAAATGCGACCATTCTAAGATGGTTATACCTAAGAACTGTCTTAGAATCACTATGTTAAAATAAAAAAATAAAAACAGTGATTTTAAAACGGTTCTTAAGGATTCTAAATCCCCCTCAGCAACAACATTTTCAAAAATAAACCTATACAAAAACAAATATTTATTTATGTTAAGTAAATTTATTTATCACTTTACAATATAATAGATCTAATAAAGTATAATATAAGTATATAACTATGATAACAATATCTAGTAAAATCAAAACAACAAAAAGAATCCTGAAATTATGGTCAGAATTTAAAAAATTAAACTCAAGCTAGAGATCGAACATATAATGTATTTAGTAAAGATAAAATAAAATTAAAGATCAGTAAAATGAACAATAAAATAAAAGTATCTTGGTAAGCATAGAACAAAAGCTCAAAGTTATAATAACATACAATATTATTAACTCTGTAAGATTTTCCACATTAAAAGTAGAAAGGATTTATTTGAAATGTTGTAATTTTCCATCATTAAAAGCAATAAATTTTATTTCTACTAATTCTTTAAAGTTTTTTTTTTTTTTTGTGAAACTTAATGCTTTAAACTTTCTTTCTACATCCTACGAAGATTAAATATTAAGACTCTATAATATACAAAGTTCATACTTCCTCTAATTAGATTTTGGATATTAATGTTTTTTTAAATTGGATGTGCATGCCATTTTAGTAGTTTAAATACTTATAATGCCTCAAATATTTATATGCCAAACTTTGCATTATATACAATAAGCTTCAAAGATTATAATTAATAAAATTGTAACTTCTACAATTATCAAGGCACCAATGTTCTTTATAAAAATATAGGTTTACGACATTAACTAGTGGAACACAAAGTCAAGCTAGAAATCATATGACTTGATCAAAACTGTAGCCCTAAAGATATAGGTCATATTATTATCTAGATTTATATAGCCAGCATGGATATAGTTCATTATTATTAAAGGCATTTCCCCATTTTTTTTGAGCCATAAACTAAGCAAAGATTGAGAGAGAAAGTGATATAGCAATTTATCCATTATTTGCAATAGTGGCTTATGTGGAATTGTGGATAAATTAATTTACGACAATAAGAATCACCTGATAAAAGCCTACATATTATTGTAGATAGATCTACCCTCACCAACAGCAGCCTTGCCTCTGTAACATGAGAATGTCTATATTGCAACCAGCTTTCACGCACTTCTCAATGGCCTTTTCTTGAACCAGCTGTGACAATAATCCCCAACAAATGCGTCTGCTGCCAGACACAAGTACAACACAACACGATTATAAGAACAACTGCATCTTACTTTATATCACTTCAAACATTAGATATACTAGTTCTTTTAAGTGTTTTTGTTGCTATCTGCTAATTCACTATCATTGATTCATAATAAAGTTAACATGATATTTTAATTTTGAATGACAAAAGGAAATGCAAAAAAGCGTTAAAAACCTAAAATAAATATTCAATATGGTCACTCATACCAGTGGAAAAAGTATAGCCATAATCCTGTAACTCACAAGGGGAGAGAAAAACAATATGGCCAGACACAAGGGCTCCCTGTAAGGACATAAGTTAAATAATAATCTCAAACATGAAGTGAATCAGAAGATAGAGCATTATATATCATATACAAATTTTGTTCCATGTTTAATATTTTTTAAAAAGATAGAATTTAGAATGAATTTTAAATTTCAATAGACAAGGAATCAATTTTACATATGAATTATATGGCATTGTTTGATAACAGCCAAGCTAATCAGACTGATTAATGATTTACCTATTACTAGAAAAAAAAAACACAAAAAAGGAATTGTTCTTCCTACAAAGGTTAGGATTATAAGTTGTTTTGATCTCAACCAATAAAAATAATCAAAAAGCCACATTATCTAAACATATAAAATTCTCTAGTAGCTAAACAAACAGTTATACTTAATAGAGTTCAAGTAAATAAGTTAATAAAAATAACTTACCAAAACCACCAAAAAATGGCTAGTAAGATTCAAACTAGTGAAGCCTTCTATCAAGAGCCACTTCATTCAAATTTTATTTGTACCTAATAAAAAAGCATATTTTTGAACATGCATTCAATTGTTGAAGACATCAAGTAAAAAGCATACATGAAGTTATGGAGCACTTGCACGAAGCAGTAATATATACAATTAGTTAAACAATATATACAAATACCATGTAATGAGTGAGGAAGCACTTCCTCTGGCTTCTGACCAATTTGACTCACTTCTGTATGCTCCTTCATCTGGTTCTTCTCATACTGTTCTGACATCAGGTCTACAACACCAGTGAATTCACCTTTCTAATTGAATTCAGACTTTTATGCAAACAACTCAAATTACTACGAGAAAGTTTGCCTTCATCTTTATTATTTTGGATGATGCTACTATATGAGTTTTTTCTATGTGCAGAACCAGAAGTTATAAAAGCATCTTCACCATCAAGTGCTTTCAAAGAATTCTTACTGTTGATGAAATCATCTTGCTGAAATGAATTGCGGTAAATGACAATGATCACAAGAAATTCAAATTTGGTAATTTGTAGCTTTCATTGATTCTCACTCATGACTCACCGTGAATTTGGTCAAGTTAGTCTTTCTTAAATTGTAGGCTTGACTCTTCTCATCCAGAATAGAAGGCATGCTAGAGGTGCAAAATCGGATGCTTTGATTGCTACTAATCTGTAGCACAATGTAAACATCAAAATTAAAAATAGTTGCAAAAGATCAATAGTAAAACTTATTTGTAAAGATATGTAATTATGATCACAAAAGGCTATGAGCTCTGTTCTTATAAAATTTAGTTCCATGTGGACAATAAGTGACCAGTCATTCAACACTGCATTTTTCAAAATCATTCCTAGAATCATGTCCATGTAACTCTCGTCAACTAATCTCCAATACCTATATATCTCCAGCGCTGAAAGAGCCCGCAGTCCAGGCAATAATTCCTCACCACTAGCTTGAATATTGTCTACAAGATCATTCCAGTTATATAATCCTATTCTAGATTCCTGATTGTCTTCCAAATTTCCCATGTCATCCTCCTCCAATTTGTAAGGTTTTCTGACAGAAGTGATTTAAGCTTATCAAGTATAGGGGCTGTCTCAATAAGCTCCATATTACCATATACAACTTTGAGTACAGGTACAACAACTTTCTCTTCATCATTATTACTATCATTCTTTTGTTGATTTTCATAATATTCTAAATGATTTGCAGGTGGTACAACCATAACAGAATTGGAAGTTCCGACAAACTAATGTTAACTAATGTCACTTACCAAAAATGAACCAATCATTACTTATTAAAAAGATTGTGAATCAATCATATTGGGTAAAATAAAATAAAAAAATGTTAACGAATGTCACTTATTAATCATATTTGGTTCATTTTCTTCATTTAAGCTTTTGGTGTTTTTCTTCTTATAAACTTCATTTGGTAAAGCCCATATAAAATGCATAAACAAAGGCTAAGGTGCATATTTGTATGAGATTTCACCTCATTTATTGTTTAACTTCAACTTCATTTGGTGGATAACTTTTTACTCCAAACATGTTAAACCATATAGGATCGAAGTAAGCATGCTCACAGATCCTACAATACTAACTAAACAAGCAGAAAATTATATGACCAAAAACATTTACAGCAAGCAAACCATATACAAGCGAAGAATGAATAAGAGAAGTATTGATAAGAACCAAAGGCCATTCTATAATAGAAAAATGGCAAGCAAAAAAAAAAAAGCACGATCATGGACCAAATATAAAGCCCAGATTCAAATATAGAGCCATCAAGCAAAAAGAACACAAAAAAATAGGGCACAGTAGCAAACATCCATGCTGGTTCAAGTTAGCGAAGAGATGATGTTCTCTCTCTTGTTTTAGCTTTGGTGTTAAGACCCCAAACCCTCTTAAGAAAGCTCCAGCAAAACAACTAAACCAAATTATCATTCACATTCAGGCATCAGATCTAATAAAAACAAAAATATATTACAAACGAACACAAATCATAAGCAGAATAACAAAGAAGATAGAGCCACTACCCATCGCGCAGTCAACACAATGGAAGGGTTCTACCTCACCCGCGCCAACTGAAAGCTAGGGTTTTCGAAACCACGACGTATCCGGCCCAGTTAGCGTGCTTGCTCCACATCTTTGACCAGGGAGAGTGCTTGAAGAAGTTAGGGAGGTTAATGTTGGCGATGGTGTAGAGGTAGCGCGTGACGACATACCTTTGATGGTGGGGCATTCCGAGGGAGGAGAAGAAGTTGTTGTCGTAATGTTTGGTCGAAGTGGAAGGTGTCGCAGCAGGCCTGGCCTATCTCGCCGTAGCGGATCACCTTTGACCACGGAGGAGAAGAAGAGCTTTGAGCCTTTGAATGACAGTAGGCCGAGAGTAGAAACATAAGAATTTCAAACGTCTCTGAAACTTTGAACACTTGCTTTAATTTAATAATATTTTTTTTTAATTTTTAATACAGTTATGATAAAACCATTTTTGTATACTTTATTTTTAAGACAGTTTTATTAGAACCGTCTTTGAATTCTCCCCTTCTAAGATGGTTATTATAAAACCGTCCTCATACATCTCCTATTATTTACAAAATTGCCACCGCCTAATATTCTAAGATGGTTTTTTAGGAACCGTCTTAGAAGGTGCGTCGTAAAAGACCCCTTTTGTAGTAGTGGCAACGAAAGAATCCTCGAATATTCTGAACACTAATGCTCTTTCTATCAAAAATGTAATTTTTTTATAAGGACAGGAAGAGAAGAAATTTAGAGGAAAATATTTTGGTTTGTAGTGCCAAGCAAAAATTCTTTTATGCTTGTGTCTTTTGGCTAAAACTGCCACACACTTGTGAACTTGTGAACGTTTGAAGTCAACGTACAGAAAAACAAAAAAAATTAACAAACCAAAGTTACAACTAACTACTAAGCGATAATGTTGAAAACTTGTAACGTTACTAAGAAAACAGGATAGCAAACTATTCTTGATTTGCAAGGCTAATAACACGTAAAAAAAATTGATCTAGTGAAAAGCAAAATCCTAAAATATAGGAATTTAAACTATTATGGTTTTAATTTCACATAATAGATTCTAAAACAAATATTTTATTTTATAAAAACAAAATTGATATAAGTAATATATTTTTATAAATTATAAATTATAAAACAAATATTTACTAACAATCTAGATGAGAATCTGGATTGACACTTGACACAATCGTTAAGGATTAGATATGAACTACCATCTTCTGTGTGGATGTATCTTTAAATTCTTACCATGCCACTTTCTTTGCTTAATGGCAATCCTTTCGGGGAGATTCATGTTAGTGGGCCTCCTCAAGTGGGCCTATTAGTTTAATTTAAAAAAAAAAAGAGAAAAGAAGCTGACGTGAATGCGCCTCTCCTTTTTGCCTTCTATGCTTTCATCTTCTGCGCCATCAACGAGAGAAGAAAAGAATTTTTTCTCACTTTGCGGTATTAGTTGGATACTCATTTGTGCTCTGTTTTGGATGAAACTTCAGCCAATTGTTCCTAAAATTGTGGGCTTTCATCTGGTATACTCAAAACTTTATTTCTCTCATATTTTGGCAAAAAATATTTTTACCCTGTTGTAGGTCTCTATTTGAATATTGTTGCATTGTTGATTTCCACTATTTATAAGAGTGACTAGGCATTTATTTGTGAGGTTCTATTGTAGAAACTCTTTGTTGTACTCTTTGATATTTTACATGGTGGATATTTTTTTGGACTTGGTCTTGTGGTTTTTGTTCCTCACATTGGGGTTTTCCACGTTAAAATTGTTGGTGTTCTTCTTGCTGTTATCTCTTTATTTTTCTGCACCCTTGGATTTTTGGATTGCCATATATTACGCTTCTCACAGGTTCAATCAAGCAGGAAAGGTTTTATTTACCACTACTTATTTGTGTAATTTTTCCGCTGTGCATACGTGCCTTTCCCAACAGCTGGCATCAGAGCTAGTTTATTTTTCTGGGAAATTTGCTTGATTGAATGATGGAGCCCAATTATGGTAGAATAATTTGTTTGAATGGAACTAATTACCACAAGTGGAGAGGTAAGATGAAAGATTTGCTATTTGTGAAAAAATTACATTTACCTGTATTTGCTACTCAGAAACCTGATAATAAATTTGATGAAGAATGGGTTTTTGAGCATGAGATAGTTTGTGGTTTTATTCGTCAATGGGTAGATGATAATGTTTTAAATCATATTACTAATGATTCACATGCCAGAACTATGTGGGACAAGCTTGAAACCTTGTATGCTTCTAAAACAGGAAACAACAAATTGTTTTTACTAAAATAGGCTATGAATTTGAGGTATAAGGAAGGTAATTCTATTTCTGACCACCTGAGTGATTTTCAAGGTTGCTTTGATCAGTTGTCTGGCATGGGTGTAAAATTTGATGATGAAACTTTGGCACTTTGGTTGCTTAATACTCTACCTGATTCTTGGGAAAATCTTCGTGTTACTTTGACTAGTTCTGCTCCTAGTGGTATTGTGACCATGGATTTTGTAAAAACTGCTATTTTGAATGAAGAAGTCAGACGACGTACTCAGCAGACATCCTCTTCACAGACAGAGGTTTTGGTCACTGAAAACAGGGGGAGAAGTACAAACAGGGATCAAGAAGGAGGTCACAGAGGTAAAAGCAAGCGCAGAAGCAAATCAAGGTCCGAGCAGAAAACTTATAAGTGCAGTTATTGTGGTAAAAAGGGTCACCTTCAAAAGTTTTGTTACAAGCTGAAAAATGATAACAAAGGCAAGCAAGAAAAGAGATATGATGAGAATGGTGATAGTGTTGCCACTGCTAGTTCAGGAGATCTTTTGATTGTTTATGATGAGAACTTGATCAGTGTTGCTTGTGATGATTCTAGCTGGGTTGTTGATAGTGGTGCCAGTTTTCATGTGACTTCTAGGAATGACTTTTTCTCATCTTATACTCCAGGTGATTTTGGTATGTTGAAGATGGGTAATAGTGATACGTCAAAGGGGATTGACATTGGTATTGTTTGTTTGGAAACCAGCATAGGAACAAAGTTGATTTTGAAGAATGTCAGGCACGCACCAGACATCCGTTTGCATCTGATTTCTACTAGTGTTCTAGATGATGATGGTTATTTTAATACCTTTGGTTGTGGACAGTGGAAGCTCACTAAGGGTTCCTTGATTGTGGCACGAGGTAAGAAGTTTTCAGGTTTGTATTGGATGAAAGCTTTTGTTTTAGTTGATGTTATAAATGTTGTTGATTGTGATAGTTCGTCAGATTTATGGCACAAGAGACTGAGTCACATCAGTGAGAAGGGACTGAATTGTTTGGCCAAGAAGAATCTTTTTACAGGTTTGAAATGTGCAAGGTTAGAAAATGTGCTCATTGTTTGGCTGGGAAACAAAATAGAGTTTCTTTTAAGAGCCATCCTCCCTCCCAGAAATCAGAGGTACTTGAGTTGGTGCATTCAGATCTTTGTGGTCCTATGAGGACTAAGACTTTTAGTGGTGGATTGTATTTTGTTACTTTTATTGATGACCATTCGAGAAAGCTTTGGGTTTATGTCTTGAAGAATAAAGACCAAGTGCTTGGTGTTTTTAAGCAATTTCAGGTTTTAGTTGAGAGAGAAATAGGGAAGGAACTTAAATGTATTCGCACTGATAACGGTGGCGAGTTTTGAGGACCTTTTGATGAATACTGCAGGTAGATGGGTATTCGACACCAGAAGACGCCCCCCCAAGAATCCTCAACTCAATGGCTTGGCAGAAAGAATGAATAGGACATTGATGGAGAGAGTTAGATGTTTGCTTTATGAAGCAAAGTTACCAACTTCTTTCTGGGGTGAGGCTTTATGTACTATTCACATGTTATTAACTTGTCTCCTGTTGTTGCTTTACAGGCTGATGTTCCTAATAGAGTGTGGTATGGGAAGGATTTTTCATATGACCATCTTCATGTTTTTGGCTGTAAAGCATTTGTGCATGTGCCAAAAGATGAGAGGTCCAAGTTAGATGTCAAGACAAAGGAATGTATCTTCATTGGTTATGGCCATGATGAATTTGGCTATAGATTTTATGATCCGGTTGGAAAGAAGCTTGTTAGAAGCCGTGATGTTGTTTTTATGGAGGATCAAACCATTGAAGATATTGGGAAGACAGAGAAATCAGAGTCTCCGAGTATTGATGATTTAGTTGATTTTGATCCAGTTCCTGATACAGATACGCCTGATGTAGCAAATTTTGACAATCATGATGATGCCCCTACTCATATTCCAGATGATCCAGTTGAGAATTTTGATAATGATGATACTGGTAATTCTGTTGAATCTGATGTTCCTTTTAGAAGGTCTTCTAGACAGCATTTGCCTTATACTCATTATTCATCTGATGAATATGTGCTCCTCACTAACGGGGGAGAACCTGAGTGCTATGAAGAGGCTATAGAAAATGAGTATAGGAAAGAATGGATTGCAGCAATGGAGGATGAGATGAAGTCTTTGCATAATAATCATACTTTTGAGTTGGTCAAGTTGCCTAAGGATATGAAAGCTTTGCAAAATCAGTGGATTTATAGATTAAAGACTGGAGAAAATAATTCTGCTCCACGATACAAAGCGAGATTAGTTGTCAAAGGCTATCGTCAGAAAAAGGGCATTGATTTTGATGAAATTTTCTCTCCTGTTGTTAAAATGTCTTCCATCCGAGTTGTTTTTGGTTTGGCAGCCACTCTTGACTTAGAGGTTGAGCAGATGGATGTGAAAACTGCTTTCCTTCATGGTGATTTAGAGGAAGAAATTTACATGGAGCAACCTAAAGGCTTTGTGGTGAAAGGTAAAGAGAATTATGTCTGCAAGTTGAAGAAAAGTTTGTATGGGCTGAAACAAGCCCCGAGGCAGTGGTACAAGAAGTTTGAGTCTGTTATGATCCAACAGGGATTCAAGAAGACTATTTCATATCATTGTGTTTTTGTGCAGAAATTCTCTGATAGTGATTTTATCATTTTATTGCTATATGTTGATGACATGTTGATTGTTGGTCATAATTTGTCTAGAATTAACAGGTTGAAAAGGAGCTTAGCAAGTCTTTTGTGATGAAAGACTTGGGACCAGCAAGACAGATCCTTGGCATGCATATCACTCGTGATCGAGAAGCCAAGAAGTTGTGGTTGTCACAAGAGAAGTACATTGAGAAAGTACTTCAACGTTTTCATATGGATAAAGCTAAAGTGGTAAGTACACCTCTTGCTTCACACTTTAGGCTTAGCACTATACAAGCTCCTTCTAGTGATAAAGAAAAAGAAGACATGCAATCTGTTCCCTATGCATCTGCAGTAGGAAGTTTGATGTATGCGATGGTTTGCACTAGGTCTGATATAGCCCATGCAGTTGGTGTTGTTAGTTGTTTTCTTTCCAATCCTGGTATTGAGCATTGGAAAGCTGTGAAGTGGATGTTGAGATATCTCCGTGGTACTTCTAATTTGAAACTGTGTTTTGGAATTGGGAAGCCTATTCTTTGTGGTTACACTGATTCTGATATGGTAGGGGATATTGATTCTAGGAAATCTACCTCTGGTTATTTGATTACTTTTGCAGGGGGAGTTGTGGCTTGGCAGTCTAGATTGCAAAAATGTGTTGCACTGTCTACAACTGAGGCTGAGTTCATTGCTATTACTGAGGCATGTAAAGAGTTACTTTGGATGAAAAAGTTTGTGCAGGAACTTGGTTTTGAGTAGCAGAGGTATATTTTATTTTGTGATAGTCAGAGTGCTATTCACCTTGGCAAGAATCCTACTTTCCATGGTAGATCTAAACATATTGATGTGCAATATCATTGGATATGTGATGTTTTAAATTCTAAGTTGTTGGAACTTGAAAAGATTCATACAGATGATAATGGTTCTGACATGATGACAAAGACTCTACCAAAGGGGAAGTTTGAAGTTTGTCGATTTATTGCCGGTTTGACATTTGCCTCCACTTAAGTCGTAGGGGGAGTTTGTTAGTGGGCCTCCTCAAGTGGGCCTTCTCAAGTGGGCCTATTAGTTTAATTAAAAAAAAGAGAGAAAAGAAGCTAACGTGAATGTGCCTCTCCCTTTTGCCTTCTATACTTTCATATTCTGCGCCGTCAACGAGAGAAGAAAATAATTTTTGCTCACTTTGTGGTATTGGTTGGATACTCATTTGTGCTCTGTTTTGGATGAAACTTCAGCCAATTATTCCTAAAATTGTGGGCTTTCATCTGGTATACTCAAAACTTTATTTCTCTCATATTTTGGCAGAAGATAGTTTTACCCTCTTGTGGGTTTCTATTTGAATATTGTTGCATTGTTGATTTCCACTATCTATAAGAGTGAGTAGGCATTTATTTGTGAGGTTCTATTGTAGAAACTCTTTGTTGTATTCTTTGATATTTTACATGGTGGATATTTTTTTGGACTTGGTCCCGTGATTTTTGTTCCTCATATTGGGGATTTCCCACGTTAAAATTGTTGGTGTTCTTCTTGTTGTTATCTCTTTATTTTTCTGCACCCTTGGATTTTTGGATTGCCATATATTACGCTTCTCACAGGTTCAATCAAGCGGAAAAGGTTTTATTTACCACTACTTATTTATGTAATTTTTCCGCTGTGCATACATGTCTTTCCCAATAATTCAATAATGTATAGAAGCTAGTTGAGTAACTAAAAATGAGTAGAAGGGTGAATTTATTTGCGGTTTGAGCATGTACACTAAGCATCTGCCTAGTTGAGCTTGTACTTGTAGTCCCCAAACATGTCTTTGATGTTTTGTCCGATAAGATTAGGAGTATTTCTATGTTCTACATCTTTTATTAATAAAAAAAAAAAGGCTAGTTGCTTCATTTCTTTAGGATTACAAATGATTCTCTTTTTTTTCTTGTTTTTATTTTTGGTCTCAAACAAATTTCAACAAGTTATTGCCTTATAATTTTTCTTTGTTTATGCTTTTAGTTTATATTTTTAATTGACTTTGTGAAGTGATAACAAGGTCAGCATATGACTTGTCATATGTATTACGATTTGCTTATTTTATTTTATTAGGATAAATGACATTGTGATTCCTAAATAGGTAAATAAGTGACAATTTAATCTTTTGAAAGAATAATATTTTTTATTCAGTTCTTGAATGTATAAAGAGTGTATCAATGATGTTTTGTCGTTAAGTTTCATGAGACTACTTTGTCAATGTTTGAGGATTATTTTGCTGTTAAGTTGTATAAGAAGACATAATTGTTGTATTTTTTACACATTTAAATATTAAATCAAAATTCTCATTCACCAATTTATACATTCAGGATCAAAATATTGATTTATTCTTTTTTTTTTTGCCAACAATTGTTTTCAATTATATTTGACTCATTAAGAAAACCCATCTTAAAGGAACTTGTTAAGCTTAGTCATTTCAAGGATCTAACTTTGACAACACTAAGGGTTTGTTGGGTCCAACTTTTTTCCACACTTAAAAGTTACTTTTAAGTTAAGGCTAAAAAAAAATATTTAAATTTTAAGTTAAATTTGTTTGGTATTTTTCATTTTCTTTCCTTTAAAAGTTACTTTTAAGTTAAAAGTTGTTGGGTTAAATGTTTTTATAAAAAAATTAAGTTTTTATTTAAAATTAACATATATTAATTTATGATAATATAAGAGTTGATAATATCAATTTCTTATGTAAAAACCATAATAATTTTTGAAACATTAAGAAATAAATTATTAATTTGAATAATCAAATAAACACTTACCATCCTAATTAATAATATTGATTTTTATAAATTAAAAAACTGATTATATTTTTCATTTGAAACAAAATAGAAAAATTATTTTAAACCATATTAGAAAATTAGTTGACAGGGATTGGACGGTTAAGTGATAAGGGAAACAAAAAAAGAGCATGGGTTCAATCTCTTCAACTAACATACTAACATTATAAAAACTTATATTTTCCTATAAAAAAACAATTTGGATAAAATGTTTCGAGAATTGATTGCCTAGCTACACCCCTTTCCAACTGGGCATCCACAATGAAAGAGCATTTGCGGAACAAAGGAAAAATATATATAATATTTTGGGGGCAGTAGGGGTTCAAACGAAGGTCTCACCAAAATGCTCCCTATAAGTTAAAAAAAAAAACCAAAAAGTAACTTATTTAACTCGACCTTATTCTAATAATTTTATCATAAAAATAAGTAGTTTATAATCATAAGATTTTTTATGAGAAATTGGTGTTTGGCATAGCTTTTCCTTTTAAGAGAATAAAAAACAAAAATAAATTAGGTCAAACATTACCTAAATGTGGAATAATTAAGAGTTCAACATTAACATCAATAGTACTTTTAACCCAAGTTAATTAGGGTCGGTGATAATTGAACCAAATGATAGATCTATGTAGTTGTGTAAGTTGAAACCAATATTTTGGACGAATTTCTTTGAATCAATGGAGCATCTTCCAATTAATTCATCTACACTATGATGTTAGACTTAGTGATCCAATCCAATTCAATATCATTGAGTGTATCCTTTCAAGAGGTATAAAATTTCAAGAGATATAAAACTAGTAATCATTTATACAACATTTCTATTGTATCTTGTTTTTTTTTTTAAATGTGCATTTATATTTCTTTTTAGTTGTTTTACACTCCGTAAAAAATATAATCAACAACAAGACTCATTTGATTTATGAAACATGCCTAGAAGAGAAGACATTTACCCTAGTCTCAATTATGATGGACTAAAAACACACATATATAGAGGAGATATCAAATTATACCCGTGTAATTTTAATAATTATTATATCATTTTTATAACTTGATATAAAATATGATTTTTATTGATCCAACTGTTGAATGTTAGAAAATTAAAATTCCTGACGTTATTGTGTTACATATTGTATTAATAATTATATTATGTTATTTAATATATATTGGGTAAATTAAAGTGATCAATTGAATATGTCCAAATAGATTCCTAAGTAAATATGAGATAAATGAGTGAATACTAGTGTTAAACCAATTAGGTTTAATGGGACCTTACTGGCCCAACAATAAACACTATATATATAGGGTTATGGTCCCTAATATGTCAAATCAAATTTATTTTCTTTCTTTTTCCATCTAGAGAGAATACCCTCTAAGGACTGATTTGACTGAGGAAGGTTAAAACTCATAAGGAAAGGCTAAAAGCTAGAAGATTAAAGATAAATCACTGCCATCATGGAAACAGGTACGCATTATTTGTTTAAGATTTATTGATGGTTCAATACGATGTTTATGGGGTTTTATTGGGTGATGATTTTCACCATAATGATTAGAAATTAATTTTTCAACATTGAATTATATATACATATTATCAAAATTGTGTGTGTCAAATTTTGTCAAAATTAAATAACAAGAAGGTAAATAAATTATTCATATTTTAGTATATTTTGATATATTTATATTATATAGATTTTAATCTATATAAACGAGCTGAGTTAATAAATGATTTTAGATTAATATAAAATTTTGAATATGTGATGTCAAATAACCTTTTAATTCAACAGTGAATTTTAAAAAAATATTATTCAATTAAAATTATTGAATGATATAATAATTATCAAAGTTACATTTATATAATTTAATCATTTTTCTTATATATATAGTCAGTCTCAAGAGTGTCTGAAAGCTTGGAAGGAATCGAATTTTGCAAGGCCCAGCAAAACCATGTACATTTAAACATGTGAACTTGTTTCATATGCTTCAGCTTGACTACTCTTCGTAAGAGTACTCCTATCCTATCCATAGAGAGAAAAACATGTTGATATTAAGTTTGTTAAATTTTTAGTTAGAAAAGGTTCTTCCCCTACTTATGAAGGGAATCAAATGCACTTTATCTCCACCACCAATAAGGTGAGTATAAGGATCAGTACGGTTCGTTTATGGTGTAACCTAAACTCGTATTTTATACAGATTGAATAAGTTTAGTTCATGAGATAAATAATCTTTTTTTTTTTTAAGTTTGTATTTAGTCCACAAAATTTGTGGATAAACAGGTTGGTATGCAGATCCAATAATAAAAAAAGAATATTTTTTTATAAAAAAAAACTATCAAATTAGAATATTTTCTTTTCCTTCATTTCTTAATCTAAAATCTATCAAGATTTATAACAACTTCAAACATTAATCTTTTAAATTAAATATCATGGTCTTATAAGGATTTCACAGATTAGCCCATGAGCTCGCCCGAGTTTCTCAGGCCAAACCAAAATTTGCCTATAGTTATGCAGATTTTGTTTTTTGTTATCCACATAATCCATGAGTATAACAGATCAGTTTGAGGACCTTTGACATGTATACCCATCCCAAACCACGATCACTAGAGCCTAAAATTTCCTGATAGTATATAGGTGAATGTGACGTAGATTCGTTTTGTCTCAAGTTAGATCTCTTTTTGTTTTCTGTGCAAATAACTGTTTGTGGGGTTTTGTGGATTCGAAAGATAAACTATGGTAGTCAAATTTGAACAAAAAATTGCATCTTAGAATCAATGAAATATAATTAGTTCAATAAAATTGAACACTCCATAGCTTATTCACATGCCCCAAAGTGAAATTAATTGCAAATGTTTTATCAATCTTAAATCACGTGGAACACATGGCCACGACACGATCCATGTATCTGTTATCCATAGAGTTTGATTAATTAGATTAGTGGAATTGAGCAGCTGCTCTAATGCCAATGCAAGATCTCAATTACTTGCGTAAACCGATTCAATTCATATGAATAATTAGATCAAACATTCATTGAATCTAAGGAAATATAATTGGTTATTTGTATTTTTTTTCATGAAGTTAATAAAAACAAATATTTTTTTATTATAAATAAACTGAATCAAACATATACTTATTCAAACCTCTGTTTTTAAGTTAGCAGGGATTAATACATTTGATCGAGTCTTCCACTCATATTAGCTATAATTAGATATATTAATGGAATTGAGCAACTGCTCTAAGGCTAATGCAAGATAAAAAATATTCCTTGAATCTAAAGGATAGTAATGTTTTTTTTTTTTCATGATAGTTAATGAAAATAAATATTTTTTATAAATAAGTTCAATCAAACTTGTACTTCCTTTGTTCCACGTTATATAATGTTTTATATATATAAAAAATTAAATTAGTTTTTTCAAAACTAACAAAGCATAAATCATTTTTTTTTTCATGAAATATCTTAGTGGTAGTGGAAATCGTTGTTATTAGGTAGCTGCTATTAGGAAGTTACATGATACTTTTTTATATATAAAATTTAAGATATTAATTATATTTTTTAATACATGTATTAAAATCTTGAACATAATATAATTCATGTCAAAACCTTAAACACGATATAATATAAAATGGAGGTAGCACTTATTTAAACCTCTATTTTTAAGTTAACGAGAATTAACACATTTGGTCGAGTCTTTGGCTCATATTAACTTACAATTTAGGTTCGATCATTAGATTTTTTATGTTGATAGATAATATGTAATTTTTACTGTGAATTCTCCCTCAAGTTATTAGTCTTCCTTGACCTTGCAAGGCAATATATCTTCTCCTAATCTAGATTTTTTTCTCTATCAATATACCCCCTCTATTTTTTAGTGAAAAATTACTATTATCCATCCAAAATTCATCACTGATTCAGACCAAGAACCACAAATAAGAACACCGGGTTGATCAAATCCACATCCAAATCATGCAAATCCAAAATTCAAAAGAGATCAATTAATAACAATCAATAAACAACATTTAGGATCTCACAACCAAGGAACTTCTTGTGTTAATCCCACCTTATTTCAACTAAGTTTCGATGTTGATCCTACAGTATTTGAAAATCGAAGGTTTAGAGCATCAAGCTAAGAAAGTCATCAAAGGTGAATATAAAGTTATATTGGTAGGGATTCAAGACTAAAGTCATTGTATTGACAAGCGTACCAATTTGTTCAAGTAATAATAAAATGGTAAGTCCGAGTGTCGAGTCCACAAGGATTTTGATTGTACTCAAAGTTAATTAAATTTGATATTTGTCTAATATTAATGCAGAAACATAAAATTCAATATAAATAAAGATAATTAAGCAGAGCGCATTAAAGAGATAAAACACAAACATTTGGGGGGTGAGTTGTCGGTTGATGCAGAATACGGTACATGTTGGGGGCTCATCCTACCAAAACTACTATTGATACAATATTAAAGATTTTTCACCATTTAACGTTGTTCCAAGTATACCTTCATTCACTAACCTATCCTAACCATGATCTCTCATGTGAAAGGACCAAAATTACCTAATTTCACTCTTAATCCCTTAAGAGCTACATCAAATAATTTGCTTTAAGAATAAAGATGCATAATTAAGGATAAATAATATCATTCTCTCCCTGGACATGAATTACCTAAATGTTCTTTTCAAGTTCTTAGGGAGAAAATATTTCCTAATGAATAAATCCTATAACATACATGTGTATGGGTGATCAAACCATAAACAAGACAATAAACTCAGAAAAACAACAATAATACAAATATAACATTAAATAAATAGTTAAAATCATTACATCAAGAATGTTTGGTTACTGAGCTGCCAACAATGAATGATTTAGCCTCCCATTGTCATGAGAAACTTACAAATACAAAAAGAAAGTAAGAGGAATGAAAGAAAATGGAGGAAGATGGAGGAAGGGGTCTCCAAATGAGTGGGTTTTTCCCTCTTTTTCGTGCCCTAGCTTAACCTCTATCTATCTCACCTTTTGCACAATGTTTTCCCCTTTTTATTCTTAAAAACGCATACTGTCATGCTTTTCAGAATTGGTCGCACACTAAGCCTGCATATGCACACTAAGCTAGCATGCATGTGCACATTAAGCCGTCATATGCGCGCTTAGCTTCCATGCATGTGCGTGCTACTTCAGATCTTCAATTCATCTTTCATGTCTTTGTTATGTTATTTTCTACAAAAATACAACCAACACACTATAAATCAACTACTTTTAGCACCTACTTGATAAAACTTAGAAAAAGCTAAATTCCTACGTTTTACTCACAAAAGAAGCAATAAAAGAGGGAAAAGAAGATAATTGTTATGTAATTTACATGTAAAATTTACGTATACATGACAATTATTAGTCATTGATAGTGAAGATTTAGGAGAAATTTGTAGCTATTAAAGATAGTTAGGAATTTTTATCTATAAATACTAATTTGCACAATGTAATAAAAGTTGGAACTTGTAAACATGCAAATATCTTCTTATGTTCATGGTTGCGACACCCACATATCGACGAGTTACTACAATATTCCTAACCATTGCAATTCCAACGTTTTATTGTATTCATAGAGTAACTTTATCACTTTCCTTTTCTCTAAATCATTAGTCTCCATCCAATCCTCATTTTTTCTTGAAACTCGTTACTCTTTTAATTTTCTGCATGTTTTTATTGGCGCACTTTATTTCTATTGCATTCTTTTAATTTGTTCTCATGATAAAAAAAATTAACACATTGATCCATAGTAAATGACCTATAAAGGAGGATACAAAAGCCTCCAAAAAAGTACATGCCCCTTTCCACAAATATTTATGAGATTATGTTTGTTGACAAGAATAGGTGTAATTTAAATTTCACCCTCAACATCTTGAATCACAATGGAAGCGGAAAAAAAGGAATGAAAAGAAGAGAACAAAAAATGTTTCAAAATGTGAGAATGAGATTGTTCTCTTTCTTGCTCTTTGTTTCTAACTAGATAACTTCATGTTAAAACTTGAAGCACAGATTGCTCCCGTTATGGAAACAATCTATCTCTCGTCTAGTGATACCTAATTTGCTTAACTTTTTTATACATAAGAAAATTAAAGACAAAGAACAACCAAAAAATTAAGGTCTAAAGTGCACAACACCCATATTGTTTGCGAGTAGAAGGGTGGAAAGCTGGGAAGGGCATGAGGTCCAAACATGAAATGAGTTTTCATGGGTATTTATATTTGAAGGAATAATTTATGCCCAAATTGCAATAAACGCCACTAGACTCAAACAACCACAAAAACGACCTAGCATGCACACGTGGTTTAAATGGAATGTAGGCTAGCGTGTGTTAATTAGTTTAATTTACCATAGACAATAGTTTTAGGTCCATAACATCTTATATAACTCTAGATATGGGTAAAATAGTGTATCTGGGTCATCATGTCATCAAGTACTAGGAAAAATTGTGCGTATGCTTTTAACTTAAGGAAAAATTGTGCGTATGCTTTTAACTTAATGAACAATTGGCGTTATTCATCAATTAGATTTAGGTTTTGACCTTTCAATGATGCATCTTTTCAAAATAGACCAAGTTCACGTCAATTTATGTTCAAAATACAGAGATAGTGTCGAAATTCCAAATTTAGATAAGTTAAACAATATAATTAAAAACATAATTAAGATAGCTAGGTATAAGACAATTAAGTATATGGAAATTCGCACTCTCTAACAATCACTTTCTAAATTTAAAAATTCTAATTCATTTTGTCAATTTGTTTTACCAATTTATTATTACTAAAATTGTTATTTTTTTATGACTCTTCTCGTTTCTTTGTAAGTAAAACAAAATGTCACTGATCAGCGTGTAGGGCTTGGACCACACTATCCCCTCTCATTCAATTGAAGGCGAAAGGAAATGTTGTATATATTTATAATTCAAAGAACAATCATAACTTTCATATTACCATGTAACCAAAAAACTTTCATTTTACCAAGTCATTGATTTTTACTTATCCTAATTAAGTCGCACAAGAGTTAAGATACAGGAATATCCTTTCATTTTTATTTTTGTTATAACAGTTGCAAATAAAATATTTGACTCATTGCTAAACTCCAAAATATTCTCACAAGTTTCAGTTTTATGGTTGACTTCAAGTCTTCCCCTACCAGCTCTCTATGTGTTACCAATTAAATTACATTTATTGAATGACTCGCCCTTCCATTTTACCAATAGTAGTGCTTCTCATATAGCAACCCTTGGTTGAAATAAAAGATCGACCCCAACGGTGATAACTAAGATATAATTTTCTCTAAAAACCTAACTATAAAAATGGCATAGTCCTTTTGCCTATTGTTTGATAACAGAATTAAATCTGGCCCTGACCGTTTTGCCGGAACTGTAACTTAATGAAAAATAAGCATAAAATTTGTTTACACATAACTCAATTTGAGTATTGCCACATACTGACATACACAAACGGGAAATGCACATTATATTTTCTCTAATTGAACCTGAATATGTGAAACTTTGATTCAAAAAGCCAACAATGTGAATGTGACAATTCCTTCAAAAAGTCTAGTCTTACATTTATCTTGTGAACAAAAGTTTATTCTTACATAATTGACAGATAAGATATTATAACTCCACTATATGATTTCGTCTATCCACAATTTCAGTATAAGTTTGCTGAATGCAGTAGATAGCCACATACTTTAGTTACCCAACACGTGACATTCTGATCTCATTTTATTTTTTACATTCATATTGAGACAATAATAAGTTCTACCGAAGAAAGCTGTAACTGAGTATATCAACTTATTATTATTACTGCTTGTCCTTCCGTTGGGGCACTGAAAATTTTGCCAGCAGAAAACAACTGGTTAGAGGTTATTGAAATACAATTGGCCCCATTCTTATAAGTCTCACCACTCCACGCACAAATAAAATCCTTTTCACATCCCCATGTGTCATCCTTCTTGTGTAATAGTGGTAATTACTTTTTGTAACATGTGGTGGGGCTATGCTTCATCTTTGTCTTGTATGTTCTTTTGTTTCTTTCTCTATCTGTTTCTTTATTTGGAAGTTTTAGGAGGGGATGATGCCCCATTCTAAAGAAGGGAAAGTCTCCGAAGTTTAAACTCAAAGAATATTTACATAAGAACTTACATTTACCTCAATCCAAAAAGATGAGTGAAAGTTTAAATCTATAACTTATCATATGTGAGACCCTGATTTACTTCACTGTAGGAAATGCCATGGGATTGTTTTTTTTTCTGTATCATTCTTAAGAGGACTTGTCTCTCTTTTCAACAATTGAAATCGTACATTTGATTTATCAGTTTCCAATTATATTTTACAAGGCACACGTTGATGGGGCAAATACTGTGAGTTACTCCAAGTGCTATAAATTGGTGAGACATAAGGATTAAACTGGTTTGAGCACACCTTGTAAGTAAAATAATCAACGTTAACTTGACAGAGTCTTTTACTTTTCTTCTTTTAAATCTTCTCTGATTTAAGTTATTTCATTTCGAGTTGTCTCCTTGCTAAAAAGAACAAGAATATTGATTTGTCGTTGAGAACAACAATGTCTAGCTGGATAGCTAGTGATTTAATCTTGGATTAAGAATTCTCTCCAAGGTATCTATGGAGAAGATACCTCTAGGTCAAGCAGATCACCGTGCACGACGATACTAATATTGGACGTATTGTATGAGCACAGTAACAACATATAAGCGTACCTCCTATTTATAAGGGTGCCACCTCTAGGTTAAATCGTTGTCATCTCTTGATTAGATAAGATATAATCTCTTAATAAGATATCTGTTTGTTATGATCTTCTTTGATAACTGTTATATACGTTGTTGAGATCTCCTAAGTTATTGTTGAGATTCTGAGCTGATAGACCTTTAATGGACTTCATGATAATGAGACACTTTATTAGATCCATATATTGGGTCTGTAACAAATATAATTTATTAAATTATGATTGTAATATTCTATATTTAGATAAAATGTAGCAAAAAAATAGCCCAATAAATATTCTATTAAGTTGATTGAGTGATAAAAATAGAACAAGGAGATCGAAATGAAAAGAAAGAAATGGGTTAGGAACATATTCCATTGGATATTCGATCCCCAAGTTGATCACCATACATCTTGAGTAGGTTAATTATAAGATATATATGGGCCATAGGAACAATAAGTCAATTCTTATCAATCCTAAAACCATAATGCCTAAGCCTCTTAAATCGTATCCCTTGGGTAAGCGAATAATTAATTATGTCTAAAGAAACTTGATTGATGCTTATTGGTCACGGAAATAATAATTTTGCCAAGAATATTTCTTTTTATGGCTCACAAAATCTAAGATACTTGAAGGAAGACAAAAGGGCATCCGTTTTTCATTTAATAATAAAGAAAATAAAAATGGACGGAGCTCTAGTGGTTTACATAAAAAACAAATGCTATTTTTTCAATATTTTTCTTATAACAATTGGTTCTTTTATTGCATATTTTTAAATGATAAAATTTAATGGCGATGCATTTACTGTATAAAATTTTATATTGTGATTCAATCATAAATTATTGTTTGTATGATTTTTAAAGTAATTTTGTAAAAATTAATAAATTTATTATAAATAATATGTTTTGATTAGATGATAATATAAAATAATTTTATATTGTTAATGCATAATTTTTTCCTTTTTTTTTACCTATTAAGCTTTACAGAAAAGTAATGGTAACATATTCTTTATTATTGCTTAAAATTTATTAGAAACAAGTTTTTTGAATAAAAGTATTTAGTGAAATCCACATTTTTTTTATTTTTACTAATTTTTATAACTAATAAAGATAATGTTTAAAAGAGTGTGTTATTAATATTTTTTTGAAGTGTAAAAATTTGCTATTTTGGAAAGCTTGTTGAAGGACAAGTAAACAAATGAAAATATATTCCGATCAACGTCATGAAACGTATATCTACTTGTCATGTTTGGTATCTTTTTCCTTAGGGAATACGATAAGACAAAGCCTCCGCATGCAATGAATTCGACATACTTTAATTCAAATCGGCTTTCGTACACAAACCTACTATAAATTAATTATCACTAAGTCGATGGTTGGAATAGGCATAACTTTAGTCTCTTTAACTAAGATTTAGGGTTTGGGCCTTTTATATAGAAAAATAATAATTGAAAGAAAATATTATATTAAAAATAATTGATCATATTTTTTGATAAAAATTAATTATTAATAAAATAAATGAATATTTATTAATGGAAATAAAAAAATACTTTAATATTGTGTCTAATTGACTATCCAAAAATAGTATGTTGATATCAGCAAGTTTTATACAGACTAATATGTGTTAAATATAAAAGGTCATCTGCTAATTGTGTGTATTTTTTTTTTGTCAAAATAAAAAATAAAATAAAATATGTGTGTTCTTTGGAAAAATATCTCACGCTTCCTAATACCATTTGAAAATGGCTCTGAATATACGCTCCATAATCAAATTTTGATATTACTTTCTTAGTTTCATTATAATTGTCATTTTATGTTATTTTATACATATAAAAAAATTAATAAATTAACAAAAAAAATAAATTAATAAATTAATCTTAATCATTAATTTATTTTTAATTTTATATTTTATATCATTAATATTATAAGGAATATAAAAACCTAGCATATATGACTGACTTTGGAAGCCATTTATGGGGCCCATTTTTTGTCTTGTGAATGTCCCAACCAGAGAGTAGAAAAACGATGAATAACGAATTCCCTGTTTTTTACGCCTACTCCACGGTCAGACTCAAATATATTCCCTCTCCCCTCTTTCTCTCACTGCACATAATATTGGGGCCCGTAAATCAAGATACAGATTTCAGATACAGAACAAAAGCAAGTAGACCCTGCGATATATACATCCTCAAAAGTAACGCTGATTAGAAGAGTATCCATCGGTTCCCTCTTCTCTATATCCATTGCCACTTTTTTTAACCTCCCCAACAGTTTCTTTCTTGTCTCCCCCTTCACTCTTCCTTTCTCCACTACTTTTTCTTTTGACCAAAACTCCCTTTTTTTCTTCTTGATCTCAGAGAAAAGGACACACTCAATATTTCTTTTTTACCTTTTTTTCATAATAATATTTGTAAAAAGTATTCATCATCAAAGTTTATGAATAATTTTAATTAAAAATTTAATTGATAATCTTTAATTAATGTAATATCTTTTATCATTTATTTCCTTTTCATCACAAAACTCTAATGGATCCGAAATATTACTTAAAAAAATTGAATATAGTATCATTGAAACTAAAAACATGTTAATCATTCAATATTTTTCTGTTCTTATTTGCATCATATAGTTTTATATATTTAGTAAATCCAAGATATTTTAGACCTAAAGCCATTGACTAATAAAAAAAATTAATTCATTTAATTTTTTATCTCTTCCAACATATGTGAGCTATTGAATACTTAACCAACATAAATATCAGCTAATCATACCACACAATTCACATCATATAGTTCATGGTTATGCTAAAAATTAAACACAACAGCCACAGATAGCATAATAACTGTACCCGCTACCATCCACAATAAATGTGGCAATGTGTTAGATTCCCTAATAGGCCCATGTGTCATGTGTGCATGTCTCATGCACGTATATCACATATGAATGATTTCAGATGCACTTAACCCTCTCGTATAAGATTGCTTGTTCTCAAGGTCATCAAGTTGAAGCTATGAGTTTGAAACATCCCTATCTATGTCTTTAATTATTGTTCCTGAAACATCACTCTCTAGGCTTTAACTTTGAACCTAGCTAGCTACTATCCCTTTGTTTCCTTAAATTAGTTTATCTATATATACACACTCCTGTGACAACCTATAGTGTTTTACTGTCATGTTGTCGCCTTTTACTGCTATTCCTCTCTGTCTCCTTTCTGTTTTTGTGTCTTACATAACAAATAAATACAAACATTGAAGCTGTTGAATTTTTTGCATTTTATCATCTGATCGATTTTAACGAGAAACCAATCATGTTTCTCAACAAAACAAATGTTGGTGGTGGTGGTGGAAACAAGAAGAGGGTCACAGGAACTTGGACTTTCAGATTTCAAAAAGACACTAAAATTTCACTTGTGAGATTCTTGCAGCAACTAGGAGCAAAAGTGACAAGGGCTATAAGAGTTGTTTCCATGAGAAGGAGGTCCTCTAGGAAGGTTTCTTCATCCTCTTTGGTCAAAACACGTTCAGTGTCAGACCCCACCGATTCACATCGTGCCAAAGCTGTGGAGGATTGCATTGAGTTCTTACATTCTTCTTCATCTAGGGAGAGACCCAGTTCAGTTTCTGAAAGTTGTCTCTAGGGATATCGTTGCTTGAGATTTCTACTTGCAAGATATGTATATTAGAGAAAAATGGTATGCTTTATTGGTTTCCATTGACATGTTCATTAGTAGGAAATAGAAGTTAATCATTTGTACACAGTGTCACTTGTAATGGAGTTTGAGTAGAGATTGAGATTCTTATATATAAGCATTGGTTTAAATTATGGTTTGAAATGTGAACCTTGATCGTTGATTCATAAGAATACATCGTATGTAGTTCTACTTTGTCATGTTCCTGATATGATTGTCAGTTTTCATTTATTTTCTCACCATCATTACCCGAAATTGATTATGACCAATTGTCCTTTCTTTAATTACGTTGTTATCAATATTGATGTAGATAATAAATGTATGATTCTCTTAGATTTGAAAAAAAAAAATCATTTGTTCATAAAAAAAGTGATAGAACCGAAAAACACTAAAGATTACTGGACAATACGTCATGGTAATTTGGTATGTCAAGACTACTGGAAGTTATTCATAGATTGCTGATTCGAATTACAAACAATTGTACCTTTTTACAATTACTCAACTAGTTCTTAAATATTAAAAAAAATCCTAGAAAAAGATTGCTATTATATATATATATATATATATATATATATATATATATATATATATATATA
>CM023941.1:25362370-25375985 GCA_013407115.1 Glycine latifolia
GATTTCAAGATAACTATTAGTCTGTGAATAACAAACATTTAAATTAAATTTTAAATTTGAGTCTTGTACCTTAAAAAAGAGAGATGGTGCATACATGTTTGGAAACACATTGGAAACATGCATGTTTGGACCAAGTTGAAGTGCGATTTCTCGAATTCTAAGCGCAAACATAAAAAAAAATTACGAGAGCTGAGTGATGAACTGGGTTCAACGTGAGTTTAGTTAGACGCAATTGTAATCCAAACAGTCTGAAAGCTTAAAGCTTGAACCGCTTAAACCTATAACCTGGTTTCGGATGTCCAAAATAACTTTTAAGATGTTCGTGGTTAATAACAAAAACTATTCAGATAGAACATAATATTTCTTCTTAACCTAAGAAAAAATCATCGGACGACGCGATTGCATATGTTTATACATCTGCAATTTATTGAAAGGAAATCGAAACATAAATCATTTTCAAATATCTGAATTGCTCACTTTCTTTTCGCCTAAGAAATATTTGTTTTGGTATAAAGTTATCTTTTACATTGTGAACAAAGGAATACAAGCATCATTCTTATGCTACTAACGCAATTTTAAGCTAAAGATAGTTGTTAAGCACTTTTTTTTCAAAGTACAGTCATTATATGATTTGAAATCTTGACGATAAAAATTTGCCAATTTTGCAGTTTACCTTTACCGTGTTTAACAGTCATTGAGTCAGAGTTACAAGCTTTTAAATTAGGCAAGCGGACGAAAAGATACGTGGCCCAAGCTTGTGTTCGTTTGTGATGAAAGGAAAAACATAAATTATGAGAAATGAAAGAGAGATAAAAGAGACTGAAAAGTATTACTATTTGACAAAGATGAAAATGAAAGAGATAAGAAATGAGAGAAAAGAAAATAAATAGTGGTAGTAAAATATTTTGTTTTTAAAAAATCATTGTACAATTCTAATCTTATCCATGTGACCTTATATTAAATAATATTTTATTTTGTTATATATATATTCCATTTGATTTTGATTTTGTTATTTTTTAAAAATTTAACAGGCATAATTAATTATGCCCTTAAAAAAAACTGCACAAGGTAAACACATGTATTCAATTATGGAGAGATAGAATCGAATATCATTAGATTTTGGTTACCAGCATATTCAATTTTATTTACTTTCGGGTGTACAATTATACCCTTGTATTTGTTATCAGCACGTTCCATTTTATTGGTTCTTATTGTTGGCCAAATTTTATATTCTGTGAGTTGATTCCCGCAATGCTTAGAATGAAAATATAGTCCATCTTATCCGGTCTCCAATGCGTTCCACAAGGCTAGGGATAGTTTTGGAAAAATAATTTTCACATGCACTTTCACCTTTTTTTGGCTCTGTTTCGGAGAGAAAAGAAATCGCGCGAGACCCCTCATTTCTACAACACTTTCCTCTACTCTTTCTCCGACAACAAACAATAGAAAGTGGATCTTTCTGTTCATTTCTTCGCTGATGATAGTTTCTTTGCCTTTCTTTCTTGCGAACAGAGACCCTCAGAGATGAGTGGTCCACGTACCAAAAGAAAATGTAAATGGAGCACATAAAAAACTGTTTTTTCAACTAATGTGATTACGATTTTTGTTGGCTCTCTGGTGGATCCTCCTGACCTATTTCACAAGCTTCAGTTTTTTGTTTTGATCATGAAATTAATATTTGATTTCAAGTTTAGTTGTTACACTTGTCTCTCTCAAAGAGTATATTTTGCAAAAATTAAGCCTATTTGTTTTTACAAATTCAGTATGTATTATCAATTAATTTAAATCCTTTAAATCACGACAAATTAATGTTAGAAAAATCATTTATAAATTAAATAACTTTTTTGTGATGTCGGTTGACGATTGCTATTGATTAGGCCATGCACAAGCAATTTTCAATGTCTTGTGGAGCCCAAGACAAATTAAACCATTCAAGATGCTTGCTGAAAGTTCTTGTTATGATACGTCGCTACCCCACAGCTCATAGACAAGAGCGTGCTCGTGTATCTAGGCCTCTTCTATCCATCATTTTGAAAGCCACTGCTAGCCATATCCTGGAAATCAGTGAATATATGTTTCAATTGGCTTCCACTTTACCACAACCCTTTGACGTGCAGAGTACAAGAATTTTATCCCAAAATTACCCATTGAGTAGGGAATCCAACGACTATAAGTAATATAAGAACATAATCTTCACTTTAGCTATAAATAAATAGAAATCAACTATAAAATTGAACAAACAGTATGCATGTTTGGATTAGCTTCATGGGAACAAATAACCAAATAATTTTTTAAGGGAAGATAAAAGTAATAAATAGTTAATTTTACTTTTTTTTATAGTTGCATTGTAATTCTGTGGGGTAAAATTGATTCTTATATGTTATCCAAATTGGATGGTTCTTTAATGTATTGGGAAATCATCGATTTGTTAAGTTTGTGATTCTTGATGGTGATCGATCTTTTTTAAAGGAAGTTATTTGTATTATCATAAGTATAGTGTAGTATTACTATTAATTCTGAGTGCAACTTGTGACATGTAAAGAGGGTTCGCTCCAAGAGGTCTAACTAAGCCAGGTGCAAGTGGTTCCGAAGTCCCATGAAAAAGTGCGAAAAAGAATTTTGACCTAAGAATTGTCTCCTTGTGACGCCTTATTTATCTATTCCTTTTGTCTTGTTTTCGTTGAAATGAAATAATAACTTTGCTAAAGCAACATCAGTCTAATACAATCAACATCATCATCCACTGGAACACTTGTAAACAATCTTGGACGGTTATCTATAAAACGTTCAATTAAAAAATTGTGGCAAAAAGGAATCGTAGGGCACGCAATGATGGAACAAGCAGAGTAGAAAGCACCAAAGTTCACACGTACGCTAATAATTGCCAATCCACTATTGATATCATGGTTAGAAAAAGCAAAAATTCCAAAGGTCATTCTGAGTAATTGGTTTATATTATCATTAAGAATCCAATGAGAGATTTTCAAGATCACGTATTCCTTGACTAGGCACTTTGTTCAACTCGGAAGATCTCTTGTAAGGATCAAGCTTTCATGTTTTCCCCCAACATTATGTAGTGATAGAAATGGGATTGATAGGCCATGCAAAATCTATGTATGGAAAAGTAGAAGAAAGTCATAATTTATTTATTTGAGGTAGTTATATTTTTATCCGTGACAGTTATTATTTAATTCTTCATTTTGTTATCTCAAAATAATTATCGTCCTAATTTATTTTATACATATAAAAAAATGGAAAAGAATAATAATGTTATAAAATCAACCTTATGTCATCACTATAAATTTTGTTCTCCATCGTTAATATTATAATTAAGAAGTATAATTGAAAAAAATAATTAATGTTATATTAAAAAATTAAAATAATAATTATATTGAAATAATTTTTTTACACGAGAATTATAATGGAATGAAGGAATTATTAATAGGAAGTTATTTTTAATATGTGACTGTCATTGTTTAATATATGTTGTAAAAGAAATAAAAGATTGCATAAGGGTACTCTAATTTTATCACTTTCGTGAAGGACGTGAATATTTTTGTAAGGAAAAAATCACATGTTTGTGATTCTTTATTCAAATATGACCATAAACCAAATTAAATTAGTAATATAAACTAGTATTATTGTGTTTTAAGTTCTTGAGTCCAACAATTTGGCCCGACTTGTTGAATTCTTTTGACAAGGATGAACTCGAGTGGAAGGATTTGGAGAAGCATGTGGATCGGAGAGATGCAAATATATCCAATGCTTACCAAGATGTGAAAAATGGGTAGCGATCCTATTGGGTTGCTACTTGCTAGCTAAGGCTAAGAAGTTTTTTTAGTTTCATAATACTAAATCAAAGGGGAAGGTTTCTCTGGCCTTCATTTGTGTGGAAGGAATTGTTGACTTAGAAAGGTTTTAAGGATGAATAGTTTAGGTGATCTTTTACTAGTGGAATGGGAAATCCTTATGAAGAACAGGTACGAATGTAGGGTTTAAGGCCGATAGGTTGGGTGAAGGAATTTTGTGCAACAATTTAAGGTCGTGTTCGGGGTGATTTCTCATTTTTGGTTTTGAAATGTTTAAAAATTAAAATTAATTTTAGTTTTGAGTTTTGAGTTTCAGTTTATTCTTTGTTTTTAGTTTTTAAAAAAATGTTACAAATTAAAGATAAATAAAATGACTCAACTGTTTTATCTTATCTCGCTCTATTATGAAATAATGAGAGTAGCACAGGTAGCAGGATGAGAGTGGCGACAATGACAATGGTCGTGATAGTGGTGGCGGTGGAATAGTTGCAGTGGTGATGAAATGGTGATGGTGACGATAGTAGCGATAGAATGGTCATGCCAGTGATTTAAAACCCAGACTGATCCGGTTAATCAGACTAGTTTGAACTTCTGAAGGTTTGGCCGAGTCGAGTTGCCTAGTGAATCCACCATGCATTGAATCTGGTGCAACTCGGTATGACCCGACCGGGTTTACTATTAAACTGGTGACCCACTAATCTAGGTTGGGTCACACCTAAGGGAGTCAACATGTTGGGTCATGTAGGTCAATTAAGATTGGATATAAAATTTTAGTTTTTTCTAATAAGAATGGGTTATGTGGGTCAATAGTGACCTACTGGTTCGACCATTGACTCAATGACTAAATGCCTTGATGGAGTTAATCAACAGTTTGAAGTGATCTGAATGTCATAAGAAAGGGGGTTGGATTGTGACTCTATCAACTTTTCTTGAAACTTTAACCTTTTTAAACTTTTACTTAAGATTACCTTGGTGTTCAGAAAGTCTTGACACAAAGGTTTAAGCCCTTAGAGAGTTTGACTTTCTAAGTGGTTAGTTACAACACTCATTAGTAAATGTTTGATATGATTATGAGAACCTAATGTCAATGTGCATTTAATCATGTTCATGTTCAGAAGATCATTACATAAATAAATGTATCTCTTAGTTGTTATGAAAATACAAATTATGTAATGATGATTCAACAATTAGAAATCTTTTGTGCTGACTGCAGTACTCAGAATGATGCACTCATAAAGACATTGTTCAAATTACAGTTTGAAGTTTTTCATGCACAAAATCATTTTCATGTTTTTTTTTTAAGTTTTCATACTTTGATGCATACGATTGAACTAGTTTATAACATATCTTGTTATCACAAAGATGATTTAGTTCATATATGTCATTTAACAAAATAGTTAAGCTTATAATGAAAACCTTCTTATGTATGCAGTTTGATATATGTCATTTGTTGTGCAAACGACAAGTGTACCGTTCGTTTCAAGTAATAAAGTGAGTAAGTAAAGTATCGTCTCCACAGAGATTGAATGGAATCTTATCGTAACTTATGATCTTAGAAATTGGAAGACAAATAATAAGTTGAAGAGAATATGCTTGTATTTTGCAAATGACATAAATTAAATAAATGACAGACAATTAGCGAGAATTCAAAAACGAATTTTAGATTAATTATTATGCAGTGATGAGAAATAATTGTGGCCAGAGCACCTTCCCCTTTGTTCCCTACCTTCTTTACTTGGATTGGTTATTAATTTCAATTACTACTAATTGTTCAGAGAATGTATTTCCATATAATTAGTTAAATCTTAATCCCTTAGTAATTTAACCCTTTAACCCAATTAGGAATCCTAATTCCTTAGCAATTCCCTATCAAGCTAAGCATTAAGAGAATACATCATATAAATTCTGTAATCATACATCCCTATCCCTAGGCAATGTAAAAACTATTATTCTATTGCTTTCAGAAATTAGCGTTCCAATATCCCTATTGTAAACTCTAACCCTCAGAACTTTACTAGAATGACCAAAACTAATAAAGAATAATCCAATGAAGAACAAAGTAAAATAAAACAATTATCATAATTTCATATTAATGTCAATCAAGTTACAGAGGAGTTCACATTGGTTCTGGCTCTAACCACAATAAAGAAGTTTAGCCAGACATACTCATATCTAACCTCAAGAAGCACAAAGACAGTAGAAGCATTACAAAGTTCTCAATCTTCCTTCAATCTTTGGCTTTGATCTTCTCTCTACCTTCTCCCTGCGTTTCTGTATGTTCTTTTTGTGCCCAAAAGTGTCTTTTTCTCCTCTCCACACGTTCATATATTAATTAGGGTAACAAGCCCCTTTTTTCCTCCAGCTAATTCAGTGCCAAATCATTTAAAACAGGAAACAGCGTAATTGTGGCGCTACCAGCGCGGCTTCCCACGCTGATCGCGTGGGATGTTCGAACTGAATAGTCTGCCCTGGAAGTCTGGCACTACTAGGGCAGGGGTTGGTGCGGATGGCGCGACTTGTTCGAACTGAGAGGTTGATCTTGATAATCTGGCGCTATTCACGTGAGTAACCACGCTGATAGCGTGGCTTGTTCGAGCTGAAGAGTTGGCCTTAGCATTATGGCGCTACCAGCGCGGTGACTGGCGCTACTAGCGCGGGCTGTTCGAAAGCACAAGCTGCCTATTTTGGCTTCTTTTCCTCTCTTGTTGGTTCCTAATTAACAAAATTAATATTAAATGAGATAATAAACAAACAAATGAATAAGTTAACTAATTCTATCCTATATTATTACTTATTGAATGAATACTTGCTCAATTAACCCTAAAAACTAATATATGCTAGCAGCATATCAAATAATTCCCAGATTTAGATATTGCTGTCCTCAGCAATAAATAGAATTTCAAGATGGAAAGCAAGGATCAACAATCAAGCATAACATCACATTTAACAATCTTTGAATCACAATGCTGAGTACAATTGATTTCCACATCAAAATCTCAACAACACTTTTCAATTCCATTAACTGTAAGAGTTTCACTTGAGTACTCCTCACCAAGATGTATGTAATTCACTCAACACTCAAGTGTATAAGGGTTATTATAATCACTCAATCCAACACAGTTATAGCACTACCATAAGCTTGATCATATTCTCAAGTTCCTGGAGATAAGAAACATAAATGCATGCACAATTGATCAAAAGGTCTTTATAAGGTTGTAACTTGGCCTGGCTTAGGGGAAGGAAGATTTCTGGATAGTAGCTAAGTTAAGATTGGATTTAGATAGAAATTCCCCAAGTCCACTCAGACAAGATATAACTTATTCACTCTCATCTCTTAAAGAGGAGATGCATTTAGATCCACCAGCTGGTATTTCAGACTTGTTATTTCCCAACTGAATTATTCACTAGATTTGGTTTTTGCTAGATCTGTTCTGTTGGCACTTTAACACCCAACCATAATTATCTTCTTGGGTAACTTTGTCTTTCCTCTTACCCTTTCTTTTCTTTCCTCTAGGCATTCATCTTTCTGTTTTCCAATATCTAGTGGTCTTGGTTCTAATTCTTTCTTCCTCCAATCTCAAATAGGGTAGTCAAGGTATATGTTCTAAATGTCAGGTATGTGAATGAAAAAGGTTTAAGCTCAAATGGATAGCAATGGAAAATTGAAGGTAAGTCAATTTGGCCCTAGCTTCAAAGAATAAACTGCCTTAATCATATCAGAATATACATGCATCCAGAGAAACAGAGCAAGTTCTAGAGTACTATCAAAGTGAGGTCTCTCATTCAAAAATAATTCTGTGTAGGCTCAATCCTCACAAGCTATAGTCTCAAGCTAGACTTTGTTAACTTCATATCAAGCATCATTTCTTATTTCAAAATGAACATCAACATACCAACAATCATAATTTCAATCATGTTCCATGCAATCCATGCCATATTTCATCTCACTCATGCTTCCTGACAGAATTATCCAATTGATCACTGATTTCAACAATTCTAATTCTGAGATGTATAAAATATACTTCTAACACCTTATTCAACAATTAACTAAAATTAAACTAATGACTAAAATTTAAAACTACTAAAACAAAATTTTCTGTTAGACATCCTTTGTCTCTTGAATGTGATTCTTCAAATAATGCGTGTGTGCCCATTCCCAGATTTAGAAAATTGTTGTCCCCAGCAACAACTAAAAAGGATTATGCGCTACTAGAAAATTTAATCACGTATGCATTATTTGAGAAATTACAACCAAAACGAAACATTAATCCAAACAGAACACAATCACAGTCAAATTAATCATGGAACAACTATCACAAATTTATTAAGCATTCAAATGTTTAATTGCAGTAATGTAAAGGTACTGAAAATTAAAAACAAGAAAAATACAATCAAAACAAGAAAAACTAAATGGTCCTGTCTATCACTCCTCTCCATCCATCGTCTCATCCTCAGCAGCCTGAGATGGGTCGGGGTAGTCTGCTGCTGGCTCTGTAGGCTGGAGGTTTCTGGAGGAGTAAGAACTGGTGGTGTCGGTGATCTGTGTTCAACTAGCGACTAAGGAGATGGTGGTGCACGCGGATGCTGAGGCTGGTATGCTGTGTAATCAACACCCTGCTGTCTAGCAAGGTCCTCCAGCAACCTGGTCTGATACTCCAACTGAGTCTGAATGAAAATGTAGCTGGGGGAGTCCTCATAGACCAGCTCATGTCTGGGTGCCCTCCGTGTAGAAGAAGACGATGAGGTATACTGTGGTGGAGGTGGGGCAGGTGCTGTGGCTGGGGATCCTCGAGATCGGGCACTCCACGGGGACTCCTAGCAGTGAGCTCCTTTGGAGATAACTTAGAAGCTCTGATCAACTGCTCCTCTGTGGCGTTCTCCATCGCATCTAAATATGTCTTCTAGCTCATGACGGAAGCGATCCGAATATTCATCGGCTCCTCGTCAGGGATCTCTACACCAGCTCAGTGGCACAAATGCGAGATGAGGGAAGAATGAGCCAACCAGGACTTGCTATTGCCGTCCTGGATCATATGGAGGATCTTGCTGGACAAAATGTAAGAAATGAAGAGGTTACCTTCACCCCGTAGCACGTATAAGAGGGTTGCTCGCTCCAGATTCACATCAGTCATGTTTGTGGAGGGGATGACTTTGTGGTTCACAAACTGATGCCAAAAAGCTGCATCGCCCACCAGATCGTGTTTCCTCAGCTTCTCGGGCACATAGTCTAAGCCGGCCTTCGTCTTCCAGGCTGTGTATAAACCTGTGATCCCATGTTTGATCCGGTCGGCAAGCTGAGGCATATCATCCCTGTACATCTTACTGTGGATGTCAGGATGCATCCTTAGAAAAAGGTGAGCAAACTCGCAGCGGGTGAAGGGAAAGTAGCTGGTATCGAGGAATTTCTCGATAGTCTTGTGGTCAAAAAGAACCTGGACTCCCCGCACCCAGTTGATCCTTCTCTCAGCAACTGTCTCTCTATCGACGTTAGCCAGAAACTCCTTCAGAATAAAGCTGGAGCTTGGCTCAGGGAAGCTCACTAGTTGCTGTCACTGCCTCCTAGTGATCACCTCTAGAAGGGAGGAGTCCTCAGGTAGAGACTCCCATAAGATCTTCTTCTCTGGAATGATCTTCTTGGGCAGGGACCACTTATCAAACCGTTCTTGGCACTCCAAAGAACGGAAATGGGCTTCGTCGTATCCGGTAATGCAGGCCCGCTTGCTGCCAGATGCAGCTGTGCTCTTCTTCTTTCCCTTCTCCACCTGTTTACCATGAAACTCAGAAAATATCCAATATACATATATGATTCAAGAAGTAATTGCAGTAACGATCATGATATGATTACCAGATTTAACAATTCCCAGATTTAAAATCCCTTCATATTGCTAAAAGACACAAACAAAACAAGTGAATCAAAAACCCCGCATCAAAATCAGCAGTTTGCACGAAGACAAATAGCTAAAGATTCCTAGATTTAATTCCAGACTATACAATGTCATACAATGCAATCAATTCACATGCTAAAAGACCATGCTCACCATTCACTCATGTCAATAACAGTGAACAATCCAAATTCCATTCTAATAGGGTGATTCATAGTCAACATCAGAGCACACACTCATAGATCATCAAATCAATCAAAATTCTCACTTGTAATTTTCAATAGAATGTAAACATGATCCTATGCAGTTAATAGCATCAGGTATATCAACAATAATATCAAGCAAGTGAACTCATGTCTCAATTGAAACAAATCCAAGATAAGTGACCTCTCATCATTATAATATGGTAATCCCAAATCAGCATGCACACAATTATAAGGAAAGTACTATCTCAATTAGAATTCCCAGATTTAAGTTCAGACCATGTCTCCTCACTATCTCCTTATCTTCTCAACCTAATACTAGCCAAAAACCAACCTAAATACTACACTTTCACTATCATGATCACATGACCCAAGCCAATGCTGTGCGTGCTAGTCACAATAGCGAATACATTACTGTCAAAAGCAAAGTTCAGACTCTAAGGACTCATCAACCTATCCCATATTCAAATGCTAAAGGCTCATGCTCACATTTTACTTAGATCAATGATAGTCAACAATCACATCCAAGTCTAATATCAATCATATCTTAATGAACCCGTCCACAGAGTCAAAACCAGCACATACAGTCTAGTTCAATCAAAATTCCAGAGTAAAACCTTAAACAGGGTAAAACGTAGTCATGTAAATTAATTGTATCTATCTATTGGATCGATGACAAAATTACTAAAATATCAACAACAACAGAACTCAACTCAACATTATGTTTCACCAATTCACAGTTCAATAACCCAAATTACCATGTTCCATGCTCACTGATTCATAACTCATTAATTCTATATTATCAATAATGAAGCTTGATTACTCAAAACATCATAATCTCAAATATCATGCAGAAAGGAATTAATTTAACAAATTGAACAGCCCACAATTCTAAACAATGACACTCTAAATCCATATCCAAACTACATGAATTTCAAGTTCAATATGATTTCCAGCTGACGCTAACCGCGTTAGTCGCGTGGGCTGCAACTCAATTCATTATTTCAAGATTTAAACCTCAGTCTCACCATTCACTACTGCTCCTTATGCATTCGATGAAGTTCGAACAATGAAGAAACGTACCTTTTCGCCAGCCATTGAGCCTCAAAGAAGGAATATGAATGAATGCTTCAACAGGACTCGAGCTTGTGTAACAATGGTGGAAGGAGGCTGAATTGCTACTGAACTTAAGGTTTAGGATTTTATAATGGATGAATTGAATGTTTTAGGGCGTAATGTAAGCAACGAGTTTGAATGAGAGTGAATGCGACTGAAGGGAAGGAGAGAAATTTAGGGAGAAAATTGAGGGGGCGCGTTTTTGTGTTTAGTTCCTTTTTTTAAAAACCAGAACGACGCCTTCGCGCCAGGTCTGGCGTGATCAGCGTCAAATGCAAATGAGGCCCATACTTTCGAACCTGTGGCGCGACTAGCGCCATGCTCCACGCGAATCGCGTGAGAAGATTCAGGTTGTTTATTAAGTTCGAATCATCCGCGCTAATGGCGCCGTAGGCCACGTGATTAGCATGGGAATCAATTAATTGCTACTTGGATTCGAATTAATGGCGCGAGTGGCGTGGGACTCCACGCGGTTAGCACCACAACTGTAAATTTGACCCCTAAATTCGAAAAGTGGCGCTAATAGCGCCATATTCCACACGATTAGCGTTGAGATCTTCGAATGCTCTTCAAGACATTTCAATGCTTTTCACCATTTTAGATTCTAATTTAAACTAAATCTATAACAAAAACCTACAATAGAAGAACTAAAACTAAATATAATACTAATAATATTTAAACAAAAGGACAAAATAAAGATTAACAATTAACTAAATAAACTAACTAAAAATTAAAAACACATAACATAATTCAAGCCAATAAAAAGAAAACTTAAACATGAACAATAAACGAGTTAAGATCAAATCAAAACTCTTGTTTTGCCTTCCAAGTAGAGCTTGTTTAACGTCACGAGCTTGACGTACTAACTTTTAATCCTCAAGTGAATTCAGTGGAATAGAAACTGCATTCCTATCCACTTGACCACCAAAATAAGGTTTCAATATGCATCCATTGATTTTAAACGACCTGTCATTATCTAAAGGAGAGATTTCTACTGTTCCATACGTATAAACTTTTCGCACCAAGAATGGACCAGACCAACGAGATTTTAACTTACCTGGAAAAAGCTTAAGGCGAGAATTATAAAGCAATAATTGCTGTCTTGGCTCAAATTTTTTTGGACGAATTTTATTATCATGCCACTTCTTGCTCTTCTCTTTATAAATCCTGGCATTCCCATATGCAGCTAACCTGAACTCATCAAGCTTATTTAATTGCAATAATCATTTTTCGTTAGCTTTAGAGAGTTCAAAGTTTAAGAATTTAGTAGCCCACATAGCC
This sequence comes from Glycine latifolia, assembly GCA_013407115.1. Classification (NCBI taxonomy): domain Eukaryota; kingdom Viridiplantae; phylum Streptophyta; class Magnoliopsida; order Fabales; family Fabaceae; genus Glycine; species Glycine latifolia. The sequence goes on from CM023941.1 coordinate 25,374,662, forward strand.
TTATGTTCCAACTCAATTGGGAGATGACAAGACTTACCGTACACAAGTTGAAATGGTGACATACCTATAGGTGTTTTGAATGCAGTCTGATATGCCCACAATGTGTCATCTAGCTTTCGGGCCCAATCCTTTCTAGAATTCCCAACTGTCTTTTCTAAAATTCTTTTTAACTCTCGGTTAGAAATTTCTACTTGCCTACTTGTTTGAGGGTAGTATGGTGTGGCAACTCTGTGATGGACTCCATATTTGGCAAGCAAACTAGCAAACTGTTTATTACAAAAGTGAGTCCCTCCATCACTGATAATACCTCTCGGTACTCCAAAGCGGGTGAAGATATTCTTCCGCAAGAATGAGACCACTACCTTCGCATCATTGGTTGGCAAAGCTACAGCCTCAACCCATTTAGACACATAATCTACTGCAACCAAGATATATTGATTAGAATACGATTTAGGGAAGGGTCCCATAAAATCAATTCCCCATACATCAAACAGCTCAACTTCTTGGATGTTGTTCAGTGGCATCTCATCTTTACGAGAGATATTTCCCATCCTCTGACAATTATCACATTTGTCCACAAAATCTCTTGCATCTTTGAATAGTGTTGGCCAATAATAACCGCACTGCAAGACCTTTTGTGATGTCCTATTTCCTCCGAAGTGTCCTCCGTAATCCGAAGCATGACAATGCCAAAGAATTTTAGGTGCCTCTGACTCAGTTACACATATGCGAATCACCCCATCAGTAGATTGAAAGTAAAGGAAAGGTTTGTCCCATAAATACCTCTTTGAATCATGGAGAAACTTCTTTTTCTGTTGCCAAGTGAGATCTTCAGGCATTACACCTACAGCTTTGTAGTTGGCCATCTCTGGAAACCATGGGCTGACTTGGATTGCCATCACTCCCTCATTGGGAAAAGATTCATTGATTTCCACCTCTGGTCCATCCTGCAAACTCTTTTCTTGATTCCTTGATAAGTAGTCAGCTACTTTGTTTTCCACCCCGACTTTATCTTTAATTTCCAAGTCGAACTCCTGAAACAAAAGCATCCAACGCAAAAAGTGTGGCTTTGCATCTTGCTTAGTCATTAAAAATTTAAGAGCGGCGTGGTCAGTGTAAACAATAACTTTAGAACCAACCAAATAGGACCTAAATTTGTCTAATGCATAAACCACAGCTAGCATTTCTTTTTCAGTGGTGGCATAATTAACTTGTGCCTCATTCAAAATCTTACTAGCATAATATATAACATGTAGACGCTTATCTTTTCTTTGTCCTAAAACAGCACCAATTGCATAAGCACTTGCATCACACATAAGTTCAA
>CM023941.1:25390985-25425196 GCA_013407115.1 Glycine latifolia
ACATATGAGAAGAACAACTTGAGTCTAGTAATTGTTCAGAATGTTGTTGTAGTTATTCACCAATAGCCAGAAAAAATCGCTTTTCAATGAGGAGTCATTATGAGCAAGGGTAGTAATAGAATCTTTCTTTGCTTTCTTTGGATCACTTTCAATGACTCGATTCTTTACAATAATTGCATATATCCTTAGGATCAGCTTTGCTTTTCTTACCACCTTTGCCTTCTTTCTTCTTCGGTCCTCTAGCAGAATTAAGCATCGATAATCTAGACGCAAAGGCTTCATCATCATTCCCAAATGCCTTTGGTTGAAGCTCTCTAGAATAGAGACTGAACTTGACTTCTTCAAGTGTAATGAAGTTCTTGCCTACACTAAGTGAATTCACAAAATTCTCATAGGAGGGAGGAAGATAAGCTAATAGAATCATTGCCAAATCTCCATATTCAATTTTGACATTAATGACACGTAGCTCCATCTGACAGAATTTTGCTCATCAAGAGGTTCCTTTAGTGGTGTACATTCTCTCATTCAGAGGCCAAACAAACATCATTTAATAAGCAACTTGTTGTAGATTAATTTTCTCATGAAAATTTTCTCCAATTTGAGACAAAGCCCAATAACAATCAGTTCTTTAAAAACTTCTTAAAGAACCTCATTAGACAGAGGTAAGACAATTAGAAAAATACATTTTTTCCTCTTGTAACTTAAGCATTGACTTATCAATCTTTGACGATTGACCAAAGAGAGAAGCCTAGATGCCCTGTTCATTCAACAAGGGTCGCATCTTGATGCATCAAAGGTTAAAGCTATTCTTCGCTATGAGTTTATCAATCTTGATTGTGTTGACCATCTTCTTGATAAAATCTTAAAGACATATAACAAAAAAAAGGGTTGATCAATAATGACTTGATCTACCATGAAATAGATGTGAAATTGATCTTGAATCAAAGCTCTAGATACCAAGTTGTTGGGAAGATTCGAGAAATTCTATTTAGATAGAGAAGTTCATATGATAGAAGGAGAAGAGAGATATCGTGCAAAATTGTTAAGTTTATTATGAATAATAGAATTTGCAATTAAGTAGTTCAAAATACTCTCAAGCTCTTTGAATCAAAAGATGAGCTTCTTATAAAGGAGACAATAGCTAACTGTCTAACCAAAAATAGTTACAATAGAAAAAGAGAAATTAATACAGATACAACACAATCTAGTGTAATGAACCATAAGATTGGACGATCCCTTTTATACAACCTCTATTAGGTTACAGGAGATTGGATGACCAATACAGAAGACAAGAGTAATAGACCAAACGATCAATAGTATCGTTTACCTTATCTCTATCGTCCATCATCCAACAATCAACAGTGACTCATGACAACCTTGAGTTTACTTCAATTGTTGTTCTCTACAAAACTTGATGTTTCCGAATACACTTAAGTAAATTGGTCAACATAAACTCAGAAGGCTTATAATTTGTGTTAAGAAGGTTTGTCACAATTAAAACACCATTGTTTTTGGACTCAACACGATTTAGTTTTTAAAATTATGGGGTGACAACGATGATAAATATAGTGGAATGATGGTGGTTGTGGTGATAATAGTAGTGGAATGGTGGCAGTGGTGGCGACGATGATGTAGTGGTGGCGACGACATTGCTAGTGGTAGTCATGATAACAGTAGTGAAATGGTGGTGGTGGGGATGACAATGATAGTGGGGTGGAATAGTGGGAGTGGCAACGACAATGACAATGGAGGCATCGAAATGGTGGCATCAACAATGGTGATGGTGGTGGAATGGTGGTGGTGGTGGCAGCAAAGGCGAGATGTGATGGTTGTAGCGGTGGCACTGATGATGGTTGTGGAATGGTGGAGGTGAAGTGCAGTGGTAGTGGTGATGGAGGAAGTGTCGAAGGCAGTGTGATGGTGGTGGTAGGGGTAGGGGCTATGGTGGTGGTGGTGTAGTGATGGTGGGTTCGAATGTGTTTTTTAAAACTAAAAATCAAATTCACTAATCCTTTTTTCTTTAGTTTTGACAATGAATGTAAAATTGTTTTGAAAAATTGAACTAAACCAATTTAGCTCCATTTTTGTCTAACATGTTTTGTTTTGAAAATTGCATTTGAAAATCGAAAATCTAAAAATCCAAGTTTTGGGGGTAAGGGTATGGAGATTGGGAAATCAACAATTTTAGATATTTTAGGTTTGAACTAAATTTAGGATCTATAACTCGACCATCTTATAAATGGCTTAAATTCCTTTTATTTTATGTCCAAGCTCTATTTCTAGCAATGCAACAAATTTACAATTTAGGAATAGATGTAATGACGAATGGAGAGGCCCAGATTAATAGGCACGAATGGATATGCAACAAATTTGATTTGGGTATTTTCTTGGATACTTATTTTAAAGCAAAACAGACAGGCGTAGAAATGCATCACAGTAAGGGAAGAACGGAAGATACAAAACATGAGAAAGATACAAAACACTTGGGGGGCAACACCAAACCCAAGATGAAGCTATGGTAACTTGTAGAATGGAAGCCCTTGTGTGTACCTAAAGAACTCAGACAAAAGGAAACTAGTAGGAAAATCCTACCAAAAAGAACCAAAATGTTAAGAACTAAAAAAGGTTCTCCCATCCGTGCAAGCATTCTCTTCGTGCTAAATGTGAGTAACTTTGAAATATAAAAGGATATACAATGAATGCAATTAAGCCAACGGTTTTTTAAGGACCAAGGAACCATGCCTGGGGACTTAAAAGATTGAATAAGAAGCATTGAGTCAGTTTCCAGCCAAAGGTAACTCCAAGAGTTATCTACGGCTTTCTTTATGGCAAGAATGGCTGCCATGATTTCTGCCACAAAAGTGTTTTGCATGAAATTTCCAAGGAAGTTCAAGTCACAATCAATGAAAATAACCCCACAACCAGCAAGGCCAAGACTTCCCTTTGTAGCCCCATTAGTGTTGCATTTGATCTAGGGGTGGATGGAGGGCCTCTAGGAAACATGTTTAACGAACTTAGCTTTTTTAGGATGGGATTGGATTGAAAAATTCTTCAAAATGATGAAGTCAACAATGGAGTTAGACATATGTCCAAAGAAGATGAATCCTGAAATAAGAATATGAGCTGCAATATTGCAAGTAACTAGTCTTAAGGAAAGCGGTTGATTTTAAAATTTAAGCACATTCCTTCTTTTTCAAATAAAGAAAAAAGAGAAAGTGATAGTAGCAAGAATCATATCAACAATTTGAGGGATTTTTCAGAGAAACATATTGCTAAAAGACAATTGATAGAGATTTAGTCAAAAGAGTAGTTTAGCATAGAAGAGAACCAATTCCAAACCTGGCGAAAATGGGCATTGGAGAAATAAATGCTTAACCATTTCATAATCGCTGCCACAATTAGCACAAACAAAAATAATGTTCATCCTCATTTTCGATAAGCTATCATCATAGGGTAACTGGTTAAGGATTGCCTGCCAAAACACCATGGTCTTGGGGGAGAGGGAATGAAGATGTTCCAAATAAGCTTAGCCCAGTTAAATGGATTAGGTTTAGGAAAGAGAAAAAGGTAAGATTCCTTGGAAGAAAGGGAGCCCGAGGGAGTAGAACGCCAAACAAGTTTGTCCTCGGCACCATAAACTAGAATGACAACCGTTTTAATCAGCTCAGCCACATTCGGGGAGTGGAAAAAATAAAGGGTAGATTCTAATTCCCATTCGATCAAAAGCCCTTCACATTGGTCATGAGAAGGCAACATAATTGGTATGGAATACCAATTAGATCCACAATGGGAGAACTAAGCCAATTTTGATTCCAAAAATTTAAATTGCCATTGCCAATCAGCCAAGGAGTTATCAGCCGCCATAGGCATAAGATTTTTAATCTCACTCCAAGTAGTGAAAGAAATATGAAAGCTGGTGAATCTACCACTTCTACACACTTTGGCTCGCATAATCTTAGCCCAATTAGAATCAAAGGAGGACAAATCCCAACCCAACTTTAACATAGAACATGATTTATGGAAGTCACAAATTTTTCAAACCTAAATCACTTTCATCAAAAGGTTTACACACAAATTTCTGAGCTACATCAATTGGTTTCCTTTTATCCACATCATCGCTCCAAATGAAATTGTGAATCCATTGGTCAATGGAGTTTACAAGGGACTTTGGCCATTCATAGGTATTAAAACTATAAGTTAACATACTATGGACAATCGATTTCATAGTTAAAACCTTGCCTATGAAGGATAAAAGTTTCCCTTTCCAAGAAGAGAGCTTTAATCTAATTTCATCAACCATGGTTATCAAACTCTCAATTTTAAACGTAGAATAGTCCATTTTTACAATTCTACTAAGCCTCTGCGAGTTAAATCAACCATAGACTTGTTTTCAAAGTAGAATCACACGATTCTGGGTAGAATCGCAATTTTGCTTGCGATTCTACGAGTTTGTTTTGTGGCGAAACAACGTCATTTTACACACTAGGGTCTTCAAATGTAATTTTTTTCAGTCTTCTTCCTCACTTGTGCTGCACCGTTTCATTTCATGCCTTCGTTCTTCCTCACCTATGCTTTGTGTTTCAATCTTCTTCATGTACACAAACCATGTTCTTTGTTGTTCACTTAGTCATTCTTGGTGCCTTCTTGCCTTTGTTCCTCCTCACTCAGTCTAGTCGCTGGTCTGTTCGTCGTTCATCATTTGCCATGTTCTCCTCGCTTTGTCTATCGTTGCTCATTTGTCGTGTTCTCCTCAATCGCGTGCTACAGCCTATAGGGATTTTTCATTCCTTTTAAACAACTTGTTTTGGTCTTTGAATAGTCTAGGAAATTTTTGTAGTTACAGACTTCGTCACTTGTTTTGGTCTATGAATAAGAAATTGATGTTTGAATAGTGGATTCCATGCTTTTTGTTCGTGAAGAATTGGGTTTTTTTAGGTGCTTAATTTACTATTATTTTTGTTTGAAGTAGACTCTTACAATTCTACGATTCAAGTCTACGAGTTGAGTCTACGGAACTCCTATGAGTTTATGTAGACTCTTGATTTTGACAACGTTGCCATTGACAATGGGAAGAATATGGATCTTTATGGGCTTCCCTTGGAAAAAAGGGCCTAAGATAAAGGAATGACAGAGAGCCTTGCTAGAAACCTAACAAGGAGGAAATCATGGAAATATGTTGCAGTGATACCCCACCAGTAAAGAATTCCAATTTATCTTTTTCCACTAGCTGCCTATAGGTTTCTGCATAATAGTCAAGAAGGTGAAGGATGTGTCTAATATTTTTCTTGGTGGCTCTATAGAATATGATAACATCATCAACATATAAAATATGAGTGATAAGCGTTTGTCGTGTGGCTTCAAAACAATTAAACTACGCTAATTCTGTAGCACAGGATTAACCTAGGTTGACTCAGAGACACAATCAATATGGTTCCAACTTCAATTCACTAGTAAATAATGGGGGGATTTTTATCAAACAGTTTGTATGCGCTAAATGAAAATTGCAAAAACACAAACTACGATTAAAGATTAATGCAGAAACTAACAGAATTGATAACAAGTAATGTAAAACAGATTAAAGAGCATCAATCCAATTCACCAAACCAAGCTATTCGAATCATCATCGTTCTCAGAAATTTATCCTATTGTGAAAGTTCATTCAATTTCATTAGGAGCAGTTCAATCGAATTAACCCCTAAATTAATTGAAACCACAAACCCTAATTGAAATATCATCCAATTAATCTGTGCTTTATATTCGAAATTAGGACATGAATCCATAACGTAATCCACTTTCAATTCTAAACGCATTCATAATCATGAAAATAGAATAGCAATTGAAGAAGAAAGTGAACATTCACATAGAATTTGAAATACTAAACCAGAACTCAAATTCTCCTCTTGCTTGGATTGGATCCTTGGATTGAGTGATTATTTAGCCTTCCATGATGATCACCAAGGAAAGCCCCATGAAATAAGTGCATAAAAATGGAAGAATAGCAAAGTGGAAATGAAGAAGATGAAGAACAATGAAGAACAAATGAGAGAAAATGAAGAACAAGCTTTTGATTCTAAAAACTTAAAAAGAGAAAAATAAAGTTGTTTGTGCAAAATGTAATGTGTGTTGTCCAAGTTTCACTAAGGTCACTAATATGTAGTGACTAAGTCTGAAGAAAATAATGGGCCATGAACAAAACCCATCAATTCTAATTATTTGTTATTTACAACCATAAAATCAAATTCGCAGCCTAAAATTACAAGTGCAGAGGTTCTGATTTCGAAGCTTAAAATGACCCTCCAAATGACAGAATTGGCCTTGGGCTATTTGTAGCAAACTTGTAGATCTTTTTGTTATCTTTCCAGGGACTCCTAGAACGCTCCATTCGGAGTTCTGCAGAGCTCTGTAGGTCCTGTACAAGCCAGATACATCAAGTGAGCTTAAAATCCGAAAATACGCAACAATTAGCAATTAAGCCCACTAACTTGCCTAAGACAAAAATTGAATTAGAATGGGAAAATAAAAGTCCAAGAGAAGTCAAATAAGATAAGAATGATAGAAAAATATTTAACTAAAGGCACTCCATCAAAATACCCCACACTTAAACATTTGCACTCCTGGGCAAAACTAAAAGAAAGACTAAGAGAAAATTTCAAACTAAAGTAAATCAAAAATTTAAAATAATAGTATGAACAAGGCACACATATTTTTCAATGGTTCCTAACAATGCACAAAAGTGAGAAAGATGAAAAATGGAAGAATGATATTAAGGTAACAAACAATCCATGAAAACATGATCACAAAGCACAAAGTGAGAAAGTAGTCAAGTTTAGAATTAAGAATGTACCAAGGTGATAGAAATCTCTCAAAGGGCAACACTCATCCTCATATAATGTGTATGGCTTTGTGTTTACACTCAAACACCACATGTAACTAGCACATCCAAGTATTGACAAGACTCTAGTTCATTCAACTTGAAATACACATGCATCAAAAGATCAATAGGACTTTATAGGCTTGTAATGAATGGCTTAGGTAAAGGTGGATAAGAAAAGGATATTTAGGCTAAAACTTAAGAGAAAAGAGGGGCAATGGGGAGCAAGCCAACAAGTTAAAAGAGGGGTAGAAACAAAGAATTGAGATTTAAAGGAATTTACAAGGATGAAAATCAACCATAACAACTTTTATTTCATTTTTTTTCTTTTTCTTTGCATTTCTTTTTCCTTGTTTATGCATTTTTTTTCTTTGAACGTTTGCTTTGTAAACTATTTCTTTTCTTTTATATTCTTTTCTCATCATCATTTTTTCATTTTTTTTTCAAATCAAAACAAAAGCAAATAAAAATACCCCACACTTGTTTTAAACCCACTCCTAAAACAATTCAAAAGCCCATTTCCTCCCTAAAGCTAGGATAACATGGTTTTCCATTTTTTTATAGTTTGCAATGGGTTATATAAGAAAGAAAAGGCTAAAGGCTCAAAAAGGGTGACAATGGATATCAACACAAGGATAGGTTTATTTGGCTAGTGGCTAAAAGAAAGAAGGCCTAAATCATCTCGATCAAAGCATGTGTAACAAGGAATGTCAAAAGAAGCAAGGCAAAACATAGAGTAATCTAGCACAAGGGTGAATTCACACATGAAAGAACATATCCACAAAGGCTCAAAAACTCACAAGGCATAATTCTATCACACATGATTTATCTTAAATTCTATTCCTCAACCCTACTTATCACTTCAACAATTGCAACAATGATTCACATCAAGCATGAAACCTCTCAATCCAACCAAAATTTTAACATTTCTCACAATTTGTGCAAGTTAGAAATTCTATGAAAAACATGAAAAAGTGCCTAAATTCAATAAAAACAGCAACAAAAAAGAAACAGCAACATAAACAGATAGAAAAAAAAACATACAGATAAACAGAAAACAGAATCTATAAACAGAAATGTAAGCAGAAAACAGAAAACAGACAATAACCAGAAAACAGATTTTTGAAATCCTTCACCCCCCACTTGAAATGCACATTGTCCTCAATGTAAGCATGCAAAGAAATGCAAACAAAGAGACAACAAATAAAAGAAGGGAAAAGGAAACTCCCGAAATGTCATTCAAGATGCTTCATCACACAAAATTGGCAAGACCAAAGAGATGTCCGCCACAAGCTCCTCCTCCGCTTGAGGGCTCTCATGAAATACTTTGAGTTGGTGACCATTGACCTTGAAGACTTTGCCGATAATTTCATTTTTAATTTCAACTGCACCATGGGGAAAAACATTAGTAATAACAAAAGGTCCATCCCATCTAGATCGAAGTTTACCGGAAATAAGCTTAAGGCGAGAGTTAAACAATAACACTTTTTGGCCACTATGGAACTCCTTTCTAAGAATCCTAGAGTCATGAAATCTCTTCACCCTCTCTTTGTAAATCTTGGAATTCTCATATGCTTCTAAGTTGATCTCTTCAAGTTCTTGCAACTGAAGCTTCCTTTCCATACCCGCTTCATCAAATGCCATGTTACAACTCTTCACCGCCCAATACGCACGGTGCTCAATCTCCACCGGTAGGTGGCATGCCTTACCAAAAACCACCCTATAGGGAGACATCCCCAAAGGTGTCCGGTAAGCGGTCCTGTGAGCCCATAAAGCATCCTCAAGCAGCTTGCTCCAATCCTTCCTATTTGGTTGCACCACCTTCTGTAACACTTGCTTGATCTCTCTGTTAAACACCTCTGCTTGCCCATTGGTTTGGGGATGATAAGTTGTAGCAACTCTATGCACAACCGCATACTTCTAAAGCAAGGATGCCAATGATCGGTTACAAAAATGGCTCCCCTGGTCACTGATGATGGCTCTAGGCACACCAAACCTGCAGAAAATGTTGAATCTCACAAAATCCACAACAACTTTAGAATCATTAGTTCTGGTGGCCTTAGCCTCAACCCATCTAGAAACATAATCAACAGCAAGCAAAATATATGAAAAATCATGAGAAGCAGGAAATGGACCCATAAAATCAATACCCCAGACATCAAAAATCTCACAAAAAATAATGGGTTGCTGAGGCATCTCATGTCTATGTGTAATAGTTCCTCCTGCTCTCTGACACTGCTCACAAGTGGTGGTAAAGTGATGAGCATCTCTAAACAGGGTGGGCCAAAAGAACCCACAGTCTAATACCCTCCTAGCGGTCCTCTGAGGACCAAAATGACCTCCGGTAGGTGTGCCATGACAAAACTGAAGAATAGACTGAATCTCATGATCAGGCACACACCTTCGGATCAATTGGTCACTACCAAATTTCCACAAATAAGGATCATCCCAAACATAATATTTAGCATCACTCTTAAGTTTATATATTTGGGACCTAGATGCATGAGGTGGAACAACAGATGCAACAATGAAATTAACAATGTCAGCAAACCAAGGTGTGACATGTGATGAATGCAAATGCATCAAATGCTCATCAGGGAAATTATCATGAATGGGAAAAGACTCAAGAGGTCCTTCAATCCTACTCAAGTGATCGGCAACCAAGTTTTCTGCACCACTTCTGTCCTTAATCTCGAGGTCAAACTCCTGAAGAAGAAGCATCCACCTGATCAATCTAGGTTTAGCATCAAGCTTCTTCAACAGGTACTTCAAAGCTGCATGGTCAGTAAAGACAGTGATATAGGAGCAAAGCAAATAAGATCTAAATTTATCTAAAGCAAAAACAATAGCTAAAAGCTCCTTCTCAGTGGTGGTGTAGTTAACTTGGGCTGCATCTAAAGTGCGTGAAGCATAAGCAATGACATGGGAGAGTTTACCAACTCTCTGTGACAACACAGCCCCAAGTGCATAATTAAAGGCATCGCACATCAGCTCAAAAGGAAGCTCCCAATCTGGTGGCTGCATGATGGGAGAGGTAGTCAGCTTCTTCCTCAAACCTTCAAATGCCTCTTTGCAAGGCTGGTCAAATGTAAAGTCTACGTCCTTTTGGAGAAGCTTAGACAATGGTAATGCAATCTTACTGAAATCCTGAATGAATCTCCTATAAAAACCTGCATGTCCAAGAAAAGAACATACTTCCCGCACAGAAGCGGGGTAAGGCAAAGAAGTAATCACATCAATTTTGGCCTTATCGACCTCAAGACATCTACTAGAGACCAAATGCCCTAAGACTATACCCTCATACTCAAAGTTAAGAACAAGGTTAGTCTTAATACATCGGTCAAGCACTCTAGAGAGACTATCCAAACATGCATCAAAAGAGGAACCATAAACAGTGAAATCATCCATAAACACCTCCATGCAACTCTCTAATAAATCAGAAAAGATTCTTACCATGCACCTTTGGAAGGTGCCAAGTGCGTTGCATAGGCCAAAAGGCATTCTGGTGTAAGCAAATGTGCCAAATGGACAGGTGAATGTGGTCTTGTGTTGATCCTCTGGTGCAATATGAATCTGCATGTAACCAGAAAAACCATCCAGAAAGGAATAATGTGATTTACCTGCCAACCTCTCTAAAACTTGATCAATGAAGGGAAGAGGAAAATGGTCCTTGCGAGTGGCTTGGTTGAGTCTTCTGTAATCAATGCAAACTCGCCAACTGTTGGCCACTCTAGTCGGAATCAGCTCATTATCTTGATTCTTCACAACTGTGAGACCTGACTTCTTAGGAACCACTTGGACAGGTGAAACCCAAGTGCTATCTAAGATGGGATAGATGATCCCTGCAGCTAATAGCTTTGTCACTTACTTCTTCACCACATCCAGAATAGTGGGATTCAGCCTCCTCTGTGGCTGCCTCACCGGCCTAGAATCATCCTCCAAAAGTATTCGATGCATGCATATAGAAGGATTAATGCCCGAAAGGTCAGCAAGGGTCCATCCAATGGCTTTTTTGTGGCCTCTCACAACATGCAGCAACTTCTCTTCATGCTCAAGTGACAGACTACTAGATATGATCACTGGAAGCTTCTGAGCATCATCTAAGTATGCATATTTGAGGTGCTCAGGTAGTGACTTTAGCTCCAAGGAAGGTGGCTGAATGGTGGAAGGCAAGGAAAGACTGGGGGCTGAGGGAAGTGGGATAGTAGGCTCAGAACCTGTATCTGTACCTGCAACACAATCAGTGTGAAGTGCGGAGGAAATCTCCGCACAAATACTACATGCAACAGCAGAATCATCACAGGTACAATTACAAGAACCAAGATCAAAATCAGAGAAATCAGAAGAATCAGAAAAATTAGAAAAATCAGAAAGTAAATCAGAAATATCTACACTATCTACTACAGCATCAATGATATCAAGAAGAAAAATAGAATGCTCCTCTACGGGATGTCTCATAGCCTCAAAAATGTTAAACTGGACAATGTCGTCACCAAACTCCATAGAAAGAGTTCCTGCATGCACATCAATTTTAGTCCTAGCTGTCATCAAGAATGGTCTTCCTAAGATTAATGTGGAACCATGACTAGAAGAAGACTCATTCTCCATGTCCAAAATATAAAAGTCCGCAGGAAAAATCAAATTATTAACTCGTACCAGCACATCTTCAATAAGTCCAAGTGGTAAAAACCGAAAATACGCAACAATTAGCAATTAAGCCCACTAACTTGCCTAAGACAAAAACTAAATTAGAATGGGAAAATAAAAGTCCAAGAGAAGTCAAATAAGCTAAGAATGATAGAAAAATATTTAACTAAAGGCACTCCATCAATGAGAGGGGGTGAAGAAGTTTCTAGGACTTGTCATTAAAGTGATAAGACCCTTTTTCCATTAGACTTAAGAGCCTTCTATTGAACACATCTTCAGCAATGGAAAAAAAAAAGGGAGAAAGGATCCCCTTGCCTAACACCTTATTTGCAAGGAAAATAGCCCACTGAGTGTATGTTAATGGAAATGGATAGCTTGGCTTAAAATAGGATAGTTTTAATCCAATTACAAAAAATCAAGTGAAATTCAAAGGCCTGCAACACCAAGATAAAAAAAAATCCCAATCCAATGTATTGAAAGCCTTTTTGTTGTCTCACTTGATAGTGAGGTTTCCACCATCAAGGTTAATTGCTTCAGAGGCATTGAGGACGCAGTCAAAAGTTAATCCTCCCTTTATAAAGCCTTTCTAATTGTCATATATGATTTTAGGAGCAATAACGACCAACCTACCTACAAGAATATTGGAGATGATCTTATATTGGAAGTTAGCTAAGGCAATGGGTCTAAAATGCTTAACTCTGTTAGCTCCAAGGAACTTAGGGATTAAGACCATTGTACTGAAGTTCACAGAGGGGGAAATCCACCTTTGCTAGAAGAACTGAATAGTTGAAAGGTAGACATCATCAACAATAATATCCCAATAGGATTGATAGAAGACTCCCCCAAAACCATCCGGGACAAGGGTCCTATCCTTGTTCAAATTGAAAACAACCCTCTTCACTTTGTCAATATTAGGAACAACAATGAGCAAGTCATTGTCCTGACTAGTGTCCATAGAATGAATGGTTTATTGAATAAGGGTGTTTGACTGACAGTTATTGCCATTGGCAAAGCGATCAGAATAGAAATGAAGGAAAAAATCCTCAATATCTTTTTGATATGTCAACAAGCCTTGGCCAGACTGCAACAAATAAATTATTTTGGTTTGTGTTTGATGGCAGTCGCTTTCTAAAAAACCCTAGTGTTACAATCACCATTAGTGTGCCACTAGATCCTAGATTTTCCTTCCAAAATAGGTCATGCATGCATAAGGCTTGATGGAGAGCAAGCTGGGCAAACTTCTTTGAGTCAATAAAAGCATCCAAAGGGTAGAAACATCAATCTTGGCTTGAATATTATTCAGATTATTCAAAGCTTCTTAAGCCAAGTTGTGCATGTTGCCAAAGTCTTGCTTGTTCCAAGATCTAAGAATGTTCTTAAAGTGTTTAAGCTTCTGCAAGAGGATAAACACGAGATAACATTGTTAGGTTTTTATTTCACGTTTCATGTAATTATTTAATATAGAACTAGTTTTTTGTATTTTTGTTTTGTGATTGTCACAAAATAAATAACATAAAATAAATTGCAATTAACATCAAATGACAATAAAATAATTAAGTAATGATAGAAATACTAAACTTGGATGGTGAGATCAATCTTGATGAATGGATGCTTTAGTTTGGACTGGGAAATCTCTTGATCCACTATAACTTCATAATTCTCAACTTATCTCTCTTGTTCATCCCCAATTCACTAATGTATTCTACCGCAGCTTTCGCATGGTTGTAGATTCTAAACTACTTGCCCGATACCAAATCCCTTGGATACATCGACTTAAGCAATCAACATTAATGGTCGAGAATTAGCAAGACTTAACCAAGATTATTCTATCCCTAGATATAATCTCAATTAAGTACTTGATTCATGTTCATGTTTCAGCAAGACTCGCCAAAACTTAAGTCAATTCCTGAATTCATATATAAGATGTCGAATCAAATAAAAATATTAAGTACGAAAACAAATAAAGGACTCAAGATGAAGTATTGAATGGATAAAATTAAAGTGAAACAAGGTTCATCCTTTCCTCTCTTAGGTGGAAGTAATTGCACTCATAAAAATAATATAATGAAACCTAGAGTGCTAATGGAATAATGGAGGTGTCTAGCAGGTGAAAGTCTAAAATATAATTTTAAGAACTGCTTGAGACTTCTACCCCTTTATAATTAATTCCTAACCTCGTATTTATAAATTGTAGCTAGGTTTAATTAAGGAGATAATCACAAGAAATTATAAACAAATCATATCTCTAATTAATTCAAGTAATCATCTTCTTCTTCAATTGATTTATTCTTGAAAAATATCTTGCTCTTGATTTTCCTAACTTTTATCTTCAATTTGTATAATTTCTCTTTCTAGAACTTTATGCTGATGTTGGACCTCTAGAGCTCTTGCCAGAATGACATGTTTTTGCTTAAATAACATAAAAAATTCATTAAAAATAACTAAAACATAAAAATTCTACCTAAGACAAAGTAAAAATTGAATTTATAGCTAATTTGATTCAAAACAAGGTCTAAAGTTAACTAAAATGTCAAATAAACGTTACAAAATGCATATGAAAATCCAGTAAATTTAATGTTTATTAAACATGAGACAAAGAAGTTCCTGAAATTAGCAATAATTTGGTAGCAATTAGGGTGAGCAGTCCACATCGACATAAATTTGAAAAAGGAAGCAAATGAGAGCTGGTTCTAACGAAGCACCAACAATAAGGAAAAATGATTAGAGAAAGAGAAAGTGAGATTACAATAACTAATATTATCCCAAAGGTTCAGGAATTCATCATTGCAAACAGATCTATCCAACCTCATCTCAATATAGAGGTCGTGCTTTGCCTACCACTGTACCAAGTGAAATGGGCACCTTTGGTGGGAATATGATATAAATTTCAAGCATCATACCAAACTCTAAAATCAACAATGGAAGAAGTGGAAGGGGTGGAGCCTCCCCTCTTCTCACGAGCACCCAAAATAGCATTGAGGTTTTTGATGTAACACTAAGCTCCTTTATGATGACCCTACAAGAACTCAAGTTCCAACCAAAGATCTTTGTGGGCAATATAAGAGGTAAAGGCATAAATTACTGCAAAAAAAAAAAGCAAAATTGTTAATAACAACCGAGCATGCCACAAATTGTTTAGTAATTTGAATAACATTCGCAAAGAGATTCTTAGACACTTGGTATTCATAGAAAAGTAGAGAAATTTCAATGGGAGAAATTGATAGGATTTAACTTCATTGGACTTCCAAACATGAAATAACTACGTATTCCTATTCAATTAAGCTTATGTTATCCTCAATCCATAATTTTATTCCAACCTTAATTCCTTAAATGAGAGGACCTAAATCACTTGATTATAATATTGAATTAGCATATAAATCCATAGGCATAAAGAGAATTAGTTGTCTTCTTCAGTTCACAATCCAAAGGAATTTCCCAATTACAATTGGAATCATAAAATCATGTAAATAGGTTGATCAGGAAAAAAACAAGCATATAAATGGAAGAAGAAAAATAATGATGCTTTATTAAATAGACACAATGTAGGAATTACATGAAAGTTGAACCAATTACATTAAACCCTAACCAGAGAGAAGAGTTAACTACTCGTAGCCATGACGAAAAAGCTACTGATGTAGGAACAATGGAGGATGAATCTGAACGCATCCAATGTCGTCACCATATCTCAGGTTTCTTTCTCTCTCTCAACTCACAAAAGTGTAGAACCCTATACTAGGATAGAAATTCTTATTTAAAGTTATGCCCTAAATAAAGTTCATGCCCAAAAGACAACAAAATGAAAAATTGAAATAAAAAATCTTCCATGTCACAGTCATGGGTGTGACTAGGTTCACGCCCCCTATGATTTGTTTTAATTGTTGAAAATCAATTTGTTCAACTTTTGATGATGGGCGTGACCAGGTTCACACCCCTTGTGATATTTACTAATTTCTCCAACATGAGCCATTATTTTCTTCTTAGCTTCAAGGCTTCCAAAATTCTCCTAATGTAGCTACTTCTGGACTCTCCTTTGCTTGATCCGAGCTTTAAGAAAGTTCCGAAAAAAAATAATCAAACAACCCAATGACCAAGTGTAAAAAGGTATAAACTAAAAATCCTAAATAAATCCAACTTTTATTCAAACTAAACTAAAAATTCCTACAAACAAAGCTTAAAAGCATAAGTGGTATGCATAATTGTCCCTAAACTACTACAAAATGTAAGTAGAAATGACAATTATCACTTAGATTATGTTTATTACAAATGTAGGAAGAATAGTAGAGTCTAGAAGGTGTTTGTTAGATTTTGTTATTCTCTATTAGATTCATATGGCAATTTGTTAGAGTGGATAGGATGCATTTTTTTATAATGAGAACATGGATAGACTTGGCTATATATATCATTGTAATTCCCTTTATGGGTTATGCCAAACATAATCTGAATTTTCTTAAATTGTAATTTTGTTTCCACTATAATTTTAATATTTTGGTCCCAAGTTTCTTTCTCTCACGATTTTGGTCACCCTATTTTAGAGAATCAACAATGTTATTCCAATCCTCAATTTTGCATATGTTTTTTTGTTTCATATTGGTCAAATTGAACCTTAGATAGTAGACATAACATATTCACTTAAGGTACCATAAAAAATAATTTAACTAATTAAAATATAAAAATAAAAGAAATATATGTATGCGAAATTGAAGATTGAACCAAAATTGAGAATTTTTAGAATAGAATGACTGAAATCATGCAAAAAATAGGAAGACCAAAATCTCAGATTAAGAACTATATAGGAACTAAAATTACAATTTAGTATTTATTAAATTAATAGGTTGACCGATAACTTAGCTTAAATAAATATGATTGGATTTTGTTGTTCTTCTTTTATTTTTAACTTGAACATGAAATTATTTCATGAAGCCCAAACAAATGTAAGACTTGTGTTCTTTTTCTTTGTTAACTACATTGGGCTTCTAGCCTACTACTATCTTTTAGCCCATTAATGAACAAAAGTCTTTTCTTTAAATAATATTCCCAAAATTCCTTTTGGTGGAAATATAACTTTGTTATATATTTATCCGATGCAATCATATTTTCAATAAAATGTTAGGGACAACAAATATATCTAATACAAGCAAAATCATATTTCTGATACATATTTTTTCACTCTTTTTTATTATAACAAAAATATAATTTTGTTTAATAACATACAATGAAAATATATTTCTGTTTACAATATTCAATAAAAATATAATTTCATTGTACACGAAATCATATTTTTGTTGTATTAAAAAAATAGTAGATTAATTTAAACGATTAGGTTTTTGAAATTATTTTTATTAAATATGAATATTAAACCTTTAATTTTAAATTTCAATAATCATGTTAAAACTTTAAAATCCACACACATATATGCAACATTAAAATTTAAATTAGCAAAAACATATAACTAAAGAAACACATTTTATAACTTAATATATATCACAATTTAAAACAATTTAAATTAACATATATTTACACAAAATTTTAATAAAATTTAATGTTAAAAAAAGTAAAAGAAAAACATGAAACGTTATGTGGGAGTGTGAAGAAAAATGGAGGTGAGGGAGAAAAATAAGGCAAACAAATGAGAAGGTGGGGAGGAGGTTGTGGGGGAAATGCTGGCAGGGATAGGTAGGTCTTTTAAAGGGATTTGAAAGAAGTAGGGTGAGAGTAGCAATTCCTTTTCCGGAGTTGCGTCATAAATGAACAACAGCAGAAAACCCGTGAGTTTTACCAATAGAAAAAGTGTGTTTTATACCAAGTTAACAACAACATAAATGTCACTTCGAAAACAACAACATAAATGAACATATTTCCAGTTGCATAAAAGGGGTACAAAAAGAGTTTAAAACAAAAGCATTATTTTATTGACAAAATACATGATAAAGTCACATTTTTTTTTGAATTTTTATTTTTGTTTAAATAACGAGAAAATATGATTTCATTTTATATTTTAAAACGAAATTATATTTCCATAAAAATACATTTTCGGAAAAAGAAAATTAAAACCTACGAGATAGTGTCGATAACTGGTAGTGCCAAGTGCCAAGTGTGCCAATTGGCCTACTTTATATTGTTCCTTGTTTTGTGCAGTTGGTTGTCTAGGAGCAAACCTCTGTTTTTTTACGAGGTTAAATATTAATAAGTGATAAATAAAAATAATTTATTTCTTTAGTCATGATATTCTCAATTACATGGTTAAAATCTCAATGTACAATTTACGTTATTTTAAAAATATATTATTTATTTTTATTATTTTTTGAAAATAGAAAATAAAATATTATATTTCAGAAGACAATGTTATAATTTTTATTTAACATATTTAATTGATAACTTATTTATAACTAAATAAAGACTATGATGATTAGAATTATTTAAATTAAATAAAGACCAATCATCAGATCGAGTCTTTTAAACACAAAAAAATATCTTTATTTAATTATAAATAAGTTATCAATTAAATATGTTAATCTTTTTATCATCTAATTTTTGAACAGTAACTGTCTTAACTTAATTTTATGTATTATGTTATATTTTAATTTAAACTTAATCTTTTATCCTGTGTCTGTTTAAGATGATTTGGGAAGGAATGAATTATAAAAGAGTAATAGAGGATGGGGATAAAAACATTAGGTGGTTTGGTTAGCATGCACAATAAAGAGGAGAAAGAATTTTCCGTCATTACAATTGTAAAATGGAACGGAAATAAGCAGTGCTGAAAAACAACTAGTGGAATCATTATTTTTAGGTTTAAATAAGTTTTTATTTATTTAAAGTTAGCATTTTTTTTATTTTTGTAAGTTAATTTTTTTTAAAAAAAATTTGATTCTTATAAAATATTTTGTTCATTTTTAGTCTTTAAATTTGTGTTTTTTCAATTTCGATTGAGATAAATATTAAAATTTTAATTTATAGTTCTCATAAATTTGCGATTATATTATAGGTATCAAAATAAGAAAAATGCAAGTTTACATGGCCTAAAAAATAAACAAAATATCTCATAGGAATCAAAATTAAAAAAATTTCCACTTATAAAAACTAAAATTAGAAAAATAAATTTACAGAGATCAAAAATGAAAAAAAAAATTAACTTAGAGGGATAAAAATGTATTTAAACTTTATTTTTATAGTTCCTATGTATGGTTTTTCATTTTTTTAAATTAAATACATTTTATTAGCATAAATAAATATAAATTTTATATTAATTCATTCTCTTAATTTTTTTATTTCTGTATAACATAATTTTTTAGATAAATAATAAATAACTTATGCTAAAAGTAATGGAATAGAATATTTAAATTCTTAATTAGTATTAAAATATTTTCCATTAACTAATCTATTTATTTATACTTTTTTTTCTACTTATTCAATTATAAGCGGGTGAAAATTTTCTACTGTCTTGCTTCTTATTTTTGTCCACACAAACAACACATATCTTTCTCTCTATTTCTCTTTTTTCTTTTGTTTTTATTTCGTTCCTCTCTATTACATCCAGAATTCAAACGAAAAATTAGTCTCATATGCCCCTAAATATACTACAATACTTTAGTGATTAAGGAGTTATTTAAGTATTAATTTTTATATGCATATTAGTATACAAAATTTAACACTATCAAATATTAGCTAATTAAATGATACTTTGGATATGACTTTTCAAACAAATATTACAAAATTCAATAATTATATTAAAAAACCTTTAATTAGTAATTTAGTATATTCTAATTAAATTATTTTATAAAAAAATATCGCATTCATTTGCCTCCAATGTTGCCTGTGAGATATTAACATAGGAATGACTAATCATGTAGCAGCATCCAAGTGAGACAAATCAAGGATTAAACATATGGTTCCTAAATATTGAATCCTTCTTCTGAAAGGTACCAGAACCAGAACAGACATGAAGTAAACTTGCTAAGATTATAGTCTGACACTTCCACGTGGGAATTGAATAATCTCATATATAGGAAACGGCCCTATGGTCCCAAACCCTCTAGTTTAATGAATTGAAGGACCACATGTTCGTATATAATTAAACATTATCTCATCCGTAAATGGCAACCCTCTAAGTTAGGTTTAGCTTGTAATTGGTTTACATCCATTATGTTTGTTTCACTGTCTGATTGATTTTGAATGAAATTTTGAAGTGTATGTTTTAATTTAAAGCAACTTTTTTAGGAGCAATTATTCTCAAGTCTATCAACTATGGTTAAATAGGAACACATCCTTTAATTTAAAACATAGGGAGAGAAAGGTATTATGTTACTCTTCATTTTTTTTAATTTAATGGTTCTGATAAATAATCTAAAATGTTAATTATAAGGTTTAAATATCTTAATATATATAATAATTTAATATCTTCGTGATAATCAATCCATTAAATCAAATCAAATGATTTCTCTGGATAGAAACTGAATTCGAGTCAACCGGAAAACTTATTACATGATCCGAGATCACACGGCGACCATAATCCCAATCACTTCTTCACATAATAAATAGATCAGTTTTTCATTTAAGAGGGATAAACTTTGACTATGTATATTGTGAAAATTGATTGAGAACATAGTAGTTGAACCAAATAATCATTTCTCCTATTTTCTCTACAGGAGAATTTATCCTTTCCACGTGAATTCCCACATTCTCCTCTCCTTTGTTTCACTCATAAAGTTAAGCATATTTATTAAGAAATCACACTTAATCTATGTTAGTTATGCTCGCTGATCCAAGTCTTGTCTTTAGGAAAATGCTAGGATTGTTTGTCTTATTTTCAAGCCAATTGGGGTGACTTTTGTTGCCTCGGCTGATAGTTCCATGCAACTTGGCCAGTTGAACAACATGCCTCACTGTAACACATGGATCATATTAACTAGTCTTCTGTATATTTCATTATTTCTAGTACTAGTTATTTATTTATGTATAGACACCACTGTCAGCTTTCTAGCTATAATTGCCAGCAAATTGAAGCCACCAAAGCAATGCCTTTATTGGTGGTACCTTATGATCACATACCTCCATCTGTAGTACTATATTTGTCGTAACATACATTGTAGCAAAAAAATACTGATAACCACAAAAAAATGTATCAATTTCTTAGAGGCTCATCATTGTGTGAAAATAAGAAGGAAAAACATTGTACACAATTTTATCCTTTACCTACATAAAGAGACTGTTTCCAAATTTGAACTCATTATCACTAATATATAAAAATAATGTAACAAAAATTTCAGGACTGACCAAATAATAGAAATTATAATTTGTATTTATCATAACAATATACATAAACTGTTATTTTTATAAGGAATAAACACAATCAGTTTTTATTACTCTAATAATTCTAAGGGTTTTGGAAAACAGCGTGACCAATAGAGAGAATCAAAAGAAGGGATTGATTTTATTTTGTCCCTCTCCAATTTCAAGCACTCTTCATAGATGGAACAGTTCCATCTGTTCCTGCAAGCATGGCATACTTGTCCTTCCTAGTCAAATTGGTGCACTCAAACCCGAGAGTCCCTGCAAGAACCCTCTGAATATAATTGGCGACTTCGATGGCAGATTTCCCTCCCCTGCAGGTGAGTTCTGTTGGCAACTGGTTCAAGAAAGTGATCTCAAAAGTTGGCATGGGATTCATGAACACAAAATAAGGGTCCAGCAGCTTGTGGCCGCGAACCGATGTCCCGTAGAACACGCTTTGCTTCGTGTTGATGGCGACCGGGACAATCCTATCGGTTAACTCAGCAAAGAGGGCACTGAACCTCAAAAGGAATTGTTCCCTACAAGTGGTGCCTTCAGGGCAGATCACCAAGTCCCCTTCCTCAAGCAACTTCTTGATGTTGGCAGCATCTTTCTCTCTTTCCCTAGAGAGTGCCACAGCTTTGATAGGTGAAATTATTTCAGTGAACTTGCTTATGCTATATGTGACACAGCTGATTTTCCTCCCTAATGCAACAGCTGTAACCACAGGGTCTAAAACTGTCCTGTGGTTACATACAAATAGGACTCCACTTTGGCCCTTCTTTGGTGGGGGTGGAGGGGTACCCTTCCTAATGACCCTTATTCCAAGAAGCTTGTAGTTGTACCAAGCTAGTCTTTCTGGCAGAGGGATGTTGAGGTAGACCCTTAGGATTGAGAGGATTATGCCAATTGGCATCCATAGGAAGGTCAAGAGGGCCACTAGAGGAGTTGGCCTTTGAACTAAACGGCCCTCATGGAAAATTATTGGGCTTAGAAGCTTGTTTCTTGGTAGTGGCTCACACTTGATCCTTGGCACCATGTATCCTTCCTGTAGGGGAAAACGATGGTAATGAATAGATTTGATACATGTGAAAAATGAGCATGAGTGGCATTTTCATTCAACTTTTGCTTGGATTTAGATCATATCATGTTATTACTATATAACCCTGTTTGGATAAACTTTTTCATATTGACTTATAGGAAAAGAAAATTAAAAAGTTACAAATTTCTACAAGTTAAAATTAATTCATGCATCTCAGCTTTGATAGGTGATATAACTAAAACCAAATGGCAAAAACAGCCAAGGGAAAATAAAGTTATACAGAGTAAGTCAGCAGCAGGGGATGTCATAAGAATCGTGCTTTGTAATTGATGATTAGAAAACTATGCAGAGAGATAAAAAAAAAAAAAAAACATATATTTTACATGAGTTACAAATAGTACGGCATTGATTGAGTGTTAAGAATTGGTTGGACATGAGGAACTTATGGAAAGTGTCAGAAGTCCCCAATCTAAATTGAATTTGGTCCATCCTTGGAAGATAACCAATTAGGGATCTTTTAATTATTAGAGGTATATAAAACAAAAAAATAGTAACGCATCTGAGTTGTGAAAGAGAACTTAAAAGCAGAGACATAACCAGCTCGAAACTGAAACTGAAACTGAAACTGTAATAAGACGTATCCAGAAACGAACCATAGAAAATAAAATGGGTGGGCCACTTGAAAAGTTGATTATTAGTAAATATCGAAAAAGACATGGTGGAACTAACAAATTAAGTGAGGAGTTTTTTTCTTTAATCAGTAGGAATTTGTGAATGAAAGTTTATAATAATTCGTATTGCTTAATCTATATTCTTTTGACAAGAAAGGAAAGAGTTTTGTTATGCCAGAGAGAAAACATATATAATATGCAAAAAAATATACGTATATTTAAGTAGAGAGCCACTTTATATGTAGCTGAAAAAGTATGTCATGATCATTAAAGACTCTCACCGAATATGAAGGGATTCGGGGACAATCTAACTAATCTAATGTTTTGAGCAAAGAAACAGCTCATGTAGCTTACTTACTGGCTTCCTCACGTTTAAACATAAAGTTGAAAGTGAGTGACTCAAAGCAACATCTAATTATAAATATGTATGGGCAGTAAAAAAGTATTTAGGTTAAAAATATATATTTATTATATAAAACACACTCAGTATTTACAATTTAATTTTGATATACTATTAATGTGAAAAAAAAAGTACACTGTTAATTAATTAAAAATTACATTTATAATAATTATTGCAAAATCCAACAATCTTATTATGATAATCCGTGATTCATTAATAATATGAAACAATTTCACATTTCAGTACATTTTAATTAAATTAATTTATTTAATGGTTTTTAATTGAAGGTGTTACTAGATAGCAGTGTGTTAAAAATGTTGATTAAGAAATTCATAAATAAAAATTTATTTATTAGAAATTACGATAAAAATTTATTCATAACATTAAATGCTATATTATTTTATAAAAAAACCTTTTTTAGTACCTTGTATAAAAACAATTCTTATTCAGTACTCTAAATACACCAACGGATAACTAACATTCTCCTTACAATAATGTAAAACATTTAATAAGGTGCATTAAATATTATATCTTTTTAATATATATATATATATAAGTGATCTATGTTTTTATTATTCTTCTTTAATTAAAATTCAATTTTCATCCCTGTATCAATTTTCATTCTAGAAATTAGCAAGATAAAACTATAATTTTTAATTAAAAAACACTAAAATTACTTTATAATACTGTTCTTAAATTTTGTTATTCTTAAGTTTTATATACAAATATATGGTTATTTTAAACAGTTAAAATTTGCTGTATTACGCGTTCACGTTCTCTCCGGGAGAGAGAGAGAAGAATTATTAGATGATCGAGATCATAACTTCGGCTTCATAGTCTTAATCAAATTTTTATATAGTATATAGTTGTGTTTTTTTATTTAATTTATAACAAAAAGTTAACATTATCCCATTACATCTATTTTTTTTTACAAGAGTATCCCATTACATATATACCTGTTATATAAAAATAAAATTGATCAAAGATTCCGTTAATCTTACATTACATAATACTACATCAGATTATTTTTATAAAAAAGAAAGTCAGGTAACTTATAAGTGTTTTTCAAAAATTTTCTACTAAAAATATAGAAATTTTTTCAATAAAAAATGTCTCAAACATTTTAGTCTTATATTTGTTGTAAGTAAAATATAGCGTGACTTGTTTCTTATAACATGAGTTTAATAATTTAGAGAGAGAGAAGTATATGCATATTACAATTATACCAACCTTGCAAATTGACATGAAGTCCATGTCCGTTACACTGTCTCCGAGTCCCAAATCCGGCAAGTTGCTCCCAAACTCCTTCAAAACCACCTCCTTCTTGTGAACACCAACAAGCACACCAGGTTCCTTAGCGAACCCCGTCACCCTCCCCGACGCCGTCACCGCCAGCTCCGTCCCGAGCACCGTATCCGCACCAAGAAACGTCTTCGCGAACGGCTCCACCATCACCCGGGGGCTCGCCGTGACAATGCACCGCCTCCCTCCGAACGCGTTGAACACGCGCCACGTGGCGGGGTGCACGTCCTCGGCGTAGAACCTCGGCAGCACCGAGCGGGACACGAGCTCGACGTCTTTTAGTTTGAGGCCTGCGAAGGTTATGAAGATTAACGTCTTGATAGCGAGGGTTTCGGAGAGGACGAGGTAGGTGAAGTAGACGAAGGGGACGGAGGTTAGGAGGAGGAGGGCACGGAGGACGCTGCCGGCTTCGAGGGCGACGAGGAGATAGTAGGGGAAGGCGCTCCGGGAGACGAGGAGGGTGCCGTCAAGGTCGGAGGCGACGGTGTGGTTGGAGCGGTGTTGGGTGCTGCATTTGGTGATTGGGTCAAAGCGAGGGAAGGCCCCCATGACCATTACAATAGAGAAGAAAATGTAGAGAGAAATTAAGAAGGTTTGTGGTGTGGTGAAGATGTGTTTGGGGAGCTAGTGGAGATGTTGGATATGGCTTGGAAATGTTATGAAGAGAGAGAGGGTGTGAGGGGGGTTTTAATAGGGTGAGGGGGAGTCTGGAGGGTGAACAATATTATGAAAGAAATGAAAATTAATATATAATAAAAGATTAGTATGATTTTTTTAGAAAATCAAATATTTGTTCATTTTCTTTTCTTTGAAGATCCACGTCAATATAAATAAATAATACACTCTATTAAACATGACATGATGTAATCAGATTTTAGATTTCAATATTTGTATAAAGAATTATTAGTTAAAAGAAATTAGTCATTAAATAGATTTCAGCATCTAACAAGATTAATTAATCTTTAACTTTATGTGGATTCACATTAAAAATGACAAATTAAATATAACTTTTTAATGTTTTGTTTGTTATTTTTCAATTAAAATTGGAGTTTAATATTAAATAATTTATCATAATCTTTCATGTTTTGTTGCACGAATTATAGAAGTAAAATCCCAAATTTGATTAGAAAAATACACTAAAATATTCATAGTTATACATCTAATTAGTTATGTCTTTTCAAATTGTAATTCTTTTTTCACAAAAGAGAAACAAAAGTGATAATATACTTTTTTACTTATTTTTATAAATGAGGAGAAATATTATTAAAGTGAGGAGGGGTCTTTGAGTAGTTGGAAGTCGATGCTAACAGCTGCGTTTCATTCAATTAGAGCCTACTTTTTTAGTTTCTTGACGCCGGCCTTAGCAGCCTAATAAAACCCAAAGCCACGGCTTCGGTTTAAATTAGTTAAAGTTTTTGTTACTTTCATTTTACTTACCTTTTTTGCTTGTTAAATTATACATAACTTTATTAGCGTAATTCCTCAAGCACATAATTGTTGGCTTATAACGGTGCCTTGTCACTTTAACAATATTGGGATTTTAATATTTTGATTTTGTTACAGTGTTTCTTTCTTTAGTATATTTACAAGTAGCGGATTTATTGATAATAAATTTAATTCCATTACCAGAAATGGAAATATTCAATACGGAGTTATACTAATTATAGTATGAAAAACACACAATACGAATTCCTTAAGAAATAGGTGTGAATACTTTCAAAAAGAAAAAAAATAGGTGTGAACATTTTGTCCTCTAAAAAAGTGTGAACATTTTGTTGGGTAAATGATAAATTAAAAATGGGAAAAAGGGTTTATTATTAGTGGAAATGACGGATAAATTTGTTCCATACAATTTTCGTATCAATTTGTACATTTAGTTTTTTTACGTACTATTGGACAATTCTGTAATTGAATTCAACAAGTAAAAAGAAAAAAGTAAACTTAATTGTCTCAATGGACTGCAGTCATACTCAAAACACTATATTTAGTTTTTGTACTTCTATTATTATTATTATTATTATTATTATTATTATTATTATTATTATTATAATAACCATAACCTGTTGTGGATGCTTTTCGTCGGATTAGTTTAGGGTAGATCCACTAAATTTTTATATCAACAACTATTTTTTAAATGTTATTTTCACTTTATACTTGGAATGAACTCACTCACATTAGGTTTATATTGATTTTCTCAATAAAAAGTTTATATTTATTGCATGTATATACTTTTACATTTCACATACATCAATAGTATTAAAAAGAGAAAAAGAAGAAATTGACACAAGTGTAATTTATTGTACTTGAGTTTCTTAATCAAAGTTTAAGATTTGATTCAAAATTTAGGAATGAAGTGATAACCAAAAATATCACTTTACTCATATCTATTAAAAGATTCCAATTATCTAAAGTCAATTCATAACCAAATCAATCAAACTACTTTAAATCTATTTTTAATTGATTGATTTCATGTGGAAATCCATTTTTAGGATTTTAAGTATAGTTGTTTTAATTGAATGTGAATTGGATATTGGTAACTGATGAATTCATTTAATAACATGTGACAATTTTTTGTCACATCGGATGATTAATTATTATTATTTTGCAATTAAAATCTAATAACTATTTTGTAATTTTGATATTTATGTTTTACTTATTTTTGTTTATTGTTTTTTTAAAGATAGTTTAATCTCTAATCTTTCTAATTCCTGTCGTCGCATAATGTCATAATTGGGAAGGCTGGTTATGATAGAATTAACTGTTGATAACTAGCCCCTGAACGTATGCGCTAATTGATTCCCAATGGGAACACACCTCCTTAATGGTCCTCCCGTTCTAGTTCTACCTCCAAAATATCAGTGGCAACGTACTTAGAGTATCTCTAAAGGATAATCCTTAGTTGGGTTTCTTCATCACATTTTTATAATTATTATGATATTTTTTGTGGTTTTTACAACATTATGTCATTTATAAGAAACTCATATAAAATTTTGCTTAAATACAAGAAATCACAATAAATCACAAGAAACTCTACAAAATCCACACATTTATATTTTTTATTAAAACTTATCATATTTTTAATTTTTATGAATATAAATAATAAATATGAATAATTGAAGAAAATATTAAATATCAATTAAAAATAACAAAATGACATAACATTTAGCTTTTCAATGACTAATTTTTCAACACCTAGGAATAAAAATAGTGTGTAAAATTCAATCTCAATCAGTAAAATTTATAAAAAAATTATATAACATTCATTTTTTTAACAACGGTCATGAAAATAATAAGCTAATTTTTTCAACGTTGTGTTTCATTTTTTTTCCCATTTGCTCTACCCACAAATTTTCCTCCACGCGTTCCAAATTTTCCAACGTTTCCATTTGCTCTATCAGAAGCTTCTTTGTTATTTTTTAATTTATTTTTTCTCCTCGCGTATGTTTTGCCTTTTCTTCTACAATACCTAGCCCATCCAAAAGCTTCTTTCTCTCTTCCTCTTTTCCCCATTTTCTTTCTTCTCCACACCCACAGACCTCCCTCACGCACCACCACCATCGCCCAGGGGCCTCCCTTTGCGCAATCACCACCAAGGTCTACGTCGCATGACTTCACCGCCTTGCGAAACTCCTCGAACCGCACCACGGTGCGCAGCGATTTCTGCAACGACATAGCTCTCTGGTAATTTCTCCTTCTTCCCTTTCCCCTATTATAGTTAGTTGGTGTTTCTGTTCTGTTTTTGCCTTCTGATTTCAGTTGGTTTATGTATTGAAAAATAATAAACTATCTTAAGAAACAATCTCTTATATTAGAAACCCAAATTTAAGGGGAAGCAATTCTGTGCCACGTAGATTGTCTCCAATGAAGAGTTTCTTAGAAGAAATCGTTCCTTAGACTAAGAAATGTAAGAAGCCATCCCCATTGAAGATACTCTTAGTATCCACATTCATTGTGCACCAAGTGCATTTAAACTCTTCAAGTTATAATTAAATACAAAATAATTAACATTACCCCAAAAATTGGACTAAAATATGGAAACAAGAGCCCTGAGGAAATTTGAAATGCTGCTAATTAATTGAGTGACATGCAAAGGAAAAGATCATGTTGGGGCTAACATTTAAGAATAGGTCATGTTAATCATTGTTGTCAGCGAAAATGGGTGTAATATCGATAATGCATCCTTGAATTAATGTCTAACATCCTAAAAGTTTGCAATCAGAATATAATACTGCATGTGTTAGTATATTTTCATTATTTTGTAATAATTAAATAAATATTAAAATTAATTACAAGTGAAATTTTAATTTAGCTAATTAAGAAAAAAAATTATAATTTTATGTGGTAAATTTTGATAAAATCCTAATAGGGGAGTGTTTATGGGTATGCATCACTCACCCGTGAATTTGAATTAATCCAAACCAATCAAAATAATTTTAATTGGGTATTTTTTGTGTTTAGGTCAAACCCCATTAAACTCATTCAAATGTGTTGAGTTTTGGATTGAATCACGAGTTTTAATATTTGAACTCATTGATCCGTTAATTTGTATTAAATTATTATTATTATTATTTTCATCATCATTATTTATTTTTATATATAACATATACAATATATATTTTAAGTTTTAAAAAATCAATTACTATTATGCTTCAAATTTTGTGGTTTAAATCTTTTACAGTCAAATTGATCATAAAACATCTATTCTACTTTTTAATTTGTTTCAAACTATTTTAGATTTAGTTGATGTTTTAGTTGACACTACTCATTTGACTATTTGAGAACATTAAAATTATCAAACTATGTTGCAATAATTTGTGTTTTTGGATTTTTTTGGCTTCGTAAGTATGATGCTTTTTTATCATATTTCAAGTTTTAAATCATGTTTAACATAGTATGTTTCTTATTTGCATCTTCTGCATGTATTAGTTTTGACCATAGTTGTGAAAACCGGTTCGGATCGGCCCGTTGGACCGGTTAGACCTGGAAACGCTGGTAGTTCCGGGCCGGGTTGGGTGTGGAACCGGCCATGCAAGTGGCCCGGTTAGGCCCGACAAGAATCGACTGGATTTTGAAGAACCTGGTGACCCGGACGAGTTTAGGAACCCGGACCGAGTCTTGGCTGAAAGAGAAAAAACTGCTCCAAAATGGCAAAACGACGTCATTTTTTCGAAGTTCAGTGACCCTCCTTCCTTGCACTTCCTCCTTCCTCGCGCTTCCTCCAAAACTGCACTCAAGCCTTCTGCAAAATCAGTACCAAAGAGGCAAAAACTCAGACCGAAAATGAAACCAACAGCGCAAAGATCACATGATCACCCACAGCAAAGCCCTCTGCAATCTGCACCAAGTGAAGAATAAAGGAAATAAAGATTCAAAAAAGCTGCATCTTCCTTATGTTGTAGGAGAAGAGAGGAGGGCTATGTATGGAGGCCACAGAGAGAAGAATAAAGGATTTAGGAAGTGAAGAATATATATGTCAGGGAATTAGGTTTTATTTGTTAGTTGGGCAAAATTGGGCCAAATATTGCTTCCTGTACCTCTGTTTTTGCTTTACGCAGTTTTTATTTTATATTTCGAAATGAAATTCTGACGTGTTTTAATTTAGATAGTTGTTATTTATACTCTTATTTATTATTAATACACTTTATTTGTATTATCAACTTTAATACTTCAATTGTTATTTTAAATAATGTTAGTTATATATTTATATATAATATAATTTTAAATTTTTTAATATAGACCGGGTCAAACCGGGCTAACTATTGACCCACTGGTTGGACCACTGACCCACTGACCCACTACCTCGACTGGGTCAATGACCAAACCGATTTTCACAACTATGGTTTTGACATTTCTAATTCATACTCAAGAAGCTTACCAAATAGTGCATCCATGGACATCTTGGATAAATCATTTGAATTCTTAATTGTTGTCACCTTTGGTTTCCATGTTCTTGTTAGACACTTCAGGATTTTGATATTTAACTCTTCAGCATCAAATATCTTCCCAAGACCAAGAAGATGATTTACAATGTGAGTGAATCTTGT
Organism: Glycine latifolia; assembly: GCA_013407115.1. Taxonomy (NCBI): domain Eukaryota; kingdom Viridiplantae; phylum Streptophyta; class Magnoliopsida; order Fabales; family Fabaceae; genus Glycine; species Glycine latifolia. Next base: position 25,421,233 of record CM023941.1, read on the forward strand.
TTGGAGCTGAGATATGTTTTCTGTGGTGTTCATCTTGAACATTTCATACTTATGAATCAAGGCATGCTTCCTTAATCTTCTAATTTCATCTGTCCGTTCATGAGTGACTTTCAACATCTCAAACATCTCCTTTGTGTTTTTACACCTAACAGCTCTAAATAATTCGTCAGAAGAAAGTGCAGAAGTAATCATGTTCTTAGCTTTAAAATCATATTGAACAACTCCTTTTTCTGCGTCTGTCATCTCATCCAACTCCTTCGGAATCATTTCATTATCAATAGTTTTTATAGGAATCAAATGACTTTTTTCTATTGCATTGGGGTCATTTGATTGAATGAAAATTTGCATTCTGTTTGTCCAAAAACTAAAATGCTATCCTTCAAACATCGGAGGACGATTGAGGGAGGCGGCACCCTCCTTGAAGGTAATTTATGTGGTATTCATTTTCTTTAAAAAAGATAGTAATCTTGGATAACACTCAAGAACCTGCTCTTGATACCAATTGAAAACAATATGAACACATATAATTAAACAAGAGGGGGGTGAATTGGTTAAAACAGTCTTTAAACATTTCTTTGAAACAAGCAGCGGATTTAGAATCGTATCACAAGGATACCTTTTTCGAAAAAGAAACCTTTCAATCATGCAAGACTCACCCTTCACAGAAAGCAATAGCGGAAAAAGTTTATCTGTTGATCTTGAAAAGATTAACCAAAAGATTAGCAATTAATGACAACAAAATGAGAATAATAGAACACCAAGAACTATATTGGTTCACTCCTCAACAAGAGAAGCTACATCTAATTTCTTCTAACCAAACCTTAGCTAGAGTTCCACTATAACAAAGTCTGTTCTTTACAAGCTGACAAAAGATCACACTTTATCAACCCTAGATAAAGAACTAAAATCTAAAGAAAACCTTCACACTTCTAATGATCAAGACATAGAGAACCTTTCTCTACTCTTCCCTCTGGAGAACCCTACTCTAGAAAAGATTTAAAGAACCCTTTTGAAATAGCAACTTACAAGCTGAAATGTAAAAATGAATTACAGCTAGAGTTTAGAGGACAGATACAACCTTATGATCCAAAGAATGAAAATGCATATGTTTACCAAACTTGAATCAGGTTGAAAGAAAGCAAGCTTCAGACCAAGCTCTCCAAGAAACTCCTTTGAAATCTTGTCCAAAAAGAATTCTATCAATAATGCATGAAGATCTTGATTTTTGGAACAAGAGCTTTGACACTTAGTGTATCTTCTCTAAATTCAGAAGGCTTTTGAGAGCAATGAAAAATTTTGAAGTATTAAGTTCTGTGTAAATCAAAAGACCCAACAACTTTTTATGGAAAACTGTTTCAACTTAATGTAATCAATTAAATCATCTGTGTAATTGATTCTTTTCACTTAAGTAATCGATTAATATCCTACTTAATCAATTAAAGTGTTCTTTATTCTTTCTGGAAAAGATGCATGAACAAAGTAATCGATTAAATTGTCATATAATCAATTATCACAGACAGTCTAGCTTAAAAAACGTGCTAATGTAATCGATTACGATTATATGGTAATCGATTAACACGGGAAAATGTATTCTGTGTTTTGTATTGTGTAATCGATTACCATTACCTTGTAATCGATTAATTAGTTCTTCATGACTTAAGTAATAGATTACCAAATTCTAGCAATCAATTAAGTCAGTGTAAAAAGTGGTTTTCCAAAACTTAATCATGAATACTTGGTTTCTTTATGCAAACATGAAAACATGTGACTTGATAAAATCATATATGCATGCCAATTAATGATGTTTATGCAATGCAAGGGATCATAAGATGAAACTCTTAAACAACTAACAAATTATAGGTGTCTTTAATTGAATGATATGTAAAAAGCTAAAATATGTCTAAGACATATAGCTCATCATCATCTTGATCCTCTTCAAGCCCCCCCTGTATCTAACATTATGCTTTTATGAAAACATGAATGCAAAAATCATGAATGAACTACATGCAATGGATCATAGGAAGTTTCATCTCATACTCAAATTACAACTACCAATCAAATTGATTTGGCATGTAAAAAAGCCTAAACACTTTGTAGACTTAAGACTCAGCTTCTTGATCCTCTTGAGCTCCCTCTGACTCAAACAATCTCCCCCCTTTTTGGCTTTGATCATGCCAAACTTCAATTGAACATGTTGAACCTTTAGTGTTATTGTAAGGAGAAAAATTCCAAGAGCTTTTACTTAAACCTGAAAGATAATAAGCCTCTAGCCAAGACCAGATGTTAAGTAATCTTTTTCATAAACTCAAAACATCATAAGCATGTGTATTACACCCCCTAACTTATATAATTTCATATCATTTTAGAAAAAGAGCAATGCTTATATTCATTTAAAACAGAGTAAACATTTATCATTATTTATCATATTTATCATTTAACATTCTTCATTCTTCTCCCCTCGTTTAATTACATAACATCCTTCATATGTTTATTGTATATATGTTCATAATTATTTATCATTTAACATTCTTCATTCATCCCCCTCTTTTAATTACACAACATCCTTCATATGTTTATTGTATATATGTTCATTTTTCTCCCCCTTTTGGCTTTTCAAAGACAAAATGTTCCAGTTATAGTGAAATAAGCAACTAAGATGTAAACAACATAAAACAAAATTTTATTCATTGATGGAAAGATGCAGAAACATAAGGTGAACATCAAGGACAATTGCTGAATATGAAAGAAAGCAAACAACACAACCAAAAGCAAACATTACATCCACCAATCTAGAGATTATCAAAATCCTTAAGAGCCATTCTAGTCTCTATGTTCTCTAGCCTAGTGGTAATCTCTTTTAAGGAGGAATGAACATCAACTGAATGTTCATGATGCAAAGCTATCATTGCATCCATCTTTTGAACTATCAAGGATTCAAAAGGGCTCCACTGCTACTCAACAAGGCCAGCTTCAGCATCCCCTTCCTCAGCTTCTTGCTCCCCATCTGCACCTCATTGTGGAGCTTGTTCTCCCACCATTATCCACTCATTTGGAGTTTGCATCAACCCCAACTTGGTGAGATGCTTGACAGTTGTAACGCCTGGCCACTTGTAGGATCAACGACTGTCCCCACATACCAACACAAGACTTTTCAGTGTGCTTTGTCCTCACTCACACACTTCCTGAGAAACTTCCCAGGAGGTCACCCATCCCAGAATTGCTCCAAGTCAAGCACGCTTAACTGTGGAGTTCTTAAGTTATGGGCTACCGAAAAGTAGATGCACCTTGTTGGTATAGGTAGTACCTATTAAATCCTTTAAGTTATCCTCAACTGTACAGTCCCATACCTGCACAGCCTTTGGATCCCTCTCGTTCGGGTGTGTATTCGATTCATTCATGTACCCCTTCCGCTGGAAGCCTGCCAGGAGCCGCTCCTTGTCCGTGCCTCATTGCACCGGCGATCACTCCCCGCCCTCGTCAGCGCCCGGGATGTTACATGCCCACCAGCTTCCGCCTGGTTCGTCCTCGAACCACACCGTACTGGTAGAGAGGCCCTGCTCTGATACCACTTGTAACGCCTGGCCACTTGTAGGATCAACGACTGTCCCCACATACCAACACAAGACTTTTCAGTGTGCTTTGTCCTCACTCACACACTTCCTGAGAAACTTCCCAGGAGGTCACCCATCCCAGAATTGCTCCAAGTCAAGCACGCTTAACTGTGGAGTTCTTAAGTTATGGGCTACCGAAAAGTAGATGCACCTTGTTGGTATAGGTAGTACCTATTAAATCCTTTAAGTTATCCTCAACTGTACAGTCCCATACCTGCACAGCCTTTGGATCCCTCTCGTTCGGGTGTGTATTCGATTCATTCATGTACCCCTTCCGCTGGAAGCCTGCCAGGAGCCGCTCCTTGTCCGTGCCTCATTGCACCGGCGATCACTCCCCGCCCTCGTCAGCGCCC
>CM023941.1:25425206-25440077 GCA_013407115.1 Glycine latifolia
AGGATGTTACAACAGTGACGAGGTTGGTGAAGTTGGTGGTATTGTCAACAATCTCATTTGACACATCAATCCCAAAGTAGTCAATGAACCTTAAGACTAATACAGCATAGGGGAATTGGTAGCTAAGCAACCTTTTAGACTTCATCACCGTCTCCTCAATGACTAGAACCCAATTAATTTGAGTTCCAATCTTTATTTCATACACCAATTGCAGGTCATCATCTATGATCTAAGCATGATTAGTAGACCTTGGTGCAAGGATATAGGTGATGATATAGTGAAGAAGTCTGTCTTCACCAGTCATGTTGCCAACCCCCAGCCTGTTCTTTATTTTTGCTTCAGGATCTAGCAACATACCCCTGTATGTGTCTATCTTTGAATATCCTCTTATCTCTTCTTCAAACTTCCTAACACCTACACAGGAGATGCCAACCATTGCATTCCATATAGTGTCATCAATCTCCATAGCAACTCCATTCACTTGGGAATGGAGGACCCCATCCATGCTTGCCTTGGCACAAGTGTAAAACACTTTTACCAATTCAAGGTAGAAAGTAACCTTCATCTCCAGCAACTTTGTCAACCCTTGAACTTACAGCATTGCAGGGAATTCAAATCCCTCATTCACAAACTAGTCAAGCTCTAGATATTTTGGAGGCATGATCAGCTTGGTTACATTGAACTGCATGTAATTATTCCTCTCAACTTCAGATGTGAACCAGGTATTGAACCTGTTCTCAGCAGATCTTGAGGTTTGTCCAGCTTTCTTCTTGTTGGTTTTGATTTTCTTAGAGGCAGATGGGTTAGACATGGTGAGTGTTTTTTTAAGAAAGAAATGTGCATAGGTTTGGTTAAGAGAGAGAGAGAGGCAAAGCACAAGGATTTAGCTCAGAAAGAGATTTTTAGGTGTGAAGATTTAGCTTTTGAAAACCTGAATTTATAGAGGTTTCAAGGTTTAAAATTTGAAAATTTAAAAATTTGTAACAACTATTTCAAGTTTCAAGAAAGTCTGGATATACTGAACCAAATTTTGAATTTGAATTAGAGATAAGGTGTCAGTTACAATGCATTGAAAATTGTGCAGATTTGTAGAAACGCCATAGATAATTGATATGCGCTTAGCATATGAGGTTTTCCTAAGCTTTAAGAGCCAGAATTGAGCATTAAGCATGGATAATTGCCCTCTTTGTGTTTTGATTTGAGCTAATGTAATGAATTGCCAGGAAATCGATCAAAGGTTCCAAGATTGAGCAGAAATCAGAAAGAAAAGGATAAGGCTTGGAAAAGACTCTGGCGCCATCAGCGCCAGTAGTGGCGCCAAGAGCGCCATAAGCACTGGAAGTTGGCGCCTGGAGCGCCAGGTCCACGCCTGAAGCGCCATAAGTTCTGGAACCTGGCGCCAAGAGCGCTAGTATGGCGCCAAGGGCACCAATACCCCTGGAACACAGTGCCATAAGCGCCAAAGCCACGCTGGGAACACCTTGATTTCTGTAATGTCACGCCAGGAGCGCCAGGCTCGGGCCAAGGGCGCCACAGGTCGACAGAAGCAGAATATTAAGGGCAAAACAGGGACTTCACAAGCTGGGTTATAAATACCCAATCCTCAGCATTCAATGCACGACTTCTTGGAGGGAAACAACACAAAATAGGGTCTTAGAAAGCTTGGGTGCCTTAGCTAGGGTTTAAAGGAGTTGGAGGCTCAAGTGGAGGTTCTTCTCCATCTTCTTCTCCTTGCACTTCAGCTGGGTATGCCATTTTGTGTAACACAGCCAACCACAATGAGGTTTGGCTGATTTTATATTGTAGTTAAGGCCAAGCACTGAATGTAATCTCCTTTGGAGTGTATTGGATGCTATTCTTCATTTATATCAAGTTATTTCACTTTACTTTGATTCTTGCATGTTTCTATCTTGCTGGAACTGATCACTCTAAGTTGGGTACTGAAAGCTAGAGTTTACAATAGGAATATTGGGATTCTACGCTTGGACTTGGGTAAAGTGACAAGCTTTACATTGATTAGGGATAAAAGTGTATGCTTGCAACCATTTATTGCATCATTTAATGCTTAATCTAACAGCTACCACTAAGGGATTAGGGTAATTACTTGGGTTAAAGGGTTAAGATCACTACGGGAGTAGGGCTTAGCTATTATTGCATGAAGATGCATGTTGAGTGACTTGAGATGGATGAATATAGTAGACAATACATGTAAGAAGGTAGGAAGCATTTAGTGTAGGTTGCCCTAGCTACTATCGTCACATATCGTATAATACCAATTTACTTGTTCATATACTTTCAATGTTCATAGCTTAGTTTAATTTCAATCATTACTACACACACACAACAACAATTTCTTACATTTCATTGTCCTCCAATCTATTGATATTAATTATAATTTAATCGGTCAAACTATCCTCGTGGGAACGATATCTTTCTTATCATTATATTACTTGTACGATCGGTGCACTTGCCGAATTTACTTGCCGAATCCGCAACAATAATCGATTACAGATCCGTGGTAATCGATTATTTCAGGACAAAATATGACTTTGAACAAGGTTTAATCGATTAATACGAAGTGGTAATCGATTACTCTAGAGAGTTTTGAATTTGCAAATAGCTTTCAAGCATTAAGTAATCGATTAAAATATAGGGTAATCGGTTACTCCAGAGAGTTTTTGTCTTTGAGTTGCATTTGAACACCAAGTAATCGATTAATCTGACAGGTAATTAATTACTCCAGGGAGTTTTTCATTTTGAAATACACTTTAAGTTACCAAGTAATCAATTAATACGCATGGTAATCGATTTATCCAGAGAAATTTTGGCTCTAAATTGTCTCTAAACCTCAAAGAATTCATTAATATGTATACTAATCGATTAAAGCAGACAATTATGCAGAGTGAATAGTGTCATTCATCAGCATTTCAATTTTTTTATCGTATGTGATGCATAGTTAACTGTGAGTGGTATTGCATGTAGTCAGACACATCATAAGCATGCTAGCAAATATTGGATTCATCAAGAATACCTAGTATGTTCCTAAGAGCATAAAATCTGTCTCTAGCTAAGGGTTTAGTAAAAATATCAGCCAATTGATTATTTGTGTCAACAAACTCAATTGAGCAATTACCCTTTTGAATTTGATCTCTATATGCTTTGTCCTTGATTGCATTATTGGATTCTTTGATAAGTTGATAGAACTTGTGTTGTCACATAGCAAAGGAATCTCTTTCAATTCAACACCAAAATCTTGTAATTGTTGCTTTAACCACAAGCTTTGAGCACAACAACTTCTAGCAGCAATGTACTTAGCTTCAACTGTTGATAGAGTAACACAAGATTATTTCTTGCAATGCCATGAGATAAGTGAACTTCCCAATAAATGGCATGTTCCACTTGTGCTTTTTCTGTCTAATTTACATCTTGCAAAATCAGAATCTGAGTATCCAATTAAATTTAATAATGTCCCTTTGGGATACCAAAGACCAACTCTTGGAGTTGATTTGAGATATTTGATGATTCTCTTGATTGGTGTGAGGTGTAATTCTTTAGGATTAGCTTGATATCTTGCACATAAGCACACATTCAATATTATATCTGGTCTACTTGTAGTCAAGTACAATAATGATCAAATAATCCCTTTATACTTTGACTCATCAACTTTTTTTCCTTTTTCATCCGAATCAATGTAAGTTGAGGTTGCCATAGAAGTTGCGACATCTTTGCTTTTCTCCATGTCAAATTTCTTGATCAATTCATGGCAGTATTTAGTTTGGCTGAGAAATATCCCATTCTTTATTTGCTTCACTTGAAGTCCAAGAAAGAATGTTAATCTTCCATCATAGACATTTCAAATTCATTCTGCATAGAGATTGAAAATTCTTTGCACAAGGAATGATTAGTTGAACCCAAAAACAATATCATTAACATATATTTGAACCAATAAGATGTCATTGCCATGTTTCTTGATGAACAATGTTTTGTCCACTTGTCCTCTTATGAAGGATTGGCTAAGCAAGAAGTTGCTCAATCTTTCATACCAGGACCTAAGAGCTTGCTTTAATCCATAAAGAGCTTTCTTTAGTTTAAAAACATGGTTTGGATATTTAAAATCAACAAAACCAAGAGGTTAATCAACATAGATTTCCTCCTCAACATATCCATTAAGAAAAACACTCTTTACATCCATTTGAAATAGTTTAATATCCATTAAACATGCAAATGTAAGCAATAATCTAATGGCTTCTAACCTTGCTACTGGAGCATAGGTTTCTTCATAGTCAATGCCTTCTTCTTGGTTGTAACCTTTTGCAACCAATCTAGCTTTGTTTTTGATTATGAAGCCACTTTCATCAAGTTTGTTCCTAAAAACCCACTTAGTGCCAATAGGCTTGTGAGAAGAAGGTCTAGGAACAAGTTCCCAAACTTTAGTTCTCTTGAATTGATTAAGTTCATCATGCATGGCAAGCATCCAATGCTCATCAAGTAAAGCTTGGTCAATGTTCTTAGGTTCAATTTGAGAAACAAAAGCCATATTACAGCATAGATTTCTTAGTGAAGATCTAATAGATACTCCCTTAGTATCTTCACCAATTATGTTGTCAAGGGAGAAATCTCTTGTTGTTCTCTAGTCCTTAGGCTTTTGATTAGGTGTTGATTGATCCATTTCTTCATTTGGTTCATCCTTTTTCTTTTCTTTTGATCCATTAAGTTGCACATACTCTTCTATAGGACTTGCATCATTATCACAGTTCTTTTCCTCTTTTGAGGAGTTAGATTCATCACAAATAACATGAACTGATTCTTCCATGTTTAAAGTTCTTTTGTTGAAGACTCTATATGCTTTGCTTTGTAATGAATATCCAAAAAATATGACTTCATTAGCCTTTGCATCAAACTTGCCAAGTGACTCCTTTCCATTATTTAAAACAAAACATTTGCAACCAAATTCTCTTAGGTGAGAAATGTTTGGTTTTTCTACCTTTATATAGTTCATAAGAAGTTTTCTTTAAAATAGGCCTTATGAGTAATCTATTCAAAGTGTAGCAAACAGTACTCACAGCATCAATCCAAAAATGTTTAGGCAAATTTGTCTCACTAAGAAGAGTTCTAGCTCCTTCTTCAAGGGATCTATTTTCTCTCCACAACACCATTTTACCAAGGTGTTCTTGGAGCTGAAAAATTGTGGTTGATTCCATTTTCTTCACAGAACTTTTGAAAATGCTCATTTTGGAATTCACCACCATGATCACTTGTTATTGAGATAATTTTGCATCCTTTTTCATTTTGAATAAGCTTGGCTAATTTTATGAATGCAATGAAAGCATCACTCTTGAATTTTAAAAACAAAGTCCATGTGAATCTAGAATAGTCATCAACTATTACAAGCTCATAGTAATTGCCTCCTAAGCTTATAGTTCTAGAATGACCAAACAAATCCCTATGAAGCAATTCAAGGGGTCTTGAGGTGGAAACAAAGTTTTTATTTTGAAAAGAAATATTGGTTTGTTTCCCCTTTTGACAAGCATCACATAGTTTGTCCTTTTAAAACTTAAGTTTAGGTAAACCAATAACTAAGTCTTTTCTAATAAGCTTGTTCATGTGATGCATGTTAATGTGACTAGCTCTCCTATGCCATAGCCATGATTCATCAATCTTACTTACTAGACAATTAATATTGTGAATGAATGCATGTTCTATAGAGAGTAAGTAGATGTTACCCTTTCTTTTTCCTACATGGATAACTTCACTGGATTGACCATCGCATATCAAGCAGCAATTATCATTAAAGGATATCTTGAATCCTTTATCACATAGTTGTCTTATACTTAGAAGATTGTGCTTTAAACCTTCCACATAGAGAACATTTCTTATCTTGGTTTTAAAGTTGTCTCCTATATTTCCTTCTCCAATTGTCTTGCCTTTATTGTTGTCTCCATAAGTGACAAATCCTTCATCCTTTAAAGTCAAATTTGTAAGCATGAACTTGTCACCCATCATGTGTCTAGAGCATCCATTGTCTAAGTACCATAATGATGATTTAACTCTAAGACACACCTGCAACAATGAAATCAAGTGGCAAAGAAAGGTACCCAATTAAGGTTGGGTCCATAAGGGTTAACTATTTTTCTCTTTTTCTTTGGAACCCAAATGCAGTCTCCATCAGGCACATAGAAACTTCTAGCATAACACTTAAGAGATGTGAGTCCTTCTTTCATGCAGTAATGACATATGACATATTTGGATTTTCTTACAAAATGAGTCTTTGTAGTATGCTTTATGGAAAATCTTTTTCTATTCATCTGCTTTGGAGGTACAACTTGGTGTTTCCAAAAGGTTTTGATTGATGTTTGTAACACAAACTAGATGTATCTCCAACATACACTTAAAATTTGATTCAAATTACATTTTCCTTGGTAAAGCTTTTTTTTATGAGATCAACCAAGTATGAATTTTCACTTTGTAAAGACATGCACTTTTCAAGTTGGCTCTTTTTGAATTCATCAAATTCTTTTTGAAAAGATTTTTGGTCATCTACTTTTGAAGAGGAAGAAGCACACATACACCTATTTACTTTGTAGCTTGAAACAAGTTTTTCATTCTCTTATTTCAAGTTACAAAGTTCAGTTTGCATTGCTGCAAGTTTAGTGGTATGTCATCTAAGGTTACCTTTCAACTTATTGTTGGAGATTGCAAGTTTTTGAGCCTCCTCATGCATTTCATGAAGCATCAACAAGTTGATCAAATTCAGGATTTACTTGTGATTCAGCAAATGAATCATCTTCATCAATTGTTGAAGTTAGCCACATATTTGCTTCCTCATTCTCACTTGATGATTCATAAGTTAGGACAATTGAACCAAGAATGTTCCAACCAATCAAACCACTCAGCTCAAGAAAGCAATCACAAAACTTTCACTTGTGGAATAAGAAAGATAGCACCAAAGAATCACAGATTAAGATAGCAAGAAAAGATTAAAGGAAGTAGTCAACACAATGGTTTATACTGGTTCACTTCTCACCTTTGAGAAGTTACATCCAGTTCTTCCAACCACAATGGTTAGAGTTCCACTAATAATAAAAATATTCTTACATGCTTTTTACATAATCACTCTTAATTAGACCTAAATTAAGAACGAGACTTCTAACACCTTAGAATCTCTGTGATCTAAGACATAGAGATCACCCACCTCTACTCTTATCCCCTAGGAACACCTATCTTAGTAAAGCTCTAATAAATCTTATGTTATTAATACAAAAAGAATCTCAAAAGAGTACACAGTAGAGTGTAAAGAAAGAAACCACCTTTGATTCAATAAATGAAGTATGCAAAAGTTTAACCAGACTTGGATTGAAAGATGGAAGAAGTTGTTTCAGAACCTTTTTTACAAAACTTCTTTTGAAAGTTTTCCCAAGAAGAAACTCTCCTTTGAAATCTTTGAATCTTGAGGATTTTGGGACTTTAACAGAGTTAAGCACTTGAATTCTTTTCTCACACAAAAAGCTTATGAATGAAATTTTTAATTTCATTCTAGTTTTTCCAAAACACCCAACAACTATTTATAGAAATCAGTTTGTAATTGTTAGTAATCGATTAAATTGCTAATGTAATCAATTAAAACCACCAATGTAATCGATTGTTAACAAGTTTAATCGATTAAAATGTTCTTGAGCTTTCTGGAAAATGTTGATGAACAAAGTAATCGATTAATTCATCATGTAATCGATTAACACAAGCAGTCTTGGTTTCTAATACGCGCTAAGTAATCAATTACCACAAATCGTAATCGATTATCACATAAAGACTTTTCTATGACTTTGTGAAGGTAATCAATTACCATTCTCTTGTAATCAATTAAAGTGTTCTTGAAAGCTTAAGTAGTAGATTACCCCAGTTGTTAATCGATTAAAGTAGAGAAAAAAATGTTTTTCCAAAACCTTAAACTTTGAACACTTTGGTTTTTTTGCAATCATGAAAACCCTTTGTTTTAGAAAAGCTTTTTCCATAAGACTTATGCTTTTATGAAAACATGAATGGAAAAACCATGAGTGAGCTACATGCAATGGATCATAGGAAGTTTCATCTCATACTCAAATTACAACTACCTGTCAAATTGGTTTGGGATGTAAAAAAGCCTAAACACTTTGTAGACTTGAGACTCAGCTTCTTGATCTTCTTGAGCTCCCCCTGACTCTAACAAAGGGTTCATTTGAAGACTTGATTAGTCTCACCAGATGCTTCAAACTACTTCTGATCACTAATGTTTCTAATTGTAGAGCTCTCAAACTCCACTTGCTTAGTGACATCCTCAACCTTGCCCAAATCTTCATCAGATTTAGAATGCAACATTGAAAGTTTGTCAAAGATGACATCTCCATAGCGTATAAAGAATCTTTTCTTGGCTCTGAGCTCCAACTTAACTTCACTTACATGATAGTACGTCAGACATCCAAACACCTTCAACATTGAGTATTCAGCAAGTTTGTTATACCATACCTTAATAAGGGTATTAAAGTCTATGGCAGTGAACAATGAATGATTCATGAGATAACATGTTGTGATGATTGCCTTAGCCCAAAAACTCCTATTCAAGTCTGAATTGGATAGCATGCATCTATCCCTTTCCAACAAGGTATTGTTCATTCTATCAGCTACCCTGTTTTGTTGTGGAGTATAACATACAATACGTTGTCTTGCTATGCCTTCATCTCTACAAAATTCATTGAATACAGTAGAACAGAATTCCAAGCCAATTTCAGTCCCAAGACACTTTACTGTCATCCTGGAGTAATCATCGATGATGGAGAGGAAATACCTTGCCCATGGAAGCAATGCTCACAAAACAAAAGAGGTTCCACCTTGTGATTTCCAAGTAAGCCTCTCTTACTTAGAATATCGAGACCTTTTTCACTCATATGGCCTAGACATAGATGCCACAGAGAATTATCAGATGAGTCATTGGACGCATAACTTTCAGATTGTGAAACAATAGACAGAGCCTGTCACACTGAACCCCTAAAGGATGTACAAATCTCCTTGCTTGGTTCCCTACATTACCACATACTTCCCTTTCCCTCGGATTTGCATAACTTCACCTTTAACTCTGCAAGAAAAACCTTCTGAATCCATGGAACCCAGTAATACAAGATTTTTCTTAAGCTCTAGAATGTGACGAACTTTAATTAAGGTTCTAACAACACCATCATGCATTCTAGTTTTACAGAACCTATATTGACAGACTTAAAATGAGCATCATTACCTATGAGGACAATACCACCAGACTTGTTCTTATATGTCATAAACCAATGTCTGTGTGAACACATATGATAAGAACAACCTGAGTTCAGTAACCATTGTTCATAATGTCATTGTAGTTGTTCACCAACAGCCAGAACCAAATCATTTTCCAATGAGGAGTCATTCTGAACAAGAGCAACAAAAAAATATTTATTTGCTTTCTTTGGACAGTATCGCTTCCAATGACTCAATTCTTTGCAGTACTTGTAGATGTCCTTAGGATAAACTTTTCTCTTGATGCCACCTTTGCCTTTCTTCTTCTTCTGCCATTTAGCAGAATCAGTCATCGATAATCCGAACACAGAGGCTTCATCATGATTTCCATACACCTTTAGTCGAAGCTCTCTAGAATAAAGATTGGACTTGACTTCTTCAAGTGTAATGAAGTCCTTGCCTACACTAAGAGAACTCACAAAATTCTCAATTGAGGGAGGGAGAGAGGCTAAAAGAATCATTGCCAAATCTTCGTCTTCCATCTTGACATCAATGTGGCATAGATCCATCAAAACATATTTTAGCTGATCAAGATGTAACTTCAGGTTTGTACCTTCCCTCATTTGGAGGCCAAACAAACATCGTTTCTAAAGCAATTTGTTGCATATTGATTTTGTTATGAAGTGATTCTCCAATTTGAGCCAATGCCCAACAACAGTCAGTTCTTCAGAAACTTTATAAAATCCCTCATTGGACAAAGATAAGAGAAATAATGAATGCACATTTTTCTCTTGTAAATCAAGCATTGACTTATCAATCTTCAACGATTAAAGGAGCCTAGATGCCATGTTTTTGCAACAAGGCTCACATCTTGATGTGCCAAAGGTTGAAGCTATTCTTCCCTGTGAATTTCTCAATCTTGATTGTGTTGACCATTTTCGTGATAGAATCATGAAGGCTCAGCACAAACAAATAACAAACAAAATGGTTGATCGTTGATGACTTGATCTACCATGAATCAAATGCATAATTGATCTTGAACCGAAGCTCTAGATACCAACTTTGTGCAATATCTCTCTTCTCCTATATGAATAGAATTTCTCGAATCTTTTCCAACACAAAATTAAATTACAAACAAGTATTTTATCCTGTCACTCCTGACTACAACAATATTCTCTAAGCCACTTCTGGCACACCCTTAGCTCCCCTTGAATCTAAGACACCCAAGTATTGTTTAACACTAAGTCACTTATGATTTTCACAAAAAATAATAATGTTTGAATGAATATACATATTCAAATCACTCAATGGAGTGGATAAACACTTAAGCTCAAATACAATGAAATAACTTTGTTAAGAAGAGAATGAACAACTTAAGCACAATCAAATATCGTTCACTCTAATGACAGAGTAAAAATTCAAATTCCCTTTCTCGTATTTCTCTTTATTTTTCTTGTATTTGATAGTAGATCCTTGGTCACCTTTTATAGACTTCACTAAAAGTATCTGTTGCAGGATTAACACTTGCTTTTGATATGACCATTGTCTCATAGCTGAAGGAAATGTTATGTGTCACACTCTTGTAGAGAGAGAAGGAATAAAAGTATAGACAATTTTATGTGCTCTTCTCTTCAGCGAAAATGACCTTTGGGGAATATTCTTATGAATTCTTCTATTGCCTACTATTTTATGTTTTCTTACTCAAAATTCAAATGTTAGCAATTCAAAAATAAGATAGGCAAAATGAATTTACTAAAGTTAAGTACATTCACTTTCTTTTTTGGCTAACATGAATCCAATACATGGATGGATTTCACTTATGCTTAATATAAATCAATTTGTGAAAGGGAATAAGTCCATTGGACTTGGGTAAGAGAAACACAGTGTATAAACACTGGTTTTCACAAATGAATGGATGCTAATTTATAAAAAAAAAATTTCCTCTTATGAATGGACGCGTACTAAAGAATAATTACCAAGTTTGCTCATATGTAGTAAGTCTTGTTCACTAGAAAAAAAATCCATTATTCCATCAACATTTTATATATTTGTAATCATCAAAATCATGAGTAGGGATGAATTGTCCAGTTGTGATAATGGGGCATCCATACTTAACACGAGAATAACCAATATTACGCTCATTTGAGAGGAACAGGATCTGGATCACTTCTTAAATAAGGTTTAGAGCAATATTATTATACTCAAACCAATCATCAACTTAGTTGGGGTACTAAGTCACAAGTCAACCCGATGAGTAACACTAGTTGACCGACATGACCTGGTCTATATTAAAAAAATCTAAAATTTTTAATAATCTCTAAACTTGTACACTTGATTTAAAGATTGACAAAATTCAACATATTTAGAAGCATAATAATTAACTTGTTTAAAAATTTTGAGCAACATATTTTTCAAAGTTCAACATACATAACCCTAAGTTAGAATTTAAAATATATTATAGTAAATTACACTCGCACCCCCTGTGTTTTGCTCAAATTTCACCTGATACCCCTCCCTTTTTGCACCCTACAAAAACCTCCGTAATTGTTTAGCTCACATTACACTTAGACCCCCTCATTCCTAAACAGCGTTTAATAATCTAACAGAAATTAGGCATATGCTGGTCACATGACTTTTAATGAAAATTTATGTCTAAAATACCCTCATCTTTTTCCTCTCAATCTGAAAATATTTTAATACTCTTGCTTCTTTTTCTTTTTTTTATGTAAACTCAACTTTGAACCCACTTTGTTGGTACGCAATGTTAACACATTTCCTCTCATCCTTTGTTCTACTAACATACATATGAACTGGATTCTTATTCTCAACAAACATTTTCATCCATTATGTTCCTGTGGTCCCAAACATCAATACTATTTTAATTAACAATAATAAACAAACGATTTTCAATTCATCCATTGTGTTTTCTGTGGTCCCAAATATCAACACTATTTTAATTAACAATAATAAACAAATAATTTTCAGTTCATCCATTGTGTTTCCTGTTGTCCCAAACATCAACACTATTTTAATCAACACTAATAAACAAATGATTTCCAGTTCATCCATTGTGTTTCCTGTTGTCTCAAACATCAACACTATTTTAATCAACAATAATAAACACATGATTTCCAGTTCATTCATTATGTTTCCTGTTGTCTCAAACATCAACACTATTTTAATCAACACTAATATCATCCATTGTGTTTCCTGTTGTTCCAAACATCAACACTATTTTAATCAACAATAATAAACAAATGATTTTAAAAATCATAAGTGATCCCAAACTGGTCTTCCATTGAAACCCCATTCAGAAATAGGCAACAATAAACAATCAAAGTTAAATAAATAATCTTAAAAAGTAACCTATATACAAGGTTCAGTGGTCACTTACAAGCATAACCTAGCGTGAACATAAATTGTGGAATAGGAAGAAAAATATAGTGCTCGTGAAAGTCGAAGAAAAAGACAAATGAAGACGTTCATGAACGTCACGACCTAGAAGAGGAACAATGGAGAATTCGCGAACTGGAACAATAACGATGAAGAACTCATGAACGGTGAAGAGGAATGGAACATGAACGTCGTGAGAGAAAGAGAAACTCGCACCACCTGGACATTGAAGAAGAACTTGCCAACAAGAAAAAGATGAACAGTACTCACTAATGGTGAAGATGAATGAAACGTGAATCATAAATTCTAAAACTAATTGGGAAGATATAATTTGGGTTTTACAATTAAAATGTAAGGATAATTTTGTCTGCTCACATATTTCAATTGACGTTAGTTAACAACGTTAATAGAGGGGGTAAAAGTAATGTGCAAAAAGGGAGGAATATCAGGTGAAATTTGAGCAAAACACAGGAGGTGCGAGTGTAATTTACTTAATATATTATTATCATTTATTTATCAAGACTATCATTGTAGCACACCAATAATTATAATATAATACATAGTTAGACAATGAAGTTAACAAATATAAAAGCAATTTCAATGAAGTTAATAAACTTTTGCAAAACCTATTTTAATTAGACAATAGAATTTTTCTATTCATCTCATTATTACTCTAATAAAGAATAATCATTTTCAAACTAGTAAGTCTACTGAATGAGATAAGTTAAATACAAGTTTTATTCGTAGGTAACAATATAAGCCAAGGAAAAAAGCTAAATTGGAAGTGTCATCAACTTTATCATCTCAAATTCTAACATGCGATTATGCTTGGTAAAACAAAGTAAGCAAATATGTAAATAACATAAATGTAAAGTTTAAATTGAATTTTCTCATATTAGTGATAGTTTTCTGCTATAATAAAAAAAAAGTGCATTTGCTAACTCAACTGGGTTGTTGAGTCGCCAAGTCAACCTATAAACCCACCGAGTCAAATCAGGTTGAGAAGAGTCTATTGTATGACTGGTCCATTTAGTGGCTAAGACCAGTTAAGTAATCGATTCCCAGGTCAACGGGTCAACCTGACCGTTCCAGTCCAAATTTGATAACAATGATTTAGAGTTTAAGTTTTATAGATGAAAAAATAATAATTGAGATGCGATACTCCATCAAAAGTGATCATTCAAGTTTTATGGAAACTTGTCATTAACAGAGTAGATAAATATTGTGTAACAAAAATATCACTAAAAATAAAATTTGGTATATATTAATTATTTAAAATCTCATTCTTTCATAAATAATAAGTGAAATATACCTGGAAAATTTAATGCTAGTTTGTTTTTAAAATAAAATTCTCTTGTATTATCCATATCAACCATTTAATACGTTCGTTTTTGCTTTTAAACCACTACAAATAATTGGGATGTTTTCACTTGCTAAAGCACTTAACAAAAATATTCTTCCTTCCTCTCACCGTAGTTTGGGGTGAGATACAAACAACTAACCAGGTTGCGTATCATTTTCATAAACCTCTCGTGTATAGAGAAGGAAAATTTACTATCTTCATGAGTCACCCAACGTGGGTCTCATGGCTCAAAACCTAGCATGTATAGTGTGGCTTAAAGCTGAATATAGTCAATAAGTGCAAGCTTGATTTAATTAATGATTGCATTTTAAGCGAACTAAGTTGGCGATTTATTTGCGTGATTCATATGTCAACGCCAAATTAAAAGATTAATATACGATACGAACTAATTTACTCCCTAACTCGATTTTTCCATGTTGTACTTTAATTTATTCAATAAATTTCATTAATATGATAAAAAATAGATTTCATTAATTACTTCCTCTAAAAGTTTCTAACAGGTAGTTATCAACGTCAACTAACTCTTCTCGATCCTCCTTTGTTTCTCTCTCGTCCACAAGAAACCGTTAACTTGACAACATTGCAACGCGCAGTGACAAACAATTCAAAAAAATAGAAGCAAACAAATGAAAAAAAATAAAATAAAAGGAATAAATGAACAAATTAAAAGAAATCATATTGAAAATGCTAGTTGCAAGTTTTACCGCTGGCGGTTAGGAAATAGGAATACACCGTTGAACAAGTCTACAATAATTATGATTTTCTAGCAGCTCTTAAAAGCATATGCTCATTGGTTGCTTGAGAATATCTTCAAGTATATAGCTACCAACCCTCTCTCTCTCTCTCTCTCTCTCTCTCTCTCTCTCTCTCTCTCTCTCTCT
>CM023941.1:25445414-25455516 GCA_013407115.1 Glycine latifolia
ACCAATGAAAACCCGATCCCCCCTCCCCAGACAGAGAAGACGGCAAAGAAAAACGATGCCGTAATGTGTTTGCAGCATTTTTTTTATTTTATAAAATAGCAACCCCGTTCGGGTTGATAGGTCGTCGGGTCGACCATAACCCGACCGGTTTGTCCGGGTGGATCCGGGCTGAAAGCACAGTCGATCCAAGTCTTCACCTAACCCGGTTCACGGTCCAACCGGTTGAACCGGTCGGATAGATCCGAGTTTTAAAAGACTGGTATAAAGACTAAAATATAAAAGATTATACCAATATAGGGACCAAAATATAAAGATAGTGCATGCTTTTTTTTTCCTGAATTCATATGGATAAATTTATTTATTTTTTCTTTTATGTTCCTTGTTGTGCTTTACTAGTGACCAACTCTTGGCAATCAATATTTATTAATTTGAGTAGTAAGGAATTGATTTATTTTAAATAAAACTTTGCATTTATGTATTTAAAAAAAAACTTTGGAGATTTAACTCCATTATGAGTTCTTCTTTCTTGATTTCGAATTAACGTAGATACAAATATCTTTCTTAAGGTGGGAGACTTGAAAAAAAATTAAAATGATAAAAGTTGTTAAGTTTAAAGACTAAATTTAAAAGTAAATTTTTGGACGTGTCACTGTTGTGGATAATACGCGACAATTGTCAACTGCTATGACATCACCAAAGGTACAACATTGCCAGATAAGCACATATGTTAAGGTTAACAGAGATGAATTAATGACATGATTAATATGTTGTTTTTTTGCTCATTTAGGGATTAAAATTGAATTTTTCATCTTTTAGAGACCAATCTATCAGCACTACACACTTCCAGGACCAAAATTAGGTATTTAGCAACAACAAAAAAAAACAAACAAAATCAACAATATGCTTATAAACTGAAAATAAAATTTTGAGAAATTTAAAAAGTGAAAATTGCTATTTAGATCCTAAAATTGCCATTCAGACGCCCTACATTTTGAAAGAAAAAACATGAAAAGATATCTCTACCCTCCTATCATTTTCCCTACACCTCTCCCTATTCCCCTTCTAAGTTACCCGCACCCGTTCCTCTTCCCTTCTCATACATGCACCCCTTTCCCTTCTTACCTGTCCTTCAATCTCCTTTCTTTCACCTTCACTTGGATCTACATTTTGGAGCCCTTTTCCTCATGTACTTCTCATGGTTGTACACAAACATATTTTTTTCATTTATTTTGGTCAACGAAAACATGATTTGTCATAGTTTTTCCATAAAAAAATCACATTCCATTGAATCTTGCTCAAAATCACAATGAAAATACATTTTCCTTATTATGTTTAATGAGAGACACAACAAAAATGTTGTGGTTCTCACAATAAAAATACATTTCCATTGTGTTTCTCGTCAACACAACAACAAAAATTTTCGTTGTGAGTCTTGTTCAGAACTATGGAAATGTACATTTCCCTTGTGCAATTTTTATTTGTTTTAAAAAATATTTTTTCATATTATTTATTTTTTTATTAACGTGGATTTTTTTTATTTTAGTTAATGTTTTTTAAAAATTAATGCTTGTTCTAAGTTTATATATTTTTTTTGTTAATGTTGATTTTTAATGTTTAATATATATTTTTTGTTAATGTTGATTTTTAATTTTTAATATATGTAGATTTTTAAGTTTTTAAAATGTTATTGAATTTAAATGTTTATTATTAGGTCAATTTTTGATTAATTAAAAATTGGAAACTAAATTGTTAGGTTTTATGATATGAGTGAATTTAATATTTATTAAAATTCATGTTTGTGTCAATTTTTTATCAACATGTATTTTTTAGTTAATTTTTAAAATATTAATGTTTATTATTATTATTATTTTATATTTATGTTAATTTATATTTTTAATGTTTAAACTATGTTGATTTTGAAGTTTTAAAATGATTATTGAATTTGTAACATTATGATTTTTTATAATACATATTAAGTGTTTGATTAACACAAGTAGAATTAAATTTAAATTTACGTTGTTTGATGGGCTAACTAATAAAATGACATAGAACTTTATGCGTTTCATGTGTTTTAGTGATTCTAAGACAGTTGGGCGTTTTAGTGGAGTTTAGTAATGTAGCTTGGGGTGTAGATAGAAGAATGGGGTGGTATCATGGAAAAAGCCCAAAACCTTTTAAGGTCACCTTTCCAAAAGCTCCAAGGCAATTGTTATTCTTGCCACCTTGTTTTAATAATATACCTCTTTTTTTCAATTTTTAAAAAATAACCATTTTATAATTTATAGCTCCGTTGCGTCTCTCTCTAGCATTTATTCTTTGTTCCGCCTTTGCATACCAGGGCTTTCCTTGCACCCATTGATTACAAAAAAAAAAAAAAAATCATACCAGATCCTGCAATTAAAGAGAATCAGATAAGAATTCAGTTGTGGATTCTCTAGTGAAGCGTGGTTCAACCTTGACTACTTTCATACAAAATGGACGTGACCACCTGACTTGCTTCTTGAATTAGTTGGTCGGCATGTGCTATCATCTACTTTTTTGTTGTATGCCTTTGTTGTTTATTTCTTCTCTTACCAAAAAGATCTCCTAGTACACTCTAGTTGTGAGACACATTACGAAGTATTAAGACTGAATTTCAATGCACTAAATTTTGAAGAAAATGCAAGAAAAAAATAATGGAAATTTAATTGGCAATATTATAAATTGTGGAATTAATCAATGGAGTGATAGAGAACTCCCAAGAAATTCGATGCAGAGACATAGGAAAGTGTAAATTACAAAACGGTATTTTTTTGGGGGGAAAAAGAAATAAAGGAGGTATATTATTAAAATAAGGAGGTATGAATAACAACTGTCAAACTTAAAAAGCTTAAGCTTCCTCCTCCCTCACTCATCTCTCATTTCTCACTTCTCCTTCTTCCTCTCCAAGTTCCTATTTTATTGAGTTTGAGGTCTGAGTTTCTACATCTTTGGTGCCTTATTTCTTCTTCCTTAGATCTTCTTTGATTGCCATGAAGGGGATAAGCTCTCCTCCTTCCTCCTTTCATCTCTTAGTGTTTAAAAGCTTAAAGAATTATTATTGATGTGTTTATTGTGAGTTTAAATATTTGGGTAGTCATTAATGACGTTAAAGTCTTGGATTTTTTAAGGAATGAAGTTGCAAAACGCAAATTGCCTTAAGCGAAAAAAAATTTAGGCTTAAGCAAATTTGGGTTTGTATGTGAGATTTAACATTCTAGACAAAGTTGGCTTAACCCAAGATTGTTGAGCTTAAGCGAATTTTGGACAGAATATGAAGTCTGAAGTTTGGATAAAATTGGCTTAAGTTGAAAATTTTGGGTTTAAGCGAATTTTGAAAATCCAGTGAATGGTTTAAGCAATTTTTTTTTGGATTAAGCTAAATTTAGGCAAAATATTATGTTATCTAGAATCCTTTCTTGAATGTTTGAAACCAATCCTAAGTGCATCCATAATTTTTTTATGAATCTTATAAAGGCTTAAGCTAATTTTTTTATGAATCTTATAAAGGCTTAAGCAAATGTAGTAAATATATCTATAAGAGATTTCTTTACTGTTGAGATTATCATATTGTTGATTGAGATACTTATATGAATTATTGATGAATTTTGTTTATTGTTAAGATAATTAAGTTAAGTTGAGGTATTTATATGTACATGATGAAATATGATTGTTATTTGTTGAATGTAATACTAACATTAAGATGTTTTGAAAAATTGAAATGGAATGTTGATGAGATAATGATATATGTGATGAGAATGTGAAATTGTATTAAAATAATCCCTATATGTTAAAAGGAGTTAGTTATTTTTTTTGCCTAAATGGAAGGGTGATTTCAACGCCAAAACTCTAATCCACTAAAGCAATATGGGGGTCTTACTTAGTTGAATATCTTCTTGCTTATCCACCCTACCTTTTGACTTTGAATGGCTTGTCAGAGTGCTGAATACAACTTCCCAAAAGGTTTACTAACGCTTTAAGTGTATAGAAAATGGATTGTTGTTGTGGTTGTGGATTTTTGAGATGTATTTGGACCCTGAAGTCAATTCATTCGAGATGGCAATATGAAGGTGTCATATTTAAATCTGTTAGGGATTCCAAATATGTGTTCACCGCTGGGAATGTTGTGGGTGCACAAAAATATTCCTTTGTCGTTGGGAAAACGGTGGGTGCAAAGTTAGTGCATAGAAATATATCGTATATGCACAGTTGGTGCATAATGCATATAACTAGGCATGAAATTTGAGATCTTAGGTTGGCCCTCAACCTATTGTTGAAGGTTTTCGTGATGGCTAATGAGAATAAACCTATAGAATAGACAAGTGGGTAAATCCCTATAGATATAAGGACTTACAAATCTAGAGAGGTAATTGTCATCACCTACACTTCTCCCATAGGATCAACCCAAGAGACTCTTTGAGTGGTCTGAGAGTAGAACTATGTCAAGGGATGTGACTCATGGGGGATTGCTCATATGATGTTGAAGTTTCATAGAGTAAAGTTAGTCTTGATGATAGAGGTTGTCTAGTGGATTATAATGTTCTCTCATGATGACGCCTTGTAAGAAAATTATGTTGTTGATATTGGTTGAGGATGTATGGTCATGGTTAGGTAGCATATATCGTTAGAAATGGTCAAGCTTTGATGTTGTTGTCTGTGCATTTTTATTGATGGACAATAGAAGATGACTTTTATATGACTGAATTTTAAGCTCATGAACTCAAGTTTGAAATAAGTTTATGAATTGATTTTTGTTAGAATCAAACAAGCTGAAGCAAAGGATTCAAAGATGATTGAAGTAAATGAGTTTTCATATTTTACATGCCCAATCATTTGATGACATATGTAATTATGTTTAAGCTTGGTTCATTAGATAAAGCTTTATAATCCTCATTGGCTATTGATAATTCATGCATTCATACATTCATTTGATAGGAATTAATCATGTGGTAATAAGCAAACTTATAGAAGTTCATAAAGGCTATTAGGAATTGTATAAGACATTTTTCCACTGCTTTAATCGATTACTTAGGTGAAATAATCGATTACATAAGCTTCTGCATATTTTTTACACTGCATGTTCATCTGGTTTAATCGATTACCACATGTTAGTAATTGATTAAATATGCATTGTTAAGTTTTAGGCATGGTCTGGCTTAATTGATTAAATGGGTACTTAATCGATTACATGTGTGTATTGGAAAACTTAGTTTTCTGGCTTAATCGATTACAAGGTGATTTAATCGATTATTCTGTTCGTATCAGATTTCCAGATTTCTGATGAACAATTTAATCGATTATATGGACAAAATAATCGATTACAAGAGTTAAAATAATCGATTATCTTGACGAAATAATCGATTACAATTAGTTAAATTAAAACATTTTTTTTTATAAATAGGAAAGCCGAGTCTGAGTGAGACTAAGAAATAGAAAAGAGAGATACTCGTGTATACTTCTGTCATATACATTCTCTAAAGCTTTCAAGTGTACCCAAGGCTAAAATTAGTGAAAACCTCATATGTGTTGAGTGTGATAGAGATTTACAAGAGATATGAGTCTTGATACTCATTGTTTGAAGACATATTCAAGCTAGTGCATAAAGAAGCAGTCAAGAAAGTGTGGTAGTCATCTTTTACATCTAATTTCAGGTTGATTGAATCATTCATATCATTCTAATAGCTGAGGATTATAAGGTGATATCTTTCTTGTACCTAAAGCTTGAGTTTAGTTGATATTTGTTGTATAACTGTGTTGTATTTTCTTATAACATTTGGATTCTTTAAAGTTTTTTTTTCTAGAAAGGATTTCTAGTGGGAAGAACAGAGAGGGGATCTCTGGTTCTTGATCTTTTGAAAAGTCTATAGGAAGTAGATTTTGAATTTTACCAAGGGAGGGTAAGAGAGATAATTTTGTAAGCTTGTAAAGAACAAATATTTGTTATAGTGGAACTCTAACCAAGATTTGGTTGGAAGAAAACTGGATGTAGCCTCCGGGGTTGAGAGGTGAACCAGTATAAATCTTGTGTGCATTAGATTTCAGTTTATATTTTATTAAAAATTCTTGAAGTATAGAATTTGTTCAGCATATAAACTTGGTTACAGCACAAGAGTAATTTGATTGATGAAGTAAATTGATTTCTAATTGGTTTTAAATTAATACGATCTTATTGAAGTCTTCCGTTGTTATACATTTTGAAAGAAAATTTTAAAACTCTGAGGTAAAATCAATTCAGCCCCCCTCTTAGTTTATTTGCATAAGTGTTCATTGTATTTTCAATTTTGTATATAAATTCTGAATTATTATACATATAGAATTTTCAAACCTGACAAATTTAGTTTTATTCATTTTCCTTTTTGAATTCATGTATACATATGAATGGTTTTTATTTTTTTTTATAAACTCTTGTATGTGACACATGTGGTTATGATTATGATGATGTTACCCTAAGCATTCAAGAGAGCAAACTTGTAGGAGTTGCACTCTCTTAAGAAGCCTTGGAGTTGGATCAACCTTGTGGGAGCATTGTGGAAAGGTTGACATGGACACAAAGTTATGGTTTCTTTTTATGTTGTTTTATTTCCTTATTCATGTTTAGAAATGACCAACTTAGCTTTATTGCATGTTATCTTTCAAGAGTCTCATGTATTTAAAGATATATATTCCTTTAAAATGTTGATATGCTATGAGCTAGGCACTAAAGTTTGATTTAGTCATGTTTAATAAAAAGCATCGTTCATATTGTAGGTTTTTTATTTATTTTATCTATTAGCTTTGGAATCACAATTTTTTTAACAGCAATTTCATACATATATCAGTTAAAGAGTGTTTTCAATTAAATAAAATTAAACCTTAGTTGTGATAGTTATGTAACGAATGCGGGTTATTACATATTTAATTTTTTTTAGTGAATTATTATTTTAAAATTGGAAATTAAATTGTAAGGCTTTACTGATATATATGAATTTAATATTTATTAAAATTAATGTGCATTTTTTATTAACATGTCTTTTTTAGTTATTTTAAAAAAATAATGTTTAATCTTACTTTATATTTGTTGTTAATTTATAATTTTAATGTTTAAATTATTTTCATTTTTAAGTTTTAAAATGGTTATTGTTGTTTATTTAATTATTGTTTTTAAATTGGAAAATAAATTGTAAGGTTTTACTGATATATGTGAATTTCATGTTTATTAAAATTAATGTTTGTGTCATTTTTTATTAACATGGATTTATTTATTTATTTTTTAAAAAAATTAAAGTTTAATATTCTTTTATATTTGTTGTTAACTTAGATTTTTAATATTTAAGTTATATTTTTTTTATGTTTTAAAATGGTTATAGAATTTAAGTATTTATTATTTTTTAGTTAATTGTTATTTTTAAACTGAAAATTAAATTGAATGGTTTTACTGATATATTTGAATTTAATGTTTATTAAAATTAGTTTTTTAAAATTTTTTATTAACATATATTTTTTAGTTATTTTAAAAAAATTTAATGTTTATTCTTATTTTATACTTTTTTTTTATTTAGATTTTTAGTGTTTAAATATTTTATTTTTAAGTTTTAAATTAGTTATTGAATTTAAATATTTATTATTTTTAATTAACTATTATTGTTAAATTTGATTGTTTTCTTTATATTGATATTTGAATTTAATTGTTAATTTTTTCTTTTCCCTTTTTTTTTCTTTTTGCAAATGGCTCACACTAAGTGTACATCCTATGTTACTGGTAGTCCCCCCAATCAAGGAAAGGGGCGATGTGGGTGAGTCTGCTCAGCAAACTATGGCTCAACGAATGATAGCATTAGCATGTCATGTGGCAGACGTTGAGCAACGACATGCACGACAACAACGACAACAACAACTACAGTAGACAAATGATGTTGAGGATGATGTTCAGGTACCACAAACTAAGGCAAAGGTAGAGGTACCGTATGATGACTAGATCATTGGATTATCATTTGGTGGAGGTTCTGTGGATTTGGAATTGCTCGAGTCCTATAAGGATCACATAGTTAGGAATGTATGGCGTCAGGGCCAGACAACGCTTTTTTAAGTCGGTCAGCCATGGTGGGTAGGTAATGGCTTACCCTACCTAAACCCAACACTACTACAAAGATGATTTTTCACGACAGGGGAGCCGTGACGGTTATATAAAAACCGTTGTAGAAAAAAGAGCGGTGGTATTTTTGTAATTAATTGAAGAAGTTAACAACGGTCATATGAAAAACCCGTATTTAATATTAGTTGGCTAGCTGGACAAGGACGGGTTCTCTAAAACCGTCGTGGTTTTTTGTGCAGAAGTTAAAAGGTCTCTTTAATTGAAGAAGTTTGTGGATGGTTCAGGTCTTAAGGGTCTTTTTGAGGTGCGGTATAGTTCCTGAATAAAGGCATGACGAATGCCTTTCTTTAAGAGGTGGAATCATAAAATATCCTCCTTCCACCTGCTAGTTGAAGAGATGATCATCATTGTAATTAAGGACCTAGCTTGTTGGAATTACCACTTAGCTATTTAAGTTTGAAAATAGCATAAATTATCTTTGTTCAATTAAAGTTGGTAAAAATTACGAATAATGTTTTCACAGTAGTTAAAAAAATTTTATTTTAATTTATAAAATATGGAACATGTGGAAAGAAAAAGTACACATGCATGTGTTTATGTAGGGGAAGAATATAAAACTTATAACGGCCATGTCCACAAGTACTTGATAAAAAGTTAATGTTGTTTTGTAAAATCAAGAAATGTAATATATTTTCTTGATTTTAATAAAATAGTTTGTTGGATTTCCTATTTTTATCTTCTTTTCTTTTCACTCCATAACAAATGACGTTTAAATTAATTAAATATTAGAAAAAAAGTAAGGGTATAATTGATAAAAGAGTAATTAATATGATTTTAAATTTTACAAAAGATAATAGAAAGAAAAAAAAATCTCCAGATATCCGACAATTACAAAGGAATGAAGATAGCACTATATTTCAATACTTTTATAGAATATGTACTGGGAATATAAGCAAATACAAATCCCACAATAATAAAATAAAAATTTAAATAAAACTTGAGGATGAGTCGTTATTTGTCGATAAATTATTGGATATGGCAAAATGTGTATGAATTATCACATGCATTAAAATATAGGGATTATATTCATGATCAAAAGTAAGAAATATGTATGATAGGTTTGTAGAAAGAAATATTTGAATAATCATAATTAAAATATATTCCTCCAAATAACCAACCAACTTTAACCCAACAAACCATCACTAATAATAAACTTTAACCAAACTCAGACTCCTACCAAAAATTTGCATAAATATAATTTTTGAGGTGACTATCCTAGAGCTATTCCTATCCAAGTACCCCTAACAAAGGTTATCTTGAAGGGAGGGGTCTTCACATAAGATATTTCATATTCCTAATCAGGCAGATTTAAATAAATAATACAAATTAAATAAATAATTTGAAAAAGGGGGCAGTTTGAAAAATATTTAACAAAATGGGGCTGTTGAACACGCCCAAAATAGGTGTGTTCCAGTCCCTTGGCTCTATATAAGGTGGCCCTTGATAAGTGCTTTGATACATTGGTTGAGTGATTTTTTGTTTGGTCCATTAGTTGTGGTGTGGTTCTAGTTTAAGCGTTATTGGTTCAGTGATTTTTTGTTGGGTCCATTAGTTGTGGTTTGGTTCTAGTTTAAGCGTTTTCCAAATATGAGTTCAGGTAGTAAGAGTGTTGATGTGATGTTATGTTTTAATGGAAGAAAAGTTAGAGGATGACAGGGTGTTATTTTTGAAGGGAACAATAGGTCGATGCATATCAATTGAAGATCAACGCTTAGTGAATTACATGAGAAAATACGCAGGAAAATAGGTTTAAACGACAACCAACGTATCAGTTTGGTGACAGCAAGGTTATGGCAACACGATCATTACACGGGGAGTCAACTGCTGGATGATGAAGACGTAGAAATTGTAATCGACCAATTTTTGAAGCAGTCAAGGAATGAATTGTTAGAATTGTACGTGGATTATGTCGCACTGGAGGATGATGTTTTGCCCTTAGCCATGAGGTCAGCG
>CM023941.1:25485516-25595341 GCA_013407115.1 Glycine latifolia
GGCGTGTTCCATGACCCCATTTTGCTAAATATTTTCCAAACTGCCCCCTTTTTCAAATTATTTATTTAATTTGTATTATTTATTTAAATTTGCCAATCAATCACCTTGAGCTTTTCACCTTCTAAATTTAGGAGTGATCTTCTTGCTACATTGCTCGTCTATCCTCTGCTTACGGTCAAACAGAGCCACAGTCTAGAAACAATAGAGGGGGTGAGATATGAAGTCAGTGGACATGCAACACACATAATATGATGGACTAGGGATTGCCATTGCCTCTAGTAGCACCCCCCCACATACAGACATAATTTAGAACAGAAGTATAATATTATTTATAGCAACATGCTTATAATTCTTTTTCATTGATCTCTAGGTCACATATAGATAACTCCAACTGTCATAATTTTTTCTTTTGAATTTGTTCAATGCATGGGTAGGAGAAATGTTCTAACAGTCATTATAAGCGTCTTAATCATTTGTTTTGTGGCAAATGTCCTCCCTTTAACGTTGTGTTTGATTTAAAGGAGAAAAATAGAGGTGATGAAAATAGAAGAAAGATAATTTTAAAAAAAGAAAAATAGAGTAGAAATAAAATGATATATTATGTTGTTTATTTTAAGTGAAATAGGTGATAAATACAGTAGAAAAAATATTGTATAGTTGGTTGGTATGTGGATGAAATAGAGAGAGAATTAAATTGAGACACAAAATTAACATAGTGCCTTTGTGAGTAGTTATGATACGCCAAAAGTTTGATGTTTAAGGATAAAAATCAATTATTTTGGTAAAAAAGAATCAAGACAAATAATTGATTTTTAATATTTAAGATGGTTTTTATGAAGACATAATTTATTCTGCAGGCTCCACAACTCTCAAGGTTAACTCTTCCAAATCATTCGTACCAAACTCTGGCACGTCATTTCTATCTTCGGTATTTTATTTCTATCCTTTAAACTGAACAGAGTGTAATAATGCAATTGTAAACTTATGTGTTGGTCTTTGTCTATGCAATTAGTCGAAAAAATTGAAGTTTCATGATTCATGTTCATTCCTAAGGCATGATAGTTGATGATGAATATATCATATTGGGGTCTGCAAACATCAATCAGCACTCTATGAAAGGAACAAGAGACCCCGAGATTGCAATGGGGGCATATCAACCTCACCATACTTGGCAAGAAAACAGTCTTATCTGCGTGGACAGGTAAGCTTTCTTAAAGTTAGTGGCTTCTCATATTTTCCTAAGAAGCCTTTGAGATAGCCCTTGATTGAAAAATCAATAGTAGAAGTTGGAGTAAACCCTTATTTTGGTCCTTCAAATTGTGAGATGTTATTGACAATGATATTTTGTAACAGTAACACTTCATTTGTTAGGAACCAAAGTGACTAATTTGGGGGCTAAACTGACATTAAATTGACTAGTGACAATAACTCCAACTAACCAATGATGTAATTATTCAATAATAAAGTCTTTAAAATCCAATCTTACCACAAGCAACAATTGTAAATTAGAACAGAGATTTCGTATGATTCACTAATATTAATGCCTTCAATATTTCCTCAAAACTTAAGCCATAATAAAATGAGAAAAAGTAGTTAGATGTTAGCTATATTCAGATTCATCACCCATTACTCATTGACAAAAATTGGAGAGCTAGAGGATATCACCGTATAAAAATACTGGGTAAATTTAAATCAGAATCAAAATTAAAATTAAAAAGTATTAAATATTTTCCATTATTAATAATAAAAATTGTATTTTATCAAACAATAATAAAGTACAGAGAAAAGGCTTTAAAATTAAATAAAATTATGAAAACAAATTATTTGAATCAAAATTCATCAACTGCAAAATTTCTGGAAGATGAACATTAAGAATTGCTAAGTGTTGTTATTCCTCTTGTCAGTAAAGAAAGTTGCTTCATAATCAAGAGATGGTACAAGCCACATACTATTGTGGTAAAACACTAGAAACTACCATGACATTATCAATGGGTACAAGCTTGACCATGGCCCTGACAAAATACCAACGTTGTATATCGTGTGTGTGCCTGTGTGTGTGTGACTGCAGGAATTTGATGGATTCATGTTTGAGAGATTGAACAGATTTTGAATCGAACACCCTAGTTGTTCAGGGGAAACAACAAAAATGCTTCACGACTGTTTGTGGGCAGCTCTAGATCAGGTTCAGATTCACTCAAAGGTAAGAAGTACTGATCCCCCATATCTTGAGACACCTTTTCCAAGGTTGGAAGATCCCACTGCATATATTTGATTCACAATGGTGTAAAAATCGATTTCTACATATGTATAGCATATAGACATTTGTTACAAGTGAAGAAATTCCATTAATCAACTAAATATCAAATCTGAAAATTCGGCAATATGGCAAAATTATTATTTCAATAAGATAATGCAAACAATCAGTACCTTTGGTGCAAAGTCTTTGTCCACCATGCGTGTCCTCACTCCCTAAAATGAAATCAAATCAACTTGTGTTTGGACAGAATAAGTTTGTTTCTGTTTGCAGAGATTAATAATATACCTCTCAGAAGTCCACAGATATCTGCCTATGTATTGCTTGTAAAGTCATACGGTATTCACGCAACAAGCATTGGTCAAGTGTCTGAAATCTACCTCCCCGTATCTGCACCAATCAAAAGAATTACATTATAAATGTGATTTCTTATAAGAGCAAAGAAATTAAGAATTGTTTAGACTTTAAACATGTCAAAAGAACTCACAGATCTCAAGGAAATCTTTAAGCTTAATGGAGAAGCTTCTTTAAGTTTATTTAGGGTAGAAACGCACCAAGCGTCTCTTGTTTCACTTGCCGCAATTTCCTAATAGAATTTGAGAATAATAAAAATAAAAGAAAAATAAAATATTCACCAGAAAGTTGAGCCACAACACAGAAAGTAGAAAGGGCATGTAAGAAATGCCAAAACATAATTTTAAACTGTAATTGATATCAACATCAACAACACCTAACTAATTAATTAAGATAGATGATAGATGAACCCAATAATAAATATGAGGAGGTTGAAAAAAATAAAAAATAATAAGAAAAAGAAGTAGAAGAAAACTGTCATTGATATATAGATAAGAAAACAATATCTCACAATTGCATCAACAATCTCTTCAACTGTCATGGCAAAAGCATTTATCTAGAATTTCAATCCTGAAGAAAAAAAAAATAGAAATAAGGTTTATCGTATATTTTAAAAGCCAAAATACAAGAGACAAGGAAAATAAATATGAGCATCCCAACAACTTATTTTTTCATCAGACTATTTTCTTATCTTCTTGTAGGCCATCAGCTAATGGTCATTTTTTAGGGGAAATTTTGTAAGTTTGATTTGTAAAGGGAATGAAGGGCTATTCTGAGTTAGTTATTTATCAGTTTCTTTTTTCTTTATCCAAAAAAATAAATAGACTATCCGTAGACAAAATGTAAGAAAGGTCGAACCTTTGTAGTACACTACTGCTATCTGGATGTACAAGCTCACCATACTGTTCTAAAGTGGTTTCAGTGACAGACAGGTCATCAGTAACCAATTTCCCCAACTGTTCTTCGATCAATGGAAGCCTCTATAGGAGCAAGACAAGACAAGCAATGATTTTGAATGTTATAGTCTTAAAAAGTCTATTAAAATTAAAATAAAGCAAGCAAACAGTGTTTAACAGAACTAAACTGCACTTGACGAATAGTGTGTAGCAAGCCCACAAGTAACCATCTCTACTCCGTTGAGCTTTTCTCCTGTTAGAGCCAAGTATTCTCCTGCATAGAATAACAACCTATGAAGCAAAGAAACACTAGATAAGGAAGTTTATCAAACATATTTCTAGTTGATGATTACATTTGAACCCATGAATTTCCTTCAACCATTTTTGTTGAAAATAGGATGATTTACCAATTCAACAATTTCTTCATCAATCAAATATTTTTATTGTATGTACTTGATGTAATAGATAAGGCCACACAAAAACATCGGCGTATAACATTTGATATCAATAAGACTAAAAATAACAATTACACCTCAGAAGATTAACGTTCATATTTTATTTTGCGTATTGTATAGGATTCCCAATTCTAATATCAAAAAGGAGAAAATGTTGATAAATGGACCAATGAGACACCTTTAAATAAGCATGCATTCTGATCCAGACAAATGGACCAAAGAACGGCAAAGAAAGCATGTCAGGCAAATTTGGACTCTTCCAATCTTGACAAACCTTCAACCTGAACTAAAAGATTTCTCGAGTAGAGGTGTATACCCAGTGCCACGATGTCAAATATATAGCACCACATAAGGGTGCCTCCGGATTGTTGAATATTAAACTTAATTTAGTTTTTTGATTCATTGGGATTAATTGTTAAATGATCCAATATCTAAAAATATCCAAGAAGTGTGTAGTTCAAATTCTAGAATAATCCACTCTAGATTGTTCCATAGAAATATCTAGAATAGTTTAACCTAGAAACTACCATGGAAATATCTAGGCTAAGAAAATTATGGAGAATTCTAGAGAATGAATTATAACCACTAGTTAAGAGTTGTGTTGGTACAATCCTAGTCATTAGTTAAGAAGGTGTCACTAGTATAAATAGGGGTCATATCTACCATCTTGTACTAAGCCAAAAAAGGAAAAAGAGTTGTATAGTTATAAAAGTGTTCACTTCCTCCAAATCTTTCATAAAATCTTTACTTTCTCAAATATTCTCCTTCCAACACCGGCTACTAGCAACATAGAAATGATATGCACCATTTCTGAACTTAAATTGCATGTGACACACATTGCTCTAGATAAGTTTGTCTAGAAGAAATCTTTGATACTAATGGGATGAGTGAAAGATTCATAGAGTTACAAAGGAGCAATCCAGAAGAATCCAGATTCCAAACTTTGATCTCAAGACTTGCAGAGAATCAATAGGCTTGAGAATTGTAACTAAGCTCAATATCATTGAAATTTCTCTTAATAAGAACTAAAATAATTATCCTATTTTAAATGAGCCATTGACTACCATGGATCCCCAGCAATGGACCTGATTTCCCTTTGCAATGTCAAAACCATCAAATCTGGGATGAAGTGAAGTAACAGTTATGAAGTGAAAATGTCTCTACAATAAATAAAATTATATTTCTCAACAATTCTTAATCAACTATGTACCAAGACTGTCATATAAATTATAAACAAAGAAGTTTATGAAAGAGAAGCTTAAATTTGACCAAGAGAATCACATTGTTTCAAAAGAACACCTTAAGACAAACAGAGCATATCTAATTATCAGAACTTTCTACTATCTCTCTCCCATTGAGTTCAAAATACCAGTGCACAAGTACAACATTAAATTATTACGAATGTAATATTACAAATTTCTTTGCATGCTTTCTAGGTTCCCAAAACCCTTGATAGTTATTAGAGTTTTTTCAAGATAGTAATTCTCTAATCTCTCTAATTCACATTCTGAAACACCTAAGATTGTTGCCTTATGTTTAGGGTGAGGGGTTTGTTGACCCTCGATGGAGGGGAGACAAAAGGAGGGAGGTTCGAAGGAGGAGAATATAATCCTATAAATAGCAGATAAGGAGGAGGGTCAGGGGTGTTAGAATTCAAACTCAATTTTGCTTCTATCTCCTTTCTATCACCAAAAGGATTCAAATCCAAATTGAATTCTTTCACCACAAATGTAGAAGCTTATGGAGGCTTGAAGAAGCTTATGGAAACTTGAAGAACTTAGAAGAAGATAAGTTGCAATCTTATCCAAATGAGTTGGCAAGATTATCTTATATGAGTTGGAAAATGAGTTGGTCAAAGGAGGTGGAAACTAGTGGTTATCATAGGTTGTCAAATTTAAGTTAAACTCTTCTATGTGCATCTATATATATGTGTTGTATGCTAGGCATTTTAAGAAAAAATGAGTGAAAAAGATATGCATGAGTGAAAGAAGAGAAAAGTGAGTGAAAAGGAGAAGAAAGTGTTGAAACACTTGTGAGAGATATTAAAGAGAGATTTGTGAGAAATACTAATAGAAATTAGTATCGTTGTATTTTCTTCTTGTGAAATTTTCACATAATAAAAGCTCTTCTTCTATTCTACTTGTTCTTTTAGTTCATTCCGTCTCCAACAAAGGGGAGATAACGGAGTCATGGATGACCATTGGCTAGTTGGGAAGATTCTGACACGGGGAGGTTTTAACATTAAAGCCTTTAAGACCACGATGGTGCAAACAAGGAAAGAAAAAGAAGGGATAGAAATCTATGATATTGAACGTATGTTCATGTTCAAATTCTTCAACAAGAAGGACTTGGACAGTGTTATGAAAGCAAGCATGTGGAATTTTGATCGGAATCTGGTAGTGTTGGTAGAATTGAAGAAGGAAGAGAGTCAAAACTTGGTAGTCCTAACAAAATGCCCTTTTTTTTATACGAATATATGGGTACCTGATTGGTCTGCGTTCCAGGAACATAGTGAAATATATAGTGGAGGTGATGAGGGGATTTCTGGATTGGGACACGTCAGATGATAATGGGGAAATCTATTAGGGTTCGTGCCATGCTAGACGTGACGAAATTGATGAATAGAAGTCTGCAACTAAAAATTGGAAACAAAGGACCAATTAAGGTTTAGTTCAAGTATGAGCGTTTGTGCAACTTCTACTATGGTTGTGGTAGTCTAAACCACCAACTCAAGACCTGTGAGATGAGGGATGAATCCACAAAGAAGGAGGGAGATCAATTAGACTTTGGTCCTAGGCTTAGGGCATCACCTATTTGAAGTGGAGTGATACGAGGATAAGAGGTGGTGTATGGAGGAGTGTGCAGACTAGCACTAGTAAAAGAGAAGAAAGAGAAGGTTATTGCATGTGAGGAGGTGGGAATATCTATTGATAACATGACGCTTTCATTGAATAAGGTGCAACTTATGAATAAAGCTACAACTTCCGAAGTGAATAACATTGACAAGGTTAATGATAAGATTATGATCAAAAAGGAAATTATCGATGAAATAACAAAGGTTTAGGGGAAGTGTTCAGGAGGAAGGCTGGAAAGGAGATATAAGTGAGGTCAGGTTGGAGGACAACAGGGATGAGGAAGTAAAAGAAAAAGACAAAAGGTTGTAGTAGAGATCATCAGCCAACCACAAAACAAGAATGAAGTGGAGCCCAAAAATGGAAGAGACACATTAGATCGGGTGGAGGGGAGGTAAAAAAAATCCTTTTGAAGGGGAGGAAGAGGAAGGTAGATACTTGCAGGATGGAAATAGATGAAGAGGGACAAGAGTTCTCAAAGAAACAAACTGCTTTTACAACGGTGAAACCTATTGATCAAGTCCGTTGAGAACAATGAAATTTTTAAGTTGGAATTGTCGTGGGCTTAGGAACCCACGGGCAACTTGAGCCTTACGAAGGCTCATTGATAAAGAAGAACCTGATTTCTTATGGAATCCAAGAAGAATTTGGTGGAATTACAAGATTTTAGAAATGATAGGGGTTTGAGGAATATCTTTGGAGTGGATTATGTTGGGGAGGGAAGAAGAAGAGTTGGAGGCCTTTTCTTGATGTGGAATGAGAAGACTGAAGTGGACATAATATCGTAGTCACAAAATTTCATCAATATGTGGGTATCAATAGTAGCACTGAATGATAAATTTATTCTTTCGGATGTATATGGATATCCTGAGGAGACAAGGAAACATCTAACGGTTAATCATATTCCAACCCTCACGTGGAAGCTTCAGCTAAGTGGATGTGCATGGGTGATTTAAACCTTATTTTCCACCCGAGAGACTAATTAGGTGGCCTATTGGTGGACTTTGGTCAAATGGATGATTGGATTAAGATGTTGGGGGACTGTGGGCTTTAGGACTTGAGGTTCTCTTTTCTAAGACATACCTAGATGAATAAAACATTTTGATAGATGTTTAGCGAATGACCAATGGAGAGAGGTATTAGTATCCCATTTGGCGAGATTTAGCTCTAATCATAACCCAATTCTCCTTGCTTTTGACACAAAAAAGAAGCATCAGAGGAGAAGGGAAAATCTTTATAGGTTTGAACAACTATGAACTGAAAATGAGAATTGTAAGGAGGTGGTGAGGCATTCATGGATTCCAGGCCAGGATATTCAGTCCAATGTGGCTAAGACATGTTTGAATTTGATGAGCTGGGGAAGTACGACCGTTGGTTCCCTTAAACAGAAAGTAAAGGAGGGTAAGAAGACACTGTTTGAATTGTAGAAACTTAAGCGGAATGATGAGGTGGTCTAGGCTACCATTGAAGCGGAGAGGGAATTAGATGAAATTATGTGGCAAAATAAGATATTTCAGAAACAACGCTCTAGAGATAGTTGGCTTCAATGTGGAGACTCCAATACAAGCTTTTTTTAAAAACCAAAACAACACAACGAAGGAGAACTAATACTATTGAGTGTTTAAAAGAAGACAATGGGAATTTCTTTGATGATGAAGAGGATATATCGGATGTCCTAACGGAGTATTTCTCATCCTTATTCACTTCATCAAATCCCATTGGCGTTCAAGAGGTGACAAATGTGGTTGGGAGGAGGGTTTCAGCCAAGATGTTGGAAGGCCTTAATGAAGCTTTGATGGAGGATGAATTGGTGACAACGTCAAAACAAATGCATGCAATGAAAGCCCTGGGGCCAGATGGGACTCCTGCACTTTTTTATAAGCATTTTTGTGGGCAAAGACATGATGGACAAGATTCTCCATATTCTAAATGAAGGAGGGGACCCAAGTATTAAAAAGACTTATCTTGTTCTTATTCCTAAAGTTAAACAACATATTCATGCTAGTGAATTTAGACTTATTAGTTTATGTAACATTTTATTCAAAATTGTTACTAAAACCACTATGAATAGGTTAAAGAAAACTACTCCCTAGTATTATGACTAAGAACTAGAGTGATTTGCTGCCCAACAGATTAATTATTGATAATGTAGTAATTGCTTTTGAGTGTTTTCAATACATGAAAATCAAAGATAAATGAAGAAGGGATTCATGGAATTAAAGTTGGATATGTCTAAAGCATATGATAGAATTGAATGGGAGTTCCTGAAGAGCATTCAACATTCTATGGGATTCCCAAACTTTTGGGTTTTTCTTATCATGAGATGTGTAAGAATTGTTTCTTTCTCAATGATGGTAAATGGAAGTCCACATAAAGAATTTCTCCCACAAATAGGGCTTTGACAGGGATACCCTCTTTCCCCTTGTTTATTTTATGTGTGGAAGCATTATCTGCCATATTAATCCATGGAAGAAGGAGTTATTCATGAAATAAAAGTAGCACCCTCGGCTTCCATGATTTCACATTTTTTTTACAGATGACAATATTATTTTCTACAGAGCAACAAGAGAAGAGGCAATGCACGTTTCTCTTATTTTGAACTCCTACGAAGAAGTATCTAGCCAAATAGTAAACTTCAATAAAATCAGAGCTTTCCTATAGCTGAAATGTATTGAGTGCCATAATTGTTTAGCTGACATAACTTCTGGAGGTTAAGGCAGTGGAAAGCCATGAGAAATACCTAGGTCTTCCAACCCTGATAGGGAGATCTAAATCCCAAGTTTTTTCTTTTGTCCAGGACAGAGTGTGGAAAAAGTTGAAACCATCTCTCGTCTGGAAATCTCTTCACCACAAACACCTCAGTAGAATGGGATCTCGAATGGCGTGAGATCCTCATTGTCGATAAAATCTCCCACATCCTCCTAGAATTCGATGATCGTATCTTAACAAAAGGTAGATCTAGTAGCCCTCCCATCAGTGTCATGCCCAAAGAATTGCTGCCAAAATCGCAGTAGGTTGCTCAACTCAAATCCAAAGTAAGCATGGTAGGAAATAACATGGTTGATGTCACATTGAGGAGTAAGCTCAAAAGGAACATGATATGTAGTGTGTTCCTGTACAATGATCGGTGGTATCTGGGGCTCATCTAACAACAAAAAGTGGCGTTGGATGTAGCCAAACTGCAGATGGAGGCACACCTCTTCCTCCACTGTATAATTGTAATGACCTCTACTGATCCATGTGAACATCCTCCATGGATGCTCTATGACCTCCACTTGAAATTG
This sequence comes from Glycine latifolia, assembly GCA_013407115.1. Classification (NCBI taxonomy): domain Eukaryota; kingdom Viridiplantae; phylum Streptophyta; class Magnoliopsida; order Fabales; family Fabaceae; genus Glycine; species Glycine latifolia. The sequence continues at coordinate 25,495,612 of CM023941.1, forward strand.
GCGGTTGCAAGGGTGAGTCCTCCACTCAAATGTCACAAACAACAGGCAATAGCAAAACAAAACTAAAACATACAATCTACGTAACCACCATGTGTGGTTATCTACACAAACAACACTTTTGCATCCTAAGCGTGTAACTATCATACTTATTCACAATAAAGCCCAATCACTACCACCAATCCTTGCAGGTCTTGAAGGTCTTACAAAATCATGTGGATGACAATCAAGAGTGATTGCTACATATGGATACATTGTACACTGATCCCCAAACTCCTAACTCAAAAAGCATAGTCTTAGAGCCTGTCAGAAGTAGCAAAGTGAGGCCTGTGAGTTACCCATGCCACATGAATGTACCAAATACTGAGTAGTCACCACTCATTAATTCCCTTAGGTTCTTCGAACCTCTCCATCCACTATACACCAATGTATCTCTGTCCATCATCCACTTCCTCAACATAACCTCATCTTCTCATAGAAGGAAATAGAACCATTGGTTCCTTACTTTCTGTCCAATCCTCTTGACTCTTGCCACCGCATCGTTTGCCTAGTCCTCATACCATGTACATCAAAGAACGCATACAAACAAACAAACAAGAAAGAGAAACGATGCTTATGCCTATGTACTACTCTCAAGGAACCAATTGTGGCCCCTTAAATGATAGAACCACTTGTCACACACAAACAATTGGACAAGATAATGACTATAATTATAGCAATCTAAACAAACATGACAAGCAATTTGTCGAGGGTCAGACACCCTTAGACCCAAACCACAATGCTACAAATAAAATGACAATATATATATATATATATATATAAATTTGCACACTACAAATATAATTGTCGGAGTTCACTAATAATAATAATATAATACATACATTTCAGAAAAAAGTATCAGTAGAAAAATCATCACAATTTAGAGCATGCATTAGTCATTAGAGTTTCCAGTTTATCTCAGAGTTCATATAAAAATTAAATCAACAGTTCCAAAAATAAATAATTCCAAAAATTAAATCAACAGTTCCAACAGTTCCAAAAATTAAATCAACAGTTCCAAAAATAAATAATTCTAGATGCATAGTTTCCAAAGTCAAATTGTTTACGGTCTAAAATCACTACGTCGTTCAGTTTCGCAAAGTTCTACTCCTAACTTATTCTTAGTTCTCTCAGTGCTCCGGGAATCGATTTTTCACAAATCTTATATGCTACTCTACATTTTCACACCTAATAAACTTATTTTTGAGGTCAAAAATTTTATAAAAATAGGTTATACTGTTGTAGCACTCAGTCCAATTTCGTGACAGATTCTTATTCTATAACATGTCCTTATACTTATTTTATTAATAACTTTTGCTAGAAAACTCTGATTTAAGTGACATTTAAGGCTAACCCTATGTTTTAACACTCAAAGAACTCATTTTTGGCAAAAAAAAAACTCAAGGAAGGTGGCTTAGTAAATAGGGCCAAAACAAGGAAGCAAGCACGGAAATTTCAAGACAACAACATGTTCAAGGAAGTTCAATAACAAGCATAGGGTTGAAGAGTTAGAGAGACCCCCCTTACCTCTTGTAGTCTGTACAAAATTTAGAAGGAAGAATGAAGGATGTTTAGCTTTCAAAGGTTTCCCTTTATGAGTAAAACTGAAAATTTTGAATTACTAGAGAAGATAGAATAAGAAAATTGGAGGGAAAATCAAGTCTAGAATAATGAATGGAAATTATTTACCGAAGCTTGATGGATCATTGACTCAAGACCATTAGGGCAAGCTTGGAAGAAGAAGCAAAATGAACTCCTCTCCCTTAAAGTTGAGCTCGTACAAATGAGTGAATGAAGGGCTCCAAATTGAATTATTTTCCAAGAGCTAGAAGATAAGGTGAAAGCTTCAAGGTGACAAGGCTCATTTGACACATGAATGACCCCTTGGCTGGCCATGTTCAATGTGCCACTCCATGCCTCAATCGGGTGGTTTTTCTTTTTGCAAAACTACCAAAAATGAAAGATAGGATTTGCCAAAAATGGGTATTTTTGTTTCTTACCGAAGTTAGTAAATTTGATCTTAATCGCCTTGATTATTGTGCTAATCTCCCTAAGAATACGTGTATAGAGTGAATCACACACAGAGTTAAATTACATTGTCACTTAGTGTGCGGTGCAATTTCACTACAGATAAATTTTTTGTTTAGGCAATTTTCAAATTTTTGGCAACTAACTAACTAAATTATTTACACTAAAAATAAATATGACTAACATGAAACTTATACAATTAATATTATATAGAGAATAAATTAAATCACACAGACATATAATTAAATTACATAGTGCATAATTTTCACTGCCTAGTCCTTAACAATATAATTTTACACATGTAGAAAAATAAATTAAGGAAATTTCAGGATGTTACACATGTGATGGTTTGTTTTCTTCTTCCACAAAATATTTGCAAAGAGATTGAAGCAATGCATATCCATTTCTTTTGGGGGGTGATGTAGATGGCCAAAAGGTGCATTGGATGAGTTGGAATAGACTCTCTAGGCATAAAAATAGGGGTGGATTGGGGTTCCATTTTGCCAAATCTTACCACATAACCCTCTTAGCAAAACAATGGTGGAGGCTTATGGTGAATGACTCTATGATGATAGCCGAGGTGTTTAAAGAAAGGAACTTCCCAAATAAATCTCTATAGGAAGCTACCAAGGGGCAGATACCAAGTTAATTGTGGACAAGTATTCAGGAGGCAAGGTGGGTCATAGAAAAGGGGGTCATTTGGAGGGTAGGGAATGATTTGAAGGTTAATGTGGTAAAGGAAAATGGGTACCTACTCTCCTGGGATCTTGCATCACTCTTGGCGAGAACAATCTAGTGCAAGATGACATGATGGTTCACAAACTCTTTGGTGATGAGGTGGGCTTATGGAAAATTGATTTAATTTTGGCAGTGTTTCCTATGGATTCAGTAGAAGCCATTAAAGCTATACCTCTGAAGATGTGCACTAGTGAGGATTGGCTTTTCTAGAAATTTTTTAGCAATGGAACATATTCGGTGAAGCTTGGGTATCACCTAGCAAGGACAAGGTTCAGCCCAACGGAGTCAAGGTCCAACCAAAACATTGAGGTGTGTGACCTAATATGGAATTTGAATGTTGTGCCCAAAAGCAAAAACTTAACATGGAGAGCATACTCAAACATTATTCCGATAAGAGGAAATATGATAAAAAAATCATATCACTCTATATTTGATTTGTCCTCGATGCGATGCACGGGTTGAAACCACGCTCCATGCTCATGTTACTTTCCCTCAAGTATTGCCTATATGGTTTACCTTTCCATTGGGTCTGAAAACTGAAGAAGGAAACTTTGTGGACTTCCATGATTTGTGTAACACCCTTCGTTACAATAACAAATTGTTAATAAAAAATATACTTTAAAACATCCATAAAATAAAATTTAGAAATTTCAATAGTTTGAAATACTTCAAATATTATAAATAAATGAGTCCTTACATAAATAAAATAATCTTATTCTTAAATATGGGCATCTACAAATTTTAACTAATAATGAACTAAGTTTTCAATTCTCTTCCATCTTAAAATTTTATTCCTCGAACTCTGAAAACAACATTTTTAATGAGATAATAACCCCAATAAATAAAACAAGTTCTAAAAGAGTTCGCAAAAATTGTTGTTCTCAGTAGGCATGGTAAATGGGAAAATACAACCATTGTATCCACAAAATAAAAATAAAAATAATTTATACATATTTATAAAATAACCATAAATTATTCACACAATGAAAGAACATTCCATCAAATAAACACAAAGACTTCATTGCATTCAATTCTTGAACAAACAATATCACAAACACAACTCAGTGATTCCTAGAATCACTAAACTCATCTCTTTGGTTCCCAAAACTATTGTGTATCTCATATTCTTCAAAGGGTCTATGAGACCATATTCATGCAATGAGGTCCCACTGTCTTCTCCATCATAGATTTCCTTCTCATCCAGATGGAAGTATCTATAGTAAATCTCATCCCCATCCCAGATGAAGGTATCTCATTAATTTCTAGAAATAGAATGTACAGCATCATCCCTTCACAAAAAGTTATGACCAACTCACCCATAATTGCAAAATATCATTCCAAATAACTACCAAATAAATTCTCTAATTCCATGCACCCAACAATAATTTACAATAGCATATGAAAAACATTATAACATCATAGAAATCAATTATTAACATAAAACAATATAATAGCTAATTGTAAAGAACCTTAATGCAAACAAACTCTTCCATATGAGAACTAATATGGACTAATATTACAGCTGCCACAAACATTACAACATCAAATCTGCAGATTAGAGAGGCAGAAACCTATGCCTTTCGATGGGCCATTCTTAAGATTTAAGAGTAATGCATCCATGGAAACATTTTCGAGACAAATTGTTTGGAACTTCACTAGTGCTGGGAGAGCAAGGAAGTGCTTGGCAGGCATCTATTTCATGGCTTAGTTGGCGATCAGAGGAAACTTCTTGGTTTTTACTCTGGAAAGATGTTGCTTTTTACAAAGTGCAAGAAACAAGGTTGTTCATAGTTTAGCCTCTTTGGCTTTTTCTGAATTTGATTATTTCTTGATTGAGGATGTTCCTTTGTCTTTGAACCAAATCATTCAGGAGGATGTACGTTTTTCTCATTCTTCATAATAAATCCAGCATTGATGTAAAAAAGTATATTACGAATATTGACTTGTATAAAGAGTTGAACATATACACTTATTGAGTGATAAATTTATGTTTTAATTAGAAGACTTATTGAAAAATAGACTTTTAACTAAGTTATCTTGAAGTGAATAAATTTATAACATATTAATATGTTAGACTTGACTTTTGTAAAGTTTGGTTTGCCTATTTTCACCTTTGTCTCATGCTTTGATTAATAGTAATTTTGATTTTTATAGATTATAAGTTTGTTCACATAAAATTTTTCTCAATGATTTATGAGTTTATTGTCCAATGTATAAAGAAGATAGACTTACATAAAAGTTTTAATGTAAAATAGGCCTTTAAGTAGACTAACAAGTCACTTTAGACTTTCAAATAGGTAGGTCATTAGGGGTGTCAATTTGGACCCATAAACAGCAATCCCCACAGGAACTATCTTGTGTGAGACCCTGTATATAGGTATTTTTTCCCCACAGGGACAAGACAAGGATCACACCCCTCCGCCTTGTGGGGTGTCTGCCTTAAAAATTACATAATTACCCTTATATTAAAATTTTAAGGTTAATTTTATATTTTAACAAAACAACTCAGTCCCTCAGACACTCATAGACTCACTTGTTCAATCACTTCTCCCAAGACTGCGCCATTCATGGTGTCATTCTTAGACAACGTGGCGTCGCCCACTCTTGTCGCCGGGGATCCCCTCACTCTCGTTCTCACACCACGCGGCGTTACCCATTCCTGTCAATGTCGTTTTCTCACCGCATGGCGCCCATTGTCGTCTTCGGTTTTCGTCGCAGAGTCAAGTTCCTTTTCCACCCTTCTCTATTGCTGCACAAGGTAAGTTTGTACTGGTGTTCTATTTTCACTTTTTTTCTTTCCTCTGTTTGATTTCAATTTGAGTGTTGAAAAATAGAGAAGAATAAATAAATAAAAAACAACTCGAAGGGAAACTGGACACAAAGACACTGCGAAATGAAGCACAAAGGGAACTATTTTTGTTTCCTTCACTCTCAAATGAAAATATATGATTTTGCTTTATTTATTTATGTTTTGGGTTTGTGACTCAAATCCAAAATTATTGAACGACAAATTTAATAAAAGTTTTGGATTAAAACTATTTTAAGGTCTTCTTTCTTCGCACTCTTTGAACAAATTGCTTATCTTGGCACTCTCCTTTCTTTGTTAAAGTCTTTTTTTCCCTTTGTTTGATCATGAGAAGAGACATAATTTATTGTTGATAATAGTTTTTTTTTTATTTTAATATATACTTCTTTTGCTTGCAACTTACATAAAAGTTTTTGGCTTATAAAGTTTACTGTTCTAGAGATCTAAGATGGAACCCAAATGCTTGATGTGCATTAATTTTTTTACTGGCTTCCTCAAGAATTCTAAACTATCCTGATATAAATTTATCAAATTAGTAAATATGACCTCCTTTGCCATACCATTCAATATTGGAGATTCTTGTAATGATCCCTACTTCCATTAGTTTGGACTTTCTACCAATCCTACCGAGGTCATTTACTTTGTGTAATTATCATTTGGAGAGTACATTGATGGCTTGTAATCTAAATTGATCAGCATATTTTGATAAAGAATTTAAAATGGTTGAAATTTTTGTTGGGAAAAAGATACTAATTTCCCCTTCCAAGACCTGTTATGAATGGTCTTGCACAAATAAAACAATTTATGCACAAACAACAATTATGCAAGCAACACAACACAATTTTTAACGTGAAATAACTTCTCAATGTGAGAAGTAAAAACCACGGGATCGATCTCAGAGTCCACCCAAATTCTTCACTATAAATAATGTGAGATTACAAAATAGTTCCAGCAACCATTACAATCAACAAGCAACTTCAACAAAAGTTGTACCAAAACATCACAAGAGGTAAACATACAAAATAGGCTTTTGTAAAAAATTAATTTCTAATACCAAAGGTAACTAATCAAAAATCTCAACGGTCAAATTGCATTACTACAAGAGAGGAACACACTGACAAAATGTAAGAATAATCCAACGGTTTATCAAAAAGATAACCCTTTCTCAATATCACTGTCCGAAACAAACAAACAGAGCAAGAATTCTTATCACCTTTGTTTGTAGTTGAAACACTCCCTCTTCAAAAAGCTTTAATGAATGATCTGAATGGTCATAATGTATTAATCAAGTCTTTTAAGCATCTCTAAAATTTTTAACTCGACCCAACGGTTATTCTAAGAGAAATGTCCCTCGCAATACCACTACATGCTTCAGAATACTACTTCCAAACCAGTTTGGCTTGGGAATTTCTGGTAATGCTACAGGCCTCTATCCACAAAACCAAACGTTAGATGTTAATATTAATGAGTCAAAAACCTTTTGTAAGAGTTTCAACAAGATCTAACGGTTAAACAAGGAGATCAAGAAGATTGAAGTTTGGTTGTTCATGCCCTTCTCAACATATGAATTTGGTTGTTCTCAATCTCCACTCTTTTGTCTGTCTCTTGTGTTTTCAAAGTTGGCTGCTGATCACTCATAAAAGTTGAAACCCTAACATTTTATAATTGGGCTGGACCTAGTTTGGGTTTTAAGCCCAACAAATCTCCCCCTCCAGTCCAATGAGGGAGATTCCAAACATCAATCATCAAGCGGAATCCATACCGGCAACAAGGCGACAAAATTCAAACTTCTCTCTAGGAAGTGCCTTTGTCATCATATCTGAACCATTATCATCAGTATGAACTTTCTCTAACTCCACTTCCTTAGCTTTTAGCACATCTCTTATCCAATGATAACTTACACCAATATGTTTGGACCTTTGATGAAAGGTAGAGTTCTTGGCTAGGTGTATGGCACTTTGGCTGTCACAAAGTAACACATATTTCTTTTGAGTGACACCAAGCTCTCCCAAAAAATTCTTCATCCATAGAAACTCTTTACATGCTTCAGTTGCTGCAATGAATTATGCCTCTGTTGTAGAAAGTACAATGCACTTTTGCAATCTTGACTGCCAAGAAACCGCACCACCAGCAAATGTAGCCATATAACCCGAAGTAGACTTACGAGTATCCACATTACCTGCCATACCAAAATCTGTGTATCCAACAAGCACTGGCTCACCAATCCCAAATCTTAGACTCAAACTAGAAGTGCCACAAAGATATCTCATTATCCATTTAACCGCGTTCCAATGCTCCTTACCTGGATTAGAAAGGAACCTGCTAACAACGCCAATTGCATGGGCTATGTCTGGTCTAGTGCAAACCATAGCATACATCAAGCTCCTTACTGCTGAGGCATATGGCACCTTAGCCATATCTTCCTTCTCCTTATCACTAGAAGGGCTATGTTGAGCACTTAGCTTAAAGTGGGTAGCAAAAGGAGTACTAACCACTTTAGCATTGCTCATACAGAATCTCTCAAGAACCTTCTTGATATATTGCTCCTATCACAATAACAACTTTTTCTCATTTCTACCTCGATTGATTCAAATGCCAAGAATCTTCTTTTCTGGCCCTAAATCCTTCATAGCAAAGTACTCACTCAACTGCTTCTTCAATGTGCCAATTCTAGAAGAATTTCTACCAACAATTATCATGTCATCAACATAGAGCAACAATATGATAAAATCATCATCAGAGAATTTCTGAAAGAATACACAATGATTAGAATTAGTCTTTTGGTAGCCTTGCTCCCCCATAACAGACTCAAACTTCTTATACCATTGCCTTAGTGCTTGCTTCAAGCCATAAAGACTTTTCTTCAGTTTACAAACATAATCTTCTTTCCTTTCACAATGAAACCCTCTGGCTGGTCCATGTAAATCTCCTCTTCCAAGTTACCATGGAGAAAAGTTGTCTTCACATCCATTTGCTCAATTACTAAGTCTAGGCTAGCAGCTAGGCCTATAACCACTCGAATAGATGACATTTTCACAACTGGAGAAATTATTTCATTGAAATAAATGTCTTTCTTCTGATTGAACCCCTTGACAACTAATCTTGCTTTATACTTGGACTGTGAAGTAACTTCGTCTTGTTTCACCCTGTACACCCACTTGTTCTTCAAAGATCTTTTTCCCTTAGGCAGTTCTACTAGATCAAAAGTGTAATTCTCATGCAATGAATACATCTCATCTTGCATGGCTTTAATCCACTTACTCTTGTGCTCATTTTCCATAGCTTCTTCAAAGTATTCTGGTTCTCCTAAATCAGTCATCAACACATATTCACTTGCAGAATATCTGGTGGAAGGTGCTCGACCCCTAGTAGATCACTTAGGAGGAACATCAGTAGTAGTCTCTGGTAAAGGGAACTGCTCATCAGCAATATCATGGTTCTCCATGGGCTGTGGAGCATCTATGCCATCTAAATTACCTATACCATGTTCTTCCTCAACTTGTGGTGGATCACATGAAATAGGAGGTGGATCCAAGTCATTCAAATCATGATTATTTTCTGGCACTGAAATCTCTGATTTCTCTATATCCTTTATAGTCTGATCTTCCATGAACACAACATATCCACTTCTCACAAGTTTCTTCTCTACTGGATCATAGAACTTGTAGCCAAACTCATCAAGTCCATATCCAATAAAGACATATTGTCATATTTTAACATCAAGTTTGGATCTCCCATCTTTGGGGATATGCACAAAAGCCTTGCACCCAAAGACAGGCAAATGATAATAGGAAACATTCCTGCAAGTCCAAACTTTCTCTGGAACATTAAATTGCAATGGAACACATGATGTGAGATTTAAAACATGAACAACAGTGCTCAAAGCCTCACCCCAAAATGACATAGGCAACTATGACTGTGAGAGTAAGCTTCTAACTCTTTCAACTAATGTCCTATTCATCCTCTTAGCAAGACCATTCAACTGAGGAGTCTTAGGAGGCATCTTTTGATGTCGGATGCCTTGTTGTCTACAATAATGATCAAAAGGACATGTGTACTCTCCACCATTATCTGTTTTGATGCACTTTGACTTCTTCCCAGTCTGTTTCTCAACTGAGGCCTAAAACTGCTTAAACACATCCAACACTTGATCTTTTGTATTCAAGGTGTAAACCCATGTCTTCCTTGAATGAGCATCTATGAAAGTGACAAAATAAAGAGCACCACCAAGTGTTTTTGTCTTCATAGGACCACAAACATCAAAGTATACTAAATCAAGTGTAGCTGGCATTCTTGAAGGAGGGGAACTCTTGAATGTAACTCTATTTTGCTTTCCTACTAAGCAATGAGAACACTTATTCAATGGTGCTTTCTTCAATCCTGGATGTTGCTCCTTGTTAGCTAAAAGAGTCAAGTCTTTCTCACTAATGTGACTAAGCCTCTTATGCCACAACTCCATTGTATCTTCATCTTCTACAACATTAACTTTCCTTATAAAGATCCTTGCATCTGTAATATACAATGATGAACACTTCTTGCCTCTAGCCATAATCATTGAACCTTTAGTAAGCTTCCATTGACCATCATTGAATTTGTTACAATATCCCTCATCATTAAGTTTACCTGTTGAAATCAAATTCAAACGAATATCAGGAATATGTTTAACATCATGCAAGACTAACCTTGTGCCAGTGCTAGTCTCCAAGTACACATCTCCAACTCCAATCACATTGGCCAAACCATCATTACCCATCTTGACAAATTCAAAATCACCAGATTTGTAAGATGCAAAGAAATCCCTGCGAGATGTAGCATGAATGCCCTTTCCACTATCTATCACCCAGCTAGTCTTATGACATGAAAGATTAATTGCTTCACAATCATAAACAAGGAGGAAATCTGAAGTGGTAGTAGCAACTCAATCATCTTTACCACCTTCGTCATTCTTATTATCTTTCAATTTCCCTTGTTTATTATCTTTCTTCATTTTTCGGCAATACTTCTTTATATGTCCTTTCAAACCGCAATAGTGACACTCAACATTTGCAAACTTGTTAGACTTGCTTCTTCCTTTATCTCTATTCTTCGGACCTCGGCTTTTACTTCTCCCCCTTCTTTCATTAACTAAGACTTTTGATTGAGAAGACGAAGCTTGAGTCTTTCTTCTCATTTCTTCATTTAAGATACTACTCTTCACCAAATCCATGTTGATTATACCATCAGGGGCTGAATTAGATAGAGACATTCTAAACATCTCTCACGAGTCTGGCAAAGTACCAAGCAACCATAACCCTTGTACTTCATCTTCAAACTTGATTCCCATTCCTGCTAGCTGAAGAATAATTCCTTGAAAGATCATCATCTGCTTAATCAAGAAGGGTTTGTTATTACCAGTCTTTCTTGCAAACAGTTGTTCAAGCTTGTTCCACAACATCCGTGCATTAGTCTCATCACTAATATGATTCAGAACATTATCATCCACCCATTGCCTGATATAACCACAAACCTGTCGATGAATCAACTTCCATTCTTCATCAATTTTATTTGTTGGTTTCTCAGTACCAAAGACAGCTAAGTGATACTTCTTCACATACAGAAGATTTTTCATCTTTCCTTTCCATACATGATAATTTAAACCATTTAGTGTAACCATTCTACTTGTATTAGCCTCCATATTTAATCACAAGTCAATAGACAAAATAACACAAGCTCCTGATACCAGTTGTTGGGAAAAAGATACCAATTTCCCCTTCCAAGACCTGTTATGAATGGTCTTACACAAGCAAAGCAATTTATGCCCGAACAACAATTATGCAAGCAACACAACACAATTTTTAACGTGAAATAACTTCTCAATGTGAGAATTAAAAACCACGGGACCGATCTCAGAGTCCACCCAAATTCTTCACTATAAATAATGTGAGATTACAAAATAGTTCCAGCAACCATTACAATCAACAAGCAACTTCAACAAAAGTTGTACCAAAACATCACAAGAGGTAAACATACAAAATAGGCTTTTGTAAAAAATTAATTTCTACTACCAAAGGTAACCAATCAAAAATCTCAACGGTCAAATTGCATTACTACAAGAGGGGAACACACTGACAAAATGTAAGAATAATCCAACGGTTTATCAAAGAGATAACCCTTTCTCAATATCACTGTCCGAAACAAACAAACAGAGCCAGAATTCTTATCACCTCTGTTTGTAGTTGAAACACTCCCTCTTCAAAAAGCTTTAATGAATGATCTGAATGGTCATAATGTATTAATTAAATCTTTTAAGCATCTCTAAAATTTTTAACTTGATCCAACGGTTAGTCTAAGAGAAATGTCCCTCGCAATACCACTGCATGCTTCAGAATACTACTTCAAAACCAGTTCGGCTTGGGAATTTCTGGTGATGCTACAGGCCTCAATCCACAAAACCAAACATTAGATGTGAATATTAATGAGTCACAAACTTTCTGTAAAAGTTTCAGTAAGATCTAACGGTTAAACAAGGAGATCAAGAATATTGAAGTTTGACTGTTCATGCCCTTCTCAACATACAAATTTGGCTGTTCTCAATGTCCACTCTTTTGTCTCTCTTGTGTTTTCAAAGTTGGATGCTGATCACTCATAAAAGTTGAAACCCTAATATTTTATAATTGGGCTGGACCTAGTTTGAGTTTTAAGCCCAACAATTTCATCATCTTGAACCACTTAAGGGGTACATTACAAATGGCTAATCTTATGTGCTTGGCTTTGTCTTCCCCCGTCCCCCCTCTTATTGTCATGCACTGACAATTTTGATATATTTCACAATTGCATCATTCATACTATAGGGGATAAAATAAATTATTATAGATTGGATTGTCTTTATGCTTTTTTCTTTTCTTTTCTTTTAAATATTCATCCAAATAAGGAAAAATGATTGAGTAATGTAATTTGTTCCAATAAGATGGTGAGAAGAAAAACTATTATATATAGGGGACACTTTTAAGTGAGAATAGGGACATCATGATGCACACACAAGACCTTTTTTCACACAAGTCTTGCCCCATTTTAAGTTTATAAAATTGAAGTGTGGTCACTTTGACAATGCTGAAATTAGCTTGTGATTGCAACTATTAGATTTTTTTCATATTTTTTACACAATTATTCGGACCAATGCAGTTACTTCACTCACTTTCGTTCCAACAAGTTCAAAATCCATCTATATTTGATAGATTTTAGTCTACTCATAATTTCAAAAATGTTTGCAGATTCACACATAGGATATTTTTAATATTTTAAATAGTATATTTTTTTTTAAAAAAATTGAGGATCCAACTACTGATATTATTAAATGAAAGAAATAGAATATCTACATAGTGGAAATTATTTGGTCCAATTGACTTGGGATCTAAAATAATAAATTAACAAGGTATATATTTGTAAACATCAAAAGTTTTTTGGTAATGGAGGCTGCACAAAAATTAAGAACATATAAATCTTACATATTTGATGCGTCGTTGGTATCATGGTCAACTGCATGAACTGGCTTTTATAGAATTTTTTGTTTGCTATAGTGGCTTTTATATAATAGTGATTCATGCATTGTTGTGTTGAGATTGATGTCCTGAATATACGTTTAAGTAAATATTAGTGGTTGATATCATGTATTGCAGGAGTTTGTCTAAAAATGGTTGAAGGTCAATCATCTAATAATCCTACAAATATTAAAGTTCCACCCACTGCCACACCCCATTCAAGTTCATCAGGAGAGACACAAGGAATTGAAGAAAAGTTAGAAAACCATGATCAACCAGCGAAGGCGGAGCATATTAGTCCTAACAAAAGAGGATTAACTTTAAAAGCTTGGATTCATTTTAAAAGGCAGAAGATAGATGAGAAATGGAAGGCAATATGCAAGTACTATGATAAGAAACTTCTTGGTCAAACCAAACAAGGTACCAAGCATTTACATGACCACATCAGGTCATGTAAACTTCACACTGTGAGGGGTCCAAGGCAATCCATACTGAAAACTATGGAGCAATCAACAAGTTCTATGCGAAATATACCTGAATCACTTTTAGTTGGAAACTACTCTTTTAATCAAGATGATGCTAGGAAGGAACTTGTGACGATGATTATATTGCATGAAAATCCTATGATGATGGTCTATGAAGTACCGATATCGATACGATGTTTTCGATACGTTCCCGATATCGAATGTCGATACGTTACTTCAAAAATACAAATATTTCGATACATCTTAGTATTAAATAATATTTATTTATATAAAATGTATTTCATATTAATAAAATATAAATAAAAGGATTGACATATTTGAATCAAGGTATGAAAAGCTGTGGAAGTGGGCCATATTTGAAGTTTCACCGCACGTTTGATTTTTATAAAACAAACAGGTATAGCCACAAGGAAGGAGACACGTGTCGCGAGAGATTGAAGGAACGGTGTTGATGCGTTATTAGGGGTATGTGGTGGAGGCTGAAAAATGGAATTTAAAAAAAGAAAGTCCATGATGGAGGGTGTTACTTTCGTTCAGTTTTGAACCCAAAGAGCGGAGAACCTTCTCTTCTCTTCTCTCTTTCTTTCAAACTGCCATCTCCATCTCCTTCTCCTTCTTTGGGTCCTTTTCTCTCTCTTTTCATTTTCCGTTCGTCATTTCGATTGTGTCGTGATAGCGCCGCAATAGCTGCCAACCGCACCACCGCCACTAACCGCTACCAGAAATCGTCGCATTGCGACGCAGAAGTAGCGACTGGGTGCCGCAACCCATGACTGATGCACGATAGCACGCTAAAGTGATGTTATTTTAATCATAGCCAATAACAAAGGAGGAAGAAAGAATGGCGGCAAACGATGGTGGAGGAGGAACAACAAAGGCTGATAGTGAATCAACGGCGAAGGAGGAACAACTTATACGTTGAAATGGAGTATCCCAACGTATCCATATTGGACGTGTGTTCGATACGTTGAAATTTTTTTTCCGCGTATCCATGCTTCATAGATGATGGTTGAACATATTGGTTTTGGAAGGTACAACAAAGCTCTTCAACATTTGTTCAAAATAATTTCTCGCAATACGATCAAGAGTGATATAATGAAGTTATATCAAAGTGAGAAGTCAAAGCAAATGAAGTTACTTGAAAAGAATGAAAGTTGCATTGCGGTAACTACTGATATGTCGGCTTTTAGCAATCAGAATAAAGGATACATGTTTGTTATAGCCCATTACATTGATCATAACTGGACTTTGCAAAATCGCATCCTTGTGTAAGTCCTTTTTAACAACTTTATTCTGAATATTTTTTTTTCTTGGATTTGTAAATGTTATGATTGATGATATGATATATTTATTTTTAATTATTTTAGGTTCATTTATGTGTTTGCACCACATTCTACTAAGATTATTTATGATGTTTTAGTATAGTGTTTGTTGGATTGGAATGTTGATAGAAAGCTGTCTACATTAACGGTTGATAATTGCAGCACTAATGATGCATTGATTTATCAGTTATTTGATAAGATACCACTTTCTTCATTTGTTTTGGGTGGGGAATTATTTCATATACGATGTTGTGCTCATATTTTGAATTTGATAGTACACTACTAGAAAAATCGCTTTCTACATCGGTTCTTTTGTACTTTCAACATCGGTTTTTAACCGATGTTATATCCACCGATGTTGAAAGTATCAACATTAACATCGGTTTTTGAAAACCGATGTTAACATACCTAAATAACATCGGTTTTCTTAAGAAAACCAATGTTGTCAAATAAGAAATTTAAAAAAAAAAACTTAAAATATGTAAAATCAACATCGGTTCTTCCAAAAACCGATGTTGTATATTCACTTTTTACATCATTTATTAAATAACTGATTTAGAAAGTTATTCTTTTTAAAAAAATTGACCTATTCTCTCTATTACTCCCAACCCAATACTCTAATCCCAATGTATAAATATAACTTCAATATCTAAGCAATTTATAAATTAACTGGTGTCTCAAATACTCTACCTTCATGATGTAATGAAAAAACACTAATTAAAGCATACTATAATAATTAAATTAGATAAGATTAAGTGAAAATCATACCACTTACTTATAAATTATAACCTATAAGTACATAACATGTTAGGAATTACCTGAAATTTGTACATGAATTGTCTTGCTTCCACCAAAAAAGAATTGTCTTGCTTTCTTGTTTACTTCAGAATTTGGGTGAGATTGATCGAAGCTTCTCATAAATAGTTCGAGTCCCATTGGACCTGTCAACCATCAAAATATATTAGAAAATATTTTAAAATAAAAAGCTGGCCAATTAATAACATGTACCAACACTTTCTAGTCAAAATGAAAGGCACCCTACGTTGAATGTGTAAGATTAATCTTAACACCAAGTGACTTAATACCCATGGGCCAATGGGTCCTATAACACCAAGTTCTATAAATTAAAGATATTTGAGAGGGAGATTCTTTCTTTCTTAGACATAATACCCATGAATATTAAATGCTTTTTGCATGTGATACATGAAACACATACACTTCTTACAAACTGCAAGCATCCATTAACAAAGTCCAAGTTGTCAGCTAGTAGGACTTAATAAAATATTTCTAGAAATATAAGAACTCTAACAAAAGAATGAATATTTGTTAAATCCATAGGTCTACACCCACACTATAATCTGTGGCGGTTTCCGCTGCTGATTTTGCTGCATCCTCCAACGTAGCTTTGCCATTTCCTAGGCTTTTCGCTAAAGCTTCTCTCACCTTCTCCCCTGCTTCATTCTCTTTGCCTTGCCCTTCATCCTATCTTCTAAAACTTTTTCAAGCTAAATAATTAATTGATTCATAACATGTCTTTACTGCATTAATCTCTACTAGTGGGCAATTTATCCAAACTTCATCTACCAAATCTTTTGTGGTAAGAAAATTGAATAGGCTCTTGAAAAAGGTTCTTGATGGGAAATCAAATAATGGCCATGAGTCAATCAATTGAATACTTGGATAAGAAATCCTTTCCATTTCCCATTAAAAAAAAAAAGAGAATTTGTTAACAAGAGATTAAAAATACAAGAATAGAAGAGAAAAAATATGTTTTATCCTAAAATTAACCGAAGACAGTATAGTTGCAGACGCCACTAAGTTTAAGGAAACACACGTAATATTTAAATTTAATTATAATAACATAAATATACAAATTTTGGACGGAATAAAAAGTACCTCAGATACCTAATATAAATCTGATACAAGATTACCTAGAAGCTAGAATTGACGAAGGCTAATAAACTTGAACTAGTAAATAAATTAGCAATTGTCCAAGATACACAATTGTCACCATCCTAGCTACCGTTAAGGTCGAGCTCTCTTGATGCGGAATTGAAGATCACTTATAAAAATATTGTTGAAATTGAAATTAGCAAGTTCTAAGTAGATAGAATTTATTTAAATTTATAAAAATGACCTTTGATATTTTAATAACTCTTAAAATGATTTCAATAATTTTAATATAAAAAACTTATTAAAATGATTTTTTATACCAGCAGTCCTCAACAAATATCAGATTATTTTCTTCCTAAAAAAATATACCAGCAATCCAACATGTAAGCAGATACACATTAAACATATTATTTGGATGTAAATTAAATAGTGGGAACCAGGTATGTAACGTAGCCTAAGCCAGCAGTGAGAGAAGAAAGAAAGAGCTTAGACACTCTCACTCACTCCATTAGTCACAATTGTCACCATCCCTATAACAACCTCAAATATTGTTACAGCCTCAAATTTATTTATTTGAATAAACAAAGATGAATATATATTGAAATAATGAGAACAAGCAGTGCCGTAATACACAAATATAGACCACCGTTATTGAATCCCACAACGTGGCCTATTTGGTTAATGCCCTTTTTTTTTTAGTGTATACTATTGGTCGGGTTAATGCTGCTACCTAAGGATAGCTAAATATTTAGGGTGTTTCTAGAACTTCAAAACATTTGATATTTATCAAAAGTTGTTAGCATATATAGTTTGATATTTTATTCCTTTAATCAGGTGTTGTTTTCTATATTTTCACTATTGTTTCTGCATTTTTCATTCAATTTGCACTGTTGCAAAATTATCACTCTATGGTCTGCTTGTTGTTCCCTAGTCGGTGAGAATTCAGGAATAAGCTTTATATTGAAAAATCACTACTAGATTTGCATCTCTAATGCTCAATTAAGATATAGTTCTTTCAAAATCATCTTACCTAATATACATCTAATTTTAAGGAGGGAACACCAAATGCCAAACTAACAACTAGATTCCACAAAAAATTCCAATCGTAAAATTAAATCGTACCTGATGAAAGGAATTAGAAGCAATAGCAACATCTCTGCACCGGGCACCTATTGGCATAGCCACGAAAGAGAACCAATCATCGACATTTTGCTGTAAAACTAAGCTTGGCAAGAGAAAGAGGCTTTTCTTCACAATGTTCCCTCTCCCTCCATGAGTGGCCACAAACTTAGCAGCACCGGTAGCCTTGTCCCCCATGGTTGTTTCAAAAATGAACCTCGAATCAACCCCTGTTATGATTCTGAACTTATCTACAGCATCTAAGTTACCCAGCACCAACAAAGCACCCAAACAATCCACTTGTCCTCTCACGTGAGTGGTGGTCTCTTGAAAGGGACCCACTTTCGAAGACTGGTAGAAAGAAAGCACCCGCTCAACCTTCTCTTGACGCTCTCTCAATTTCATGAGATCAGAGAACGCTTCTCTCTGCAACCGTTGAAGGATTTCAACCTGAAATTTATGAGTAAAACAAAAAGGCTAAAGAACTCACATAAACCTCAAGACGCGAGAAAGAGAGAGATAGAATATACCGGATTGCGGCGACGGGAAAGTCTGTCAAAAAAGTCCTGGTTGGATTTCGTAAACTCGTTGAGTTTCTCTGACACTGGCTCCATTGTTGTTATCCACAGAACTAACAAAACCCGTGAATCATCAAGTTCCAAATGACGACGTCTGGATCACGCATTTCATCGAACACCTTGCTTGCATCGTCCATTCTCTCGCAGCTTGCGTAGAGATCCACCGTGGCGCGTAAACCTGAGTCGAACGACATTGACGTGGACGCAGCGGCTGAGCGCAAGGTGGCGGAGGTTGGAGACGGACTTGAGGGGAGGTGACGGTGGATTTGGGTCAGGTGGGTGCGGGTTTTGCCGCCGTGAAGGATGCATAGAATTTGCGCTCAATCTCTCTGCCTCTACTATTGAATTTTGTGTAGTTTAAGTGTTAAAACAATCAACAGTAAAACCCTATATGGGCTGATTTTTTAAAAAGCTCAACATCGGTTTTAAAAAAAAAACCGGTGTTATCTAGGAACTTACAACATCGGTTTTTAAAAAACTGATGTTGTCTATGTTTTGAGTGTTCACACTACATCGGTTTTTAAAAAAACCGATGTTAAATTTCTTCTGTTAACATCGGTTTTCTTTAAAACCGATGTTAACAATGACGTTTTATTTACAAAAATGCCACCGCGTTCTTGTTAACATCGGTTTTATAAAGAACCGATGTTATATTGACGATGTTAAAAGCTGTTTTTTTAGTAGTGGTAAAAGATGGCTTGTCAACAATTTCTAAATCTATTGAAAATATTAGGGACAATGTTACTTTTTGGGTTGCAACGCCGAAAAGAGAGGGGAAATTTAAAGATACTTGTACTCAGTTGAGCATTATTTATGGAAAGAAACTTGCACTTGACTGTAGAACTACATGGAACTCAACTTTTTTAATGCTTGTTACTGCATTACCTTACCAATAAGTTTTTAAATGTTTAAAGCAACGTGATCCTTAATGTAAATGTTTTCCAAGTAAAGATTGGAAATTTGCAGCTGAAATTTGTGACAAGCTGGAAATTTAATCTCATCCCTATCCTTACATTAGATACCTAACAACCTCCTACACATCATCAATCCATCATCTAGACATTTGGTATCACATCCATTATCATTTTCATTAGAGATATCAGATGAACTAATAGAAGAAAACTCATTAGTGACAATCTCATTGTCCCTCAAAACTTTGGCTTTCTTGTTTGGACAGTGATGCAATATGGCCTTTACCCAAGCATTTAAAGCATTTAATTGAACTACTCCTAGAAGTAGAAGAAGTGATAGGGCTAGGAACATGTTTACCACTTGGAGACTTTGAACCTTGTTGCTTAGGTGGGGAAGATCCCTCCTTCTTTGACTTGTCCTTACCACTAAAAGAGTCATAATGATAGGTCTTATTGTAGGAATGCTTCTTCTCAAGTTGTCTCCACTTTCTTGGCTTGATGCACCATATCCTCCAAGCTCTCATAGTGCTAGAACTTCACAATGCATTGAATGTCTCTATTAAGCCTACATAGGAACCTTGCCATGGAAGTTTTAGGCTCTTGTACATTGGCTCTTCTTATACTCATTATCATATCTTTATGGTACCTTTCAAGACTCATGCTACCTTGTGTGAGGTTTTGTAGCCAATAATAGGCATCTCTCTCATAATAAGATGGTAAAAATGTCTTCTCATAAACTCCTTCATTTCTTTCCATGTTGCTATCTCAGGTTTTCTTATCCTCTTTCTTGCATTCTCTTCAAGCTTCCACCATGTGAGTGCTTTGTAATCAAAGCCCAAGGTAGCCAACCTAATCTTGTTCTCTTCACTATACTCATAACATGCAAAGAATTAATCATCTTTTATCTCCCACTCAAGATATATCTTCGGTTCACACTTCATTTGAAAATTAGGAATTTAAGTTTCTCCCATTCCACATTATCCTCTCTATTATTTTTTTCCTCTCTATCTCTTCCTCCATAACTCGTTGTCCCATGTCTCTTAAGCCTCCTTTCTACTTCATCTTTCCCACCACCTCCATCATTTCTATGATAAGATGAATAATACATTCCTGCACAAAATGGTTAGCACAAATAATAGAAATATGGACCTTACCACTCAACTTAGTGTTTCACTCAAAGTTCACTTGTGTTTCTCTTTTTTAAGGCTTTTTCTATAATGTGCACACTTTCCTTTTTCCACTCTATGTCCCTCTATAAGTTCTTAAGTGGAACCTCTAAAATCTAAATAAAAAAGTATTCAATGTGAAAGATGTAATGAATTTCAAGCTCAACTCAAGTCTCCAAAGAAAGAGAAATACTCTAACACAAAACCAAATAAATTTAAAAGACAAACAATAAAATCTAAAAGAAATAAAAGAGACAACTCAAAATAGAATGTCAAGGAAAGACAAACTAGAAAACTCAAGAAGAGCAACACAAAACAAGAATTCCAAAATTTCATTATGTTATACTAGTGTATTTAAGAGACAAAATGAGTCAAGGTGTGTGAAAAAACAAAGAATTTGGTACTAGTGTAGAGAGACTTTTTATAAGACAATGTTTTTTTTAGATATAACTTCTTTCAATTTTTTTTCAAACTTTTTTTTACTTTTGCTCCAATATTTTTTTTCATTTTTTGTACTTTCACTCCTTCTAATTGCTAATAAGTACTCAAGTTTTCAATATTTGCACAAACAACCCAACTCACTCCAAACAATATTATTTGGATCAATCAAATAGTTTTGCCAATACTCTTAGAGTGTGTTTGGATGAAATATTTAAAATTGGAAAAATAATTTAAATAGGACTTTAAAATTTTTTAAGATAAAATTCAGTGTTTGGATATTTTATTTGAAAGATTTTAAAATTCAAGAAATTTTAAATAGAAAGGAGAGAATTCTAATTTCTCACTAAAAGGAGAGAATTTGAAATTCTCTCTCACAATATCTCACTCGCTCACACTCTCCCTTGTTCCTCTCGCATCCTCAACATTGCCATCGCCTATGGCGCTCGCAGATCCCTTTCATCTCTTTCTCTTCAGATCCCGCCGAAACTCGATTGGGATTGCGGAATCGATCGGATCCAAACACGATTTTGAGCGGTGGTAGATCTTCAGCTCCAAATTACGGAAACACGAACGAAAAAATGGAAGAGGAGAGGAAGAAGAAGAATTTAGTTGTGTTACGAATGAGAGAAACACTTCACGAGGTGAGAGATTGAGAAAGAGAGAGGGTGGACTGATAGAAATTGAAAAAAACTAAAAAGCTCTCACTCGGTGTTGGAACCACCTTTTTATTTTTTCCATTTTCATGCCATTTTACCAATTCCATCATTTTCTTTTTTTTTTCTTTTTACCCCCACCTAGGAATTTTCTTTTTCATATGACTAAAATAAATTCCTAACTAAATATCAACATTCATTCATGAAATTAATTGAACTTGGATTTGTTAAAAAGGTATCAAGTTGTAGATGAAAAAATTATATGACCATTTATATTTTTAAAATATAATTGGATCAAAAAAGTGAAATATAATAAAATGAAATTATTTAATTCAAATAAAGAATTCAAAATATAACAAATTTAAATTGTTTTATCCAAATAAGAAATTTGAAATTAAAGGAATTTAAATTAGTTTATCCAAAAAAAAATTCAAAAATTTTAATTAATACATTTTAATTTTCCTAAATTTCAAATTGTTTAAAATTTTAAAATACTTCATCCAATTCAAACACACTCTTAAGTAAAAAGATGAACACTCAAGAACACAAGTGCAGAATTCATAAAGCAACTTGACGCAATCAGGTTCAAAAGAAATTGACATAAATAGATAGGGCACAAAGATTGGCAAAAGTAAGGTTCAACCAATTAAAAATGATGCAAGGCACAAACAAGGATTATAAAGGTAACACACAAAAGCAAGTACTAATATTTCTGAATGGAAATCAAAATTCATTGACGCACCTAACAATTTGGCACAAAAAGACAAAATGCATCGCTTCACTTTTGGCCATTGTGAATCAGTGCCAACTATTGAAGCTACGTTACAAGCAGCACAAATTCACAATGTTAGCAATTGACACACTCAATAGAACAAATGCACGAATCCAAATTGGCCCCATATAATTACGAGTTGGCGTCACAGCGAGTTCAGACCCAAAATTGGAACAACAAAATCAACACAAATTAGATGCTAAATCCAGCCCTAATTACTAAATGATGAGAACCCTTTTTTATGGGTCACAACTCAATATTTTAACATACCCAAAATTAAAAGAAATTTTTATAGACAAAAAAAGCGAATTGAGGTTAGAAATGAAAATGAACAACATCACAATCTGGAAGGATCAACAAATTGAGGAGAATTCGTCACAAAAAATAAGAATTCTTTGATAAGAATTTAGGGTTCTATACAAGAACCAAGAGAGAACAATTCTCTCACACTTATTACAAAGCTAAATTATGATTTCATCCAAATCTAAAGTCTCCTTCATTGATAAAATTGTGAGGTACATATAGTTGTCCTAAGGCATGCCAAGAGTTCCTACTAGTAATTGAAATCTTAATGACATAAATTATTCTGAATTAATGGCTATTAAATATTTGTAAGCAACCCAACAACCACTAATATTATTCTTGACTAAAAATTATAATAAAAGTTTTAAAAAAAAACTTCAGCCCATTATTTTGATAAAAAATTCAAATGAAAATATTGGGCCCAAATAATAAATCAGATTTATTCTTAGGTCTTTTCTTCAAGTTGGCTGATTTTCATTATTTCTCAAGCAGTTGACCAATTTGAATTTGGGCTTCACGTTTTTCATTTCAGATTGGGCTTAATTCACCATTTACTTAGCACGTGCTCTTGTGATTAGTCCATCAAATCCATGCCTTGCTTCAAGGTCCATGCTCTTGAGTTTGTCCTCATCACTTGCAGTAGTCGTCTAAGCCATATGCCAGTGCAATAGTTGTACTCCCTAAGACATCCAATATCAACACTTAGGATGACCCTTGAGAGGATGCCTCATGAGGATCCTCCTCAAGGTCCTATTTAGGATTTTTCTTAAGGTATTCCTTTTGCTCCTCATCCTCTAGTTCAAGTGCGAGTGGTGCTACCCTCCTCGCCTTTAAACCATAGAGGGACATGTATTGCACCGAACAAGGACCTTAGAGAGTTCTCATTAGAAGGCGTGGCATCGAGTCAACATCGAATAAGGTGGAACCATCGAAAAAAGCTTATGAAGATTGAATCTCCACAATCATAAGTGATGAAGGTGGTACCTCCTACTGGTAGTACTGAGGCATTGACTACATTCCCCAAACAAAGAGATCAAATGTCAAGGGCTCTTCGTAATCTCATCCTATTGGTACTATGTGCGCTCGAAGAACCCTCACGTGATGATCTTCATCGAAGATATTGTCTTGGGAACAATCCTTGTCATGCACTGTGACCCACATGTAGTACCTCGGTTGTCTCAATGTCAGCATGATTTAAAAAATGTAGGATGTATGGAGTGAATCGCCCTCTCTACTAAACCAACACTACAAAAAAAGTCTAAGACTTTTTTAAACAATAGTTTTTTAAACTAATTTCATTAAAAGTCTAAGAATTTTAACAATGGTTGAAAATTGTTGTTAAATGTGAACTTTCAAAGGCGATTTTCAAATTTGTCTTCTAAAAGGTACCTTAAAAGTTTTTTAGAGAATGTTATCAAAGACGGTTTTGAGGAAATGACGTTGTGGAGTGGCATGGAGTTGAAGAATGCTTTGGAGTGTTGGACAAAGCCACTTTGCTAGTAGGCAGAGAGCATGGAAGCGCAAAAGAAGTTTGAGGGTGTTCTTATCACAAAAAAGGGTTGCACAGGTGACAACGGTGGAAAACGGAAGGAGACCGCGACAAACAACTTTGACAACAACTGACGAAGGAGATGACGACAGTGGAAGGTGAGGGATTGAGAGGGCGTGAGATGAAGACGATTTAGGGTGCGAGAAAGACGTAGTAAGAGCCATGAGAAAGAAGGAATAACATCGTGTGTAGGCACTAAGGAAATTATCTAAGCGCATTCGAAGACGGTTTTTGAAAACCAACTTCGAAATATGGCTTTCAAAGATGGTTTTGCGTATACCATTTTTGAAATATTACTTTTAAAGAAGGTTTTCACAAAACCGTCTTTAATATTTGCAATTATTTACAACGTCGTCACCGCCTTTCTTAGGACGATGGTTTTGTAAAACCGTCATTAATTCAAAGTTGTAAAATCTCATTTTTGTAGTAGTGCAACAAGCGACCTTTTGGTCACAATACAAAACAGCCAACCACCTCCAAGTGGTACTCTCATAGGTCTCACTCGTAACCCTAAGTACTCTTCATAACTAGTCCTAAACTTAACACATTTTTAGACCCACTGCCACTAGAACTACTAGATCTTAAATGACTTACATAGTTTAAGTTGGATAACTGTTCAGAGTACACCCTTATCATGGAACAATGGTGAACTCTCACTAACTGGTTATGTCTCAAATTTTTTGGAGTTGTCAAGTCAACTTTGTGAACCCCCATCACAACTCGACACCACACCCCCCAAGAAATACAAAGTCAACAATCCATTTCCCATATACCACTCTATAATCATCTAAACTCTGAGGGCTAACTCCTCAACAAGTCTCTCTTTCAAGGATTCATTCTTTATAGGTCTATATGGACTCCTTGGTCAAAGGTACTTAACTGCAATTCATCAATACATCTCGCGGAGATCCCATCTCCTCCACTGTCATAGTGGTCAAAATCACGACCCTATCTCCCAGAAACATATTATTATACAATTTGAGCTTTCACATGACCTCTTCAAAGCTCGCCTTTTTGGCTATCCGTCATATAATATGATTCTCCTCGAATGATGTGTAATCCTATTGTGACTACATCTTGTTCTCACGGTCTCTCACGACCAAAATGGAAAAGACTCTTCCTCTTCCTCAATTTCTCGCCATGAAAGCATTTTCATAACTACAATCTTGACACAAGCAAACATGTGCATCTTGCATGCACCATACCCCTTCATGAACCAAGTTCATGATCTCAACAGTTTAGAAAAGACCAAACAAAAGATGGCACCAGTTTTTAACACTGACATACACAGTACGTATCAAATTAGTAGTTGTAATTTCATGTTTCTAGAGATAACATTCCTATCACGAATTAATTTTAATTCGATTATATAATTCATTTCATTATAATATTGAAAATAATTTGTATTCAAAATATATTAAAAATAATTATTGTTAGTTTGCTTCAACGGAGCCATCTAAATTATGCTAGACTTACGGAAAATAATTATCAAAAAATCCAAACGATAGACAGAGGGTTGATTATTCATGACATCATAACATAATTATACAATTTACTCTAGCAAATATAGACCTGCAGTTTCTTCTTTGTGCAGGGAAGCTGTTAAATAGAAAAGAAAAAAAAGAAGAAATAAACGATGCATACCACAATTACCTCAAGTTCGACTGCGTCTCCAAATACATGAGATTTGAATAGATTAAATATACGTAGAATAGTAGTAGTAAATCATTAGCAGAAGTGATAGGAACATCTTTTACATGGGAATCCTGTCTTGGACTCAACTAGTTACTACTTTTATTTTTCAGGCATTTGCTTCAATTCTTCTTCAATGTTGCATCTCACTTTGAAGAGAAGGGGATCGCCCTGATCACTACCTGATGGTACAAAGCTGCAAGTGCTGCCCCAATGAAAGGCCCAACCCAAAAAATCCACTGCACCACAACAATATAGTTTAGGAATTTTTCTTTATTTTTCTCTTAGCAATAGCCAATTAATTAATATATTCTGTTCTACCAGAGCTCACAAACAAAAAATAAAAATATTAAAGGCTTAATTACTTTTTTGATTTTTATATCTGTGTATATATTTAGAATTTCTACATATACGCTTTTTTAACTGATTTTAGTTCTTTTACATATACTTTTTAACATGTTTTAGTTCTTATGATTACGGAAAACAGGAATTATAATGGATTAAAAATTATATGTGTAGAAACTAAAATAAGTTGCTTTTAGATTTAGGAACTAAAATGTAAAGATACAAAAATATATGAACCAAATGAGTAATTAAAATAAAACTAAAATTAATATCAAAACAATTTATGTATAATGTTTATAAGATTTATCACTAAAATTTGTGACCCAGAAATAGTAAAAAGAAAACAATGTTTTATCATTAAATTTGTCACTAATTTATTCAGTTTTTGTTGTGGCTATAGATAAAATAGACTTATTATACAAGCCACATTAAAAATAAAAAAATAAAAACTACAGGAAGAGAAAAATCTAAACAAAATTAAGGATGAAGAAGACTCACATGGTCATCCCAAGCTTGGTCCTTGTTGAAGATAATGGCTGCACCTAGACTTCTAGCAGGGTTGATACCAGTCCCTGTAACAGGAATTGTAGCCAAGTGCACTAGAAACACAGCAAAACCAATAGGCAGTGGGGCCAAAATCTGATCCATTCAAATTTGTATAGTTAGACATATTTTCGTAACACAACTTATACTATAATACAATAATAGTAATATAAAACTTGAAACAAGAAGGTACGTACTAGGAAAACGATGAATGTTACGGACACTCTCGGTAAATTTATAGAAATGGGTAATTTTTTTAAAAATTACAAAAATAAGTAGATTTTAAAAATATTACAAGTTATGGGTAAGTCATATTTTAAAATATAATTTTAGAATTATAACTTTATTTTATTGAAATTGTATTTTAGATAATGACTTTAAACATTTTTTTTTAAAATATTAAAGTCGTAATAAAAAACATGACTTCAGTATTTTTCTTAAAAATTTTATGTTCTAAAGTTATGTTTTAAAACAACTTATTTATAGTCGATAACATTTTCAAAATCAACTCATTCTTATATATATTTTTTAAAATTATCCCACTTTTGTAATTTTATCAATATTCATTTTTATGATTAATTCGAATTTATTAGAAATTATGGCTTTTAGTTTCAACTAATATTAGAAAGAGTATTAAAAAATAAAGTGTGGCTAACATTTGTCTTTCGACATTTTTTTGCTTACCGGAACATGGGAGTCTCTAGCATTTCTTTTGGCATCAGTGGCAGAGAAGACAGTGTAAACAAGCACAAATGTGCCAACAATCTCTGCTCCAAGGCCTGCAATATTGGTGTACCCTTTAGCGATTGTGTTGGCACCACCACCAAGCCTCTCATAGAGGTGTGGCTCGAACCCCTTAACTACACCGGCACCACATATAGCTCCCAAGCACTGCATGATTATGTAAAAAATTGCCCTTGTCAGAGAGAGCTTGCGTGCCAAGAACAGCCCAAACGTCACTGCTGGGTTAATATGACCCCCTGCATTAGCAAATTCACAACAAGCCACATTAGGCAAAAAAAATTAGAGAGAGTACTTCATCATCCATATCTTTCTCATAGATATTAGTAATTAATCCTATAAAAAGGAGGAAAGTGAGATCAAGAAGGACGTGAGAGAAGATCGTCAAAAGAGATCTTATTATGATAAATAATCATCTTAAATTTTCATCTTTATTCAAATTAAATAATGTTATCCTCCTGTAATTCAAGTAATCCATCTAGTCTAGTAGAATAAGATTTTGTTATTGTTGTACTGGTAATTGAGGTCTGGTATTTGTTAGTTGAATCTATTAAATAAACATTACAACTCATTGCTCTTATGGAAATGTATTTCTTTATGTTAGATCTTCACATACATGACTTTTTTTGTGCAGCTACATACAAGACTTAATCATGCAAAATTATTTTGTTTATTCCTTTTCAATACATTTGTCACAAATTTTGATAAAATTTTACCTATTTAATTATTTATTAAGATAAAATATGGAAGAACTTTGACTACTTTATAATATGAAAATTTCCCATAACCTCACATGAGGGAAACACTCATGACAACTCTCATTGGTACATAAGCCTATTTCATTGAACACTAGCATATGAATTTGAATACAACGTATTCTTTTAAATTTGAATCCTCTAAATTGGGCAATTCACAAACGTAATTATTGACAAAAAAAATCAATTATTATAAATATGTTAAAATATCAACCATTATATTTCTCATTGCCCACCTAGATTACTTTAAAAAAGCCAAATTCTATCCTTTGTTATCAAACAAAACAAATATGAAATAACTTTTTTTATAAAAAAAATATTAAATATACTTATCTTTTATTTATAAAATACTAAAATGATTAACCGCAGGGAGATGTTATCGAAAAAAAATTAAAACATAAATTAATCTGTGAAATTTACCTGAGATGCCAGCAGTGCTATAAACAAGAGCAAAGATCATTCCCCCAAAAGCCCAAGCAATGCCTTGGATGCCCACGGTGGAACACTTGGTCTTGGATTTGGCCACACCCATCACAGTGAGCACGGTGATGTAGAGGAACAAGAAAGTGGCCACAAACTCTGCTATGCCAGCCCTATAGAAAGACCAGGATGACAACTCCCCGGGCTCAAAGAGAGGCGCAGAGGGTGGCTCTCTGTAGTCTTTGGCCTG
The DNA here is from genome assembly GCA_013407115.1 of Glycine latifolia. NCBI lineage: Eukaryota > Viridiplantae > Streptophyta > Magnoliopsida > Fabales > Fabaceae > Glycine > Glycine latifolia. Next base: position 25,524,675 of record CM023941.1, read on the forward strand.
AGCAGCGGTTCCTATTGGTTGCCTCTCTCCGTACCTGTTGGCTCCAACTCTCACATCCTCTTCTTTGCCCTCCATTTCCTGTGCAAGTCTAGAATACCTCGGATACGATGACTCTAACGATGCAAAGGACTTGAGAGGACAGATAGGTCTTGCAATGTGTGAGAGTGTAGACACCTTGAGGCCTTTTAGAAAGAGGGGTTGGGTGAGTTAATGTGGGCAAAATATGGGATTTCTAGTCAATGCAATGAAATCACGAGAGTAGTGTGTGTGTTTGTAGCGTAAGGTTGGGGACATTGGTTGTGAGCCTTTTTTAGGCAAATACTAATAATAAATGATCTTCGAACATTGATTAATAAATTTTTAAAAAATATTTTGATCATATGCATAAAATTGAATTATTCTTATTTGTATTTTCTTAATTTTTTTATGAATTTTACAATAAATATATATTTAATTTATTAGCCAATACTCTAAAAGTATTTGTTAACAACATTTTTTAAGGAAATTAATGGTGTGGTGACTTCTAAGGAAAATCTAAAAAGAGAATATGATGAAACTGTGCATTATGGGGACACTCCACCGCCCAAGGACAATAGGGGGACCTTGAGGAGTTCGTTTTTCTTGCCGTCACCACGGGAAAGTCTACCTTTCTTTCTCAACTTTGAGAGCATCACTTTTTTTTAACGGATCAAAGAGCATCATTCCCGAGAGAAATTGAAAAAAATAAATTAAAATAAAATATAAAAGATGTAAATTCTAACTAAAAAATATAAATTGTTTTTCATATTTTTTTTTCCTCCCATCCTAAATCAGACACAGCTTAAGAGGAGACTTACCGCCAATTCAATCTCTAATATACAATTTTTAAAGCATTTGTTTATTAAATAAAACAGTTAAAATTTGTTGAATATTACAAAAGGATATTAATTAATTAAAAAGTAAAATTCACCAATTTTTATTTTTTTATAAATTTCAGTTAATACTAAAATATATAACAAAAATATGTTATTAGCTTTTCCCATCCTGTTGGAAAAAATTTGAACCTCACAAGAATTCTCGTTTCACAAGATGAAATTAAACATTTTTCTGAAAAATTACTTTTATTGTTTTGAATAAAGTCTTTTCTAAAAGTTTTGCAGTGTGTTTAAGTTCTTTAAAAAAATGAACTAAAAAAATGAATTTCTAATTATCTCGAGAAGTTATTCCGAGTAACTTTTGAAGATAAGAAATTGTAATATAGTTATCTTTTAAAATAAAAATAATTTTAGCAGTATATAGATTAATAATTATTTTTTAAAAATAACTTTGTTGACCTCCGCCCCTGCGTGCAAATTTGCCACTTTTGAAGACGATATTGAAAAAACGCATCATAAAGGCAAATTGCTTTTAACAATTCTCGATTGTTTGGTTGGAAAGAAAATAAAAAGAATAGAAGAGAAAAAAAGAAGAAATAGTTAAATTAAAGGAGAGGAATAAATGTGTGAAATCCATGTAAAAATTTAAAATTTTCTTCTCTTTTTCTTCTTGTTTGATCTCAACCTAACTTAGGAGGAAGTTGATTTTACTGTTTATTATTATTAAAAGTTACTTTTTAATTTTCAAAAATTATATATTCATCCTAAAAAAAGTTACTGTGTATGTGTGTTTAAAGATAAAAAAAATAAGTAAAAAATGTTAGAAAAGTAAATTAATAATTTTCTAACATGTGTTACATATTGAAATAATAATTGTATTATGCTATTTAATATATATTAGATAAATTAAAGTGATCAATTAAATATGATCAAATAGATTCTTAAGTAAATATGAAATAAATTATTGAATATTTGTCAATTTAGTATAATGAGAACTGCTTAACCCAACAATAAAGAAAAACACTATGAATAGAGTTATGATTCCTGTTAAATCAAATCAAGTTTTAGTTTTTTTTTTTCATCTAGAAAGAATACCTTCTAAAGAGTGATTTAATTAAAAAAAATTAAAATGTTAAATATTAGAAAAATAAAATTAAATCACTACTATAATGAAAATAAGTACACTTAATTTATTTAAGATTTTCAATGATGTAATATGATATACTTTTGGAGTCTATGATGGTTTTCAATTTAAGAATTAATTTTTCTTTAAAAAATTGAAAAGAGAGATGTTAGACCAAAGATTTGCTGAAATTTTCACCTTCAAAACCGCATGGTTACAAGGTACAACTAACTTGAAATACTTGCTGATTTGGGGGAGAGAGACTATGGAGGTCCCTACTCTCTAGAAAAATTAACAGAAATCATTAAATGTTATAAATGTTACAACCTATAACAATAAGGATCCGTTTGGTAACGTAAAAATATTGGAGCATAGAAAGGAAGACGAAGAAGTAGCGTCAAGATTAAAAATCTCTCAATCGTCTGGTAGCTTGAAATAAGGAGGGAGGGATATAAATAAGAGTGGTTGAGTCTCACGCCTTTTCATTTCTTAACAAAATAGTGTGAGGATGAACAGTGAAGAGTGTTGTAATTGACATTTAGCCGGAGTTGCTTTTATCAAAGCACAAAACTACGGTGAAAGGTAAGGTGAAGTCTAAATATTTAGGCTCACGGGTGAGGGATGGCAACTGACTGAATATAACAGATTTTGTCATCGAAAAGAAAAAAAAATCAAATTGATTATTTTAATATAATGAATTATAATATTTACAAGTCATAAAACATAAATCAAATAAACGTTCTAGTTTGTTTGATATTTGTGAGATTAGGGTTTTTTTATTATTATATCTTCTTTCCAATTTCCTCTAAAAATCTTGTGCAATGTTCAATTGTTGCTTCCCCAAGTTATTTTTCTTCACATGTGGCTATTTACCGGATGAACAAACTTTTTTTTCACTTCTATACAAAAAATTGTCTTAATATTTTGCTTAATCATTAAAAGGTAAAATCGACCTGGACTTTACATAATTTACCCCAACTATTGTGGACATATTTAATGTATAGAGCAGTGAAGGTTGTTACATGATATTTTTAGGCGAAATAGAGTCAGTATACTCTTAAGCCAAGAGAATTAAAAATTATTGTAGAACATAATAATATGACTAATACTGGTTCAATTAATATCAAATAAAATAGTTGATTTAGTTAATAATATTAAATAATATTCAGTGTCTGTTAAATTTTATATATTTATTTCCAAAATTATCATTAACATTAATTAATAAGACATGCTCTTATTAATTTTAAATTGTTTTGATTAACTTTAATGTTTTCAATCTATCATGTATTAATAAAATTATAGTATTTTGATAAATCAGCTGATTCTTTCAATAGTTTCATGGGTTCACAAAGCATTTCTTGATTCCACCTATTATGGCTGTATTGGATTGTTGATTGGAAAAGTACTTTTACAAATTTCATTACATAATAACAAATTCAATTGCACCAAATGAAAACGAAAAAATTGTTGCTTCCATATAGTATTTTTGCTCTCTCTCACCGTTAATGGCTATAAGACACTATGAAAAAAAATTATACATTTTTTATGACTTGTTTCCTTTTTAACTAATTTGAACTAAAATTATAAATTATACATTTTCTTAACATTGTTTACTTACATTCTTCATGCAGCAAAATTCTAAAGCTAAGATTTTGCAGGTTTGCTTTCTGAAGGCAGAGGTTTTCATCAACAAGCGTTGAAATGATTTAGGAAAGCATTAGATATTGAGCCAAACCATGTACCAAGTTTGATATCCACAACTTCTGTACTTAGACAACTTGGTGATCAATCTTCTTCAATTGTTAGAAGCCTTCTGATCGACGCACTACGCCTTGACAGAACAAACCCTCCTGCTTGGTACAATCTTGGACTGCTCTACAAAGCTGATTTGGGGATATCAGCAATGGAAGCTATTCAATGTTTTGAAGCAGCAGCTTTTCTTGAAGAATCTTCTCCCATTGAACTCGCACAGAAGAGGGTGGCCAACGTGTTGGAGTACAAGTGTGAGTTAAAGTCCCACATCGGATAGAAATAGAAAAGTTGAACACCATATAAGTGAGGAAAAGACCCATAAACCTGAGCCTTAAGGTTTTGGGTTAAGGTGTGGTGTCTAATTCACTTATATGGTTACTCAGGTGTAAATTTCCCCGATATTTACCCCCATCGGTATCCCAACACAACGGTGGCAGAGAAGGAGAGGTAGAGCTTCGAGGAATCGCCTCAACCGTGAGCCGCTAAACGACAGAGACAGGAGCTGCACTGCGCTGAACCATGATGTCGTCCTCGACAAACATGCCTCTTCCTCTTCGCAGATCGTTCCAGTGCCGGTGGTGCTGCTACATCGAAGACCAGAGGCTAAATCGGATACAACATGAAGAAGGGTTGAGGTTCAGAAAGAGGCATACAGAAAGCGTGAAATAGGAAAAAAAATTAACAGAAAAATCACAAAAAAAACTTGTGCATCCGGTTTCCAGTCTTAAATCTCAGCCATTGAGTATTTTATAAATATATCTAATGGTTATAATTGTTGCATCACGGGTGAGGATGGATATTACGACTTCATATTAGACGCGACCCAAAACTACATGAAAATAATGTAAACATGTAGTATTTACAGGGATTTAAAATCACCGGTAACAACTAAAATGTATAAAATGAAAATGGATCATATATTCGATTATCCTTTGCAACATAATCAACAATTATGTTGCTTGATTTTACCAGGGTTTAAAAACCCCGTAAATTGCAATTTGATAATATTTATAGGAGTTAAAAAAATTGGTAAGTGATTACGCTTCATTTTATTTTATCTTCTTATTTCTTCTCCTTTTTTTTCTTTCTATTTCTTTTAAATCAAATAACTATTACATATATTTCTATTTATAAGACAATCAATAAATTTTTTTGTTTCTTATTATAAAACTTTATTTCATCTCATTTGTGTATTAATCATTTAATTACTAAAATATTTTAAACTATCTCTTTCTCTCTCCTATGAAGATGGGAGAAGATAAATAAGTTTGCAATAAAGTTAAGGATAATTTTTAAAAATATTATAAATTTAATGTTAATAACTAACATTCTCAATAAACATAAATTAGTTAATTATGCCTTATAATTAGGAGTGAAAAAATAATATTTTTACTTTATTTTTCATCTAATTCTCTTATTTTTGTGCCTTACTATTTTCACCTACTCTCTTCTTTTTCTCTTATCAAACACAATGTAAGAGATAAGAGAATCAAATAAAAAAGAAGGGTAAAGTCACAAAGATATATTCTTAAAACTTAAGCAACTTGCAAAGTCTAGCTATCTATGTATTGACTTAGGCATACAACTATACAAGGATAAATTATATTTTCATTTTTCATATATTTTTTTTCCTTGAATTGATCTAAATACTAAATCACTTAGTGTGTGAATTAGTTATCCTAAAATTGTTTCAACTAAATTAGAGGTCTCAAATTCAACTTGTGAGTATATAACTACGTTAAATACTCGAAAAAAACATTATATCAACCATGTTAATCATATTTAACTCGATCATAATTATCTCTCAGAATATGAATGCATAAAATATGTCCACATTAGGACAAGTGTACTTTATGCAGTAGTTATAGTGGACCTAGATCCAAATATCCACTACTAAAAAAGATGGTTTTAACATTGCTACGTTAACATCGACTTTGTCAAAAATTGATGTTAACATAAACGTGATGGTAGATTCGTAAATAACTTAAATTAGTTAACATCTCTTTTCTAAAATTGATGTTGTTAAAATGATAGGTTAACATCGATTTTCTTTGAACCTACATTTAAAAATTTATTTACGAGCCCTATTCAGTTACTTTTTCCCACTCTCTTCCTCACTGTCTGTCGTGCTTTGTTCTTCTCGGTTGGCCATCCTCTCCGACACCCCACTCTCCCTCGTTGTCCCTGTCACCAATGTCACCCACCTTCAACATCCTCCTAGATGAACGCACCCACCTTTGCTTCCATGAAACAGGCTCTAAAATATATCGTTTGGTGGTCAGAACCTGTGTTGTTAGAGCCATTTAAAGCATCGTCACTCTTTGCAACACAACGTCGTCATTAAGCTGAACAAATGCATTCTTCTTGTTCCAAAATGGTGCAGTTTTGAAAGGATCGTTCTTCTTTGTTTCTTCTTGTAAGTTCTTCTTTACTATACTGTTGTGGTGATGTGGTTGGTGATGTATATAGTTTGAGACTTTTAGTTATATTTTAGTTACCCTTAAGATGTTTGATGAAATGTCTCAATGACTAGGCTCACATTTATGCTGCCATCTCATTTATGCTGCCATCTCTTATATGTCATGTGCAGGTTTTAGTTCCACTCCATTTTTTTCTTCATTTAAACTAGTTGCTGAAATTCTTTAATTCACTGCGCGTGTTTAGGATTTCGTAAATCACTTGTTAATATTTTTTTTATAGTGCTCTTGGTATTGTTCAATAAAGTCGCTCTTTCGTGTTATCACTTCCCATTTGCAAGTGTGATCACGCTTCTTCAGGTTCATCTACATTTCCATGCTTATTATCATTTTTTGGGTGAAAATTATAGCTCTCCAAATTTATTTGGTATTCAAATAGGTTCTTTCATGTTATTAACATGTTTCTAATTAATATTGCCTACACGTGCAACTACCTTGTTGTACTAATTTATTGTTTTCCCTGTTTAGCAGGACCTCCAAATGAATTTGAACCTTAAACCAGTTTCATGAGTTGCTAAGTGGTTCTTGTTTAATTTTGTTGATTATTGTAGTTATTCAAATTGATATTATCTGTTGTGGTTGGTATAATAAATGCTTTCAGGATATGGTTCTTTGGATTTTGGTGTTGTTAGTTAACTGAAAGGAGTTCATTGTGCAACTTTTGGTATAGAATGAATTTATTTAGGATGTCTGAGCACTTATGTTAATGAAGTACTATTATTGGAACCCTTTTGAACGTGTTGCCATACTTCTACTCTTAACATGTCACTCATTCACGTTCCCATTGCCTTTCTAAAAGTATAGTTAATTTAGTTCTTAGCCCATGTGAATGAATCTTGTGAGAATGTGATTTTATTTCAATGGTCCAACTTAGAAACCTAATCCTCTTCATATTGACCGTTTTAGGTAGCGGCGGATGGCACGCGTGTACATGTAAAACTGAAAATAAATAATTTAAGTATGTCCATGAAAAAGTAACTAGTTCAACTTGGTTTATTCAGTTTAGGAGTCATAGGAAACAGTTAGGTAGTTTTATTGTGAAAAAGATTGAGACTTTATTGTGAAAAAGAGCTACAAAAAGGACCCATCATTATCTCACTTGCCCCCTTTGGATTTTTTGGTGAAAATTTTCTTTTGGTTCCTTCTTTGACTAGCAAATAAGTAATGTAAGATATCAATGCAATGTACATAAACATGATCTCTCAAATTTTGTGTTCTTACTAATCCTTGTATACAATATACCTTGATAGTTTATAATTGCAATTGATGAGCACTTTTCAAATTGGGCAGAGAATATAGGTTAAAATATAATAAAATAAAAGTTGATGTGTCATTTTCATTAGACAAAAGGATACCACATGTATGTAGCTCTGACTAAACTCCCATGACACCTGCTTAAATTTTTGAATTTGCAAAAGAAAATGAAGGTTTAATCACTCATTTCATCCTATAGTAACAAAAAAAAAACCTTTTAATACCTATACTTAAAAACACGACATTTAAGATACGTGTAGAAACTAAAATGATTAAAACTGACATGAGTAGGGACTAAAATAGTAATTTTTCAAAAACGAATGAACTAAGGAGACGTTTGGTAAGGGAGAAGTATTAGGTTTCCTGAGAATCTTGGTTTCCCATGTTTGGTATCTATTTTAAAAAAAATACAATTGTTGGGAAACAATGTTTCCGAGAATGTTTTTTTAACAAGTTTCCCACGAAATTGAGAAATAGTTGAGAATATACGTGAGATGACTGACTTGTTGTTTATGGATTGAATCATGTAAAGATACTTTGAAAGCTTGTCACAATTGGTATCACCCCAATTGTGTGAATAGAAAAAAGTGTACAAATTGCTAGGGACTAAGTGTCCTTTGATCTCGCAAGTTGGGACTAATTGCATGTGCCTTCATAAATGTGTGTTTCTTATAGACTTGCCCATATGGAATCATCCGTGGTCAATTTGGTCTACTTAATATTTAAGTAGTTTGAGTAGGTATGTGATATTGTTTAGACATTCAAATATTTTTGTTTTAGTCCTTGAACCATGGTTTTTTTTTATTCCAGTCCCTTTAAATAACATTTTGTAGTTATAATTGTAATTTTTAGGCACTTCTTCTTTTGCTGTTTGCATTGTGAGCATAACATTCATTGTTATTGCTAGTGATCGTCTTCACGGGTACAAATGTCTTTTATAAACTTTTTATGCTATTTTTTATTACGACTGCTTTTAAAACTTGTTTTATGTGGCTAGTGCTTTATACACAATTAATGTTCATTATGAGTGAACCTTAGTTTCTCGTTTGAGATACAATGCAATGATTCTTCTGGATAATTTGGATTAATCATTGTAATGAATCTTGAATTGTCTATCTGGACAGTTTGGGAATAGTCATTTTTTTATAGTAGATTCATACGTATAAGTTAAGTTTATTTTCTTAAATTTGATGAAATTTTGGTACAATGCATTTCACTTTGTTCTCCGGGTGCATACTTGATTGTGGTGGAATTGATCTCACCGCTTTTATGTTGTGTACTTGGAGATCAATGCGAAATGTTGCCGAAATTTCGTCAAATTTAAAAAAGAGACTTAACCTTTACTTGTGAATCTACTATAAAAAATGTCTTCCTGAATGGGATAGGGTCATACCTTTAATGAAAAGAGTGAGGTTTTCATGCATAGAATAACTTTGTGAGTATCATAGAGTTATTAATTAGATGGATTGAAGTTGGATGAATGCAAGTCGCATGACAACTGAGTATGAGGAAGGCATTGAACAATTTTTGGAATTTTCCTCCAAAAGAAGTCGACTGGATGAGAATAGGAAATATTTTTGTCCTTGTATAAACTGTTTCAATGGGAGACGACAAGCACTAGACGACATACAAGAACATCTTTTATGTGATGGGATTAAGAAGAATATACGACATGGATATGACATGGTGAATCGCCAAACATGCAGAGGGGGTCCCAAATTGAACCGGTTGATGTACAAATGAGAGATCGATTAGAGGATATGATTCATGACCTTGGACAATAGTCTTTTCAGCAAGCACATTCCCCTGTGTATGATACATTTGAAAGTGATTCAAAGAAGCCTTTGTATCCAGTGTGCAAGCAATCTTTGATGTTGTTGTCAGTGGTGTTAAGTATGGTTAATGTCAAGGCCATATATGGGTGGAGTGACAAAAACTTCAGTTCACTGCTTCAGGTAATGCAAGATATGCTTCCAGAGGAAAACACGTTGCCAAAAAGTTATATCAAGCAAAGAAGATCTTGTGTCCGATGGGTATGGAGTATCAGAAAATTCATGACTGCCCTAATGATTGCATACTATACAGACATGAATTTGAAGAAATGTATAAATGCCTTAGGTGTGGGGTATCACATTTCCGCCATGCAAATGTCGTATGTTACATAGGCACCATCAATGTATGACCCAGGACCAGGCTCAACCCGACCTGGCTAAGATAATGCCATACACCCCCTATGTAACCTACCGCCCACACAAGGGCCCATTGATGCACTGACCGTGGTCCTCACAAGGTTTACCATCACGCAGTCCTGGCATCTCACAGTTATACATAGAATATCACCACTACACCATGAATGTATGACCCAAAACCAGGCTCAACCTGACCTGGCCAGGATAACGCTATACACCCCGTGGGTATTTATGTATATCCGAATGCATTCCTCATCTCAGGCCATCACGCAGGCCAAGTTCGAATGCCACCAACATAATCATATACGTCATCCACAAACACATACAACCAAGTGAACCAGTGTGAAGTACGAGGCGTTCGGGCTGGCGCTTAGACACACTATCTCAAGGTGAGAATCTGAACAAAGTCGGACGAAGGCGGACGAGGTCAGTCAAGGCCAGTAGAACTCAGACAAGGTTGGTAGGGTTGGTCAGAAGGGTAAAGTTTGGGTAAGAGAAGGAAAGGGTAGCAAAAATGGATGCGGTTGGTTGGGTTTGCTAAAGATTTGCCAAAGGCGGTCAAGAGGCCCTTATGTTTCTTGTAAATTTCCAAGGACAGGTTCTGCAATATGTGATCGATTGCATAAGCGCTATAATCGATTACAATAGGTAGCGCTTGTAAGACGCCGGGTTTGTATTTCACCAACCCACACAAGGGTGTAAGGGAACCTGGTAGCTCATTTTCCAAGAGGATACAAGCTCTGCCGATTAAGGAACCCGGTAGTTCTCAAAGAAAAGGGGTTTGGACTTGGTAATTCTAAAGGAAACAGCCCACCCCGGGTAAGGAACCTGGCCTCTCTAAGGAAGGAAAGGATGAACCTCTAAAGAAGACACGTGTATGGAACTCGGTTATCCTAGAAGAAGGAACACAAGCTCAACCGAGTAGGGGAACCCGATGTCTCTTTTCGCGAGAGAACACAAGCTCATCCGAGTTAGCAACCCGATAGCTCTCTCTCTGGTGAGGTAACTTGAGCTCAACAGCTCTAATGTATTACCCGGGTAGGGAACCCGGTATACCTTATAAAAAGGGAAACAAGTCTTAACGACTCTAAGGGAACGACCCCGGGTAGGGAACCCGGTCTACTAACATCCGCCAACAAGGACTAAGTTACGTCCTGCATGCATGCATGCATGCCACGTAACCCGCTCAACTCGGCCAACCCATCCCGGTACTCATCACCTTCACGAACACTTCCACAGGTGTCTTAGAAACTTTTCAGCATCAAAATGCCAACTTCACCCACTTGCACGGAGAGTTATTAAAACATCTACTCCTCAACAGAACACCAAACATCAACACAAAACAACACTCAACAAATTTAAGACATACCAAATCTCATTCATAAAAGACGTAGCTTTTTTGGGAAAAATATCACACACACTAGGGACATGCAGTTATCATCACGACTGGACTCCCTGGTCCCCAAACTGTGGTACCTAAAGCTGTTAAGAAACATGATAAACTCCCATTACCTAACCAGGAGTTCATTCACGAGCTTCGCGGTGTATTCGTCCTAAGTTTCAATTCCAACCACGAAGTCCCTCTCAGCGTTGGGATTTCCGCAGCAGCTACGGTGGTTCTCGTAGGTTGAAGGTAACAAAAGAAGGGGTTGAGAACAAGAGGTTACTGGGTGAGTTTTAGAGAGAAAACAGAGGGAACACAAAGGTAGAAGAAGGAAGAGTAAGCTTGTTGTCGTCCCAACCTGCTGCTTATAAACACAGTTGACACAACACGTCCTCTTAGCCAGCAACCACAACACAGTAGAGTTGACTTACGTCCAATACCCATCAAGCACGCATACCAAGACAAAAGCACTCAAACAACAAGTTATAAATAAAACAATTAATCAATCAACATAACACATGTAATTTAATTAATATAACACACACACCAACATCCAGATTAGCAACTTATAATCCGGGTCGTTACAAAATTAACATCAACAATTCTTAACAACATAGATCAAGATTAAATCATATACAACTAGGATGAAATCATGCGTCTCTACTTCCTCCATAGCGGCCACCGCGTCTGGCTCTCCAGCTTCCTCAAATCTGTCGGCTTCCTACTCATGCTCTTCCCCCTTGCCATCTCCTACCTCCGCCACCGGAACCGCCAACCGAAATTAATCTCAATGAAGCCCTCTCTCCTCGCCGCCTCCGCCTTCATCGGAATCCTCACTGGCCTCGACGACTACCCTACACCTACGATGTGGCATGAATTCTGGTCTCCACTTTCACCCTCATCATCAAAATGCAACTTGGCTTCACCGTTTTGTGTTCCTTCTCGTGAGGCAGAAGTTCACCGCGTACTCCTTGTCGTTTTGCTTACTGTCGATACGGGCTTTTTGGTGCTTCACACCAGCAGAGACTAGCCCCATGGTGATCGTGTGTGTTGGGGAAAGACAGAGGAGAAGGTGTGGTTGATTTCGAAACCCTAGTTGTGGTTTTTCGAAGGGGAAAAGAGAAAAAAAGAAAGAAATTAAAAGACAAAAATCCCAAAGTTCTAGTTTTGAATTGGTGTCCCTACAATACGCATTTTTCCCCTCTCTTTCGAAGATGGTCTTCTAAATCGACTTTGTACTCTCTCATTCTACGTCGGTTCTTGAAGAAACCAATGTTGTAATTCCTTTTCAAATACGATTTTCGTAAAATTGTCTTTAACAAGTTACAGTTATTTACAAAAATGTCACCGCTTTACTTACGAAATAGGTTTTTGTAGAACCATCGTAAAATCGACATCATAGAAGACCATTATTGTAGTAGTGCTAGCAGTGTACTTGAGTGGGTAAGTAAAAATATACAAATCAATTTAATTAATTTACGCACTATAATAACTTAATGTTCTCCAATGCAGTGTATATTGGCAATTAGTTGTTATATGTCCTAAGGACAATGTTGTTGTGTGGTTTTGTTCATTAAAAAAGCCCGATAACTACTTGAAATGAATTATTAATATATCAGTTGTAATTTGTAAGGCATTTACTTTATTATCTGTAAGACATCAATATATTAATGGTACAATATGCATGCATGTTTCTCTTAACGAATGCTATGAAGGGATTCAACGATATTGAAGGAACTAAATCCAAGGAAGTAGCTAAATGGATTGCTGTTAAAGTAAGTCATTGAAACAATGGTTGATGTCTTCAAAATTACATTTATTACTATGTACACTAATTTTCGTTTAACTTTGAATATGTTATTGAATTTAGTGTAATAAGCAAAGAGGAAGCACTTAGTGTGACTATTATGTCATGCATTGGATGTCAACGATAGTACAAGTAGGTTTCAAGGATAATTGGAACCCAAGAGATTGAAGACAATTCAGATTCAATGGGCAAGATTTTATCTTAGAGTTAGAAATAAAACACTAGGTGGTTAAGAGGGATTTTAACAATTGTATATAGTTTAAAATTATAATCAGTTATAGGAAATGATGTTATGTATATTGACATCATTGATTTTACTTATAATTCATATATGATTTTTATTGTATTGTGAAACTGCATGGATTGATCTATTTTTTCATTTGCAGGTTTCATTTGGGTAAAATTTAAAAAACAACCAGAATATTTTTTTAAAAAATTAAAAAAATCAACATCAATTTTTAGTAAAATCGATGTTGATTTATGCTTAACAACATCAGTTTTTGTAAAAATTGATGTTGTTGTTCGTAAATCAACATTAGTTTTTAGTAAAACTGATGTTGATTTCACATATTTTATCGTTTTTTTTGGTTAATTTCTTATTAGGCGACATCGGTTTTTTAAAAATCGATGTTGTAGTGTATGTTAACATCAGTTTTTAAAATCAATGTTAACATTTATACTTTCAACGTCAATAGTTTCAACATTAATTAAAAACCAATATTGAATGTCCAAACAAAACGATGTTGAATGCTATTTTTTAGTAATGATCGTACACAAAATAATTTAATTTTCCAATAACTGAAGTTTGGTTTTAATCAACAATTTGAAAAAAGATGTTCAATTATTTGCAAGAAATAAAATTTAAAGAACAAACAATTTACAAATCAAGAGATTAATAGATAGAAAAGTCCATTGTTATTATTTCAATCATGCAATGTAATTCTCAATTTCTTATTTGAATTGATTTCTTAATTATTATGCAATTGCCAACCTCTTAAAATAGTCAACAAGTTCTGATAAAAACGCTATTAATTGTCTTTTTTCTAATTTAATCCCTATTTGGTCAATTAGGTTTCAAATTGGGAAAAATATTAGCATGGAGAGAAAGAATAAAGACTATTGATCTGGTTACAAATTCACCAAATATATTTGGCCATTTCTTATTTCATGATTGTTCTAAGTTCTTTCAATTACAAGAAGATGATCACATAAATATATAATTGACTATCAATTATAAGAAGATGATTTAATTGACTAAAATATTAGAGTGATCAATTCTAAAATAATTAAACTTAGCAAGAACAATCCAATTGACTAAAAAATAATAAATTCAAAATTAAAATAAAGTATTGGGGTTTACAAGAACAATTACATCATAACCCTAGAAAAAGGGAAAAATTAATCAAGCATAGGCACATGAAGGCAAATTAATAATACCAGATACACGAAGAATAAAAGAAAGTAAGAAATTTTATAATCCCAAACTCCTGTAGTGTTCTTGACGTTCTTTCCTACCCTCTTGAACTCCCTCGAAGTATTCTAATTTTGAATAGAGTAAAAGATGCCTAATTTCGCCTTCCCATTTTCTATTTATAGCATGCACGAAACATGTAATAGACTTGCAGAAGGGAGCACGACCGTTCTCGGATGTTTTGAAGCTGTCTCCAAATTCTTAAAAGAGTATGATCGTGTTTTTCAAGGGTGCTCTTTTTAAGTTTTTCATATTTATTCTCTTGGAGGCCTTTCTGTTACACACAACATAAAAACGTAAATTCTGCCAAAGAAATATGCATAAGCAAGAACAAAATGGAAGAAAAAATCATTTCCCAACACATATATGGTTTATCAAAGATATATGTGATCTTAATAAAAAAACATTAGGAATTGTACAATACAGACTAGTTAAAAAAAAAATTTCCTGGAAAGCAATGTATCTCAATAGACAAAATTCATAAGACTAACCCTTGAGGTGTAGAAATCACCAAAATGGATTAATTTATCTTTTTGACACATTAAGAAAATGATATAAAGGTTCATATATGCTAATATGTGTCAAGGAAGTCTAACTTAATTTGTTCATAAAATAATATAATGTACATGAATTATTATAAACTTCATGATACTTGAATTAAATTCCCATGGAAAAAAAATATTCTATGATTCATTATACTTTTTGAATTTTCACACAAAAAAATTTACTATTTGAATTAGTTAATTCATCTACACGTTCATATATTTACCGTCAAATTTTTATAAATTAGAAATTTAATACCTAAGCCTTCATATATAGATAGGTAGATGAATAAATAGATAGAAAAAGAGAGAGGGACATGACTAATTTTAAAAGAGTTACGGATCATACATGCTCATCTTTCATTTTACTTTTAATCTAAACATTTGTAATAAGTAATTCATTTTAACCGTTAAATCAAAAGAATATGAAAAATAAGATTCAGGGTGAACTGAAGACTAGTAATCTCCTATCAATATATAATATATAAAAAATAATAATATATGCTTGCTTAATTTGTATAATATGTTTAAGTTAGAAATTCTTATGAAATAAGGACCACCTGCAAGTACTGTGAAACCTATACTACAAGTTACAGTCATTAGTTCTATATCAATGATGAGAACAAAACTTCCCCATTATATTATTAGAAAGAACAAGACCTTCCCCATGTGAGGATTAGTTTCTTCTCTTAAAATGGGTATAAGTAGCCATTGAACTTATTGTAACGGCTTTGGTCTGGTGAAACAGTAGAGAGTCGGCACCGTAAAGGCAAGCTTCTTTTAACGAAAAAGCAAGCAACGTTAAGGAACACGGTGATGAAGCAAAAGTGCACCAAATTTTTTTTGCACTATAGCATTCTCATATAGGGTGAATCCGGTACATTATTGCACTAATCGTGTACCCAATTGAAGACTAGATATCTCATATCCGTGACCCATGATATGTGGTGATTAGTCTACTTTGGTATACTAGTCTATGCATTATTGTTGTCCTTATTACCAATAATACTTGACTTCAGATATTTATGAATAGTATTACATAAGTTGTTATGTGAACATTATTATGTACCAAGAAATACATAATAAATGCAATGCATCATAATATTTATTAGTAAGATAAAACAAGATACAAATGTAAACTATAAAACTATGGTAGCCCAGGCCAAACTTTGGTATGATTAAGCTTGGGTTAGTTCCTATTTATAGAGTCTGAGTTTGATCTTGTTAGAATTCAAAATTGATTTTGCTTTCACTTTCATTGAAGAATTCAAATTCAAATTGATTTCCTCCACCACCAAAGAAAGTTATGGAACCTTGAAGAATTGTTTAGAGACTTATGGAATTTTATGGAAGCTTGTAGAATTGTGTGGATACTTGTAGAAGCTTGTTGAAGATTATGGAAAAAACTTCAAGAATTTAGAAGATTTTTGTTCTTATTCATCCAAGTC
The DNA here is from genome assembly GCA_013407115.1 of Glycine latifolia. Classification (NCBI taxonomy): domain Eukaryota; kingdom Viridiplantae; phylum Streptophyta; class Magnoliopsida; order Fabales; family Fabaceae; genus Glycine; species Glycine latifolia. The sequence continues at coordinate 25,540,976 of CM023941.1, forward strand.
ATTTTGAGTTGTCATTCTTATTTACATATGTGTTGTATAGTTATTAGAGTTTGTTAAGTTCAACTTGAAATCTTCAAAGTCATAAAGATAGTCAAAAGTTACAACTTGTGGTTATTATAGGTTGGCAAGTTTAGCTTGAATTCTTCTATGTTTACCTATGTATATGGATTGAATGTTAAGCATTTGGATGCATGTAGTGAAAGTAAGGAAGTAATGAGAAAAGTGAGAAATAAAGTATTGAAACACTTATGTGAAAAAAGAAAGAGATTCGAGAAAAATACAAAGTTTAAGTTAGTGTTATAACACTTGTATTTTGTTATTATAATAGTTTGTTCTTGAGTAAAATTTTAATTTAGTGTAAGCTCTTCTTCTATCTTTATCATTTCATTTTCAACAATTGGTATCAAGATAAAGAATTGAAATTCCAACATATCTTTTACTTGGTATAGGCTATTTTTCAAGGTCTTGCCAGATATATTTAAAAGCTTGACATGGTGTGAAAGGGTTTTGGTTCACGATAAATCAATATATATTTATTTTTTTGATTAAAAATAGAGATACATAACCCGATCATCCTCATTCTCCAACGACACAATTTTGTTATCCTTCTTCCTTACTGATGCAGCCGCATGGAAGAACTTGGAATTTGTGTCTCCATCCCGAAGTAGTGCACCTTTGCCTATTGCCTCCAAAAAGAATCTTCTTTAGAAAGATGGGAACTCATTTGATCTCGGAGTTGATTGTATTTACCAATGGACTCTGCATCTCTCTTTGCCCTCAGCATTTCCAACTCCTTTCTGCAAAAGTCAATATCCTTTCTAAACTTCAGCCCTCTTTACCCCAAGCACTCAACTCTTCTGAACACGAGTCTACTTTGGTGTGCAAATCATATGAAGGATTCTTGTTCCAGCCTCTATCAACAACTGAAGAAAGCTCTCCAACCAAGAATTTTCGAATCTAAACACCTTTATGCTACGCCTAACTCCTAAATCCTCCAACTTCAGCATAATTGGTAAGTGATCAGATTGGTCCACAAACAACATTCAAAAGCCTACTATGTGGGAACAAATCAATCCAGTCCTGAGTGACAAAAACCCTGTCTAATCTCTCTTCAATCGCATTTAAACCCCTCCTTTTTTGAATACACATAAATTGATATCCATCCTGCGACAAATCAATGAGATTACTGTCTTGCACAAATTCTCTAAAGCCCCTAATCAACCTAGGCGAATGCTTCTGGCACCCTATTTATCCTCAGTGGAAAGAAGATCATTACAATCGCCCATGGTACACCATGGAAGAGAGTTAACCCTGACCAAATGACGCAACAAATCCGAAGATTCCTTACGGCATCCCCTTTCAGGGAAACCATAAAAACTAGAGAATCTCCAAAGAGGTTTGCCCAGATAATGCACCCCCACAATAATACAATTACACGAGTAATTGATGATAGAACAATTCAGGGGTTGTCACCATAGAATCGCTAACTCACCACTTCTACCTATACTATCCACCGCAAAAGATGCATGAAAACCCAACTTGAATCTGATTTCCTCAATCTTGTAGGCCCGAACAAGGTCCCTTAAGGTAGGAATTGCCAAGGGTTGACAGTTCCGGGAAGTTAGCTATAAATTTGGAATTAAAATACACTTTTAATTTTTTATATTTTTTTATTATATTTGATTTTGTCTATTATCTTTAAAAGTTCAATTTAGTCCTTTAAAAATGTTTATTCTGACACAATGATCGTTTTAAATATAGGAACACAATGTTTACAAAATATTTTTTTATTGATTTGAGATGTGAAAATTGTCCGGTTAAATTCACATAGATAAAAATTATATAATCCAGTTAATGTTCGAATAAAAAATGATCATAAACATGATAAATATCATCTTAAAAATGAATCTAACAATCAACTTGAAAATTTGAAAATTTTGATATCAGAATATTTTTTATTTTTTTATGAAACTAATTTTTCATGTGATTTTTATCATGTTTATGACCCTTTTTGTTTAAATATTAGTTAAATTTATCGTTTTCATGTAAGTGAATCAAATGGAACAAATTTCACATATTGAATTAAACAAAAAATGGTTAAAATTGTGTATTGAAATAAAAAATAAACATTATTTCCAAAGGATCATTTTGACTCATTTTTAAAATATAAAGGATAAAATTGAATTTCTTAAAATATAAGAAGCCAAGTTAAATATAATTGAAAACATAAAAACTAAAATTGTATTTTAACCTAAAGTTGAGCTTACATTCATTCCTAACAGTATTCCTTCCTCTACAACATTCTACCTTGTTTCAAATGAAAATATGAAATCTTTTTACTAACATAATTTTCCATTAAGTTACAAATCGATGCTGCTTTGCAAAAGTATTTATTAATTGTTGTTAAATGATGAGTGCACCTGAATGTCGATCTTTGCATTCATTCATTAATTTAGTTCTCAACATCCTTATTTATTATGAAATAATAGTTGTCTTACCCTTTTGTTTTTGTTGCAAAGTAACGATTGAGATCAATGGATAAGATAATGAAGAAATCGATGAAAATGTCGCTGCATCAATTCGGGTTCATTTTTAACTTCACCATTCGTACGTGATGCACCATGGCTGCTTGTTATAGATAGTGTTTGGATAATACGGTGATCAGCTTGACTTATAAGTATACATTTCAATCGAGGATCACATAAATATGATCCATACATGGATCAGATATACCCTTCTTCTTTTTTTTTGGAAACTGATGGGCTTTTCAGGCCTGCATTCAAGTTTGCTACTCTTTTTTTTTTTAAAAATGTTACTTTTGACATGTGTATTTTAAAATTTTTTATTTTGATACATTAATCTCTAATTTTAAAATAATTAATTTCACATAATGGTGATTAATATAAAACCTTCGCTTATTTATTTTATTTTAAAATTATAAACTACAACAAAAAATGTTTGTTAGATACGTTTGAAACACCTGGGTTCTGAGCATACAGTACTTACAGACCATTTTGGATTGGAAAAGTAGTCTCTGACCCTCTCTGCATGACTACTCCCCAGTCAAGTCCGCGGGGTCTCGCCAAGCCTCTATCTCAAATCTTGGATGGTTGATTTTATAATTTATAGTTATTTAATATATTTTATATAGACTTAAATATATTTTTGAATTTTAATAAATTAATGAATTTTATTTGGATTTCAAATAAATTTTATTTATTACATTAAATTTCTAATAAAATAAAAAATTTATTTTGATCATTTTTATCTTATTTTAGTCCTTCTAATTAATATATATATATATATATATATATATATATTCCTAAAATATATAAATCATTTATAATTAGTGCCTATCATATATTTTTCAAATAATCTAACACCGGGTGAACAAAATATTATGAGGTTTAAAATGACAAGAGTGAAGATTGATAAAGGGAGGGAGAAGGTATACTACAGTCTACAGGAAAGGGAAACAAGGGACTAATCACTATTAAAAAATGAGATTCTACGACACTAAATTAAGGACGATTTTGTAAGATCGTGATTGTAAAAACACGATAAGCGCTAGCTTTCAAATACGGTTGAAAAGTAGTTGTAAACTACTTTTTTCTTATCCTTCTCTTATCGAGTGTTCCCTATCTCTTCATAGGTTTTCTTCTTATAATGATAACAATTGAAAATTGGCATACAGAACATGTAGTTTGAAAGGGTATGAACACGTTTTTCAACAAAAGAGGGATTGTATCTATGCAATACATGGTTTGTTCTCTTGGTCAAATTTTCCTTCAACTTGCGAGATATATTTTTATATTTTTATTTTCTCTAAAAAATATAAATTTACTAGCTTTGAACTTCAATCTCATGAGGGAGCATTATAAAAATTACAAAGTTAAAAGTTGAGGATATTTCCAACTTTTATACGGCATTTCTATTAACTTGTGCTGTCTAAAATTTATAAATATATTAGATTCATGTATATATAAAGTTTATAGATATATTGGATTCATTGTGTCTTAACAACCAGATATTCAAATTAATTATAGTGCAATTCAAACATTATTATCATAATTTTTTATTTTCCTTGTTGCATATGATGGCTATAGTAACGTAGTAGATGAACAGGTGAATTTTTCTCTTACATGTTATATAATCTTAGTAATTATACTGATGAACTTTCCAAATATCTACTTGTAGAATGATCTAGTGCATGGATGGGGATTGGACTTTGCTCTAAGTTATAGGGTAAACTGGATGATGATGTAAGGTTGGAGCAACAAATATGTATTACAGTTTGAAATCTAAGTTATAGATTATAGAAAATTGGGCAATATATTTTTCTTAATCATTAGGTAAGATCACCTTTTTAATAATCATTTCGAAAAGGAAAACCTATAATTAGGACAATTTGTTTTGAATAGAAATTCGGCAATATATTTTGCTAAAACAATGCCCTATCATTTTGCTTTCGGAATGTTTCATTGTTGTTTGGGAATCTATACAATCGCAAACATGTCTGCGCATGTTTATTTATTTATTTTTTCTTGTAACTTCTGTGTTCATTATAAACATTACCAGGGAACTGCAGCTGGATGCACGATGGATATTGTGGTGAATGGGACAACCGGTTTGCTAGATCCTGTTGGGAAAGAAGGCGTGACAACTCTCGCGAAGAACATTGTGAAATTGGCTAGTCATGTTGAGAAGAGGCTAACAATGGGAAAGAAAGGGTATGAAAGAGTGAAGGAGTGGTTTCTGGAGCACCATACGTCGCAGAGAATTGCATTAGTTCTGAAGGAAGTTTTACAGACGGCTAGGCTATAGACATCAAATTAACCAGGTTAGGTACTCCACTGTTAAATTGTATATTTATTCCACAGGAAAAAGAGAATGGTTTGTTGAGAATGAATTGTATATCCAATGTCCTTTATACCATACAGGCATGCAAGCAAGTCTAACACTCTTTTTGACATTTCATTATTAATTAAAATGGATGTAAAACTCATTAAATAAAGTGACTATTACTCTAAATAAAGTGACAATCACTCTATTTAGAGTTTAACATAAATTTCAACTAATAATAATTGTGTTTTAGCTAAACAAAAAATAGAGTATCTTGACAATATTGCATTCCTAATATTTTTTGTATCCCATGAGATGAGATACAATTATTTTCCATGCTAATATTCTTTGTATCCCATTGATAAAACAATTATTTATTTACACAAATGGCAGGGAGAGAGTGGCCATAGTGTGGGCAGTGCACTCTCTCGACTTCTAGGGAACCTTCTAAGTTTGTTTTAGAAAGATTATATTTATTTATAAAAATGTTACCTCATTTATTTTTAAGACAATTTTTAATCAATCGATGTTAAATCAACTTTGTAAAATCGCATTTTTTTAATAGTGTTTATTCTACGGCGAAGAGTAACTACTACATCAGAAAAGTGATAATAAGAGGAGAGTGACTTAACAAGAATAGGAACAGTGGCCAAAGTGACACGTTTAAAAAAAAAAAATCCCAGGATGTCACGCCTACAGTAGTATTTGCCAAAATGCCACGTGGCATAATTCGCTGGCTTTGCAAGCGAAATTGGTGGGCTGACGTGGCGTTGCGTTATTGGGACACGTAATTCGCTATATGTACCAGGGAATTACGTGGTCTGGGCAGGCGAATTTCGGGCAGGACACGTGTCGCTGGGCAAAATGCTAATCAAATATTTTTTCCAAAAAAATATCTTTAAGTGCCTCAAAATTAGGATTTAGGATTCAATCATCTAAAAATTTTCAAATTGTCTACTTTTTTAATTATTTAATTAATTAATTTAATACAATTTTATATTTTTTTAATTACTTCTCTCAATTACAATCGTTTTGACATAAAATACACCTCCATCGGACATTCTTAACAAAAAATATCACTGTTCGAAGTTTATATGCACTATCAATTATACAAGCGATGGAGGGTTAAAGGAGAGGGGGGATTTATATAGTGGTGGGCCAGCTGTATCTAATTCGCTGGGCCTACTAGCGAACTACCTATTTCGCTGCTGCTCCTTGCGAAATTTGCCACCTATGCTAACCGCTCTGCTCGTCCAATAGAAGCACGCCACGTCACGCTACGTCACGCCACGTACTTAGCCCACGTGTGCAGCGAAATATGCCGTGTTGCATTTTGGAAAATTATTTGCTAGACGTGACATTCTGGACAATTTTTTTTAAAATTGTGACACTTTGGCCGGTGTTCCACAAGAATACAGATTTCCAACATACCTGGAGGATTAGAAGCTTTTGAGAAAGCAGCAAAGTTTTGTTACAGCATTAACTTCGAGATCACGGTTCACAACAACCGACTAGTATTGTGACAGAAATCTCGCCGGAAGGACAAAGGATTTTCTCTCTCAGGTCGGCCTCTCCATGCTCCACAGTGCCGTCACGGTTCTTAAATCCAGGCATTGAAAGTAAAATTGCTTCCGATAAATAAGTTAAATAGTTTTATAACAAAATTGACCTCTTCAATTCATGTTGAAGCAAGCATAAATGCTTGACTCTTAATTTCTGGAATGTATTCTACCAAAAAAATAATTAACTTATCCATGTAAAGTAATAACGATCGCAAAGCCATATGTGAATTAATAACGAAATCATATTGCCCATACTGCAACATAATAGCAATAACAATGCAAACATATTGCTCACGGGTCAAAGAAATAAAGAATACAATAAATGTTTTAGTGATGACAAACAGTAAAGTAAAAATGCCCATATAAAGTATGAAAACATCACCACTGTGATAGGGATTCCAAATTTCACTGGTTACGCTGGCCTTAGTTTCCGATTACGCCATTCAACAAGCACATTGTGTGCCCTTTATCCTTCGCGACTTTAAGCAGCACCACAAACTGCTCTTTCTCAGTCAAACATTGGAGCTGTCTTCTTTCGTGATATTGTACCTCTACTAATCGATTCAGGTTCAATTTTTTCAATAAATAACAATTGAAAATTTGGATAACAAAAAAGAGGATAAATATCATAGCATTGGATTAGGGATGAGAACGTTTATCTTAATAGTCATTGGTGGTGACGAGGTCGACGGCATCTTAAGTCGCTAGCATTTTTTGAGACCTAGTCCGCAGCATACAAGGCGAAGTAGGAAGCTATCATCGTCATGTTCAGAAAAATGTATACTAGAGATATTTGAATCGGTGGTTGAAGGAGATGATGCTGAACGGTCTCTTCGTATTGGCATTCTCTTTTGACTGCAAGAGGCTTCAGGATCTAGTTGGAGGATCGTGTTTAACTTCTCGAAAGCAATGCTCTTTCATATGCAAATCGTATGTAAGAGCAGCCCAAACACCGCAGATATAGTTAAATTTTTTTGATAGCTAATATTCCTTGAAATTAGCTACTAATTAAAATAATAACTAAAATTAGTAGGAAACTTAAGATTTTCTTGTAGTGGAAGGAGAAATGAAAACCTTACATATGAGAAAAAATAGTAGGCAACACTAATGAACGAAAAAAGTTTGTCAAATTCCAACCAGAAAATTGCCCCTAGAGCATATAACATTAAATGCACAAACAGAGGTGGATGGAATTACACCACTCGGAATTATACAATATGAATTATCATGCATACTATTTCGTGCTTTGGTAAATTAATTGAATCACTAATTGACAATGTGTCCTTTGTGAGGGTTAAGGAGTGCTATCATGTTATTCATTCACAGCTAAGCTTGATAGGACCCAACTTAAGTGAGTCGAGATGAATTGTTAGAAGACGTAGCAAGGCATTAACTCCAAAATTGCCCTTAATTGTCTTCCATATCTAAGTGGTACCCACTTTATTTTATACTTCCCCAAATGCCCCTTTAATCTTCCCCAACATCCATTAGGCCACAGTTTGACAAAGGCCTCTCCTTTGACTACACAATATCTTGATTGGGTTTTCTTCTATCCAAATAATTATACATTTATGCTCTTATTAAGGCAATGGACCTTTGACAACCCAATTTACGCACAATGGTCTGAAAGGGAAATTGAAGGACTAGTCATGGCCACATAAATTCAAGTAAAATTTCAAAACGTTCTCATCACCCACCATATGACTGATCAAGGTGATGTTGTAACAGGTTGTGGCATTTAATAGACTAGTGGAAAATGAAATCAGGGTACTACTATTAGCCCATTATTCACTTGAATTCTTTGGTTTATATTTCTTCAGATCTTAAATATAAAAATAAAAAATAAAAATTGATTCATGTTAATTAAGAAAATTAATTATAATTATATTTAATTACATTAATCTCAATTAAAAATTAATTTTTTGTAAATTATCCTTCTTTTGGAATTTGACATTATGAATAAAAATGAGTTAATAGAACTAAAATCTCAATAGGTGAAGAATATTTTAAAAATAATAATATTTATTAGAGTTAATTGAAATTTTCTGATGTTTAAGAAAAAAAAATATTTGAGACAAGGCTAGTAGATCACCGGTTGTTTCATTGACGTATTCTCTCCCTGACAAAATGATAAGTAGCAGTGCAGACCCCATTGGTGCGGCAATTTGCAGGGAACCAAGAGGGAAGAGAATAAAATAAATTCATTGATGTAGGCACTGAAAGGTTCTCGAATTAAATTCACACCTTTTGGCTGAAGGTGATTGTGTGATCAACCATAGGGACCAAACGTTAACACTGGCATTGTATATTCCCTTGGCATTCTAATTCTCCAGTCAGATTTTGTAATAAATTTTCAGTCCTAAATTTTATGAGCTCCTTCTTCCATTATAAATGCATGGTTAAAAATTTCTTTGTAAGATAAAAATTAAAGAAAACTGTCTAAGTTGAGAATATTAAGTATCGTCATTGAAGTAGGTAACAAAAGGAGTAATGAAATTTTGCACCAGATTTTGGTTATGCACATCTGTAGAAAATAAATCTCAGCCAACCAACTTGTAATTTCTAAGCATGATTTGTAAGGAAGCATAGCTACTAGTAGGATTGCCTCTGAGATTTTTTTATTTATTCAGGAAGAACTGAAAAAATTATACCTCCTAATTATTTGAATTTTATTCTTATTGCACTTTTTTTACAAAATCATTAATAATTTGTTCATAATCAAGATATTTTAAGTAATCATACTCAATAGAAATCAAAGGAAGTTCATTTAATCTATTTTGTGTCATAGTTTTAAATAAACTTTTAACAATTTCAAATTTAATAAATTAGTTTTCTTTTAGTGTATGCAATAAAAATAGTTTATAAGTTGTATATGCATTAGGAAAACAATTAAATATTTTTAAATAACGTAATATCATAAAGTTTGATTTTGATTTAGTTGAAATTTGAATCATAATTATTGTAAATTTTTGTTCTATAGCTTTTGTTTACGTAATTATGATAGTACCCCTAGACCGCTATCAACACCACCACTAACTACCACTACCCATATATACATAGTACCCACGTTAAGGGACCTGCAAAGTATTATATAAAAAGTATAAAATAGACATGCCACATGGCTAACAACCTAGCCTATTGCTTATTGACTTCAAGCCATAAGTATAAGTTTTCGTAAATTCTAATTACTACTTGTGCAAATATATAATTTAATTTTGTTAATCTAATTTGTTCATCTAGTATTTATGAATATTTAAATCCACCTATTATTGCTCACGATCGTTCAGATTCTAAGTGTTAATTAAGAAGGTTCTGATTTTCAATTTGAAAATTTTGTAGACAAACCAAATCAGATTTGCAAAAGAATCCTATGTATTTGTTGGTTGTGATAGTCTGCTGGCAATGTAAGAAATCCAAGGTGCAAAATATCAAACGAAGTCTGAATCTAATACAAGTTTGTAAAAAAATTTATAAAGAAAATAATCAAACAAACAATATTAATGTTTTGGATGTAATAAGCCACAACATCGTGGATTACACAGAATGGACCACGTGCTTCTTAAAGCTGATATATTCTATATCTAACTGCCATCTGTGACAGTAGTTTTCTGTCAATACTGAAAGATTTAATATAAATTTTAGTGTCAGATCAGTTCGCATGTGCACACTAAAAATGCTTGATTCCCTCAGACCAGAGACACGTATAGAGAGAGAGATTATGATCAACGTTAAACACAAGTATAATCATTAATATAGTACTACGGTAACTGTTAACGGGGGTTGATGTGCAAACTCTGAAGTAAAAACGTTACTGACATTATATATTATGATGATCAATAAATTTTCACTTACACCTTTCATTTTGCATTCCTGCTCTACACACGTACACTCCATTTTATAGAACAAGGAAAAGAGGAATATTAAAGAGGTGAATTTGTTTGTTTTTCTTCCTTTACTTTTATCATGAAAAAAGGTAGAATAAAATGATAGAAAAGAAAAAGTTTATACTGATCTAAACCAGCATTATGTTTAGAACATGTTAGTGCTAATTTATTGATAAACCGATATAGGATACCAAACACAAATAATAAATAACAAGTGGCATAACTAATTTTTCTAACAAAGACCCAATAACGGTCTATAAATATTATATTCATACAAAAAATTGTTGAAAATTTATTCATAATTAAGGTTGGTTCACATTTAAATAAACATGCAAATTTAAATATATAGAAAATTTAGGAGCCACTACTACAAATTGGTCAATTTACTACGGTTCTAGGCGCATTACAAAAAAAAATATATATTCGCCTATATCCACTATGGTTCTATAATAGGAATCGTCTTTGATTAAGCGCTTTTCAAAAAAAAAAAAATTTCACCTATATCCACTACGGTTCCATAATAGGAACCGTCTTTGATTAAGCGTTTTTTAAATAAAAAAAAATCACCTATATCCACTACGGTTCTGTAATAGGAACCGTCTTTGATTAAGCATTTTAAAAAAAAAATCGCCTATTCTACTACAGTTTGCTAAAATACCCGACTTTGATTAACTAATCTACAACTGTGGGCATCCAAAATCGTAGTAGAAATACAATTTCTAATTCATTAGGAATATAAGAATGTTAACAATACATAAAAAATAAATCCATTTACAAGATCTTAATAAAAAAAATAAATTCAATGACCATCATGCAATAAATAACAAATTAAATTCAATGCATGGGAAAGGTAGAGTAAAGTAGTAACAGAGTACTACTACAAATTTGGAAGAGTAAAGGGCCCCTAAATTCAAAATTTGTTTCAATTAGAAGAAAAGAAAAGAACTAAGACAAGTAATGGTTTACAGGAGTTATTATCATTGTGTGAAATTATACTTACAGCTTTCCAATATAAGACAAATTGCCTAGTATGGGAGGGATGGATCCTAGTAGCTCATTCTCACTCAAATCCCTGCAAAAATGTGATAATTCAAAAATTAAATAACTTTTTGTCCTTGACCTACTCTACAAATATTAAATAACCTTTTGGTCCTTGACCCACTCTACACGTTCATCCCTATGCAACACAAATATTCACAAAGAACTAGAGAAACCCAGTGTTACTATTATGCTGTACACAAATTAAAAAAATACTCACATAATATAATGTCGTTGGAACCAAAGTCTCATATGACTCATTCAATGTGATGACCCCACGGACATCAATAGGAAATGGAACAGCAACTAACAATATGAACAGCAACCTTCTATCCCACAAACAAAATAACACAATTTTCTTATTCAGCCAAGTTACAAATGTCATCTTAGATTACATATACAGTCAATTCTATAACCCAGTAATTATTGTTCCAAACTGGAACAGGTCGGGTCTGGCAGTTAAGGCCTTTGGTAAACAATGAACAGTATAAAAGATTTTCTCCTTCATAATCTTCCTTCTTTAATTCTCCAGTCCATGAGTTGTAACATCATCTCAATACAGTCATACCATGGAAGAGGGATAAACCACAGCAGGTAAATTCAATCAATGCTATAAAAAGGAACAACATTTTTAACTCAGGCAAATTCAATCAATGCTATAAATGTACATGCATTTTGCTTTAAATTAAAAATGTTCAGAAATGCAAGCAAAATGCTGAATGGAGTTTCAACTTTTGTAGCATAAAGTTCCTTGCAGAAGTTTTACACACCTACATGGGAAATTAGTTCAGAAGAATCCATGCCTCTCTCCTGAACTCCTGAGTCAGCCAGTCAGTCATTATCATCATCATATACATTAAATCAATCTTTTTTTCTTTCCCTCTTTGTCTAGAAAATAAGGAATTAAGGAAAGACAAAGAAGCATAATAATTAACACTTGAATAAAAAGACCTGGGCATCAGGCTATGTCTACAAAACAATCTCTCTTTTCCTAACTAACTTCTTCCCTTTTCCTAATTTATTTGCTCTAATCAAATACATTTAAATGTTTATTGAATAGTTATTATTTTAACTAAGTTCAAATATTGTTTGTGACTTAATTTTAATCAACAAAATTATGGATGAGATCTGGAATGGTAGTAAATATCCATTTCAAATTTTTTCGATAAACAAAATGAACACTTTTGATGAAAATATGGCTTGAACACATGGAAAGCTTATATAATACTACATTAATTATTCCTCTTACCATCACTTTAATGAAAAAGAGAGCAACCCTGTACAGACTAAATATATTTTATACCTTTAAATAAACTCAGCCTTAAAAATCAAGCTTTTATTTTTTACGGAGCCATATATATTACAACAAAGCATTGTTTAGAGCATAACATTATTTTAAATGTCAATAGAATTAAGTAAGAAAATTCCAAGTATGTGTAAAACCAAAATAATTGAGTGAAGATTTAGTTTCTGAATATAATATTTAATCCCAAGTAAGAAAATTCCATTCCTGGCTTAATTAAAACCAAAATGGAAATATCAGATTAAAATCATACTATAATAATTGAGTGAAGATTTAGTTTTTGAATGGCCATTTAGATGGTTCACATTATTAAGTGCATATGGTTCTATACGTTAGAATTACTCTTCCACGGCATGGATCTCCTCTGATTGCTATTGGGAAACCTTGACTTTGATCTTTGGTAAAGTGAGAGATGGATCTTGTTGAAGCACAGAAGGAGCTTTGACCAAACTGATGCCCTGCTCCAACTCCTTCACCGCCTCCTTCAGCAGCAAGAAATTATCAGAAAACTTTCAAACAAGAGACTGAAATTATAAATAATAAAAGTTAACAAGAACATGTTTCTACTAAAAATCTAGAAAAAGAAAAAGAAATCTATGTTGTTCAGGGCCAACTTTAACAAGATAGTCTCACCTTGTTTGATATGACATTCCAGAGGCCATCACTAGCAATTATAATAAAATTGACTCCGTTAATTTCTTCCTCCCAAGCCATAACAGTACCAAAAAAGGAGCATTTTAGCAGGCAGAAGAAATATAACGACACAGATATACCAAGTGGGTGATCAAGCTTATCATTTTGGCAACCTGAATTTCTGGGTCAGCAACAACATACGGCTTAAGAAGTGTGTTTATCAAATATTATAAAAGAGGGTTTCTGTCTTTAAAAAAAGGAGAGCTTTTATATTAGACTTATAACTTATTTACTAGTAGGCAGTAGCAGCACCAATATAATTATGGCACCAATATAATTACGGGAGGAGAAACGACGCTGGGGACCTGGGAGAATTTTTATAAATACTAAATTACTAATTAGTAATTACCAGCCAATATTTACTTTACATTTTAATAGCGGCACCAATAAAAAAACGGCACGGCACGAGTCCAGTAGTGCATGATGCTTTTGTTTGACCATTTACCAACTTGACCAATAGCGGAACGAGACCTCGATTTCGCTTCGTCTTCTTCCTCCATGGGCCTCATTCCATTTCGTCTTCCTCAACACGCCGCTCCGCATCCGCTTTATCGATTCAAGAAATTAATAAAGGACAACAAATCAAAGATACCTCTACCTGTAGCACGTCCGATGCCAGGTTCCTTGAGAGCAGCGACGGTGCCGACGACCTTGGAGCTGGACTCTTCCGACGAAGGAGGGTCCTTGACGGTCATAGAGATGACTTCCTCGCCGCGGAGGAGAACCAAGCTTGTGGCGGTCCTCACGGTCAACACCTTCGTCTGGCTTCTTGCCCTTGGCCAGAGGAAGACTGTGGAACTCCTCGCAGCTTGAAACTCTTCGACTGAAAAGGGAACGAACACAATTTATAGGGAAAGCCCAAGTTTTAAAACGGTGGCGTTTTGCTCTATTAATCAACAACGGTCTCATAAACAACTGTATTTGAATTAATTAAACGACGACGGTCCTAGTTGCAACCGATTTCGAAATAATTAAACAACTACGGTTCTAAAATAACCGTGTTTGAATAGTTTATTTTATTTACTAAAATGCCACCATGTCCATTTCAACTACGGTTTTTGGAAAACCAACTTCGAAAAGGCGTTGTAAAAGTCAGGTTTTCTAGTAGTGAGCACATTCCAAGACATGTATATGAAGTTGTGGAGCACTTTCCAAGGATTTGGAATTGGTTTCTTTGACCTTGAAACTTACATACTCCACTTAGGAAAGTGAAAATTGGAATAAGAGCATCTTTAGTGCAAGATCTTGAGTTCAAAATCTGATCTTCATTAGATCTTTCAATAAAGGAAGTAAACAAATATCCAATATGGAGAATGAGTTCTTGTAGAAGAACCCTTAACATCTGCACAATGTTCAAAAAAGAATATTTTTTTCCTCTCTCTCTCCCTAAGATATCAAAATGAGATCTACTACTAAAAAAAAATATATGAGAGATCTTGAAAGATATTCAATCCTACGGGGCACTATGGGGTGTACCAAAAAGTGATATAAAATCCCAATTTGGGATCTACCACTAAAGATGTTCTAAGGAGCTTTGTGGAGGTAACTCATTTATTGGCATCCACCACTCACTCTTGAAGGAAGTCACACCCTTCTCCTATAGATAAGGAAGCTTGTAAATAGTTGGTTCATCCAATCTCATCTCATCCAAAGAAAAGCAAAGTAAGAGTGATAGTGAGAAAGAGAGTTATAGTTTCGACCACACTTGGTAAGAGTTGAGATAAATTGTAAACCATCCTTGTTGGGTGAGGTTGAGAGATATTCTCTTGTATTGAGAGAGTCATTGTAATCCTACTTTTAAAACTAGAGATATTTACTGACTTGGTCCCGTGATTTTTACCTTACACATTGAAAGGGTTTTCCACATAAAAAGTTTTTTGTGTCATTCTTCTACTCTCTATTATTATTTTTTTTTTGTTTTCACTAAGTGCTTATTTTGAGTCTATAGAGAGGAAAATAGTGCTGGTGTTTCCCATCTGGTTCAGGGGAAGCTATTATCTTGTGTGATTCAAGATAGAGGGAGTTCTCACTCATGATGGAGATATGTTCAAGCTAACAACAGAAAATCATTCCTATTGGAAGCCGATGATGGAAGACCATCTATACTGCAAGGATTTGCACAAGCCAATCACCCACGAGAATAAGCCAAAGGGGAAGAAGGACAACGAATGCGAGCTCCTTAATCGTAAGGTTGTAGCTATGATTCATAAGTATATTGACCAAAGCTTGTTCGAGCGTGTATCAACTTATACCAATGCGTATAAGTTATGGACAAAGCTTGAACCTTTGATTCAAAAGAAGACATCGAGGAATAAAGCTCATCTTGTTAGACACTTGGTCAAGCTGGAGTTTATGGATGGTCAGAACCTGATTGAACATCTAAACACCTTCAAAGGTATTGTTAATCAATTGAAGAATGTAGATATCAATATAGATGATGAATTACAAACTCTTCTACTCCTTAGTTCTTTGCTTGAGAGTTGGGACACACTGGTTGTCACTCTCAGCAACGCAGCAACACTGTAACACCCTGATATTTCAATAACTGTAAATGTATGGTCAAAATGTTTCTTGCACAACTATTTGATGTGAGTGCCTATATTTAAATTATTTGGGTCAAATATTAATTAGAGATATTACAAAAATGTTTGAAGAGAAATGACCATATTATTCTTCCCTTGAAGCAGAAATTACAAAAATGCCCTTAGATATTTTGGTTAGATATTTTAAAGTGGAAATTACACAAATACCCTTGGATATTTTGGAAATTACAATCATACCCCTAGGGTGAGTGACAAATTACCATAGTACCCTTGAGGCTAGAATTACCAAGACACCCTTAGATATTTTGTGAAAACTTGATGAAATTATAAAGTATCCTTGGATGGCAAATTACCAAAATACTTTGTGATAGAAAACTTCAGAATAGAATTTCTATGAATTTTATACAGTAATAACTTTGAAACTTTATTCAGGAGAATTCAAGCAGGAGAAAAATATAGAAAAATGATAAGTAGAATCTGGGAAATTTTCTTTTAATTGTAGGATGTACAGACTTATTTAATAAAATGGTTTAGTAATTTTAATGATCAGAAGCAGAATGGACCAATCAGAATAAAGATAAAAGCAGTCTTGTATGTAAGGCCTTTGTAGCACTCTGTATAAGACTATTTGTGAGTATTTGTATTGTAACTGAAGTCAGTTTCTGAAAATCTCTGGAGTTCTATTATTTGAATATTATCTTTAGGTAAAAAAGTTCGAATTGAACTTTACTTCCTTCTAGTAAATGCCATGTGTGAAGTTATGTTGAAATTGGATTCTTCTTCTTCATAAAAAAATGACATATGTATACAATAAGAACCACACAATTTTCTCCTCTTTAAGGAAATAAAAACATGATATAGAAAGAGGAAAAGAAGATAAAAATCTTCCCCTTGGCTATGGTATTCACGTGAAGAAGAGGAAAGGAGAAAATAAGGTGGTTTTATCATACCAAAAAAATTGTTAAGTCATGATAAGTAGAAAAATACTTTAAGATTCATAAATTAAAATGATAAGATACAATCATGAAGGCTTAAGAAATATCTATCCACTTGTAACTTACTATTAATATAGGGATAAGAAGCCATCATGCCTTGAAAGATATTTATACAAGGTAGCATGAAAGGAAGAAAAATCTTCTCTTCCTTCTTTTATTGATCACGTGAAAGAGGGAGAAGAAGGGAGAAGATTCATGAATTTGGACAAGTAGGAGGACACTTGGAAGGAAGGTATTATGACTTAGAAGATTTTTATAAAGTTAAAAGATATTTAGGAAAACAATTATGAGCTTAGTTAGAATGTAATGGAGTAAGATGAAACTAAGTTCTAATGAAACCAAATAAGAGTAACTAACTAGGAAGGGGTAAGAATGTCCTTGAATATTATATTATTTTCCAAACACTATATAAAGGGAGAAGGGGACCTTAAGTGAAAGTCATTTTCAAGACTTCCTCCCTACATACCACATCACACGTGAACTTCCTCCCTTACATCCCTTTGATTTCACTTTCATCCTTTCCTTTTCAAAGCCTAAATCAAGTAAGAAAAAAGACCCCACTTCCTTGAAGAATCACATGTAAAGCTAGTACCTTTAGGAAGAGAAAGACAAGCTTATTAAGAGGTTATAAGGTACATATAGGGAAGTTTTATGATAAGGATATTTTAAGTGTTATTTGTGTTTGAATAAATGTTTGAAGTTCTGTGAAGTATGACTTGTATCTAAGTAATTGTTGGACTTGAGTTCTAACTATATGTTTGAGTACTTGAATGAAGTCATGTGTTGCTGAGTGTTTCTATGAATCTCTGTACATGAATGATATGTTGAGTTTCTATACATGAGTAACAAGCTGAATGTTGTACTTGATTCATGTTGAATCTATAAGTAAAGTATGTGAGACAGTGATTGAAGACTGATGTTAAAAATAAATATGAATTGATAAAATGAAAAGAGTTATGCATTAAGTGAATCAGTTTCATGTGTCTCATATCATAAGAGTTGCCTCAGAGTGGAGGTGTGCCTCAGAGAGGAGGTGTGTCAGATAGCTGCAGGAACTGAGTTCGAGCGTTCAGACAAGAGGAGTCTGAGCTGGGGGGTGACTCTTGCAGTGGGGAAATCACGCCACCCATGATGATCACATGAAGTGTGGGTGAGAATCTTGTGCAACACCGTGATACCCTGACTGATCGTTTCAGTTCTATGCCACTGGGATGGGGCTATCGTGACAGTTGGTACCACATGATAAGAGTCTAAGAAAATCATGCATCATATAAAATTAGAACTAAAATTTTGAGGATGTTGTTATGAATATCTGCATATTGAATATAATCTGTTGCTTAAATTATGTTTATCACAAACTTACCCTGTGCTTTGTGTCTGTGGTTGACACCTGCTATGACCTCGATTTTATTTGGGCGGGCAGATGAACAGTAAAGAAAGAATGGCGAGCTGATTACTGGAAAAAGGATTTTGTTTGAAGATGTGTTGTTTGAAGATGTATTCTTTTGTTACAAAATATTTTTATTTGTACTATGTAATAGAACCAGTGTCAGTTTGTACTGTTATTATATGTTACTTCAACATTATAAATATTCCTTAGTTATGAAATTTTCTTGGAATCTCAGTTATTGGCAAAATTTTGTTATATTCAACTGAATACTCTTAAGTAAGTTGAAAAGAATTTTCATTAAAAATCAATAGTAACAAGATTGTAAGTTGAGGTGTTACAAACACTGCACCAGATGGAAAGCTTAGCATAAATAATGTCACAGATAGTTTACTAAATAAAGAGTCGAAACGAAAGGAGTGAGAGGCATGAGTAGTCACTACAAAGCAAATGTTGTTTAAAATAAAGGAATGAGCAAGCACCATGGTAAAAGAGGCCATGGGAAATCACAAGGAAGATCGAAGTCTCTCCCCAAAGGCTTGAGTTGCTACTACTGTGGAAAGTTAGGCCATAAAAAGTCTACTGGAACTGTCCATGCTCACCAAATTGACCCAAAGAAGAAGAATGAAGGTGGAACCACTACTGCTGTGGAATCAGACAATGATTGTATATGTTTAATCAACTTTGGAGCATCCTCCATGTTACTCCTCATGAAAATGGGCAATCATGTCACAAGCCAGATTGTTGGCATAAGGGAGGTGACTCTGATGACTGAAAATGGAAGCAAGCTTGTTCTGAAGGAAGTAAGACATGTGCCTGATATGCGTTTAAACCTTATTTCAATAGGGAAACTAGATAAAGTTGGGATGATAAACCAGTTTGATGCCGGTAGATGGAAGCTTAGTAAAGGAAGCATGATTATTGCTTGAGGTAAGAAGGAAGGCTCCTTGTACATCATGTAGGGAAAGATATACAAAAGGGAGATGAATGTTACTCAATATGCAACCAAAGAATTGTGGCACAAGAGATTGGGTCACATGAGTGAGAAAGATTTGGAGTTTCTAGCAAAGGATCACTTTCCAAACATAAAGGAGCAACCACTTGAATCTTGCGAAGACTCTCTTGCAAGTAAACAACACATAATGTCTTTCCAAAGATCGGATGAGGCCAGAAGGAGAAAGTAAATCCTAGATCTTGTCTACTCAAATGTTTGCTCAACGTTTGAAAAGTCCCTTGGTGGGAACTAATACTTTGTTACCTTCAAACTTTCAAGGAGTTTCATGCCTTAGTAGAACGAAAGACTAGAAGAAAGCTGAAATGCTTGAGATCAGACAATGATGGAGAATACAGAGGCCCATTTGAGGCATACTGCAAGGCTCATGGGATGCGACATGAGAAGGTACCTCCCAAAAATCCTCAGTTGAATGGATTAGCTAAAAGGATGAATAGAACAATTGCAAAGAAATTCAGATGTATGCTTTCACATTTAAAACTCCCCAAGACATTCAAGAGTGAGGCAGTGAAGACTGCAGTTGATTTGATCAAATTGTCTCCTTTCAAGACCTTTAAATGGAGAGATATCAGAAGAAGTTTGGTGTGGAAAGAAAGCCTCCTACAATCCCTTGAGAGTCTTCGGGTGCAAGGATTTTGTTTATATTCCTAAAGATGAAAGAGCAAAGCTTAATGCTAAGGTGAATGAGTGCATATACCTTGGTTCAACAAGAGATGAACTTGGATTCAGACTACGGGATCCTATAAACAAAAAGATTTTTTGAAGTAGATATGTGGTGTTCTTCAAAGATCAGACAATACATGATATCCAGTTATTTGAGAAGCAAAAGCCTATAGTGAAAAACTCAAAGGGGGAGACTCTTCTAAAAGAGGTAGAACCCACTCAGATGATAGAAACCAATCAAATAGAGCAACCTCCTCAGATAGAACATCCTGACCAGATGGAGCAAAGTCAGACGGAGCATCCAACTCAGATGATGAAAGAATAAACAATGGAGACTATCCAAACAAAATATGAATCCCAAGTGAGGTGATCAACAAGAGTCAGACAACCATCAAGGAGGATTTCTCTTATGAATATGTCAATCTCACTGATGATGGGGAACCTTAACGTTTCTAGGAAGCCATTGAGATAGATGATAAGGAGAAATGGATGCAAGCCAAGAAAGAAGAAATGTAGTCCCTGATTAAAAATCAAACATATGATCTAGTGGAGTTACCATAAGGAATGAAAACATTAAGAAAAAAGTAGGTGTTCAAACTCAAGAATAAAGAGAACAACCCAAACCCAAAGTACAAATCTCGCATTGTCGTGAAAGGATGTAACCAGAAGAAAGACATAAATTTTGAAGAAATTTTCTCACGGTGGTGAAGATGACATCCACTAGAGAAATTCTTGGTCTAGCTG
Organism: Glycine latifolia; assembly: GCA_013407115.1. Lineage (NCBI taxonomy): Eukaryota > Viridiplantae > Streptophyta > Magnoliopsida > Fabales > Fabaceae > Glycine > Glycine latifolia. Next base: position 25,561,642 of record CM023941.1, read on the forward strand.
CAAAACAAGACTTGGAGGTTGAGCAGCTTGATGTCAAAATTGCATCCTTACACGAAGACTTAGAGGAAGAAATTTATATGGAGCAACTAGAAGGTTTTGTAGAACTAGGGAAAGAACACTTAGTGTGCCACCTAAAGAAAAGTCTTTATGGTTTAAAACAAGCTCCAAGACAACAGTACAAGAAGTTTGATCTCTTTGTGGCCCAACATAATTTTAGAAAGACCTTCACAGACCATTATGTGTTTGTGAAGAACTACAAGTGTAATGCCCTGAAATTTCGATAACTGAAAATAGATGTTTGATGTATTACTTGTATTGTTTAATTACTTGATGAACTTGGATTAGTTGAAGTGTTGTATGAATTATCCTTGTGCAACTATTTGATATGGATGTTAGGTTATGTGGAGTTTGTTTGATTTGCATTGGAACAGCTCACTTAGTGACACTAGCTTGCTAAGCACAATTCCATCCAGAGGAAATAATTCCCTTAGGGAGACCAACTTGCTAAGCGCAATTCTTTCCAGAGGAAGTAATTATCTTAGTGACACTGACTTGCTAAGCGCAATTCCAGCCAGAAGAGAAATTTCTCTTAGCACAAAATGTCTCAATTAGCGCCAAAAGTTAAATTTCGCTTAGTGAGATGAACTCGCTAAACGAGTCTTGTGGGTTATAAATTCGTCCATCAATGTGAAAAAATGTGCTTTACCCCTCTCCTTTCCCCAAACCTTCACCCTAAAATCCTAAACCTCCTATTCCACCACCCAAGACCACCGATGACTGCCATGAGCGGCCACTGCTTGTTGTCGAATAACCGTATGGAGTGGAACACTTTAATCAGAGTAGAATCTTCAAAAGTCAACTCAAAAAATTGGTATATAGCATATCTCTTGACCTTCCCTTTGTGGTTTCTTTGAGGTAACTGTGATTTGTATGCCTTCTCCTAGTTATTTTGAGTCTATCCTTATATCCCTTGTGATTTGGTTATCATTATTGGATGTTTTTACGTTTCCTTGAAAAACCTATGAAAATGAGACATTGTAAAAGTTGCATTTTTATAAAATTGATTTTGTTTTCGTGACCCTTGCTGAACCCCAATCACATTGGCTTGATCAGAATCTCAAAATGATGTTTCTTTGATGTGGACCCCAAAAACACCATTTTAGCCCTTTTTAAAATTGAATGAGTATTTGACCCCGAATGTTAAAATTGACTCTGCCTTTGAAATATATATTGATTTGTCTTTGATTTGGTATATAGAGCTCTGCATTTGTACCAACGAACGTGAACCTAAGAGATTTCTAAATGATGCCACGGAGTTCTATTAGCGAGATATAGATAGGTTATGGGAGTTTGTGGTTTGCTTATAGCTTATGACGCCTTAATTGGGGTCTGGGAACCCAATTATGGGGTTGTATGTTTGTCTTTGTTGCATGCTGGTTTTCAAGAAAAATTGTGATTTAAAATAATGAGATACGATATATTTGTTATTAATGAATAAAACTGTGAATGATGTTGTTGTTGTAATGATTGAAATTTTTCGGAAAAGTCTTAATTACAGATGATACTCGACCCCAAATCTTATATTTGTTCTATTATTTACTTCTTTTATTAAATTTTAAATGGGCTTTAGAGTTGCTTGTATATTATAGTGCTTCTTTTTAATTTAGAATTTTCCCTAAAATATCAGTCTTGTTATATTACAACATTATTATGTGTGATTTATGTTGTCTGAAGACCTGGAGAATGTAAGTCTCAGGCATGAGTTTATATGTATGTATGTGGAATGTGATTGCTTTTGATGTTGATGACATTGAGATGAGACGATGTTGATGTCATTAAGATGAATGCATGTTGTGTATGTACATGGGGGTGAAGTAACCGTCTGAATATTCTTGGAGAGATAAGGGGATTTGGTTTAAAAGTTATAAGAGTCCCAGGAGAAGGAAGAGGATTGTGTAAATTTTTTAACTTTTCAAGGTTAATGCATTGTTGGAGTCCATGTTTCATACTACATAATTGTGTGGAAATAGTATAAACTTTGTCAATAAGTACCTATGGTTTTTCATGAGGAAAAATTGTTGGTACTTGTGCCATATCGCTCAGTTTGGAACTTCCTTGACACTCATGTTGATCAACATGGAAGCAAGTGGCCTGTGCACAACTGGGTGACCTCGACAATTGTTGCTAAGTTTTCCTAAGTGGGAGTGTCATGAGGACACGCTTAGGCTATTTCCTGATGAATTATACCACATTGCATTTGAGAGTTGAGCCAGGTGCATCCATCATTCCGAGCATTATTGATTTGAATTGTTGAAAAGTTGATGATTAGTTTGTTAAGTTATGTTGAACTGATAGATTATTGAGAATGTTTGTGATGATTTGTTATTGTATTTCCTTTTAATTAATGTCATCTGATAGTTGTTAATCTTTTACAATAAACGTACCCTTGTATTTTGTACCGTGTTGTTGGTACCTGTTGATGATCTTGAGCTTTCGTTCGTGGGAGCAAATGAGCAATAATAGGTGAACTTGGAGGAAGGTCTTTTTGTTGGAGCTTCGAGGCCGATGCGATGATGTTGAAGTTTCTTTTGGGAGAGTTCTGTTTTATTATCAAACTCTTCTTTAGATAGTTCCTTGATTTTTTTGATTAGGCATGTAAATTCCAATGTTAGATACATGTAATATTTGAATTATATCTTGATATGTGAATGATGTATAGTAGTTTAATACACACACACACACATGTATTTATCGTTATTTGGTGAATGTATATCGCGGGAAATTGATCACTGTTTTCATAATCAAATTAATAAAATATTCACTTAAAATTAAAATTACGTGGTTTAGAGTGATGATATCTTAGCGACGAGGTAGGTCGTTACAACAAGAATGGTGAGTCCATCATACTCTTGTTGTATGTTGATGATATGTTGTTTGTTAGCAAAAATAAAATGAAGATTGATGCTCTCAAGAAAGCATTGAGCAAATCTTTTGCCATGAAAGATCTGGGTCCAACAAATAAGATTCTTGGAATGAAGATCATTAGAGATCGATCTAGAAGAATGCTCTGGATATCTTAAGTGGACTACATTGAGAAGGTTCTTGAAAGGTTCAACATGCATAATGCCAAACCAGTTCCTAAACATTTCAAATTAAGAAAGATGCAATATACAAAGAATGAAGAAGAAAAAGAAGAGATGAGCAAGGTGCCCTATTCGTCTATTATGAGTAGCCTTATGTATGCAATGATCTACACAAGACCAGACATTGCCTATGTTATAGGAGTTGTGAGTATATTCCTATCAAATCAAGGAAAAAAAGCATTGGAACGCTGTGAAGTTGATACTAAGGTACCTCAAAGGAACTTCCAAAAGGTGCTTGTGCTTTGGCAATGGAGATTTAATGCTTCTTGGATATGCAAATACATATATGCCAGGAGATGTGGATTGTAGAAAGTCTACATCCAGATATCTGATTACTTTTGCAGGGGGAGCTATGTATTGGCAATGAAAACTTCAAAAGTGTGTTTCATTATCAACCACTAGAGCAGAATATATTGTAGTAGCTAAAGCGTTCAAAGAAATATTATGGATGAAGAAATTCTGAAATGAGTTGGGACATGATCAAGACGATTATATGATAACCTGTGATAATCAAAGTACCATCCACTTAGCCAAGAACCCCATGTTCCATTCATGCTCCAAACACATTATCATCCATTATCATTGGATAGGATAGGTGTTTGATGAGAAGAAACTGGAGCTAGAGAAAATCCATATAGACTTTAATTGGTCTGATATGATGACCAAAACAATACCAACCAAGGAGGTAGAAGATTGCTATCAAGGTGTTGGTATAGTGTTACACACCAATTATGTCAGAAGGGGAAATTTTTTTAGAAATTCCTCCATAATTAAGGTTGGTTCACATTCAAGTAAACATGTAAATTCAAATACATAGGAAATTGAGGATCACATTCCAAGGCATGCATAGGAAGTTGTGGAGCACTATCCAAGGGCTTGGAATTGGTTTCTTTGACCTTGAGACTTACACACTCCACTTAGGAAGTGAAGATTGGAGTTACAAGGAGCTTTAATGTAACTCATTTATTGGCATCCACCACTAACTCTTGAAGGAAGTCACACCTCTCTCCTATAAATAGGAAGGCTTGTGAAGAGTTGTGCATCCCATATCATCCCATCCAAAGTGAAGTAAAACAAGAGTGATAGTGAGAAAGAGAGTTCTATTTTCCAACACACTTTGTAAGAGTTAAGAGAAATTGTAAATCATCCTTGTTGGGTGAGGTTGAGAGATATTCTATTGTATTGAGAAGGTCATTGTAATCCTACTTTTAATAGTGGAAATATTTACTAGATTGGTCATGTAGTTTTTACCTTCACTTAAAAATATTTTTCCACAGTAAAAATTCTTGGTGTCATTCTTTTACTTTCTATTTTTGTTTTTTTTTTCATTTTTGCTAAGTGCCTTTTTTGAGTCTGCAAAGAGGGAAATAATGCTGGTGTTTCGCAACAAAAATAAGACACTTTAACTTATTTTTACATAATTATTTCTCACTTCTTTCTCTTTAAGCTCTTGATTCACGATTATGAACACACTCTTTACATTTGTGTGATCACACTATGTCAATACCCTTTGATCTCTTTTCAATCTTTACTCACTCTTACAAACAAACATTATATTATTATTGTCAATATAGGATAGGATATGTATTCTAACTGCAATTATGTGGAAAAGCCATGCCACAAGGTCCTGGTCCTGGGCCACTATGACTCACCTCACATGCTATTGTGTCCCTAAAGTTAAGCAATGAAAATTTTCCATAACCCAATTGCCTTTATCAAAAGTTTCTTTGAAAATATATAAAATTAATATGAACAATAATTATATATATATATATATATATGTATGTATGTATATATGAATATTTGGCTATTATAAACACTTTATCCATACTTACTTTATCTTTTATTTCTTTGTCTCCTTATGTGTCACATCAAATTCTAATTTCTAATAACTGTGGAGCCTAAGTCTAGAATGACATCCAAATCCTCTTTGTTACTTAAAGAAATGGATATATTTGTTTTGTTTTTCCAACTTCATGTAACATATGAAGTGTAAAACCATTGTTGCTACATGTCAACTACATATATATTTGAAAACGACTAGGCTTTATATTTAATAAAACTTCTTTAATTAGTTTTCTTGTAAAAATATAGGTGAAGTTTTTACATTTTAAAACAACAATTTTGATATTTCATAACTTCAAACTAAGCACAATACATGTATCATATAATCAATAATATAAAATTATGTGCCTTATGTAATGTCACCACAACATACTATTAATTATATATACAACCTAAGAGACTCAACACTTTCACACACCAATACACACACTTGATATAAAAATCTCGTAAAAAATCTAAGTCTATCAACACAAAACATATATAGTACAAACCAAAAGAAAGGAGAAAGAAAAATCACGTCTACACATCCATGTATGTCCTTCATGCTGCTTCCAAAACACATATCCACCTCACTTACTATTTACTCACGAATACGACATTCGAGATTATCATCACAAACACAACCACACATATGTGCCACAATTCAATGGTAAGCTTATGTGTGTGTACGTGTGTGTGTGTGAGAGAGAGACATTTTGTCCAAAATCATGTAATAATAATATTCAACTTACATAAGAAATAAATATCAAGTGTATATCTTGTAGGAAGTAATAAATTATAGGAAACTACTCTCACATACTCATATTAGAAGGAAGAAGAGAGTTTTAGAATTGATTCTAATTAAATTGACACACACACACAAAAGCAACGTACAAGATCTGCCTTTTATAGGCAAGTTCTCCTAAATAGACTATTACATAAATAAGGAAAACACATTAAACTAAGTAAACCAAAAAGAGACACCGACTGAAAAAGGTGGAATGATGATGGTCAAAAGTTGCAACTTTAGTTGTGTAAAACAACTAATGTAGTACTATAGAACAACTTTCCTTAACATATTAGATAGAAATTGTTATCTTTGTTAATACTCCTCATCAATAATTATTTTCTCTCATTTTGGATCATGTTGTCATGCAGAGTTGCCTTCTAAATCCTTCAAACTTCATATTGTTGAGTCTCTTTGTAAAAATATCTGCAACCTGATTGTTAGTGCTTACAAATTCCTTTCTTATATCTCTCAGCATCACTTTTTCATGAATAAAGTGATATTGAATTTCAACATGTTATGTATGAGCATGAAACATTGGATTCGCTGTCAAACAGATTGAAGATTGATTATCACTGCCAATTAGGTTGGTACAAATTTTTCAAAAGTTCTTGTAGAACGAACTTTCTTGAGTGACCATGTATTATGATTTAGTCTTTGACAATAGCATTTTTTGTTGTCTATTACTGTACCATGAAATAGGTCTTCAACCCAAACTAATTACATATCTAGTTATGGATTGACATGTGTCAAGATCACTCGTGTAATCAGCGTCACAATAGCCACTCAACTTACAATTTCCATTTCCGGAATAAAAGATACCATAATCAAATGTACCTTTAGTATATCGCAAAATTCTTCAAACCATATCCAAATGAGCCTTCTTTGGATTTTGCATAAATCAACTTGCTACTCCAACAATGAAAGAAATACTGTGTGAGTTAGCGTTAGATAAATTAAGTGTCCAACTATATGCTTGTACATGGAGGAATCTTCTAAATCTTTGCCTTCAATTGCAAAAAAATTGGCATTGACTTTTTATTGGAGTTGTTATAAGCTTGCAATCCAATATTCCAATTTTTTTTTTAAATATCTCTTGCATACTTCTACTAAAACAAGAATAGTCCTTGGCTTGTATAGTCTATTTCAAGTCCAAGAAAATGTTTGAATTACCTAAGGTCTTTCATCTAAAAATGCACAGACAAATTCTTTTTAACTCAATCAGCTTCCTCTTTGTCATCTCCAATAATGATAAGATCATCGATATAAACCAAGACAATTGCCAATTTTTCATTTTGAGTTTTAACAAATAAACTTGAATCAATTGGTGTCATTGCTAAGCAAGAATTCTACAATTTTCCCATAACATGTTCTTGAGGCTTTGTTTAGTTTGCACACATATGTTGGATGAGAATTGCACTCAAATCCTTTTAATTTATCCATGTATATTTCTCAATCTAGTTCTCCATATGGAAATAAATTTTTACATCAATCTTTAATTTATAAACTCATTTGCATGTAATAGGTTTCACATCTTTGGGTTTTCGCACTAGTTCCCATGTCTAATTTTGTTTCAATGCAAGCATTTCTTCCTCCATAGCCCTCCATTCTTTCTTTTTTGATTCCTCATCATAAGTATATGGTTCTTTAACAATACCAAATTCTGCCAAGGCCAAATTAGCATTCATTGGATTTGGTTTTTGTTGCCTTTGTGATCTTCAAAGTTAAGATTGCACAAAATCTTCTACTGGTTCGTCAAGTAGTTTTTCTTTTGGCCTTGAAGATATACCCCAGTCTACCATGGATTCCTTTCAATTTCAACTCCACCTTCAATTTCTAGTGTAGATTCTTTAGAACTTTCAGGAGTTGAACATGTCTCCTCTATCCTTACATCAACCTTCTCATGCAACTTGTCTTTTATTTCTTTTGTATATGGCATATCAACATATTCTAGTGACCACCAAGATGATGTCTCATCGAATACAACATTCCTTGACACTTGTATCTTATTTGTTGTTGGATCAATGCATCTCCACCTTTTTCTTTGAACATCATAGCCAACAAAGATGCATCGTATTGCCTTTTTGTCAAACTTGTTTCAAAGATGATTAGTAATAAATTTCCTTATCACCTTACGCTCTTAAAGGTATGTATTAAATTCATTACAAGTGTATTCCCCACAATTATCTGAGTGCAAACATTGTATCCTTATACCAACTTCACTTTCAACCTTTTTCTTGAATTCTTTGAACTTAGTCAATGTTTCAGATTTTTCTTTCATAAAGAAAACCCAAACATACCTTGAGAAATCATGAATAAAAGTCAGCACATATTTTAATTTACTTATAGATGGTTGTTTGATAGGTCCAAACACATATGAGTAAACTTACTCCAATGGATGTTTGGCCTTGAAAGTTGACTCCTCAAATGGAAGTTGATGAGCCTTTCCATATTGACATCCTGCATATATGACATATGTTCTAACATCAATCTCAAGAAGGCCTTTGAGCATAAAGTTTGTCATCATCACTTTTAGCTTGTGATATCTAACGTGTCCCAATCGAGCATGCCAAAGATCCATAGTCTCATTTATTTTTACCTTATTTATGTATGGTGATTTTGCTGACATTACATAGACAAATTCCTATTTCTTCCCTTCTATAATTGATGTGCCAATAATTTTCACATCCTGGTAAACTTTCACCTCATTAGGACCAAACACAACATAATTACCTAGAGCAATCAATTGAGAAAATGAAAATAAGTTTTTCTTCATCCCAAGTACATGGCATTCACCTTGAAGTTGTACTTGCTTTGAACTGAACTGAGGTACAACCTTTGTTTTACTAATATGACTAATTGGTAATCTTGAATTATTTGTTGTCATAACCACTCAATTGCCTTTATATTTTGATGTGTTGAGAAGCTTCTCTTTATCACCTATCATGTGTTTAAAGCATCCTAAGTAAAAAATCCAACTCTTAGTGTAGTCAATTTTACAATGAGTGGACATTGCTAATGCTCTTCCTTCTTTATCACAACATCTCCACTTGAAACTGCATCATTGATATCTTCAATCACTGCATAAGAGGCCTCCATATACCATTCATCATCACTATTCTTTTGATTACTTGATGTAGTTGTGTTGCTTTCAACTGTCTGCCTTTTAAATCGACAATCACAAGCAAAGTGACTTTTCTTTCCACAATTGTAACATTCAAAATTGTGGGATGTCTTGCCCATTAGTATAGTTTTGATTCTTTTCAACTTCTCTAGCTTAGCCTTTCTTTGAGTTGTCAAACTTAACATGTTTATTTCTTGAGTTGTTTTGCTTTTCTTTGAAAAGTTTTTCTTCTCCATTCTTCAAGGAAACACCATACCTGTTTTACAAGAGTTTTCTAGTTGGTCAAGATATGTTCTAACTCTTCTAACAAAGGTTGAATTGGCCACCCTTGGATTGCAGTGATGAAACTTCTAATCCATGAATAATGATTCTTCTTTTCCTATCATCATTGATATTTGATGCAACATCTAATTAAGAACTCTTTTAACAAAAGGACTTCACCTTTGTAAAATACTGATTTATACTCAAATCACGTTGTGTGAGAAACATTAGTTCATTTTCCTAAAGTTGAAATCTTACATCATTTTTTGAACTAGATCGTGAGACAAAAAAATTTTCAAGCCTCATTTGGTTGTAGTATGCTAGATGTATTCCAAAATCTCCTCCTCTATGGCCATCTTTATCACGAACATTGTTTTTCCATATTTGATATGCCACTTTCTCAAAGATTTTGCATTTGTTGGTGTTGGTGTCCCATTCCCGTTGACTACTTCCCACAAATCCTGACCTTGCAAATAGAATTCTATGCAAGTCTTCCATGTCCTAAAATTTTTATTATTGAGTTTCTTGATGCACCCAATAGAGATGAAATCTGCCATTGTGATAACTTGTTACAACTTTCCTATTTAGTTATAAGAAAGTACGGTCCCAAACAAACAAGCTTTACAATCCCTGACCATATTTGAACAGAGTCTCCATTAATGGTACCATTGATTTGGCACCTCCACTAATAGTCCCTGACTATTAGATGTTCTTAGGCAGTACCTACTCTCTAGCACCTAACTTGGTTCTATTCAACAACCTGACTCTAGATACTGAATTGTAGGAAGTAATAAAACATGAAGCTAAAATATTCTACTCTCACACACTTATATTAGAAGGAAGAAGAAAGTTTTAGAATTGATTCTAATTGAATTGACACACACACAAAAACAACGTACAAGATTTTCCTTTTATTGGCAAGTTCTCCTGAATAGACTATTACATAAATAAGGAAAACCCATTAGACTAAGTAAACTAAAAAGAGGCACCGATGGGAAAAATGTGCAAAGATGATGGTCAAAAGTTGCAAGTTATTATAGTTGTGTAAAACATCTATGCAATATTGTATAGCAACTTTCCTTAAAATGTAAGATAATAATTATTGGCTTTCTTAATATATCCATATAATCCTAGTATTGAGTATCATTATCATAATCTAACAATCGAGTATCATCATCATCCTCATAATTAATCCAACAATTTATTACAATCATGCAATAATAATAATTGTCATGCAATCAAATAAAGACTCTACTCCATGAAGTTTTTTACCATTGAGTTATCATCGATCATAGGCACGTCATCCTTTCACATAGTGTTTATGGTGGAAAATTTTTAAGTAATCGAAATGTAATTTGTCATTGTTTCCACACTCGATTCTTATCAATCACAAACAACTTATTTTATTTAGTGTGAAAAAATTGCAATTGTAAGTTTGTTTTATTCAAACTAGTAGTTGTATAACTTTCAATTAAAGGAATTATGAGATCAATCAAAGACATATAAGATTTTAACATAACCATGTATTATTGTATCACATTCAAAAGTATTCATTTTGATGATTAGTTTGTAACCAAAGTATTTTTCTAATAATCAAGAAATATTGATTTTGAGTATAATTATAAAAGTAGTTTTCGAAACAATTCTATAATTTTTTATAATATAGATATTCTTAGATAAATAGAAATGTATAAATTGATTGATAAATAAAGTTATAAAAGTACAGAAAATAATAAATTTGTAATGCAAAAGGCTTTTGAAAGTAAGCTAAATTGAAATGAATCAATAATTTAAATAATAGGAATGTAATGTACTCAAGATGTAAATTGAAAGTAAAGTGCAAAATAAAATGAAAGTTACAGAAAGCGTAAAGAACAAGAAATAAATAAGTTTGAGTTCAGATAAGAAATGGAGATTGGAAAAAGTATAAAGTTTGGAGAATAAATGTAGGAAGAAAAGATTGCATGAAAGGTAAATCAATCAAAGAAAGGAATTGTATGAAGAGCAAATTGCATTAAGTAATGGGTTCTAACATACACATTGCCTGGGTAAAGATTTCTATGATCCTTGCAACCAAGGAAAAATGTCTTCCAGTGTGCCTATTTGTAGTCTATTTCTACCCAACGGTCAAATTACAAGATATGTACAATCTAATTTAAACTAGTTATCCCATATTTTGCCACCTGTCGTTGTGTTTTTCATCAGAATACCGTTAGTAACTGTTCTCGTACTTTTGATTGAAACAACATGCCTTCGATAATTTTTCTCTTCATATCTTCGAGGAATATCTAACTTCAACAAACCATCTTCTGATGTAGTTTTCATCTTTTAAGTCTTCATGTTTTCGATCATCCATCGAACCCAATCCATTAACTATATTTTTTTATTATCGTCTTAACATAATTTCAATATTATGTTCGTTTGTTTCTTTTGACCCTTGTACTTAGAAAAATTCACTAACACCCCCAACACATTAGATTTTACACCCATCCATTTTAGGAGTTTCTTGATTTATCCTATGTTGAGCTAACACTTGTGTCGAGAAAATGTGGTCATGGGTAATGGCTTATCACAACTTGGCCTGCATTGACTAGAGTTTCACTTGAACTCGCTTGCCCACGTATCTTCTAGGCCCATCATCATCAATTAGTACTACAATTCTTCAGAATTAGGCTGATACCCCACCAAAGCAATACTAGGCATGGCAACGGGGCGAGGCGGGGGCGGGTATTGCATTCTCCGTCCCCGTCCCTGACTCAAAAACCGCTTCCCAATCCTGTCCCCGATCCCCGTCGGGTTTTAAAATCCATCCCATCCCTAGCCTCCCTGCCCCACTATTTGATTAAAATTAAAAAATAATATGATTTTTTTTATTGAAAAAATCTGACAAAAAGGCTAATTACGTAACAAAAAAAATAATAACAAACCCAAATTTAAAATATGGGATCATAATTTAAAAATTACAAAACAAAATCAATCAATTCAATTAAAAAATTACAAAATAATATTTATTTTTATTTTTTTAATATTATTTATTACGGGGCGGGTGCGAGGCGGGTATCAGTAATCTCATACCCACCCCCGCCCCTACTTTTGGCTATCGGGAAAAATTCGAACTCGATAAATTCAATTTTTTCCCATTAAAATCAGGACGAATTCGAACGGATACCCATAGAATTAGATCCCATTGCCATGCCTAAGCAATACCAACTTAAGTGCCTTTTATGCAACAACATTCATGCAACATCTATAACATATAATTTCCCCTCATCAATCAATACAATTTATTTGTATAGGAATTCACCAAGTTAACCAATGTATGAATTCACCTTACTCGTTTTCACCAAGTTTAGGGACTAATCTAGCAATTAATCTCCTAAATGTAGTTGGAAATCCTCATCACAATTGATTTTTCACTATCACTATCACAATTCATTTTCTAAGTATTTAAAATCATAAAAAGGGTTTTGTCCATGCCTTTTAGGAAGAAAAAAAATCATTATGCCTAGAAAGAGAGTTTATCATCAAGTCCAATTTCGTTGGAGCTAGAAGGCTTTCTTGCTTAAGAAAATATCTAGCTTGTCATATTTGGACCCATTATTCTTGTTGTTGGATGTAGTGTGTGGCCTGTACATCATATCTCATCCCAGAGTGAATAACACCTTGTCAGTAAACCAAAACATATATAGAAACATTGAGAGAGACAAACACTATAGTATACAAACATTTATCACAAACTGCCTCACTCCTGAAACGATCGATTACTAACTTAAATATTAGAGAGTTATTCACAATAAATTTCAACAAATGAAAAATTAAAAGAGAGAATTATTAATTAATATATGATTCACTAAATTTCGTGATTTTCAATAATTTTTTTACCAATAAGAGAAAGTGTGTTAAAGAATGTGAGCTTGTTATTTCTCTAAATATTATAATTTCTTTTAAGTACCCAACAACTCTTTATAGGACAAATTGTCATCGGGAGATATCAGACATTAATCTATATAAAAATACCTCAGTCAATGTTAACTAAACTTCTATCAAATAAAGTTAATCACCTGATATCGGACGCATAAGTTTGCTTATATAAAAAAAAAACCATTCACAATGTTTAAAAACGTAAACCATTAGTACAAACACATTTACATATAAAATTTGAGTACTGTTAAACTTTTTAAGAAATTCAAACTATAAGGTTTTGTTGGAGTTCACATTGGGTATGAATTGAAATCATAGTAAAAGTACATATCAATGATTCTTTTTAACGAAAAATGTCTATTTTAAATTTTTTAATTAGTGTTATAAAAGTACTAATTATCATTCGTAATGAAAATTTAATTTATAATATGCAAAATAATTGAACGAAAAGAGAGAGTATATTATCATCCGTAATTGATTACTTTGGGACTCTTTTACAAATTAATTATCAAAATGAAACTGTTTTAAAATTAATTACTAACTCCTCCGTTTTTTTTATTTGTCGTTGAAAGTTGTTTTGTAGAACAATTAATTTTTTTATTCTATTAAAATAGTTGTGTGATTTCTTATTTCATTTCCTTTTTTTCTCATTCTACAATAAATATATGAATAAATTAAAGATTAAGAGCTAAAATAAGGATATAATTGATAAAATAATAATTAATGTGATCTTAAATTTTATAAACGATCGATAAATAAAACAAAATTCTTTTCAAAATTCAACAATTAAAAAGAAACAGAGAAATAATAGTCAACAACATAATGTTTTGAAAACTATTGGCAATTATTTTATTTATGGTCTTAAATGTCGCCAAAAATTACTATCAATTGACGGATTCCGTTTGGGGACACCAGCTTACTACGACGTTTATCGCATTCGCTGCTATGGCTCATGAATTATTTTAATGGGAAGTGTGCGCCACGAATATCTGGCAACCGATTAGGAAACATAGGGAAGTTGGTGATTAAACAATCATCAATTAAAACTTAACTTCGTACCTTTCTCTTCGATAATATGTGATCTAGAGATACTAATTGATCTAGATATAGGGAAATAATTGAAGGGATCTTTTAGAAATTTCCCTGAGCTAAAAGAAAATAATTAATCGGGATTTTCAATTTTTGAAACAATGAATTATTGATTGAGATTTGGATCTGTGAGCATTGGGGCATAGGCGCAGACGAACAATTAAGCAACATGTTCTGAGTATCTGACTATGGTGCTTTATTTTGGGATGAATTTAGACTGGAAAAAACGAAAGAAAGAAAGCAGTTAATTTGTTTGATATAAAAATTAAGAGATACATATAAGATCGAAAAAAAAGAAAATTACACATATATTTATAGTAACATGAATAAAATTGGATGAGTCAAGTCCAATTGAAGGTTTAAAGATCATATTTTCGATAAGAAATGTATAAAGACTATAATAATAAACATTAAATCCCGATTAATCATTTTCTTTAAGCTCAAGGAAGTTTCTTAAGTTCGTACTTATCTCATTTTTTGCTTTTCCTATCTTCTTTTCCTTTTTTTTTATTTCTCTCTTGATGATCCCAATCCCCTCCAAAGACAATATTTTCCATAAAATTAGAGGGAATTAATTAGTCACTCCTATTCTATTGATCCGAACAACGTCCCAATATCTTTGATATCTGTCATCATGCGCTGCCAAGAGTCGAATCAGTATTTGGAACAATCATTGAATTGAGTTTTCATCCTTCTCACCTCTAGCATTCACCGTTAAGTTTAGAGAGATGAAAAAAAAGGATTTTTATTATGTTTTTAGTTCATAAAATTAAAAAAAAAAAAGTTTTTGTCCCTGAACTCTATTATTTGTTTTTAGCTCTTTAATTTTTTCTTGTACTCTTATTTTTAGTTTCTTAAAAGCTAACAATAAAGATGAAAAACAAATTCAAAGAATAAAAACAAAAATTATAAAATGTTTAGGGACTAAAAAAGATAATTACCCAAAAAAGATAATCACAAAAAGTAACAAGACTAGAAAATTATTACACATATTTGCTTGGTTGCTTCACACTTTCATGATCTACTATTCTTTGCTGATATATATTAATTAGAGCAACTCCAAAGTATTTTAATATATATATATATATATATATATATATATATATATATATATAAAGTTTAAGTGGTCGAATTGAATTTTGAGAGTTTATTAGGGTTATCATAAGTCTCAAAACTTAAAGAATATTTACTGAAATAATTATAGATTATTTATTAATTAACAAAGTCTTTTAAATTAGTAACAAGATTTGAATTGGCATCATTGTGAAATATGAGTCTGATTCCTACCATTTAAACAAACTTTTGTTGTTCCATTATTTATGTTGGTTCTTAACATCTAAGATATCATTGGAACAAATAAGTTTTTATTGTAAAAATTGTTTATAAAAAAATTTACAACCAAGGTTACTAAATCGTTGAGAAAACATTTTTTCAAATCAAAATAGAAGTTGTTGTATGAATATAGGCAAATAAGGTTCAACAAAAATTAGTTAAATTAAAGAACTCAAATAATTAAATTTTACCATTAAAGTATTAACGAATGTTCTGAAATCTCACATTATATATATATATATATATATGCTCTTGTTTTTAAAACCAGAACACTCCCTTCTATTTATACATGCGTAATTATAAGAGAATACCTCAATCTCACAAATACTTATTTTTTTATCATTGGAAAATACAAAAGCAACAAAACAGAAAACAAAAGACACCAGACTTAGCTACCCCTAGGATACAGAATTGTTAAGGCAACAGCAATTGGGGAGTGTTTTGGTTGATGAAGTACCAACTTTAGCAAGCCAATCTGCCACCTTGATTCCTTCTTTAAGGTGTGGTTAAAGGAAACGCTCCACTCAGAAGAAACCAAACTTATGATACCGTTAATGTCACAAATACTTTATTAACACATTGTTTTTATCTTCTTTTTTTATGTCACATTATATCAGTTTATCATTTTTATAATACGCATTCATCATTTTCCTTTATTTATATATTTCAGTGTCAGGTCTCTGAAACAAAAACAAAAACTATAAAGTTCATTTCCTCCACCACAATCTATGAATTAGGGATTTATACTCATCCCAACTCCATCACTGGCAGTGTACAAAGCTCAACTGAGAGCAAAGAAAAAGTAGAAAGAAAAGAAAATAATAAAAAGCTACAAGAGCAAAGACACTCAGTAGAAGGAGGATCGATCTATCATCTGAATTTTGTTCCTTCAAGCATTAAGAGAAAGAGACATCTCGACCAAGGTTACTGAAAAGCGATTATTAGTATTAGATTTTTCTTCAACTTTGGCCCTCTTACTAGTGAGTAAACCCATTAGTAAAAACTTTTTTCAAAATGTACCTTTTCTTCCCCACATTTCTTTTCTTTTGGATTTGTGTGTGGGGTAACTGAAGTTCTATTTTTGTTATTATTTTTTATTTGGAATTCTGCTACGGAATTTTCAGTTATTCTACATTTGGGGTCTTTCTTGGCTTTCATTTTCTGGGACTTCATTATTTGGTCATGGTTTTTGTCAAATTTAGTGTCCTTTTATGTATTTCAGATCCACCAGGATATAGACACTGTTTTTGTCGATATCAGAGACAATGTTGTCTCAGAAGCAAGGAGAGGACGAAATAGTCACAAACCTCAACCAGACAGAACATGAAGGTGGCAGCACAAGCACAAGGGAAGAAGAGGAGCAAGACCATTCCATGTTCAACTTTAAGAGCCTCCTTTGGCACGGTGGTTCTGTTTGGGATGCATGGTTCAGCTGTGCTTCGAATCAAGTAAATAAACACACCCAATAGACTCAAATACTCATCACCAAAATACAAAAAACAGGAAAATGAACTTTATAAAGTAATTCTTTTAGTTCCTTTTATTTAGTTCTTGATTTAGTAGTGATTGCTCTCATTTTATAGGTTGCTCAAGTGCTCTTGACACTGCCATACTCGTTCGCTCAACTTGGCATGGTATCAGGCATCTTGCTTCAAATCTTCTATGGCCTTATTGGAAGCTGGACTGCTTATCTAGTCAGTGTCCTATACATAGAGTACCGCACCAGGAAGGAAAAGGAAAACGTCAGCTTCAAGAACCATGTTATTCAGGTTAGTATGTTGGGTTGTTTTGCCTTCTCAAGACTGTCTATACAGTGTCCTTGTTCGGAAAAATTATTTAAGATATGCAAGATTAAATATATTAATCATATTTTATGAATGTTATCAAAAGATTTTAGCAATATTTTTATCAAGTGTTAGGAACAAAATGTTGTTAAAAATCATATAAAAAATTATATAATTCTATTTAAATTTAATATATTTTTTTTAAAAAAATTGATAACACTTAATTTGATGTCATATAAAAATACTAACATGTCATTAATCGTCAGAGTAAAATTAGGTTCAAATTCGTTAAACAAGATTTTAGTTTTGAGTAATGTAAATAAAAAAAAAAGATTGAAAGAAAGATTATTATAGTAAAGATGTTTAATCGGATTCCTAAACAAGAATTAATCATAAATAAAATTAACTAATATTCTACACCAATTTCTTGATAAAAAAAAAATCATTAAAAAATTAACCAAGATGTAAGGTCTAAAATTATCTAATAATTTCTGTTTATAGCGACTAATCTGAATTGCATTATTGTTCTGGATTTCAGTGGTTCGAGGTCCTTGATGGGTTACTTGGTCGATATTGGAAAGCAGTGGGGCTAGCCTTCAATTGTACTTTCCTCCTATTTGGATCTGTGATACAGCTTATAGCATGTGCAAGGTGACACCTTTGTTTCGATTTTTTAGGGCAACTTGAAGTAATCTAAAGAGGGTTCTCGTCGTATTGCAACAAATTTTATGTTTCTTTTTTTTTTTTTTGCTCTGTTTTTCTTTTTTTATGCAAACAGTAACATCTACTATATAAACGACAAATTGTATAAACGGACATGGACATACATTTTTGGAGCATGCTGTGCAACCACTGTGTTCATACCTTCCTTCCACAATTACCGAATATGGTCATTTTTGGGTCTGGGAATGACCACTTACACAGCTTGGTACCTTGCTATAGCAGCTATCATCAATGGCCAGGTGATAATTGAATCAGTTTTCTATAGCAAGTTAGCAACATTTTTTTTATATACCCTAATTGTATTGAAACAACTAAACAAATAGTCAATTATTATGTGTTATGATATTCAACATCTTTCAAATCATGTTTGCAGGTAGAAAATGTGACACACTCGGGTCCAACAAAGCTAATACTTTACTTCACTGGAGCCACCAACATACTCTACACGTTTGGAGGACATGCTGTGACTGTGTAAGTTTACCTTTTCCTTAGCAGCATTATTATCTATCCTATGTCTTCTTTTACTCTGTTTTTATCTGTTTTTCTACAAGGTTTTTATTTGCAGCTTTTGTCGTTTATATCGGTTTTCGAGATCTGCCGTCAAAAACAAAATCATGCAAAACCTGCTTTCTCTTATTTTACTACTTTTGGCTAGAAAAGTGTTACTTCCATCGCCCCTTGTATCTGGGAATACTCTGTACTTGAATGGTCTTCATTTTCTACTTTCTTACCGTAGCTCTCTCTTTTCTAAATTAAGTAAACTTTGGATCGTGAAAAATTGCAGTTTTATTGGATGATTGGTTCATATTGTATCTTTTGACTTTTGTCCCAACCTGTACAAAGTTCTAATGGTAGTTAATTCCACAAACGTGTTCAAGTTCATGACACAAAAGTATAATATAAAGTCAAAAGCCTTAAGTAGCTAGCAACTTTTTAACAACATTTAAATCTTTAAATAAACGTCAATACAAATTTGTAGAGTAAGATCCAAAATTAACCCTCATTTTCCTTTTAAGCATAGGTCTGAAGATTTTACAGTTTATGTTTGTGGCTTTGTGCATTAATATTTTACTTTTAGAAACTACTGATATTATTATTTTAAAACATATCACTCTCCATTTTTATTTAGAAGCTTCTATATCGACTTTTGTTGTGATTATTTTTCCTAGATCTTTTGTGCATAATAAAGTGAATAATGTTGCAGGGAGATTATGCACGCCATGTGGCAGCCCCGAAAGTTCAAATCCATCTACTTTGTGGCCACTTTGTACGTTTTCACTCTGACGATTCCTTCCGCCGTCGCCGTTTATTGGGCATTCGGTGATCAGCTCCTCGACCACTCCAATGCATTCTCTCTCCTCCCAAAGAATGGCTTCCGTGACGTCGCCGTCATCCTCATGCTCATTCACCAGGTAAAACCCAAGTCAAACCTATCATTTTGTTAAATTCATAAAAAATGCAATTGCGTAATCTTAAGAGCTATTATTTATATACTCACTTTCTATAACTAATTGGTTTTTATCTCTTTTTATCATATTATTACTCTTTTTATGATCATATTCCTCATTTTATCTTATAGTTTATTTTATTCTCTTCTTATATCTCTTATCATAAAATGAATTATATACAAAAAAAAAAAATCTATTTGAAAGAACAACACTTTCAAGGTCATATCTTTCTATTATTAAATTCATTTCCAATTTTATGATAAAATGTCATATTAGCATTATATTTACGTAAATATATCAATAAAACAATTTATTTAATGCATTTTAGTTTCCTACTGTCTACTGACATGTTCGATCCTGTTTATTTTAGAGAAATCATTTTTTGAACTTTCTGATAAAACTTTTGAAAACAATTAATTATTTCTATAAATTTAAATCAAAACATACACGTTAGTTATCCTAATTTTTTGTGGGTGAATAATTATCTTAGATTTTAACCCTTCTATTGTCATTTCCTCCTTCTTTATGTGGCCTCATGATATGTGACAGCTTTCCATGTCAGTTATAACTTTAACTGGTCATTTTTTACATTAATTGAGTCAATGTTACCTAGTAAAAAGTTCTCATTCTATAACGGTTGACCTACATCAGTCTTATAATTTATTTATAATTAATTTCCATTTTAATTGATGGAAAATGTCCCCTTGCAGTAGTGAATACATCTTGAATTTCTTGAATGGTGGTTTCCTTACCATGCTTAAATTTTTATTACTCAGCATTTTTTTTTCCTAATGCATGAATGCAGTTCATCACATTTGGATTTGCGTGCACCCCGTTGTACTTCGTGTGGGAGAAGGTGATTGGGATGCACGACACAAAGAGCATTTGGTTAAGGGCACTTGCACGGTTTCCAGTGGTGCTACCTATATGGTTCTTGGCCATAATCTTCCCATTCTTTGGGCCCATAAATTCAGCTGTTGGATCTCTACTAGTTAGCTTCACTGTCTACATCATCCCTGCCCTAGCCCATATGCTCACTTATAGAGATGCCTCAGCCAGACAGGTAAATCTTCTTCCACGTCTCTTAACCATCTCTTTGCCTGCCCCTACACCACTGTCTCCAGTTAGGTCACTTGTGTCCAAGATTTTAATGAGTGGGCTCACACTAAGGAATAAGATATTGTGTGTTTATTTTAAAGTTTGATAGAATTTATTTTAATGAAAGTAATTTTTAATTATTAAATATAATTTAAATATATAACATGGTGGCATGAAAGAAGTTAGATTCGGATTCCAATCTTATCCATAGAAAAAAATATGATTGAGATGCAGACGATATATACAGAGGTTCACAATGCATTGCTGTCAGAAATCAAGATTACCATATCCGACTCGGTTATTGATAGAATGAATAGATCTGTCAATTCTTGGTCAATGAAATTTTTTAACAAAGATTAATTATCAATAAAATCGATAAATATTTTATACTAATAACATGATTATCAACAAATATATAATTTAAATGTGTATTTATATTAATATTCATAATCACATATATCATGCTAAAGTGTATATATAACAATTTGTAAAAATGTGTGGCGCACCTAGTTATCCAAGTTTAATTACCTTCACTAAGTGATGGCATTATTATGTGACATATATGTGAGAACTGCACTCATGCAATTAATGGTGGTGTCTTTAGAGTTTAGATCTTTAACCTTATATATTAACTAAAAAAGGTTAAGGAATAAAAGAATTCTACAGAAAAGATATAAAAAAGAAATAAATTTAATCTTTTATAAATACCTTAAATTAAATTAAGAAATTAAAATAAATAATTAACAAATTAATTAAAAATTGTAGATTCATATCAGATGAAAGAAAATGGAGAAGGAAAACATATGAATTTGATACATTTAGTTGAAAATTAAAATAAAGGGAAAAAGTTGAAAAAAGAACATTGTTAAAGACAAAATTTCCTTTCATCTTTTGTTTCTCCTTTTCATTTTATTTTCTCTCAAACTAACAGCGAGAGTTAGAGAGATAAAAAAATTTTAGAAAGAGGGTGGTGGAGGGTGAGCAGCAAATGTACAAATGCATAAAGCATGCATTTGGAAATTATTGTATTGCACTATGGCTGCGTCTGCTGAGCTGGTGGTGTTGATTGATCTTTCTCCCTAATAACTCAATAGACAATTGAAGAAAAGACCAATTGATATATCTTTAATGTTTTGTCAACATTTACATGATAGATAGGCACGTAGAAAAGAGAGTGAAATATAATTACAATAAGTAATAAAACATGATAAGAGAATATATAAAAAATGAAAAATATCAAATGTGTATTTGTATTTTGATGTGTTCATATATTATTATTATATTTTTATCTTTAATTAATTAATTTATAAAGAAAATATTGAACGAAAAATAATATATTTAATTTTAAAATTCAAAGAATTGTTTTCTTTCTTTAAATGTTTTAGCTAGAAGAAGAATAAGAAAAGATTGTAAGGGAATTTAAAATTATTATTATAACAATGATCTAAGTGACAAAAATGTCCATGTATTTGGACATAGTATATAGGTCTCCCAAGATACCTTAGTTTAGCCCCTTCTATTAATGTTGGAAATCTTGTTAAATCACCTTATTTGCATGATGGAGGTCCTTTTTTTGTTTTGGATTTTTTTCATTAATACATCAGCAGTGTAGGGGCATCCTAAGTTATCTTAGGTTTTTATTTTATTTTCCTCATTTTGCAGAATGCTGCAGAGAAGCCTCCTTTCTTCATGCCAAGCTGGACTGCAATGTATGTCCTCAATGCATTTATTATTGGATGGGTTCTGGTGGTTGGATTTGGGCTTGGAGGATGGGCTAGCATGATCAACTTGATAAACCAAATTGACACATTTGGACTTTTTGCCAAATGCTACCAATGCCCCGAACCACCACCACCTGCCGGAGCACCACCCCCTCTAACCCATCCAGTGGTGGAGGGAGGGGTTGACCTAGGACCACGGTCACCTCCAAATTTGTTGAAGATTATTTAAATTAATTATCATAAATAAATATATAGTTTCCCCAAAATATATATAAAAAATTATCTATCTAGGATATTTCTTTTTCATGTTATTTGTATATTCAATACAAGTATGTTTTATATTAATAAGAATTGTTAGTTGTATCTTAAACTATTTTTGTATGTTATGCATGTAGTTTTTTTTGCTTTTTTTTGTCTCCTTGAAATCAAAGTTTTGGTTTAGTTTATATCTGTCTCTATGTTTGTGTTGTGATGTTTAAATAAAAGATGGTAAAATATTGGTTAAATTATAATTTTGGTCATTCTACAATTTCAAAGTTATGATTTTGATTTTTCTATTTTTAAATCAAGATATATAGTCATTCTATTTTTAAGAATAAACAATTTTGGTTCTCCCATTAATTTGTCATCCAAATTTAAACATTGATTTTGATATGACATATTATTGGTATTGACATGACAGTTGTGTAGGTTGCTAACATGATATTTATGCGATAAGGGGTTAAATAAAGTGGAAAATAAAAAAAGATCTTGATAAGATATAAATCACTAAGACACTTGTTTTATTTAGTTATCTTTATAAACACTATTTTATATGTATCATTATTTAAGAGTTATTAATTTTTTTTAAATTATAAAAATTTATATATTTAAAAATATTTAATATATAAATATTTTAAATTTTATTTTATATCATTTTATATATTTTTATTATGAATGGTTTGCATATTTTTATTTTTATTTTACCAATTTAAAATTAAATTTCAAAGATTAATATATAAAATATTTACATAAATATTTGTAAATTGATTTTAATATACATATTATTTTTACTCTAATTATATAAATCAATATAATTCCATCAATTAATATGTAAATTATACAAATTATGTAAATTTATTTCAATATGTAAATTATTTTTATTCTGTTTATATAAATTAATAAAATTTTAATATTTAATTTTTTAAGAAAATTACATGTTAATATATTCATTTTATATATAAAATTATTTTAATAAGTTTTTTTAATAACAATTATATAAATACATAAAATTACATGAATTATTTATATAAATGATTGTATGTAATTTATGAAAATTAGGTAAATTTATTTTCATACGGTAATAATACAATTTTGTATTTCAATTATAAGAAGTATTAATTTTTTTATTTTTTAGAATATTTAAATATTATTTTAAATTTACATAATATGTATAAATTAGATAAAATATATTTTTAAAATAATCTACATATTATTTTATGTAATTTGTTAAAATAATAATAAAATAAAAACAAATATTTATATATGATAATGTATTATTAAATAAACTTTTATAATAAAAATAAATATATGTAACATTAAATATATTTAATATTTAATATTTTATTTTAATTAATAAATTTTTATAATTAAAAAAAAAATCATATATCTTGGCTTATGACACATGTAAAATTGTGTTTATAAATTTAAGTAAACAATACAAGTATTTTAGCGGTTTATTACTTTGTCTTTAAATAAAAGGTCATGAATTCAACTCCTATGTATTTTTTTTATTTAACCCATTGTCACATAAGCATTATGTCAATAACCTACATAAGCATCAATCAACACTAATACAACACATCAAAGTCAACATTTGACGTTGGATGGTCAACTAACGATCAACTGACGAAATGATCATAATATTTATTCTAAAAAATAGGAAAACTAAATATCTTGATTTAGAAATAGGGGACTAAAATTTCAAATTTTAAATTATACAAGAACTAAAATTACAATTTAGCCTAAAATATTTTAAGTTTGCATCAATTGTAGAGTTAGACCAATTATAATAAGAATTTGTCTAAAAAGTATATTTTAACATCAACTGCAGAGTTAAAAATCCAAAATGTGTCTTGTTAGGAGTTTCAAAATTTGTATAAGGATGTCAAGATTCTATATGGGAATTTCTATTTCTGCTTCCAATTATTAATACACTTCATTTTTATTTTATTAAAATAGTCTGGAAATGCACAACCTTTTTTTTTTTAAATTCATATTGCCTCTCTAACTAGGTCAAAGTAGAATGGGAGAAGTTAGCAAATTGGGTTTGATAGAATTAAGGATAATGTTCGTGCAAATGAGATTATTGGAAACTAAGTGCATGTCCATAATCACTATTTATTTTTGTTCTTGTTTGCTATTTAGTTTTGTAGGTGGTCTAGTAACATAGTTTCAAGTGTTGCTCTCAACATTAATTCACTACAACGAATGCTAACTATAATGACACACAAAACATGTCCCTAGCTATATGTATAATTTATGTAGGTATAAATCTATATGACATATGCCCACACACAATTTAAGTGTGGATGTTGGAAGGAATTCAACCACATGTAATGTTTGTCACTATAATCTATACCTACACTTTCTAACAAATGTGGAAATAAATAATTAACATATGCCAACATGTATTGTGTCATTATAGCTAGTCTATACTTATATTTTATTGTAATTTTGGAAATTTATTTATTTACATATGCCAACATGTATTGTGTCTGTATAACATACACCTAAATTATGAATAATAGTTTTAATCCAATTATTTTTTTATAAAAATTTAAAACAATTATAACACAGTTAAATAAAATTGTATTAGTAAAGTCATAAATAAATATATTATAACTATCTATTTAATTACCATATAAAAAAATATTGTCATCCATCCATAACAAAAAAAATAAAAACCTTGAGATTTTACAAACATCAAATTTAATATCTCATCAAAAAAAGAAATATTACATTGTAATTCATCTATAAAGTGAATCCTTGAATGATCACAAACATTAATTTAGTCTCTTATAAAACAAAAGAAATACTATAGTCTCATCTATCCATAAAAAAAAAAATGCATATCTCATGTAAGAAAAAATATTATCATCTATCCATAAAATGAAAATGAAAATCCTTTGAGGAACTTCAATAATTATTGTTGGGTCTATCAAAATCCAATTATTTATTGTTGGTCTTTTGTTAGTTCTTGCAAATAATTTTCCAACTATGTCAAAAGAAATTTTGAGGAATGAAAAGGAAAGAAGAGTAAACTAATTGAACATATATTAAGTGAGAAGAGAGGGAGGTTCTTTACCTGAACAGGACTAGAAGTTACACGAAGTCCATGAGATTATCTCAAAGCAACCTAACAAATAAAAAAGCACCATCATGAACACATCAATAATCACATAAATAACTACAATTCCCAACTCATTGATGAACTTCTAAAAATGACCATCAAGTATCAACAAAAACAACATCAAGACTAGATTATATTATGTCTAAATTTAGTATATATTTTGTTAGACTAATTCAAGATTTTCATGTCTACTCAGGATTGCAAAATTCCTTATTGCAGTAGATATTTTTAATGTTACTTGAGAGGTTAATAAAGGAAGCAATCAATGGCTATGAATTGAGTATATAAATTGAAACAACCAAAATGGTTTAACTATAATAAAAGAAATATATCCCTATGTACATGTTTCCTGGTTGCATATAAGTTTTAATATATGCCAGAAATACACATACCTCCCCCTCTTCTCGGTTAATGTATGTTAAAAAGAAAGGGCATTTAATGCTAACAATTTTATATTTGTATTTATGCTTTTAGCCTCTAACACAAACTAAGTCTAGTCCTACAAGTTTCAAGAGTAGCACAAAATTATTAAATCAGAGAACCAATACCAACAATTTATGCAAAGTATTAATTCAACGTGAGCATTCCATTTCACAGTTGAGTAAGACCGCTTTAAGAAAAAATAAACAAGGATACAATGTATCTATAATGAGTACAATCTTAGAGGTATTATATCAAGATATTTTCTCCAATGTGAGCAACTTTAGCACTACCTTCTTTCTAAAATGTAAAAAAAAGCTAGTTGTTAGTCAAGTTGAATAAATAAAGGGTTTTGGAATCTTAAAAGAAAATACTCATGTGAACATAGATTTATTTCAATTATATATCATTAAGTTTGCCTACTGAAATTTCTTACCATTATCAATATCACTTACCAAAATAAAATACTCATGTGAACATAGATTTATACCTCTTTATCTACAACTTTTATAATATCATTAATTTTTTGATCTTATGGAAACCGTGTTCGAAGAAAAGAAACAAGATTTCCAAGTATCTTCTCTAATTTTAGAAATCTATGTTTTGCAGTAAAACTTTAAGATGAAGTATTTGAACTTTTAGGTGAAAGTTTGCCTAGACAATGTACATGTCTTCTTTTGTCAGGCCCTTTCACTTTTGAATAGATATCATTTTTCCAATTTGTATAGTTACAAGCAATTTGAGAACCTTATGAACTTTGTGCCTTTATCATGAACTTCTTTAATTCATCCTACATGAAACTCATTTGTAATAAAATAAACCAATTATTTAATGTGTCAAGTTCAAGGTCAATTAATTACCATGAATAGGTTATATTGTTCTTAAAAAGAGATATCCTTACAATCACATGGGTTTCCTTTTCAGTCACAATGATCTCATCTCCTCAAGTCCGATTATCGATTTTAGCTCGTGAAGGTTGCATTCCTTTATCTTTTTTTCCTAATATAAGTAATGAAGTCTCAATCATATTCTTTGTACTATGGAATAACTATAACATATAATCATGTAACATACTAAAAAAATATTATTGAAAGAAACAAAATTACCTCATGAATAAACCTTGGAAGATTCTTGGTACCCATACAATATAGATCTTCATACTCATGACAACTTCTTTTGTTCCTGTTACTTGAGTCCAACAATCAAGTTTAAGAAAATAAAATAAAAAAGTGAATGAATGTTATACTATATAATATATTAATGGCTTTATATATACACAAACCTGTCCTCTTTTGGAGCACCAATGATGTACTAAATCACGGTATTGTGAAGGATCAACTCTTTTATTCAGGAAGTTAGCAGTCATTTCTTCCTCAATCTTGCATCATATCCCATTGATTTCAAATCAACAATATAGTCACTATATCTTTTAGCCATTTCAAGTTGACCACATGACTACCACTTGATATCATTTGTCACTAGTAGACTACCTTGCTCTTCCAAGCATGCAACCTATCACAAAAAATTATATTTCAAAAAAATTGAAAATTTTAATTGATTACAAAATTCAACAATGGAAATGAAATCTCCATAACACTTACCCATTCATGAAACCAGTTAGAACATGTTTGACTACTATGAATTTTGTCAATTTTATATGGTGGTAGTCGACGATTTTGTCTCCTAATATGATCAAGGTGTTCTCTATGAAAAAATAGTTTAGAAATATAAAATATTTGAAAACAAAAGGAATACCCACAATAACCAAGAGGGGGGGGTGAATTAGTTAAAACTTGGTCTTTTAAAAATTTTCTTGTCTAAATCAGAGTTAGGATCTTAATCACTTTAAAACAAAGAAAGCTTTTATTCAATCAATTCACTCAGCTCAGAAAATCAATGGCTCAAAACATAACTTGTTGAGTAATGATAAAAATACCAAGAACCAATGAACAAGATAGCCAATAGAGATTAAGGAACAGAGAATCAACACAAAGATTTATACTGGTTCACTTCTCAAGAGAAGCTACATCCAGTTTCTTCTAATCAACAATAGATTAGAGTTCCACTATTATAAATTTCAGTTTTTACAAGGTTTATTGCATTTACTCTTTATCAACCCTAGATAAAGAAATGAAATCTAAAACACTATTAGACACCTTATCAACAAGAACCAGAGAACACTACTCTGTTATTTCCTAGAGAACACTACTCTAGTACAACCCTCAAGAACAAATTTACAGCAACTCCAATTAACAAAAATTACAAAACAAATTTATACCCAAAAAGAATGGAGAGAAACAACCTGATGATCCAAAGACAATGAATGCATATGAGTTACCAATCAGGATTGAATGATCAAATACAAATCAGAACATGCTCTCCTATTCTTCTTTTGAAACTCTTGCCCAAGAAATCATTCAAACATCCATGAAGATTAAAGAGAGGGACAAGAGGTTTGTATACTCAAAAAAACACTTTCAATCTTTGTGAAGGCTTGTGTGTAATCAGAAATTCGAATATCATAGGTTAGAAAACAAGACAAGCCTCACTTCTATTTATAACAAAACTTTATAACTAACTATAATCGATTAAACGCTCCCAATAATCGATTAAAATGCCTTATGTAATCGATTAAATTGCCATTTTAATCGATTAAAATGTTCATAAGTTTTCTGGGTTTGAATCACGAAGAAAATAATCGATTAATTCGACCTGTAATCGATTAAATCAGTAGCACAACATTTCAGAAAAGCCTTGTGTAATTGATTACAAGAAATGGTTATCGATTAAAACAGTGCAATAAGCTTTTCTAAGAACCTTGTGTAATCGATTACAATAAATGGCAATCGATTAAAGTAGTGAAGCATGACTTTCTTTTAACACTATGTAAACGATTACAATCAATGGTAATCGATTAAATTGTTCTTCAAAACTTTTCCAGATTTGAAAACGAAGCAAATAATTGATTATATTACTGTGTAATCGATTAAACCAGTGGCATTTGTATTTTTCCAAAAACATTGCTTCTTTGGTTCTTTTATCAAAGGTTGCTTCAATTCTTTATGAAAACATTTAGGCACATGAATGATTAGATGCATGCAATGTAAGGATCAACAGATTGACTTCTCTAAATACTTTATGGATTTACATTCTTCCAAGGCATTCCAAGGCATGTGAGAAAGCTCAAAACATTTCTTCAAGTCCTAAGCTTCAAGCTTCAAGATGCTCCCCCTATATCCAACAATCTTAATATAGTAAGGTATCAAAATAAATTTAAATAATTAAATATAAATGTGGAAAGGAAGTATTTTACTTTTTAAAGGGGTTAACATTTTCGCTATTAAAAAACACATATCTCTATGTGCTTGTAGCAATGTTTTCTCATTAGGAGATATTCGAGAAACTCTTTTTCTTTTCTTACATTGAACCCAATGTTACTTTTCCTCCCAAGTGATCTACCTCCATGATATACATGACTCA
The DNA here is from genome assembly GCA_013407115.1 of Glycine latifolia. Lineage (NCBI taxonomy): Eukaryota > Viridiplantae > Streptophyta > Magnoliopsida > Fabales > Fabaceae > Glycine > Glycine latifolia. The sequence goes on from CM023941.1 coordinate 25,591,188, forward strand.
TATTGTCCCCAAAAAATGAATCAATACCATCATCATTTCTCCTAGGTTGATTAAAAGAAATTGTTATCCTTAAGAGGTACCGTGAACAAAATATTAGGCATTCATGAGCTAAAAACCCCTATATAATTGACCCCTCTGGTTGTGCTCAATTACGAATGAATGACTTTAATGTAAGTAGGAGCCTAAAAATAATAATTCAATTTGCAAAATAAGATAATAATATTTTTATATAATTCAAAATTTGATGAAATGGTTGAAAAATAAATCTTGATACCTCTCAATGGGACACATCCACCTATAATGTATTGGGCCTGCAACCTTAGCCTCATATGCCAAATGGATTACTAAATGTACTATTACAGTGAAAAAAGATGGAGAAAATATCTTTTCTATTTGGTACAATATCTTAGCTATTCAATGCTCTGAAACCTCCATATTATGCACACTAAGCACCTTACCATATAATTCTTTGAAGAAATGACAAAGATCATATATAACTAAACTCACTTTGTTTGGTAAACAACCTTTCATAGCTACAGGGAGAAACTCTTGCATTAAAAGATGATAATCATGACTTTTGAGACCAAATATCTTGTGTTGCTCCACTTGCAAGCATCTTGAAATACTGGATACAATCCATCTGTAGCTTTTATTGCTTTGAGTACTTTCAAAAATATTTTCTTCTCTTTTGATGTCATTTGAGAACAAGCTCTAGGCAAATAGTTTTTACCTCTAGTTGGATGCATCTTTGGATGAAGTTGACTTCTTATATTCAGGTCCACAATGTCATAATATGCCTTTTCATGATCCTTTGATTTCCCTTTCAAATTCAATAATGTTCAAATGATGTTGTCACACACATTTTTTTCATTGTGCATACATCAAGTTTATGACGAAGCACATTATATTGCCAATAAGGCAATTTGAAAATGATGCTTTTCTTTTTCCATGGAGATCCAACCTCTATTTCATTCTCAAAAGAACTTTCAAATTCTTTTAATTGTCTTAAAACAATAGTTCCATTAGGTTGCCTAGGTGGGGCTCTAAACTCTTGACTTCCATCAAATTTCCTTTATTATGCCTCCATTTATGGTTTGGCTCTAACCAATGACGATGACACATATAGCAAAATTTTATAGTATAACACAATCACTTGGAGGGGACTTCAAAGGCACAACATGGACAAGCATATTGACCTTTAGTACGCCATCCTGACATATTTGTATATGCAAATAAATCATTATTAGTCCACATGGCTACAACATACATTTGGAGTGACTCAATTTTGCATGCATCAAAAGTGTCTACCCCAATTTCTTATAGATCTTTCAATTCCTTTATAAGAGGTTGCATATAGACATCTACATTATTACCCGGACCTTTTAGACAAGGAATAACTAAAGTGAGAATAAAAGAAGGTTGTTTCATACACATCAATAGAAGCATATTATAGGGAATCAATATGATAAGCCAAGTGTTGCGAGAAATGCTCATAGTTTTAAAAGGATTAAATTCATCTCTAGCCAAACCTAAGAGAACATTGCAAGGGTCAAAATAAAACTAAGGATATCGATTAACAAAATCCTTCCAAGCCAAAGAGCCAGTTGGATGTCTCATAAGCCCATCCTTAGTTCAACCATACTCATGCCATGTCATAAAAGAAGTTGTTTTTGAAGACATAAAAAGCCTTTGTAGTCTAGGTTTAAGAGGAAACCAATGATGAATCTTTGTAGGTATCTTTTTTATTGTTGCTTCATCCTTAGAATTCTTATATCTTGAAAGACCACATTTTGGGAAAACTTCAACATTAGCCAAATCCCTCCAATACACTATACAATTATTAGAGCATGCACGGATTTTTTCATAGCCTAAACCTAATCCTAAAATTATCTTCTTTGCATCATAAAATGAGTTTGATATTGTCTTCCAGTAATACATCTTTTTATAAAAGGCTAGCAACATTGAAAAACTCTTGTCGCTTCACCTATTTAGACATTTCAAATTATAGAGATGTACAAGGAAATACAACTTTGTGAATTTCTTACAACCAGGATAAAGGTGTTGTTCAACTTCTTTCACCAACTGATAAAACTTAACCAAATAAACCTCCAAGATTCTCACTATCCTTGTATCGATATTTTCTCCCTCGCCGGTTGTATTCATTCCAAAAGCATCATGAATAATGTATCCATGTCATGATTGAAACCTCCCTCTACATTCATTTGTACTCTCAAAAATAGAAGAACTGATTTTTTTAACCATGAAAAATCCAATTAGTATTTCCTTTCAGAAATCCAATTAGTCATAATTGACACACTTAATGCACAAGCATAAAGTTTTTGCATCCTTAAAAGATTTTGCAAATGCAAAATCTAGAAAATTTAAAAGCCCCTAATGTACTTCTCATTAGCTTGAGAACGATCAAATATCCAACTTTTATCCATTAAAAACAATAAACTTAAAAAAAATGAAAAAATCATTACAAAAATATAAAGGTAAGTTACAAATAAAATGCTAATCATGTCAAATAAAAAGACTAATTGAATCAAAAAAATAAAATTCAATAAAAGACTAATTAAATCTAGTAAATTTACTCAGAGGATAACTTTGGCTTTAAAGCTGGTAGGGAAAATTAGCTACCAGAATTGTGTATAATATAATAAAATTTTTGTAATTAATATTAAAACCTATCATTAAACTAGTGTATATTCAATGTTTTTAAAATTAGAATAATATGCTTCATATTTCAATCATTCACTATATAAACCAACATGAAATTCAATAAAATAAAACAACACAAAGCACAAGTTATGCAAAGGCAGATAACCGCAACAATTACAAAGTGTGAATTACAAGCTTATATGAAAGCTGCTTGCATATACCAAAACCAAACTTAACGATGTTGCAAAGCAACAAACATGACTCCACAAAAACCAAATAGATCCTGATGAATCATCCCATAGCTGAAGAAAAACATAGAAATATGTATATGTTTTTTAAGCAATTTGGTGCTATTGACAATGGGATTCAGATCCTTTGATTTTTCACTTTTTCCTTGGAAGTAAAAGAAAAAATAGTAAATTAATAGAAACTCCCTCTCCTATGTGCATCAGCCTCCTAAATCACCCTGTCCCCCTTTACCATCTCCTCATCAGCTAATAGCAACATTAGCACCACAACATCAAAAGTATATAATCTATCCTAGAGTTAATGTTTAGAACAAAACAATTTTACTAAGTTTACTAGAAGACACACTAGACAGCTAAACATGCCAAAGTTCCACCATATCTTCTTTCTCCTAAAACAAACTAACAACCCCTAGGTTAATGTAGAAGTTAGTGCTCGTTAAAGATTTTTGAGTGTTAGAATATAATTTACTTGTCCAAGCCAGAAAACCATGCGGGAACACCAACCTATTAAAAGGTGTACAAAACAAGAAAAAAGGAACATGAATAGGGCAGAAAGTGAACAAACAGGGTATAAATGACATTTATCCATTATAAAACTAAAGTATTAACACTAACTAGATCCAAAGCATGTAAAAAAGTATAGTTAAGGATAAAAACAATGACCAAACACACAATAGGACAAGACAACTAAGACCTTCCCTAAAGAAAACTGATTAACCCTATTATTTGTCAGTCCAAAAATCCTTTGTAGAATGACCCTAATTTCAGTAGACATTAAAGTTCATTAACCTTTTCCCAATTATAATTGTCATGTGCCCTATACTTTTTTTCACAAAACTAGTGTCCCCCAAGAACCTGTACAATTTCTCAAATGTCTTATAAAATAAATGTTATTTACTCATTTCATTTTCAGAGCTATGCCTATATATATGGATTTTGTGTTCTTAAGGAATTAACATATCTAAACCAAAATCATAAAGTTTAGAATCATGTTGTCTTTAGTCTATGCAGGTGTTAAATTAGCATCAAGATAACTTAATTTAAGGAACCATTTAATCTCTTAGCAAGAATCACTATTTAACTATAATGTTCCAATCATAAGTCTTAAATAGAGATATGCACAAATACTTGGCGACTTATGAACAAAGCTTACACTATCCAATCAAAAATCAACATGTCAAGCACACCAAAAATGTGAACCCTTCAATATATATATATATATATATATATATATATATATATATA
>CM023941.1:25595441-25611557 GCA_013407115.1 Glycine latifolia
AAAAAATGTAGACATATACATATATATATATATATATATATAATTTATATATTATTTATTTTTTTTATATATATTTATATATATATATATATATATATAATATTTTAACACAAATATATGATAAGTCAAAATTGAATTTACCTTTCACCTTTGTGTTTTGAGTTCTCTATCTTTTTATTTTCTTCCTTGAAGTTTTTCTCTTTTTACTGTGTGTCTTCTCCCCTTTTAAAATAGAACAATATAAGTGATACCAACATGTCAATCACACCCAAATTCTTAAATCTCCAAACAAATATATAATATGTTAATATATGTGTATGATTCAAAGAAATAATTTGAAAGCTATTTATATAATGAGAGAGTGTTTGGTCAAGCAAACACATAGACAACCAATAATGTGTGTATGCTTAAATATAATTTGTGTCCAAATACCAAATTGTAGATATAGCAAATTCAATGCAAAATTAGTTATCCATACACAATTTTAACTAGCCTATTGAGCAATAACCTATGAGATATGAGAATGGAAATGATGAAGAAAGATCAAACTCAATGTCAACACAAGGTCAACTGTGTAAGAAGAAAAATTAAAAAGAACTAGGTAATTAAACTAATTAAAAGCAATTGTGAACAATAATATAGAAAAAAATTAAGGAGAACTAGGTAAAATTATTGAAAGCATATTATAGAAATATATATTTGGTTAACTAGGTAAATTAGGAAGAATGAACAAAAATCCAATTACCTGTGAAGCATGAACAACTAGTAATATGAACAACAAAAATTGAAATAATAGATATGAAACAATCAACAATCAAGAATGAAGAAGCATAAGAAAATCTAAAACGAGAGATGTAAACGAAGAACGTGAATAGTGATGAATAAAGAGATATCGATTATCAAAATTGTTCCATTAAAGTGATAAATATAATGATTCATGAGAATTAAAGTGAGAAGAAAGTGAAACTTACAAGAATTGAACAAAAAAATATTAATATACGGTTAGTAACAAATAATTACAGTAATATATTAATAAAGTAATTGTCAATTAAAATAATATATTAATATACAGTGAGTGACAAATAAAAAAATATATGTTGTCCTCAAAATTTATTACAAGTTCAATAGTGACACAAAATAAAGATGAAGCTAAAGATTTCAATTCATATAGTGTTGGATGTAAAAAATATATAGGTAAAAGCAGCTTTCAGTGACAACAAGTGTGGTGTTACTATAAGGAGTGTGTCACTATAGGGCACTTTTATTGTACTGATTAATTAATGTATTTGCTTTGGTGCATGATATTTAGATATGCCATTCATTGTGGCTATGGCTTTGTGGAAGTAGTGCCTGTGTCAATGGGTTCAATCAAGCTTAGGGTTTTGTAAAAAGGGGGGGGGGGGGGCATGGGACTTGGTGCAGAATGTCCACTTTATAGTCAGATTGTATGGGTTGCACACTTGAACACAATTGATTGGAAGTGGTAGTGGTTAGCACAACAACAAAGGAATGCAGAAAAAAGGAAGTGTAAAATCATCTATAAAAGAGGCAATAAGAATTCCAAAATGGGGAGTGCAATTTCCAAGATATTTTAGGAAAATCAATTACAAAGGGAAGTCTATTAGTAATCAGGAGAAGTGAAAATGGCAATTCTCTTATATATTAGTTGTTAAATGACAAGGTCTAATACGATTGACATATAGTTGTTATTTAAGTACGCTTAAAGGAAAAATAATTTTTAGATCCATTGCTCTAGAAATCAATCTAGAATATTTTTAAATAAGTTATAACAAGTAATATAGAATATATATTTGTCAATATTATATTGCCATCACGTGACCAACTATATCAATTTTACTGAAAATTAAGTATATTAACGATATTAAAAGCCTTTAATGTATTAGCGATGATAGATTCAATGAAAATCATAATCATATTAAAAATATTAATTAAATAACTTCTAAAATAAATGTGTTACCAAGTTCAAGATTTTATACATGAATGCTAAACAAAATAAAGATTGTCAAAATAACATACAAACAAAACACAATAGAAAAACTTATATAAAACACAAAAGTAAATTTGAAAATATTGTAAGATTAAAAGCAATTACCTTATAATTGTATGTATAGCATACTTACATTTGAAAAAATAAATTATATAAAATTTGACAGTCAAAAGCATAAGTTGAAAGTAACTCAAATGGTAATTGGACAATATATATATATATATATATATATATATATATATATATATATATATAAGAGTGTTACCAACAAGTTTGCCCATCAATGCATTTCATCCTAAAATGTTTCATTTTTTAATGTTGTATTATCAATAAATTAATATTCTATTAATTAATGTTAGCAAAATAAAAATGGCAAAATGACCCTAAAATATAGGTTATGCCCAGGAGGAAAGAAACATATAGATTATGGTTGCAACACTATTTTTTTATAAGCAAAATATTTTAAGAACTAAAATAAAAAGTTGTACTCCAACTTATGTCTAAAAATGTTACAAAATATTTTTCATACAATTTCTTATCTTTGTTATAAATGGTAAGGATGAGAAGCAACTATTTGGAATAACTTGTTTTCTCTTCATGTGTGTTTGTGTGTTATGCATGTTGTTGATTGGGTTATATATGTTAGAATATAATGACACATTTGGATAATGCTATCAAATGATATTTGACATAGGTTGATTGCTCATTACAATGGCTAATCCTCATTCCATAGGTTGTTGATTCATGTAATGATACAATTTATGTTTCAAGTGTCTTCATAGTTGTATGTAAAGTATATTTGTGATATGTGAACAAATATAAAAATAATATTACCAAATTCTCAAAAAAATGTCCTGTAAAAAATGTCATATATATAACATAATTATTTTCAAAATAAAAAAAATAAAAATTCATGCAACAATACAAAAGTCATATGAAAATGGTAAGGGAAAAATATAATTCTTTAAAATTTAAAATAATTTTATATTTAAGAAAGTTATATTTAAAATTATATTAACTCAATCTAACGATGAATAAGGTCTTAATTTTTTTAATTTTATTTTTTCCTTACTTTATATAAATATTTAATTTTTAAAACTTAAAACAATAAATATTTCAAATTATTAACATATCAAATACTTATTCATGTTTAATATTTTTCAAAGGTCAATCATATTTATTCATATTTAATTTTGTTTTTCAAAGGTCAAAATCAAACAACATTTGATGGATTTTGTTTAAAAATTGAGAAAAATTCCATTGAACACACCTTAGGCATATATGTGAACACCCACCACTCACACCTATTTAATAGTCTTCAAACTCAATAATACACACATGCACATTGTTTATGGTTTCATAGGTACTTTATCTTTCTTTACACTTATGATTTGTTTCCCTCACATTCTAAGTTTTTTCATGGTGTTCAAATATCATAATAGCTAAATGTGTACATTAACCAATGCCACACCATTTTCCACCATCTCCTCTGTTAATTCATATATCTCTAAAAGCTCATTACAAGGTAACACTCACATAATTTTCTTCTTGATGTTCCATCATTTTAGCAAACCAAATTGTTTTTGTTGTATACAAATATAATTTTTCTCATGATTTCATTTTTAGGGTATAACTTTGCACTAGACGATTTTCTTGGCAATGCTCCAAGGCTTAAAGCTTTACTAATGTTGGTGTCAGCCAATGTCAATGAAGCATTCCAATTAGAATTGGAAAATGAACAAATACGATGAGAGCTAGAAAATGAGGAAAAACCAAATGGCATATTGGTTCTTGAAGGAGCTTCCATATCTTTTAATCCAATCAATAGTAACATTAAAATATTTTGTGGGTCACAATCCAAGATTGATAATAGACATCCTTATATTGGTTATGCATAGACTAGCAAACATCAAGGGATCACACTGGTTAGTGAACAATGTTATTTTTAATTTACTCTTGTTTTTCTATTTTTATCTTCTTTTTTGGTGCTTTTGCTTTTATCTTTGTCTTGAATATTATTTATTTTTTGTGGTTTTTTAGTGGTGTTTGTCTTGTAAAAAAAATTCCTCTTTATGTTTTTTATTAAAAAAATGTCACTTTGTTTAGAAATGACCCTTGAATAGTGGTTGAATTGCTTGCAATGCAATTAGTTATTTACTTTTGACATAGTTAATCTTGTAGTCATGATATTGTGGTTGAATTATTTTATCTCTCTTAAATTAAGTTAAAAACAATGCTTCATTGATCCCTTTGTAAATATGCAAACTTTTACCAAATTCTTGATATATAAGAAAAATTGTGAGTGATGAAACCAAATTTCTTCATGGATCCATGCTGTGATGTCACAAATCAATGTATATCTTATTCATACATCTGAAACAGAAGATGGAGTCAACAAATATGATGTAGAAGTTCTTAATTGACTAATGAACATATATTATTTTCTTTATCCCATTGCAGGCTAAGCTAATGATTATGTTCCAAAACACAAAGTGACAACAATTTTGTGGTTGTTAACAAAGAGCATTATCCATACAATATGCAAAAGAAATCAAAAAAGTATTAAAGTTGTGCCTTATGTCAAGTTGTTGCCACAAGTGAGAAACAATTGAATTTCAAGTAAAAATTCACAACACTAAATTAAGAAGCATCCATGAGTCAATGAAAAAAGCCAAAAACAACATCATTTTTTTTATTGTAGGTGTAAGCTTGTTATTATTAACGATAATTGTTGGGTGTTATTAAAGCATTAACTTAAATGTTGTGATATAGTTTTTTTGTGTGAAATAATTTTTTAATATAAATTTTAACTTATAAAAGTAAATATTTATTAGCACTAATGTTATCCATTTTGTTAACTTATTAATAATATCAAATGTGTTTAATTGTTAAATATTTAGTGCTTAAAACTTACAACAATAAATATTTAAACTTTTAGCATATCAAATATTTACTCATATTTAATTTTTTTTTCTAACGGTAGACATGCTTGTTAATATTTTTTTTCTACGATCAAAGTCAAACAATATTTGATGAATTGTTTTGAAAAAGTGAGAAATTTCAATATGATAGAATGTTGAACATACATTGTTCATTGAAAAAAGTCATAAAAATGTTTGAGTGTAATTATAGATAGGTGAGGGTGAGTGTTTATACCAAATTCTAATGATTGTTCAACATTCTACAATATTGAAATTTCTCTCACTTTTTTAAAATAATTTATTAAATATTGTTTGACTTTGACCTTAGAAAAATAAAATTAAATATCAACAAATATGTTTAACCTTAGGAAAAACATTTAATATGAATAAATATTTTATATATTAAACATTTGAAATGTTTATTTTTTTAAGTTTTAAGTATTGAATATTTGTCCATTAAATACATTTGATATTATTAATAACTTAATGAAATGGATAACTCATTCGAACAAATAATTGTCATGAAATTAATTAACATAACTAGTCCTTCTATTTTTATTGTATAATTTTTGTTTATGGTTTTAATCCTATAACCAAGGAAATTTGTTATTCTTCCTACATGGTTTTTATTTTTATATGTTATTGTGAGTAATTTTTCTATTATATCCTTTATTCCACTTCTCTCATTGCTGCACATTTCTCAAAAATGGCTAGTGTTTTTCTAATCAATTTTTCTCTCTCTAGTATGAGTTTAATACTTTTGGGCAGCATTAATTCACCATTGGTTCACAACATATATTATCATAAAAAAATTGGTTGGAAATAGTACTTTTTTAGTGTAGATAAGCGTTCAAAAACTTTTTAAACTATAAAAAAATTATCATAAAAAAGTTGGTTGGGAATAGGAATTTTTTTTGGAAGCATATGAGCATCCAAAAACTTGTTAAATGATAAAAAAATATTATCATAAAAAAATTGTCAGGGGATCATTATTTATTGGGAGTAGATGAGAGGATAAAAACTTGAGCAAATTACACGTGTCCCTTACCTCTTCATCTTCTTTATGTTTTTCGTGTTCTCAAGTTCAACAATGACAATTTCTTCAGCTCTCTTGGCCCTCCACCCCCACTACCACACCCCTTACACAGCCACCACCACCACCCTTCGTCGCCTTTATGCCATCCATGCTGGCATATCTGACCACCTCGTCACCAGATCTAACTTCCACCACCAAGATAAATATAGGAACAAATTTTTGCTAAAAATTCCACAATTAAAAAGGAATGAAGGGAGTAGTATTTTAGCTCATAGGTTGCAAAAAATAAATAAAATTAGTCCACCTGCATGTAACAAATTGATTTATAAGTAATTGAGTCTTTTTTTCAGACTAAGGTATTATTTGAAAATCATCAATAACTTTTTTTCACTTAAACTAAGTTTTGGAATTGTTAAGAGGTAAAAGTAGAGGTGGACATGGGTCACATTGGATTGAATTCTGTGACTATACGATGATGGTATGGGTCCAATCAACAAGTATACTGGTCAATCAATTAATCATGGAGTGAGGAGAAGGTTTGTCGTCTCAATGAATATTTAGAGCCTGTTTAAATAAATAAATAAAATTAAAATCTTATTCTATAAGTCCTTATTACATAACAACTTTTGTCCTAAGTGCTTATAATTTGATGTAAATGTTAAAAGTACTTAAAAAATATATAATTAAAATTTTAAATTATATATCACAAAAATATTAAAAGAAATAAATTTGAATTATTTATGTGATGTAAAATATCAACTTCTTAATTATATGGGTTAATTTTTATAAATTTATTTATCCTAATTTGATTCACACATGTACACGCGCGCACACCAAGGTTTTAAAATTGGACTAGTCACTAAATCGGTGAAGCACTAATTCAAGGTTCAATGGTTCACCATAAGTAAACCATGATTGAACCAGTTTTAATAAACTGATATTTTTTAAAATAATTAATTAATACACAAAGTTAAACAAAAGTAGCATGATATGCTTAAATTTAAAAAGTTGAAAATTAAACTTCATTAAAAGTTAAAAGTGTCATATTATATATGTCATAATTCATAAGTCATAACATATAATAAAACTAAGTTTTATATGAAACCAAATCCAATACATCAACATGAACAACACCTTTAACCCAAGTTAATTGGGGTAGGTGGTAGATAAACCCAATGATAGATCAAAACAAAAAGAAGAAGAAAGATAAAGGGAGATGGAAAGAAAAAAGTGAAAATAAGACAAAAGAGAGGAATAATAAGCTAAAATAAAAGATGGGTGAAATGAAGAGGGGAAAATAAAGAGGAAAATAACTAAAACAAGGAAAACAACTGGAACATAGAACTACTAACGGGTTTAATCCTCCACCAAGCTTATAGCTTTTCTCCACTCTGTCCTAAGACATACTGTCCACCAATCTATTTCCCAAATCCAATATAACATAATATTTAAGTTCAACTTTACCAAATAAAATCTATTGATACTACAAGTCTAAAAAGAAAAGCAACTACAGCAAAAAGTAATTGGTATAATTATCAATCATAATAATCATTAAGATTGATTCCATCACAGTTAAACAAGGTTGGAATAGCATTAGCATCTTCATTGGTTGAACCACCACCACCACCACTTTCAACTTAAAACTTCATATTGTCAAGATTTTCATCACCTATTTAAATAACAAATAAATACAAAAACAAGATTTTAACTCCAAAACAATATTTACCAAATGAAACATGTTCAATAAAACTAAGCAAGTAAAACATTAATCTTCATTATTTCTTGATGATGTACCAATTGGAATTGCATTCTCATGATACAAAGCATTGTCAAGTTCATCCATATCAAGTTCAAGAGATGTTTCTTCCTCCGTTACCCAAAAATCAATTCGGTCAATGGATTCAAAGTCAAAAGGATCATAACATGTCTTCTTGTAGTGATTCCTATAATGAAGCATCACAATTTAAGATAAAAAATTAATTACACTTGAAAGAAAGCAATAAAGAACATGTTTTGAATTTTGTTTTGAATTTTGACATAATTAAATGTTTATACCTATTCTTCAAATGCAAATTATAAGTAACATAAACAAGATCATTTAATATTTGATGTTCTAGTAAATTTCTTCTCTTGGTATGGATTTGTTCAAAGACACTCCAATTTCTCTCACGTTCAGAAGAAGTTGGACTGAGGATATGAACTGTCAAATTTTGCAAATTTAGAGCACTACTTCCAAATAATGACCACCATTAATCTACAACAAATATATTTACTTCTATGATCATAAAACACAAAATATACAAAAGCTTTTGAAGTATAACAAATAAATACAAGTAAGTCCTTACTAGGTCAGCTTGTGTTGCTTACAGTAAGAGCACTTGGTCGACCAAAAATTTATCACTAATCCTAGTACATCTCTATCTCACTAATGGCTTGAGTCAGGTTTTCACACAAACCTCTTTTCAAGTAAATAAACAACTGGCTCAATGACCCTTCTCTTGTTATTAAACTTCTCATCATACCTGAATGCAAGATTAAACGAGTAAGTTGCTACATGAAGTTTGCACTTTAAATGCTTATCCCATCAAGCCTTAATAATATTTGTGTAAGGCTCATACATCTATTTATTTTCTTAAACATCTCCTTTATAGAATTTTTTGCCCTTTGCTTGCCTTCATAAACATAAGCAAGAGAAGGTTTTTCATCTCCGTCTACAATTCTTAGTAAACGAATGATGGAAGCCACATGGTTTGCTATCATAAAACAATCATTCCAAAATTTATAATTCAAAATGGTAATACTAAACACTTTTCTTGTTGTAGTCATTGCTAACTTGTGGCTAATGAAATGCTTATCCACAACCAAGGCTTGTAAGTCATGCTTGGGAACATAAATACCTTTTAGTGTAATAAAAGTAGTAGCAAACCGACTCACTTCTAAACGTACAATTTCTCTCCAACCTTCTCTTTTCCTTAACCAATATAAGAATACCATGTAACTATATACAAACACAATTGTCTTGGAAGTCTTTGAGGCAAGCTCTGCAGCATGAGACAACCTAGCAATGCTCTTCAAAAGGAGATTCAAGCAATGAGCAACACAAGGAGACCAAAAAATGGTGTCATATTTTTCATGTATCAACCTATCCACAACTACATAATTAGTTGCATTATTTGTCACTATATGAACAACATTCTCAACTCCAACCTAGTCAATACTTCACAAAACCAATTGCACAATGTCATGATATCTTTCACAATATTTGATGTGTTAATACATTTAACAAATGTTATACCTGTAAGAACAATAAATTAAAAAGTTGGTCAAACATATATAGAGTAATAATTATACTAACAGTTAAAAAATATAAAAGTTCCTCATATACTACACATGTTGGACAATAAACTAGAAAATTAATCAAAGTTCTTTGCCTTTGATTAGTCCTTCCATCAACCATAATTGTGCATCCACTCTTAGCCTAATTTGCTTGGTAGCTTTCTACAACTAACACTCTCTCTTGCAATCTCCCAACAAGTTAAGTCTTAATTCATGATGAAATGAACCTTTAAAACCAGCACCAATAGTAGCAACTGCATATAAAGCATGTCCAAAATATAACAAATTTATTGCATTAAATGGAATGCGAGCATGATAAAACTATCTTGCAATTGAAAATTTAGCTTTATGTATTTCTTTCTTAGTGGCAAATACACTTTTCAAACCTGGCTAGGAGCTTGGAGTAGTCCTTGGAGCAAAATAACTACTACCTTCAGCAGAGGCTTTCCTTTTTCCTCATTTTTGAGTGGTTGTGGGCATCTTACTCTTACCCACATTTGTGTAAGGCTCAACTTCTTGTACCTCTTCTTGAATAATGTGATCATTATATGCTTCATCCAGCTCACTGCTCTTATTTTTCCCTTCAATTTCTTTCAATAACTATTGCTTTTGGTGACGAACATTGTGTGAGAATTTTTTGCATGACCTTATTTGATCTGGTATGCCCGCAAGATGTTGCTTCATTTTGTTTATAACCCCTCCTATGAAAGACCTAACACAATGTAGGCAAGTATACACATTGTTTTTCCTTCTTTTTTATGTGTAAAATGCTCCCATGTAGGATTAGTTTTTCCATGAACTACAGATGAAGCACTTGTAGATTTTTTTCAGATGACATATTATTGGCATTATCTTCTCAAGGAGCATTCACGCTTGGTAACTCCTATATCTCAATAACATAATTAAGGGTAACATCTCCAATTATTATAAAAGATGATAAAATAAATTAAAAAGTTCTTTATCACATTTAAAGGAGGAAAATATTTTCAAAAATAAGGTTAGCATTTTCCATCTCTATCAAGATTCTAGGAAACAAAGAAGAAAAGAAAAATGAAAATACAAGAAACACACTAAGGGGGGTGGGGTTGAATAGTGTGTATATCAACGATGTAAACTTTTCACAATATAAAGGATAAAATAGATAGTACTGTGTTAAACACTGGTCATCCACTGAGGATAAAACAAATATATAGTGAAGAACATATGGTCGTCTAGTGATAGATAATAGATTTTTAAATATTTTTTCAAATAAACACTTGGTGTAAAATGGTAATAGAAAGTGTAATAAGACTTCTTAATAAACCTTTATGGAGAGAAGTAAAAACGCTTGGTTTATACTGGTTTGCTTAACTTGAGTTACGTATAGTTCTCCTTTACTCACTACAAATGGGTTCCCCTAATAAAAAACTGATTACAAAACAAGTATTCTAACTTGCAACTCCTAGCTTTAGAAGTATTCTTAACACCACTTCTGGTACCTTCTTAGACTCCCCCTAAATCTAAGAACCCAAGTATTGTTTAATATTAAGTCACTCCTGTCTTTCACCAACAAAATTTTGAATGAATATAAGTATCCTTAACATCAAAAAGTGAATATACAATTAAGCACAAATACAGAACACCTTTTCTTCGCAAAGGATAAATGAATGAAAATAATGTATGTCGTCTAGTGCTTTTAGCATAGTTTTGCTTTCTTGCGCTTTTTTTTTAATCTTTTTTTCATTTTCCTTCAGTTGCTTCATTGAGGGAGACATCCTTTTATAGACTTCAGTGAAATATCTGTTACAAAATCAGCATCAATATTTTGAAAGGACCGTTGTCTCATAAAAAAAAAATCGACGTGTCAAGCTCTGAATGACGAGGATTTTATCTGTAGTATAGAAAGTGCCATGTGCTTTTTGTTCGCAGTGAAAGCGATCTTTAAGGGAATATTCCACGGAAGCCTTTTATTCTCTTCTATACTATCAATTTCTTAAATTCAAACATTAGTTATTCAAAAACAAGAGAGGAAAATATAATTTGAATAAAATAGTACATGTGCATTTCCCTTTTTCGTGATATTCAGTCTTTTAGATTGGATGCACGAGTTTACCTTATGACAGAGTGTTATACTGATTGCATGAGAGTGGATGCTCACTTGATATAATGTGTTGGAGGCTAGATTAAAATATAGCATACTTTCTATAGTTGTGAATGATATACCTAATGTTGTAAATATCTTTAACATAATAATCGTGTTCACTCTACTTGTCAGAACTAATTAGAATATCAATAATTTATACTTATTGTTATGCATCAAAATCTAATGTGGATGAGACACATGGTCATTCATACCTAACAATCTCCCCATTTTTGGTGATGACAAATAGTATAAATTTTGATTTATAAAGATAAATAGAGTTTTAAGAAGGGAATGAGAATGAATGAAGTTAAACTCCCCCTAAGTTCAATAATGGCAAGAAAATGAAATATGATAAAAATAGCAGCGAAATAATAACATATAATAACTAAAGAGAGAATATAGGTGTAAATACTTCAAGACTACTTTTATTATAGAAAGTTTTCTTTTAATTACATAAAATTCCTTTTTCTCCCCCTTCTATCATAAGCAAAAATGGGTTTGAAGATAGAAAGATTGAATAACATCACTGTTAGTCTTGAGATAGCGATGGTGGAGAGGATGGAGATGGTGGAGGAATCAGAGCCAAGGGTGGTGGTGAAGGAGCAAGAGATGCATGTATAGGTTATGGCTAAGGTATAGGTGCAGGTGCAGTAGCAGATCCAAGCATAGACACTTAAGCATGTTGAATGTTTTGCAAAAGGATGACATCGAGGTTGGAGAATTGGTTTGTGATCACATTTGGCATGGAGAGCCTGAATTGCTCATTCTCTAGGCATTGGCATTCGAGAAAAGATTTTATGGCTTGGCCAATCATTGTTGGATATAGGGGGAGCTGGAAGAGGATCAAGACAAGGATGAAGCCAAGTGCCTTAAAGAGATTTTAGCTTTTTACATGCCATTCAATTGAAGGCATTTGTAATTTGTTAAGTTGTTTAAGAGGCTTATTGATTGAGTATTTTTAGTTTAATATTTTTCTATTATTCTTAGCTTATTTGAATTCTCTTGGACTTTTATTTTCCCATTCTAATTCAGTTTTTGCCTTAGGCAAACAAGTGGGCTTAATTGATAATTGTTGCTTATTTTTGGAGTTTTTACTTACTTGACCTATCTTCCTTGTATAGGACCTAGAGAGCTCTACGGAACTCCAAATGAAAAATATGAGTAGTCCCTAGAAAGATAAGGAAAAGATATATAAGTTTGTCAAAGATAAGCCAATGCCAATTCTATCATTTTGAGGATCATTTTAGGCTTGGAAGTCAGAACCACTGCACTTGAATTTTAGGCTGCGAAATTGGTGTAATTAGTAATTAGTTAGATTAGTTGGGCTTCATTATGGCCCATCCTTTCCTACTGACTCAATCACTATATTTTAGTGATTCTAGTTATTTGGATGGACACACTTCATTTTTGCAAAAATACATTTTGTAGTGACTTTTAGAAGTTTTTAGAATTAAAACCCTTTCTCTTATTTTCTCTCAACTATTCTTCATTGTTCTTCACTGTTCTTCATTTTCATTTTTGTTCTTCCATTTTCTTGCACTAATTTCATGGGGCTTTCATTGATGATGATCATGGAAGGCTAAACAATCAATCAATCCAAGGATCCAAGCCCAAGCATGGAGAATTTAAGTTATGGTTTAATATTTAAAATTTTGTGTGAATGTTCACTTTGTTCTTCAATCCTCTATTCAATTTTTCATGATTATGAATGTGTTTAGGATTGAAAATGGATTAGGTTATGGATTCATTTCCTAATTTCAAATTTTAATCACAGATTATTTGGATGATATTTCAATTAGGTTTGTGGTTTCAATTAATTTAGGGGTTAATTCGATTGAACTGCTTCTAATGAAAGTGAATGAACTTTCACAACAAAATCATTATCTGAGAACTATGATAATTCGTATTGCTTGGTTCGATGAATTGGATTGATGCTTTTTAATCTGTTTTAGAATACCTTTTATCAATTCTGTTAGTTTCTATTTTGCTACATTTTTTTGCAATTTTTATTCACGCATGCAAACTGTTCGATAAAAATCCCCCTATTATTTACTAGTGAATTGAAGTTGGAACCA
Source organism: Glycine latifolia (assembly GCA_013407115.1). Classification (NCBI taxonomy): domain Eukaryota; kingdom Viridiplantae; phylum Streptophyta; class Magnoliopsida; order Fabales; family Fabaceae; genus Glycine; species Glycine latifolia. The sequence goes on from CM023941.1 coordinate 25,608,940, forward strand.
TATTGATTGTGTCTATGAGTCGACCTAGGTTAATCTTGTGCTACAGAATTAGCATAGTTTAATTGTTGCCAGGGATCGAACCCAGGTCACTTATCTTATGATCCTTGCAATGGATAAACATAATCATTAACATGCATACATGATTTGATAAAAGAATAAAGTTTTTCATGTTTGCTTAAAGCAAAAAAAATTTTATGGTTAAGTTTTGGAAAATCTCATCATGCATTGATTTAATCGATTACTAGCATTGGTAATCTATTACTTAAGCCATGAAGAACACATTAATCGATTACAGACAAATGGTAATCGATTACACGGTACAAAAACACAAAACACGTCTGACTGCTTTAATCGATTACCATCCAATAGTAATCGATTACATAAGCATATGTCTGAAACTAGTTTGACTGTTTTAATCGATTACTCAGCTGTTTAATCGATTGCATTGTTCATATATCTTTTCCAGAATGAGCTAAGAACACTTTAATCGATTATTTTGGATATTAATCGATTACATGCAGTTAAATATGTTTTCTATAAAAAGCTGTTGGGTCTTTGTTTTTGATAGAACTTGATTTTGTGAATTATCAAATCATTTACAAAAGCCCTCGCAGTTTGAGAAAAGTTATTTTGATTTACATTGATCTTGTTTCAAAACCCAGAACTCATGCATCATTGATTATGTTGGTTTGAACAAGATTTGACAAGAGTTTTAAAGAGAGCTGATTCCAAGAATTGCATTCATTCAATCTAAGATTGTTTGGTAAAATTCATTCACTTATCTTTTGAGGATCATAAGGTTGTATCTCTCTTAAACTCTTGCTGTGATTTGATTGTTTACTTTTGTTTATTGTTTGTTCTAAGATCAAAGAGGTTCTTTAAAGCTTTTCTAGAGTAGTGTTCTCTAGAGGAAAGAACAAAGAAGGGTTCTCTGGTTCTTGGTCATTAGAAGTCTGAAGGGGGTTTAGATTTCGTTTCTTTATCTAGGGTTGATAAAGGTGATCACTTGTAAGCATGTAAAGAATAGATTTTGATTTAGTGGAACTCTAGCCAAGGCTTGGTTAGAAGAAACTGGATGTAGCTTCTCTTTTGAGGAGTGAACCAATATAGATTTGGTGTTCTCTTGATTCTCATCTTGCTTATCTTGAGGTTAATTTCTTTCAAGATCAACTGATACATTTTCTGCAATTGCTTGAAGTAAAGGGTGAATCTTGATTGTTTGAAAGTTTTAGTTTTAACAAGGTTAAACTTGTGATACGATCTTAATTCCACTGCTAGTTTTCAAAGAATTTTTTGAAGTCCCCGTTTTAACCAATTCACCCCCCTCTTGGTTGTGTATTCATATTGTTTTCAATCATTTCTTGGACTCGATCACGAGTGATAGTGGTAGGGGATTGTGTTTAGTTGAGAGGAGTGGGACCAGAACTTGTTGAATAAATGATAATAGCATCATGGTCGCCCTTATCTCGAGAAGTGGCCTCATTTGAAGTTGTAGACTATTTGGACGCAGGATCTTGAATATATGGTTCAACTTCATCAACCACAATTGCATTGGACACTTCACCAGTCTTGTCCATGACACCAGTGGTTGTAAGATCAATGATGATCCCATGCACAATGGTGTCATCCATAGCTTTAGCAGATGCTTCAGCTTGGATAGAGGCATCAAGCTTTTTCTCAGCAACATCAACAACTTATTCTTCAACCCTCTTCTTCTGTTGAGCTTCAGGGAGCTGATTCACATGAGCTATCATCTGGGCTTCTATCATTTTTTTCAAGTTGTAAGTCCCCTCATACTAAATGGTTGGAAGCTTGAGAAGACGTTGTATGAAATCATAGCTATCATTATCTTTGGTAAAGCATACACAAGCATCATCAAAATAATACTTCCTAGCAAAACGTAACACCTGAAGATCGTCGTGGTGCAAAACATTGTCACTTCTATCATAGCCAAATATGAAGGCTTTTTAAGAGTCCATCGACACAATAGGACTCCAGAAGGTCCTAGCATCATGAGCGTCTGAAGTGCATATCAACTACTTTCCATGAAACAAAGGGCTCCAATTGCAGGGGAAGTTCACAAGCTCCACCTTCATCTTCCTTGTAGGCATCTCTTCTTTGTAGTACAACTCAAATCCCTTTTTCTTGGTAGCATCCCATACTGGTAGATACGGACAGACTCTATCAGCAACCATCTTGATGTCAGTTGCCCTTGAGATGTGCAAACCAGTACGTCATGCATTGGTCATGCAAGTACATTTGTTCATGTAACTTTCCAAGAGATGAGTGATTGTCATGTGAAAGTTGTATATTAGCAGGATGCACTGGAGACTCTATCAGCAACCATCTTGATGTCAGTTGCCCTTGAGATGTGCAAACCAGTACGCCATACTGTGGTCACGCAAGTACCTTTGCTCATGTAACTTGCCAAGAGATGAGCGATTGTCATGTGAAAGTTGTATATTAGCAGGATGCACTGGAGACTCTACGAGCAGCCATCTTGATGTTAGTTGCCCTTGAGATGTGCAAAGCAGTACGTCATGTCGTGTTCACGCAAGTACATTTGTTCATGTAACTTGCCAAGAGATGAGCGATTGTCATGTGAAAGTTGTATATTA
>CM023941.1:25611567-25695799 GCA_013407115.1 Glycine latifolia
TCAGGATGCACTAGAAGAAGTCTGGTAATGGTTGTCCACAAGTCAACCTTCTTCTGAAATTGTACCTTGGGAGGTTCCCTTTCTTGCAAAGGATACCTTATTTTCTTTCCAAATAATTCTTGAGAGATGCATCCTTGAGAGCTTTTCTTTTCCTTCAACTTTTGCATACTTCGCCAGGCTTAAGTGGGGGTCACTTCGGTGGAAGGTCAAACTCATTGCTAAGTTCCAAGTGCTAGCCAATAGGGAGGCATCTTAACAATTGAACTATGGCATTTGATGATAGAGCCATAAAGGCCTCAGATAAAGAGTGCACATTGTCATATTACGTCCAGGTAGGCACTAAAATAGATATTGTTTCCCTAACCACAAGTTTAGAGAAAATAACTTAAGAGTAGGGGGTCGCAGGTGTAGGATTACTGTTAATGAAGGCCAAAGGAAATCTCTGAGCATCAGTTAATGGTACCCTTGGAGTTGTCCTTGTGAACTTGTCTAGATGTAAAGGAGATAGAGGCGAGCGCAATTAAGTGGATGGTTTAGATTTGTTGAGTGGTGAGATAGGAGTATCATAGGCGGACTCACTATTGGATGAGGAGGAGGCTGGATCGTCCTTGTTTCCAGTGAAGGTAACTACCCATTCTTTGTCACTAAACTTCGGGTTAGCCTTGGTCTCCCTCATCTTGATACATTATGGAATGGCAGATAAGAGGACAAATGCCCTTGGTTTAGTAACTGGTTGAGCTTTCTTTGCCTTCTTAGGAGCAAGGGCATTAGAAGTAGCAACTTTCCTCTTTTGTAGGGCCATTGACACCAACCCTGCATCGTCTTCATTAGTCTCACTTAGGTCTTTCAACCTTTGTGTGATTGAGTTCACAGCTAGTGGACGAGTTAGAGTGAACACAACATACTCATTCCTTCTCTTAGTCCTATGCTCCTTGGCTAGAAGCTCCTATTCTTCTTCATCTCTTTATAACTATTTTCTGGTCTTCTTCTTCTTCTTCTAGTGCTCAACCATGATCTTCTGAATTTTTCTAGAAATGTAAAATTTGTTCAGACCTAGGTCTTCATTAGTGATGGCCTTGGCCATCCTTTTCTATTTTCTTTTGTTGATGGTGTCAACGTCCACTTCTGGAGCCTTTTTGAGCTTTGTTCTAAAGCCACCTTCATAGCTTTCAGGTTAGTCTTGCTAAACTTATGTTGTTTAGCAATCACTGAACCCTTAACTATCAAGGTGTGCTTAGAATCCTCATCCATATTGTTGGACACATGATATACTCCTTGATCCCACAAGAGCTTGTAGATGAGAGTTTCATAGTACATGTTGTCAAACAACCTAAGCCCTTGAAGTTCCTCAGTATGTTGATGTAAATTGTGTGTGGAAGGTCAAATGGAAGATTCTCCATCAAGTGAAATAGCATGAACTTATGGAGCTTAAATATGGTCTTTTTGGAGCCAGCTTTATGGAGCACACTTTTGTTCAAATGTTGGCCAATATCTTCGCCTTTTCACACATCAATTTGTATACAATTGTCTTTTGGTCACTAGCCTTGTCAGCATTGTATTTGTAAAGGGCTTTAGTCACATGGGAGTCATAGTTCTTCTCCTAGCCTTCCTAGTAAGTACTGCCCTCACACAGACATCCTAGAACCTTAGAGACAACATTTTTCTGGTTTACAAACTTAGCATGTCTCCAGAAGGTTTTTATCAGTTTAGGGTTGATGGTTTGGTTTTTGTTAAAGAAATGTCTGGCACCACAAAATAGAAGAGCTTTATTCAAAATAGAAGAGCTTTATTCAAATTTAGACCCATTTTCTCGAGTTCTTGGCTATCAAAAAAGTTTTCTACATGGATGGATGGCTCATTGTCTGTGTATGGTTGTGATTTCGATGGTTGTATTTGTTTTAGTAACATGGGTGTTTGCAGGGGCCATTTTAGAGAGATGAGAGCTAGGGTTTGAATAGTCAGAGAGGAAGTTGAAGTGTTTACAGAGAAAGTGTAATCCCAAGAGTTTCAATGTAAAAAGGTTTTATAGTGAATTTTTTTGGCTTTTTCAAAAACAATCATTAGGCCTGCTTCCCAAAACCGACTCAGCATGTAGCGTTACAATGTTTATGTAAGAAAATGTTGCATTTCATAAATGCATGATATGTCATCCATATATTGAATGTTAAGTGTGTGTTCAGGTCTAGTGGATGATATATCCTTGGATGCAATAATGGACAACATATAGGATTAAGTCAGTTTTACAAAGGTCATTCCAAGTTGACTTCTTAGCAGAATCAATATTTTTTCATTTAGTTGTTTTTTAAAAATATCAGCAAGTAGATTGTCAGTGGGTAAAAACTGTAAATCCATTATTCCATTTTGAATATGATCTCTTATAAAATGATGTCTAATTTCCATATGCTTTGCTCTGGAGTGCAATGTTGGATTTTTCAAGACTTATAACAACTCTATTGTCACAAAAGATAGGGATTTTACTCTCGTAGACACTGTAGTCTTCAAGCTAGTGCTTTATCTAGAGAAGTTGAGTGCAACAACTTGTTGTTAGTATATATTCTACTTCAACATTGGATAATGCAGTTCAACCTTACTTTTTGCATATCCAAGTTACTAAGTTGCCACCTATAAAGTGACAACTTCCACTTGTGCTTTTTCTTTCAACTTTATCACTAGCATAATCCTCATTCCAATAGCTTGTGTATGAAAATTTCTCTTCTTTTGAACATAAGACCAAGGTTAGGGGTTCCAATAAGATATGAGAATATACATTTAACTGTAGTTAAATGAACTTCCCTTGGTTCCCTTGGAAATCTTGAACATAAGCAAACACTAAATATTATATCAGGCCTAGATGCAGTGAGATATTGTAGTGGGCCAATCATTGCTTTTTACTGAGTCTCATCCACCTTCATTGATTCCTTGTCCAATCCAAGATATGTAGTAGGATGCATAGAAGTCTTCATCTCTTTTGAATCACTCAAGTTGAACTTCTTTAATAATTCTTTCACATACTTGGTCTAATGAATTTAAATGCCTTGGGGTGTTTGCTTTATTTGCAATCCAAGAAAGAATTTCAGCTCTCCTATCATGCTCATTTCGAACTCAGTCTACATTAACTTAGAAAAATCTTCACAAAGCAATTCATTAGAAGCACCAAAAATGATATCATCCACATTCACTTGTACTAATAAAATTGAGAATCATAATTCTTACGAAAGAGAGTTGTGTCAACCTTTCCTCGTTCAAAGTCATTTTCCAAAAGAAATTAACTTAGTTTTTCATACCAAATTCTCAGAGTTTTTTTAAGTCTGTATAAGGCTTTGTTGAGTTTAAAAACATGTTGAGGAAAGGTTTCCTTCAAACCTAGGAAGTTGTTCAACATAAACTTCCTCTTGCATTTAAGCCATTTAGGAATGCACTTTTTACATCCATTTGATACAACTTCATATTGCTATAAGCTGCAAATGAAAGTAAAATGTGTATAACTTCTAAACATGCAACCTTCCTGTTGTGAGTAACCTTTAGCAACTAACCTTGACTTGTTTCCAAAAACCTTACCATCTTCATCTAGTTTGTTGTGAAAGATCCATTTTTCTTCAACTACTTTCTTTCCTTTTGGTAGTTCAACTAGCTTCCAAACATCTTTATTTTGAAACTGGTCAAGCTCTTCTTGCACCACTTTCACCCAGTTGTCATCTTGCATGGCCTCGTGAATGTGTTTGGGTTCCATTTTAGAGATCTGTGCAGTGTGTTCTTGTGTTCTTAGTGACGATCTTGTTTGAACATGATCTGCTAGATCACCTATGATCTAACTTTCTGGATGATTCCTTATCATGATGCGTCCAGTTGATTCTCTTACTTCAGTTTAAGCTTCTTGTTGAGTGGACATTACTATCTCTAGATCCTGTTTGGACGAGCTAGTTGCTATAGAGCTATCGTCCAGTTGTAAATTTTCAAAAGACTCATCTAGCTCTGATAATTCTTTATCAGGCTTATTTTTGTTAAATCTTATATGGATAGCCTCTTCAACAACTAAGGTTCTTGAGTTGTACACTTTGAATGCAATTGAAGTTTAAAAGTATCCAAGAAATATCCCACGGTCACTTTTCGAGTCAAATTTACCCAAACTATCCTTTGTGTTAAGAATAAAACATTTGCATCCAAATGGATGAAAATATATATGTTGGGTTTTTTTCCTTTCCATAGTTCATAGGGAGCGTTTTTTAAGATAAGTCTTAATAAATTCTATTTTTGAAGATAACACGTAGTATTCACTGCTTCAGCCCAGAAATGCTTAGGGGTTGAGTTATCATTTAACATGGTTTTAGCCATCTCTTGGATAGATCTATTCTTTCTTCCAACTACTCTATTTTGTTGAAGAGTTCTTGGTGTTGAAAATTTGTGAAGAATTTATTTTTCTTCACAGACAATTGGAACTTGTAATTCTCAAACTGACCCCTATGATCACTTCTAATTGAAGTAATGCATACTCCATTTTAGTTTTGAACACTTTATAGAATTCAAAAAATATGTCAAAAGACTCATTCTTATGGTTTAGGAACAAAACCTGTTCCATCTAGAGGAGTCATCCACTATGACAAGTTCATACCTCTTACCACTGGTGGACACAGTTCTGGTTGGACCAAACAAATCAAGATGTAATAGTTGGAGAGGTCTAAAGGTGGAAACAATGTTTTTACTGGTAAAAGAGTTTTTAATTTGTTTCCTCTTTGTACATGCCTCACAGAATAAATCACCCTTATATGACTAACTTGGTAGCCTCTTACAAGGTTGTTTTTCTACAATTTGGAGATTAACCTCCAACTTGCATGGCCAAGTTTTCTATGCCATAATCACTGATTTTCTTTGATAGACAAAACATGACACTTTTTTATTTGAGAGTTCCTACAGTCTTATCTTGTAGAGGTTGCATTTTCTCTTTGCAAAGAATAAGGGGGACCCATAATCACATAGGATGACACATTTATCCTTGTTGAAGGAGACACCATATCCACTTTCACATAATTGACTTATGCTCAATAGATTGTGTTTAAGACCTTCAACAAATAAAACGTTATCAATAGAGGGATAAGGGTGAATAACTATCTTACCTATGCCAATTATTCTTCCTATTTGCTTCCCTCTGAAAGTGACTATTCCAACATGATAGGGAGTTGGGCATTAGAAGATAGACTTTTCTCATGCATGTGTCGTGAACAACCAATGTCTGGGTACCATGATAGACTTTTGTTTCCTGCTATTAAGGATATCTGTAACAGGAAAAATTCTTTTCTTGGGTACCTAAATCTTTGTATGTCCTTTTGTGTTACTTATGAAGGGACTGGGTGAACCCTTTTTAGGAAGATCCCTGCTTATGAACGTCATATGTCCAGTTTTTCCAAAAATAGCATACAATTGTGTCTTCATCATGAACATATACCTTCCCATCATATCCATTTCTAGATTTGTGAGAAGAACTTATACAATATCCTAACAATTTTTTATGATTGTTTGTTCCATTGACAAATTTGGATAATGTAGTCTTTAAGGTTCTTATTTCTTCATGAAGTCTTACAACATCTTGAGGTTAACCCTTAAGTTCTTGATACTTCAGAAGCTCATTGTTCATGAACCTCATAGATTTCTTGTGTTCTTCATATTCCACCCAAAGATTATGTTTACTCATTTTGAGGTCTTCATAATCTTTGTGTGCTTGTGCACACTCGCTCCAAAGATCATATATTTCTTTCTTTTGATGATTATGAAGTTCATTAAGCTCCTTCATATCCTTTTGAAGATCATTTAGTTTATTTTCAAACTCCTGAAAGTTCTTAAGAAGGGTAGTTTTTTTTCTGGCATTTGTCTCAATCTCAAGGCATAACTTGGACTCTTTTCTTTAAGACTTACGCAAGCTTCACATGTCTAAGCGGACTTCTCCAGTGAAACATCTACTTAATCTTGAAGGGTTTTCTCAAGTTTTAAATGATTTTTGAATAGATTTTTGAAATCTCTTCATAGATTTTTACAAGCATTTGAGAGAATATGAGTTAGATAAAAGTTCATGATAAGATTTTCTAATAGACTCAGGGTCATTGAAATTTACCTCATCTTCCTGGACTGATTCAGATCCTTCAGAAGTTGTGTTTGCCATCAAGCATATGTTGGCTTCTTCATCGTCTTCATTTGACGAGGTGTCTTCCAGATCTTCCTACGTGCTCATAAGCCTTTTCTTTTCTTTAGTCTTAAAGAATTTTTTCTTATCTTGACTTTTCTCAAAATCTAGACATTCAGACTTGAAGTGTCTAGGCCTTTTGCACTTATAGCAAACTATGGAGCTTTTGTATTTATCCTTCTTGTCTTGGGGTGTTCTTCTTGAAGAGATTCTCTACTTGGACCCACTTTTGTTTCTCCATATCTTTCGGATTTTGCAAGAGATGAAGGCAAGCTCATGTTCATCTAAGTCCTCTTCTGATTCATCATTAGATGAATCATTGACTTAAAATGCTTTGGAGGAACTTCTTCAGACTTGTTCTTTGGATGATGATTCTTTCTTGTTCTTTTGCTATTGAGAGATAAAGACTTTTCTCTTCTGAGACCTTCGTCTTGCTAGAGCTCTTGTTCATGAACCTTGAGGGTACCAACAACTTCCTCAAGAGACATAGTATCAAGATTCTTTAACACTCTCAACATTGTTACTAGTGGTCTCCACTTCCTAGATAGATTTCTCAAAAAAAAAAATTCAATGTGGTCATAATTATCATAAGTTCTACCTAAAGATCTTAGTTCATTAAGAATGGTTTAAAAATGTTTGAACATACATTGTATGTCTTCATTTTCTTCCATGTAGAAGAGTTCATGCTTATGGGTGAGTAAACTGAGCTTGTTCCTCTTTACCTGTGACGTGCCTTCCTATGTTATAGCTAGAGTGTCCCACATTTGTTTGGCACTTCTGAAGCTTTGTACCTTGGTGTACTCTTCTCCTGAAAGAGTGCACAACATCACATTCTGAGCCTTGGAGTTTAGCATAAATCTAAGCTTTTGCTGCTTCGTCCACTGGCTTCTAGGGATCTCGTTTAGTTGGTCATCATATGGTATATAATCTCTATTTTTCACCACATCCCATAGATCTATATGAATAAATTCTAAATGGGCTATCATAGGCTCCCTACAGTAGTCATATTTTATCCCTTTGAATAGAGGTGGTTTGTTGGTGTAATGACCCGCCTCGTCGCTACTGTATTATACTTTTAATCATATTTTAATCACGATTGTCTAATTGAAAATCTCTTTAAGTTTGATTATAAACATAATAGTAAAAAAAAATTTCCTGCATAAGTATAATCAATATCACAAATAAAAAACTCGAATATACGAAGATGCAATACAACATAATACTTGTGTATTAATAATCATAAATTGATGATGATTACAAATAACCAAGTCTGAATTGTACAAAATTCTCAAAAGAAACATGAATTTAAAAGACGGGGTGTAGCCATTAGAACAAAGGGTGTAACTAGAAAAAACACACCCTTGCCCGGGATCTAATCCATCTACATCCCGACTACTCAGCGGCTCCAATCAACTTAAGCATTTTTCCAGTCATCTACTATTGTTCATCTGCTCACACGAACACGGTTCGTGATCATCACAGGTACCAAACCACAAGGTGCAACAAAGCAAAGGTGAGTCCATCATGTAAAATAATAATTAATAAATATCATCAATTATAAAAAGAGAACCCGGTCATTGCAATATCACAACTGTATTCAAGCATTTCATTCACACAATCAATCATGGACAACCCGTCCAAAACACTTCACAAATTCATCTTATAATGACTAGTCATGATGCATGTTGCTGACTTATCTCTCAGTCGATGCAATGTGGTGCCATCCCGAACAATAGGCCAAATCCATGGTACAAATGATTCCTGCAGCTCGTCGGGGTCACTCGGTTGTGCACGGGTCTCACCCCCCTATGGTGATCAACCAAAATTGGTGTCATAAGGCTATCCCTACAGCAATGGCCCCCAGTACCTCTCGTACTCTACAGTCAATCATCCTATTTCCATCATGCATGAAGTATGTCTCTCATGGGCACCACTGTATAGACCGGCGCAAGAACAATCACTTCCTGGCTGGTGTCACTATACACCTCCCATGTACATACAATGTCTCTCATGGGCACCACTGTATAGATCGGCGCAGGAGCAATCCCTTCCTGGCTGGTGTCACTATACACCTCCCATTTACATACGCATTACCCCAAACAAGGGCTCACTAATGCACTATCCGGCATCTCACGTCAATACATAAAATATCACCACGGTACCATCAATGTATGACCCAAGCCTGAGCTCAACTCGACCCGGGTACAATAATGCCATACACCCCCCATGGTATCAATGCATTTACTAAATCAAGTCAATACAATGGTCAAACTCAACGTAATCACTTACGTCATATACAAGTAAAATGGTGTGAAGTTTTAGGTGTCTGAGTTGTTATTAAGCTAAAACCACTCTGAAGAAAGAATTCGAACAAGGTCGGATGAAGGCAAACAAGGTTGGTACGGATCAGTCAAGGTTTGGACAAAGGAGAATAAAGATAGACAAGAGCGGTCAAGGTCGGAAGAGGCCGGTAGAAGTCGGACAAGGTTTGGTTAAAGGCCGTCAAGGGGATCCTTAGGTTATATAAAATACCGAGGACGGGTTTATTACTTATGCAATCGATTACATAAGCACTGTAATCGATTAATTCGATAGCACTTGCAAGACTTTATTATGTTTTGTCACCAATATATACAAGGTTGTAAGGAAATCCGGTAGCTTTTTTCCCAAGAACATACGAGCTCTACCGAGTAAGGAACCCGGTAGTTCTAAAAGAAAGATACAAACTCATCCGAGTAGAAGACCCGGTGGCTCTCATCCCGAGAAGACACGAGCTCATTCGAGTTAGGGAACCCGATGGCTCTATTCACGAGAAGACACGAGCTCATCCGGATAGAGGAACCTGGTAGCTCTCTCAAGTGACTTGAGCTCAATAACTTCAAGGTACCCTCCCGGGTAAGGAACCCGGTATATCTAAGGAAAAAAGGAAACGAGCCTTAGCAGCTCTTAAGGAAACAACCCCGGGTAAGTAACCCGGTATACAAATGTCCGCCAACAATGATTGTTACATTCTGCATAGACAAGAGCGGTCAAGGTCGGAAGAGGTCGGTAGAAGTCAGACAAGGTTTGGTTAGAGGCGGTCAAGGGGATCCTTGGGTTCTATAAAATACCGAGGTCGGGTTTATTACTTATGCAATCGATTACATAAACGCTGTAATCGATTAATTCGATAGCACTTGCAAGACTTTATTATGTTTTATCACCAATATATACAAGGTTGTAAGGAAATCCGGTAGCTCTTTTCCCAAGAACATATGAGCTCTACCGAGTAAGGAACCCGGTAGTTCTAAAAGAAAGATACAAACTCATCCGAGTAGAAGACCCGGTGGCTCTCATCCCGAGAAGACACGAGCTCATCCGAGTTAGGGAACCCGATGGCTTTACTCCCGAGAAGACACGAGCTCATCTGGATAGAGGAACCTGGTAGCTCTCTCAAGTGACTTGAGCTCAATAACTTCAAGGTACCCTCCCAGGTAAGGAACCTGGTATATCTAAGGAAAAAAGGAAATGAGCCTTAGCAGCTCTTAAGGAAACAACCCCGGGTAAGTAAACCGGTATACAAATGTCCGCCAACAATGATTGTTACGTTCTGCATGCATACATGCACTCTACGTAAACGATTCAACCTGGCATACCCATCCCGGTAGCCGACATCACAACATAAGGGATTAACACATATATTTAACTTGGCCTACCCATCTCGGTAGCCGACATCCCAAACACAAGGGATTAATACATATACTTAACTCGGCCTACCTATCCCGGTAGCCGAAATCACAACACAACAATATTTTAATATATATATCACATACTCAACCCGACTTACCCAATCGAGTAGTCGTCTTCTTCATAAACACACCACTTAAAAATATCATCAATACATTTCATACAAAATATCAAATAACAGATACACACTTTATCTCGACCATGATATATAAAATCATTATTAACACAATAAACTCCCCTTACCTCAACAGAGATTCTTTTTTCTTTCGATCTAACGTGTGTTTTGTTCGAACACCCATTCTCACAGTGACAAGGAAAGAAAAGTTAAGCTTCGTTCAAGACTTCTTCTTCATGGAGAGGATTCTCCGCTGCTGCTACGGTGGTTCTTGAGAGTTTAAGTGGTACAGAAGGTGAAAGAAGAGAGATTTCTAGTGCAAAGAGTTTAGAGAGAGAAAAGAAGAGAAACACGCACAGAAGTGAGAGTGAATCATGCTTTCGCTTCATGCACTGCTATTTATAGACGAAGCATTGAGGCAAGTTTCTAACAACTTAAATCAGCCAGCTATGACAGCCACCATAGTTGCCCACTTGCGTGACTGAATAGCCATAAGAGACACCCCCATTTTTACTATGTGTGTACGGACAGCTTATCTCAGCCACAAAATTTGACTTTCACCTTTTACGCACAAACACCCATGCAAAACACTTTCACAGATTGCCAGATTTATATTAAACAAGTAATCAACAAAAATATCTTTCTACTTGGTAAATTTCAAGGTGTTACAGTTGGTGGCGAATCCTTCTTCCATATCTTTGATATATATGATCTTTTCCTTAATATTGTCAGATACTCAACCCTTAAGGCCAAGCTCTGATACCAACTGAAACACACTAGAGGGTAGTTGAATAGTGTGTGTATCAAAGATGTAAACTTTTTGCGATATAGAGGATAGTATGGATATATTGTGTTAAACATTGGTCATCCACTGAGGATAAAACAAATATATAGTGAAGAATAATATGGTCGTCTAGTGATAGATAAAATATCCTTAAAATATTTTTTCAAATAAACACTTGGTGTAAAATGGTAATAGAAAGCGTAATAAGAATGCTTAATAAACCTTTGTGGGGAGAAGTAGAAACACTTGGTTTATACTGGTTCATTCAACCTAAGCTACATCTAGCTATCCTTTATTCACTAGTAAAGGTTTCCACTAATCAAAACTTGATTACAAAACAAGTATTCTAACCTGTCACTCCTAGCATTAGAAGTATTCTTAACACCACTTCTGGTACCTTCTTGGACTCCCCTAAATCAAAGAACCCAATTATTTTTTAACACTAAACCACTCGTAGCTTTCACAAACAAAAGTTTAAATGAATACAAGTAACCTTAACACTTAAAGAGTGAATATACAATTAAACACAAGTACAAAACAAATTTGTTTCGCAAAGGATAAACAAATGAAAACAATGTATGTTGTCTAGTGTTTTTAGCAGAGTTTTGCTTCACGTATTTTCTTGTGCTCTTTTTCTATCTTTTTATCATTTTTCATTAGTTGCTTCATTGCGAGAGACATCCTTTTATAGACTTCAGTGAACTATATGTCATGGGATCAGTGTTGATATTTTGAAAGGACCATTTTCTCACATAGAAGAATAAGGCGACTTGTCAAGATCTAAATGACGAGGATTTTATCTGTAGTACAAACAAAGCCATGTGCTTTTTGTTTGTAGTGAAAGTGACCTGTAAAGGAATATTCCACAGAAGCCTTCTATTCTCTTCTATACTTTGCTTTCTTAAATTCAAATGATAGTTATTCAAAAACAAGAGAGGCAAATAGAATTTGAATAAAATAGTACATGTGCACTTCCCTTTTTCGTGATATTTAATCTTATAGACTCAACACGTGAGTTTACCTTATGACAGAGTGTTATACTGATTGCATGAGAATGGACGCTCACTTGATATAACGTGTTGGACGCTAGATTAAAACAAAGCATACTTTCTATAGTCGTGGATGATACTTAATGTTGTAAATATCTTTAACATAATAATCTTGTCCACTTGTCAAAACTCATAAGAAAATAAATAATTTATACTTATTGTTATGCATGATAAACTAAGGTGGATGAGACACATGATTGTCTAGACCTAACAAAAAATATGGAATAGAATGAGAAAGATTTTTCAATACAATCAAATCATTTAACCAATCAAGTAAAAAGGTAGTTGCTAATAAAATCACTTGACCATATGGGCTCAAAAATACCAAAATTAGAAAATTACAAATCTGAAATCAAAATTCAAAACAGTATAGTGCTGCAAAACACCCACCTTTTACAACAAAAAAATTTAGTCGAAACTCCTTACCCATCAAATGAAACTATTACTGAAACATGTAACATGAAGATAATCTACACTTGTTCATCAAATGACAAAACAAATGCCATAAGATAATTATAGTATAGTCCATGAACAAAATCAAACAACTCATTGAACATACCTATAAACCATAGTAATGAATTAAAAACTTAAGTAAACATGAAAATAAGTTGAACAAAAGCATTTTCGTCCTTTACAATTGCTATTGACTTACAAGCATCATGATTGAACAAAACCATAACAAGCATCGTGATTGAACATAAGAATCCTTATCCTTTTCTATTTTAAATCAGCTCACAGAGGAAGGAGAATGCAGTAGTACCACACATACATCTCCTTCTTGTAGTTGAGACATGCTGTCAGAGAAGGAGCAATTCTCCAAAGAAGGTGTCATAACGAGACCAAGAAGCTACACCGGTGTGGAGAAGGACCAGCTAGTCAAAAGCTTCCATCGTAAGAATGAACTTAATATTGAGATGAAAGTGCCTTAGCCTTTTAGGGTTAGCTTTTTCTTATCAATGAGTCTCTTTTGAATGTATGTGAGGCTGTGAGAAAGAAAAGAAGAAAAAAATTAAGTAAAATGACATTGTTTTGGCCCTTTTAAAAAAATGATTTTAAAAGAACCATTCAACCCGTTGATTTTCATAGGTTTTCCCGATTCTTAGCCGGTTCCACTATTTCTTAACTGGTTCAATGCTAGAACAGTTTTCACTAGCTTTCGGACCAAATAGGCACCCAATTCCACATTGAATTGGCTGGTCGAGTTCGGTTTTAAAACCTTGGATAGTGCACACACACACAAAAAAAATACAAAAAGTGTATCATATTTGATAAGTATAAAGTTTAGGTGAGTTGGGTCGTGGGGCCTCACTAAGCTCAAGGCATGCCTGAAAGTTCAATGAGCACTTAACGAGGTACTTACAGATCACCCACCAAAAAGGTCGTCACATTGGCAACGGGATTCAAACGTGTATCCTTGTGGGATACGAGTTTGATCTTTACCAACTGGACCAACCTTTGTTGAAAAAAAAACAAAGGTGTACCATATGAGAATGAGAATGACAAACATCAACCATTAGATTAAAATGAAAACCCTAGATTGAAATACTTTGAATTCAAATTAAAACCTCTTGTAACCATAAAATCTAAGATATTCACCAAACAAAACTCTAAACTCTAAAAGATCTAAATTATCAAATCCTAAAATATCTTAAACCCATAATCACTATCATCACCAGCCACCACCATGACCCCCATCACAATCATGTTACTCAATTTATTGGCAAGTGTACCTAGTCTCAATTTATTGGCAATTGTACCTAGTCTATATGTAGTAAAGAAACGATAAGTATTGAGTATTGTATCCACAGAGACCAATGTATTACCAAAGAATTGAAAAAGTTAGGCTATCTAGAGTTTAAAGGAACAAGAAAAAGATAGATAGCTGACTATGGAATTTTTACAAATAGTTTGTGTGAAAACAAGATTACGAGGTAATTTGAAATTAAAAGGTGTTTCTGGATTCAAACTTCATAAAAGATTCATCTCATGTGATCAAAATCTCAAATCATATTCTCAATCTTAACACAAATTAATTCATCAAAGCTAATCAATTCTTAATTCCTTAACCAATTGAACCTTAACTTCTATATTAAACTCCTAATTCCTTAGGTAATCTAATCTAGAAATTAGATAAAGAAAGGGGATTCTTATTCAATGAAGACCTAATTTTATTCCTAAAATTAAGATTCAACACATTCCTACTCCAAATCTAGAATCAAATATTTTTTCAACACAAATAACTCAATAAAGTAAGGTTGATCAGGTTAAGGCATAAATTTAAGCAAGGAAGAAGAATATAATGCATTAAAATGAGAATAGATAAGAAATTATAGAGGTCACATGTTTTGAACTTCCTCATCATTCAAATTCCAACAACAAGGTGGTTTAGCTACAAAGGATCATGTTTTAATTACAAAAGGATTACAAAACAATGGAAGAAAATGAAGAATTACAAAACAAGGGATCATGCTCTTGAATACTTAACATCTTCTTTGGACCACTTGCTCACTTTGGCGAGATCTGTGCTAGCTTGTTGTGTTGAGTTACTTGTTCCCTTGGTCTCAGGTTGAAGATTCACTATGGCGAGATGAGGATTCGTTGAGACAAGCTTCCACACTTGGTCTCTAGTCCTATTTTGCTATGGCGAGGATTCTACTCGTTGAGTCGAGCTAAAGTCTTTATCTCTTCTTTTCTTTTTCCACAAAATGTCCCTGTGCTGTATGAAAATCACAAAAAACATTAAAATCTCTCTATTTCCTAAACTAACTTTCAACAATTTTATTCACTAAAAGGAATATTTAACAACAAAATCCTACAATTCTAAGATAATTGCACATAAAAATAAATTATCAAACCATCATCATGATTGTCATATTCATCATCACCATTGTTGATGTCATTGTCGTTGTCATCAACGAGATCGTCTTCACCATTGGTGTCATCATCACCATCATTGTCTTCAATTTTATCCTTGTATTAGACCCGATTTGAGTCTTGCTATTGATAAAAGGTTATACTTATATTCAGGAATCCTTGTTTTTCATTAAATGCTTGAACATATTAAAAAAAATAAAGGGAATATTAAGGTTATGCGAGAAAGAATATATAAGACTAGTTAACCTTAGTATTCATCCTTTATAGGATAACGGGCTCAAGCATGTGTTTGATTTGGACAAAGAAAAGTTAGTGAAAATATAATTCTTTGAGTGTAAGTTTTTTTAAAAGGCATTTGACAAAAACAATGCATTGGACGGGCGATGTTTTACGAAAAACATCGGACACTTAACTTTTTACAAAAACCTTGGATCAAAGTTTAGTTTAGTGTGTAGGTCGCTAGCTATTAAAAATGAGTTTTTTGCATCTAAGGTAATAAGGAATAAACCTATAAAGCTTTGGACGCAGGGACAGAACTAGGCTCAAGCTTGCAGGGGCAGTCACCCCCCTAAAGAACAATGGCCTCTTAATATTTTAGTTTAAAATGTTGGAGGTAAAGGGGTTTGAGAGAGAGAAAGGTTTAGTGTTGGGTGCTTGAAGTATTACACCAAGAGGCATCAGAATTTGGAATGCTCAACAGTGTTACCTCCAGCGTAGGGAAAATCCTAGTAATATAGTAAGCTATTGGGCTCCAGCCCATATGGGTCCATATAACCATACAATAACTTATTGGACTTGTATGTGAACATATTAATATTAATATATATAACATATATATTCAACAATCTCCTCCTATGTTCACCATACAGCACAATCCAATAAGGTAGTCAGTGTAATGTTCAAACAAACATGAATCATCCACATCCAGTCCAAGACAATCAATTTGGATCGGTCAAAGAGTTTTAATAATAAAATATTAAACTCAGACTATGTTTGCAATCAAACTAAGTGAATCATCATTCTCATGAATTTTTTTTTAGATCAATATATCAATATAAATACCAAGAGTTTTTAGATTAAATCTAAACTCATCCGAATCCCAACATCCAAAAAAATCAATCTCAAAATCAGTTCACAACCAACATACGCATAATAATCAAATATAAGTAGGCCAGTCAAAATAGTCTAAGGCCTTACAAATTTTTTAAAAAAAGCATAATAATCATGATGTTCACAAAATAGAAATAACAAAATATAAGTCTCAAGTAAATGGACTCTCAAGTAAATGGACTCCAACATAATGGGCAATAGCAGGTGAACTGTCAAGTTCCTTAGAACTCTAAATGATAGATTCATATATCAAGCAGGTCGTCCTCTTTAGGATTCCACTCTGTAAGCTCTCCTCCATCTTTGTCATCCCCTGTAGAATGTCAAATATGAATTTCATATTATCATGAATTCAATCATTTGAATAGACTACTAAAAATGTCTAGTTCTACTAAAAGAACTTAGCATCATATCATCAGGCAAAGAAAAACATATATCAATGTCATAAAGCATCATAATATCATGTTCATAAGCATCAAGCCAGTTTCATAAAGTATGAACAAGGCCTAAATAGTTTAAGTTATAAAGAGCCATCAGTCACGTCACTCATAATAACCTAGTCTTGTAATGTCAAGTTTCAATTTAGAACAAGACCAATAAGCTTCTTATATAATCAACTATTTCTATGTTTCAATTTGGAATGTCACAATTACTAATTCCTTAAAGTAAAATAATCTAGCATCAAGTTTGGAATGAGATCATTTAACCAAAAGGATAGGCCAACCTGGTAGGATTGTATCATCAAGTTTGGAATGACACAAGCTTCCCAGATATTGGTTTAAAATCAACTCATCAAGTTTGGAATGAGATCATTCAACCAAAAAAGGATAGGCCAACCTGGTAGGATTGTATCATCAAGTCTGGAATGACACAAGCTTCCCAAATAGAACTTTTGAATTGGATTAAAATCATCTCATCAAGTTTGGAATGAGATAACTCACGCTTCTCAAAATAGTTAGCAACCACGATCATCAATGAAACATATAGATTGTGCTTATCATTTGGCCAACAAAAGAAGGTTCGATAATTCAAAACACACAATTTAAGGTAAGTAAATGATAATTAAGACTTGTCTACATAGTCTTTAACCAAATTTCCCCCACTGTTTTGAATAATCGATCTTTAGGCAATGCTGCTTGATTATCACAAAATAAACTTAAAGAATTAATCTTTAGTTTAGTCAAAGGAATATCCATAATCAGATTCTTTATCCACTCTGCCTCTTCACCAGCTGAGACTAAAGCAAAAAGTTCTGATTCCATTGATGACAACGCAATACAAGTCTGTCTTTTGGATTTCCAAGTAACAGCAGCTCCACCCAGAGTGAATATATATCCACTGGTGGATTTACTATTTCCAATTTCTGAACACCATGAGGCATCAGAATATCCATCCACAGTTGGAGGATAACCAGAATAACATAGAGCATAATCTTTAGTACCTTTAAGGTATCTCATCAGCCTACTGAGGGCATCCCAATGCTCTTTACTAGGATTACTAGTGAAATGACTCAACATGCCAACTGCAAAGGCTATGTCGGGTCTAGTGCAACTCATAGCATACATGAGACTACCTATCAGTTTTGAGTACTTTAATTGATCCACACTGGTCCCTTCATTAGGACTCAGTCTTTTATTATAATCATATGGTGTCTCACTCGGTTTACACTCACTGTATCCCCAGGTAGAAAATAGCTGCTCAATATAATGAGTTTGGCTAAGGGAGATAACTTGCCTTTCAAAGCTTACTTTCATACCGAGAATGGTATTAGTTATACCAAGATCTTTCATGTCAAATTCTCTAGCTAAAGTGGTTTTTCACATCACTCACTATAGAATGATTGGAGCCAAGAATTAACATGTCATCAACATACAAGCATATGATAACTATCTTATTTGACATGAAGCGATAGTAAAGGCATTTATCTGAGTAAGTGGACTGAAAACCATAGCTCTTTACCACCTTGTCAAACTTAAGATGCCACATCTTAGGTGCTTGTTTAAGACCATACAAAGATTTGTTCAATTTACAAACTTTTTCCTCAAGGCCTTTCATGACATACCCTTCAGGTTGTTCCATGTATATTTCTTCATTTAACTCTCCATTTAAGAAGGTTGTCTTTACATCCATTTGATGCACTACAAAGTGTTCAATATATGCCAAAGCAAGAAGAATTCTTATAGTTGACGAATGACATACAGGTGAATAAACATCAAAAAAGTTTATTCCACTCTGTTGTTTAAATCCTTTAGCTACTAAACGTGCTTTATATCTAGCTATTGATCCATCACTATTCATTTTCTTCTTTAATACCCACTTACAGCCTATAGCCCTAGCCCTTTTTGGCAAATTGACTAGCTGCCAAGTGTGATTCTGTAGCAAAGAACTCATTTCATCATCTATGGCTTCTGCCCACAGTAAGGATTCCCTAGATCTCATTGCTTCTTGATAGGAGAATGGATCACCCTCTATATGGTAAGTGACAAAGTCCTCACCAAAACTCTTAGAAACTTTATCTCTTGTAGATTTTCTAACTGGGATTGGTTCAATAGCCAGTTGTATGAGATTAGTGATAGAAGGACAAGCTACAAATTCTACAGGAGATTTCTAAAATCATATCTGTAGATCCAAAAACCTTCAAGTCAAGATTGCTAACAAAATTGTACTCAAAGAATTCTACATCTCTAGATTCTATCACTGTATTAGTAGATAGATCCAAAAATCTATTTGTAGCACTATCTTCTGCACTACCTAGATATACACAAGTAGTTGTTCTAGGTCCCACCTTAGGCCTTTTAGGATCTTGTATCCTTACATAGGCAACACAACCCCAAGTTTCAAGGGTATCATATCTACAAGGACGTTTGTGCCATATCTCATAAGGTGTCTTAGACAATTTAGAGTGTGGCAACCTGTTTAAGATGTGATTGGTAGTTAAAACAGCTTCTCCCCAATAGGAGGAAGGCATGCCAGCTGTAAGTAACATAGAATTTAGCATTTCAATTAAAGTTCTATTATTACGCTTTGCAACAACATTTGATTGGGGTGAGTAAGGAGCAGTAGTTTCAAGTATTATGTCTTCCAAAGCACAAAATTCTTTGAACCCAGTCATTGTATATTCTCCTCCTCTATCACTCCTAAACCTCTTAATTTTCAAATTAAGTTGATTTTCAACTCTAGATTTAAAAACCTTAAACTTCTCAAAAGCCTCATCTTTCAATTTCAACAAATAAATATGACAATATCTAGAGAAATCATCTATGAATGTGATTAGGTACTTCTGTCTCCCTCTGGTGACATAGTTTTTAAAGTCACAAAGATCAGAATGTATAAGCTCAAGAAGTGTTGTGCTTTTAGAAACTGACTTAAAAGGTTTTCTAGTGATCTTAGTCTGTGCACACACTTCACATTTGTCAAATCGAATAGAAGTATCTAATGGAATGTTGTGAGTTATAGATAAATGTTGCATTTTCCTATAGTTCACATGTCCAAGTCTATTATGTAATAATTTTGGATCAATCAAAGTATAACTAACATGGTTTATGCTATCAACATCTAAACTCAATCTATACATGCCATTAATCATAAATGCACAACCAAAGTAACATGAGTTAACAGATAAAGTTACTCTATCATTTATAGTTGAAAGGCATACCAGCTTTATCAAGTAAACTCATAGATATTAAATTTCTTTTAAATAAGGGTACTACTTTAACATGTTTCAAAGTTAGTAACTTACCTGAAGAAAACACCAAAATTAACAGTTCTAGCATGAGTCACCCCTGCCTCACTACCATTACAATTTTCTACGGTGTCATTCACTTTTATGGTCTCAATGAGTAAATTCTCATCATTTTTTGTATGACATATAATACCACTATCCAATCACCACTCAGAAGAGACACTGACCTTTTCATTATTCATCATTTCAATGAAGGGTTGAGGCTCAGGCTCACTGATTAGCATATTAGCCTCATTTTGTGGTGTGTTGTTCTTTAACATCTTTGGTAGCTTACACTCTGCTGTCTAGTGACCCCACTTTCCACAGTTATGGTACTTGCCCTTCTTCTTCTTCTTGAAGACAGTCTTTTTGGCCTCTAACTGTGAAAAAGATTCATCTTTTGGTGGCTTGGACTTTTTCTGATATATATAGGAATGTGAAACTAAGTTGGCAACTAAATTTTGTTGTCCTACTTGTTCCAAACTCTGCCTACAAATGTTTTTATCATCAATATGAATATACATTTTTTTTTTAATTCATCTAGCCCCATCTATTCTTTTAGTCTATGCATGTCAGTCTTAAAAGAATTTCATTTAGCAGGTAGCTTACTCAACACAAGATCAACAAATAGATTATCAAAAGATTTAAGCTTTATGATATCATAGGATCTATATTTTGCCATTTTAATCAAAGTAAAAGAGTTAGAAAGAGTGCACCTTTAAGTCCTCCAAAGTATATCAAACCTTCTAACTTTTCAAAATAGCACTGTAGAGATGAAATTTGTCAAACTTGACCCCAAAAATGGATCCGGAACGCCCAAAAACCTTAGGAACAATGATTTTAGGTCGTCGAAAACTTGCTGAAAATTCGCTGGAAAAGTTCATTGAAAATTCGTCGGAAAAGTTCACCGGAGAAGACGAACTAGTCATCGGAGAGTTCGCCGGAGAAGATGAACCAGTAACCGGAAACTTCGCCGAAAAACTGTAGAAACTTCAAACGGCTATATCTCCTTCGTCTGACCTCCGTTTTACGCAAACGACCACTCAAAATGGTCGTCTCAACGAGTAGAACAAAACCCACAAGGTTTCAACTCGTAAAAGTGGCTGAAATTTCCAGGATCTAGCCTCAAAAGTTGTGGCTGCACAATTTCAATATCAGATCCCGGTCAATCCTTCTGTCGAAACACGAAAGTGATCACACCCTTGAGTTCCTCTCGATGAGATCTTCGAAACAACACCTTACTCGCTCAAATCTGATACACGAAGATAATACTTCAAGATTGTTGGACGTAAAGGGGTTTGAGAGAAAGAAAAGTTTAGTGTTGGGTGATTGAAGTATTATACCAAGAGGCATCAGAATTTGGAATGCTCAACAGTGTTACCTTCAGCGTAGGGAAAACCCTAGTAATATAATAAGTTATTGGACTCCAGCCCATATGGACTCATATAACCATACAATAACCTATTGGGTTTGTATGTGAACATATTAATATTAATATATATAACATATATATTCAACATAAAAAACAACTAAAATTTCCCCCTTTAATAAGGATTAATTAAGATTTTAGTCTTTAAATTTTTTTATAATTTGATTTTTAGTTTCTAAACAAAAATTTGACTGGTCTAAATTCTTAAACATTTTAATAATTCAATTTTAGTATCTAAATAAAAGTTTAATCGGTCAAAGTCTGTAAATTTTTTAATAATATTTATCTCACTGTATTTGCTTGCTTCTGACTTGCGGGACAACCCACCAAATCCGTAATTATTATATTTACTGATTTCATTTTTTCTATTATAAGAAACCTCAGGTTTTTGTTTTGTGCCCCTCTCACAATTTTACTAGACAGAAATACATTTAACTATGTCTCATATATATACTCACGTCCATGTGGTGATTGAAGCAAGAGTTTATATATTTTATAACAATAGTTCTAATGTATAACAAAATGCCCTTAAAAAATTAGGTTTTTTGTTTCCTATATAGATATATCATTGAAATGATTTATTCAAATAAGTGGTTTCATTTCAATCAATAAACTTCAGCACTAGACTTTGGTTTAACATTCAATTTTTTGAAAAATTAAATTGCTATGTATTTGATTTACCGTTTGAATCTTTTTTAAAGAATTAATTTTTTATTTTAAATCAATTATACAAATTGTTATTTAAATAAAAAATAGAGAAATGAAAATCGTGAACCAATAATTAAAGAGAAACAAAAGTTGCAATTTAGCTCATTCTCACATTGTTGTCTTTAGACTTAAAAATTCGATGTCATTTTATCTTGAATTATTAGATTTTTTTAATGTTGTTTTTCATGTTTGTGTTCGAAAAAAAATCTGTTGTTATATTGTCGGGTAATTTATAACCCTTCATTTTTAATAGAAATTCATCATTACTTTTTTTTTTATTATGCATAAATTTTTACGTCCCTTGTGATTTTCTTTTGTTCTGTCCCTGTTAGACACATATTTCTTACATAGCTCAACAAATCACACGAGTCCATGAAAGTTCAATATATTTTGTTATAATCAAAATCATGAGAGTTTTAGGTATTGAACAAATTTTGTCTTTGGTTCCAAAAGTGGTATGCATGTTTTTTTTTTTGTAAGGGTACGCAAGTTTATCTAATAAGCAAAACTTATTATGGGAATACTTAAGTGTAGGCAATGATATTCTTAAATATCTTTAAACAAAAACAATGGTTGTTGAGGCTAACCTTAATAAATAAAAATTTAATGATTACAAAATAGATAAGGTATTCTCCCGATCTATATATATATATATAGGATCATGGACAAAAGGATAAACACACTAACCTGAGTAACTCTTGTTTTACTTTATTTTCTACATATTTCATTTGGAGCTTATGTTTAGTATGGAAGTTACATTAGGAGAACAATGGTAGAAACAATATTTATTCTCGATTTAATTAAGTTTTAGTTTTTAAACTTTTTTAAAATTTAAATTTTATTTCCTAAATAAATATTTAGTTTCAGACGGTCCCTTTTTAATTTTTTTTCCTCTTTATTTTCTCCTTATTCTTTCATCCTTTTTTTTATCTTCTTTTATTTTGTCTTATTTTTCGTTTTTCTTTTCCTCTTCCTTTTTTTTTTCAACGTCCCCGTATTTATCATTGGGTTCATCTACCTCCGACCCCAATTAACTTGGGTTAAAGGTGTTGTTGATGTTGATGATGAGTCCCTAAACAAATATTTGGTTAGTCAAAGTGCTTAAAATTTTCTATAGCACTCTTATTTTTATAAAGGAATTATTATAGTTTAATTAATTAAAATACGCGGAATAATAAATAATTCTCTAAAAATACAATACCCAATTGCAATTATTTCATCGATAAGTAAATAACTACTCGAAAATATGCAGTCATTTTTTTTAAAATATAAAGAAATATTGTTGATGCTAATAAACACTAGTCGAGTATGACATAAGAATATAACAATACTCCAAAATAAAACCTCTAACTAGTCAATGACATATTGTTTACATAAAGTCATAAAATAAACTGTCTGATGGGGATAATTTAAGTAATTACAGACCACCATAAAATGTATTGGAAGAGAGAAGATAAAATATATTACATCCAAAAGAAACTATGCTAGATCTACCTAGCCTATACATGCCAGAAAGTAGAAATCTAGTTCTAAGGATGAAATCCTACTCATTATCCATCATGCAGTAGGATCTAAGATGAATCCTCAAAAGAATCCTCATCAATCTCTGGTGTCATTAGCACCATCAGGTGTAGTCCTTCAAGACAGATGACCAATCAATCAAATGTCCAGACAAAAGGAATCATGTATGTGAAACTGGATCGTAGGACAGATATGCTGACAAGGGAATCTCGTTGTCGAGAGATGGCATAACATACTCCCTCACAATCGGCTAAGCAAATATCTCCTCGACCAATATCGTAATATCAGCCATAGACGATGCCGGTGATGAAGAGCGGGAAGGTGAAGAAAATGAAGTTGATGAAACATGCATGTAATCAAGCACTGGATACTGAGTAAGTACTAGAGGTAAATCAAAATAAAATGGTGGAGTGTGTGGTTCCCCTACCATTGGTGAGAGACCAAATCCAACATCATCGACAAAATAATCCTCCTCAAACCAAAGATCATGGTTCCACTGGCCATCCAGTGAGCGGATCAACATCCTGAATGCTAGTCTCCATTCGTTCGCCATCATCCTCTAGAAAAAGGTCTATGGGTGAGTTCTCTACTCCCTCTTCAGGCTACAAGCAAAAGGACCAAAGTCAACAATAACAAAAACATTACATAATTCACATAATCAACCCTATGGTTCGACTACACGTATGCACTCTCGTAACCCTAATCTTTGACTATACGGTTGTTCCAGTATTTGGGCATGACTGCCTCATTGACATACCCCCATGGAGGTCTTACATCTTTCATTTATTTTTTGGGTGACGTCATGAGAGTATATATCCTTACCCTTGTACTACTGGCGGTGACATTCACCATAACTTGGTTATTTTTCTCAATGATTGTTGGGATTGCCAAGTCACTACGTGTGTCCCCCAGCCTCATTGAGGTATAACAACTTGACACCATTTTTTATCCTCAAGGACCATCTTGGTGCTTACCTCCATACCCCAGGTACCAATTATAGCCACCCACTCACTTATAGTTTTAGGGTTCTTTTGTCCTCACTCCTCACTGGAATTGCATTTAGGGAGTCCTTCTCTTCACGAACATTTCTTGTGAGTTCAAAGATTAGTACAATGACATGGTTACCAAGACACAGGCCCTAGGCCCCTCAAGCTCGAAGCTCCAGTCAGTGGCTTTCCCATCCAACTTAATCATCATAAAGACCATTGTCACATCACCCTCGTCAAGCACATCTCCATGGGAAACATGCCATTTAGACCACAACTCTACGCACAAAAATCGTGCTATCTCTGTGCATCGTCCTACACCATCATCTTTCATCTCATGCTGAGAATTGAGTCCTTCCATAGTCGGTGTCCACACGTGCTCTATATCCCATTTGTGCGTAATGAGATTGGTTGCACAAGTTGTCCTATATCCATCAACCACACCAAGTAATGATTTCAATAATCACTTGTCTCTTCACAGACAATTTCACTTCAAGTGCAAATCATTGTTCAAAGCACCACATAGAGTACTTAATTTCTCTGTGCTTCCTACCACATACTATCACATCAACAAGTCATTCAACTCTTATGAGATTATTCACTCCACTCCAAATTCCTTATTCTCGCAATACTAATATTAATAAATAAGGGATCTTATTGCATCATCACTATGCCTCTACATTCATGCATATTCAAAATTGCTTCCATATTGCTTCCACTTCAGTCTTCGATAATAACTTCGCTTTCTTTAAGTTTGTTTTCCACTAGTCTTAGTGACACCCCCACTCCTTAGTTGTTATAACAACTTTCGCATGATCTTGATTGGTTTCCAAACTAGGTTATTTGGTCTTCGTAGTCCCTTCAATGATCGCTTCTACGTAACTACTATATTGCTTCTTACAAAAATAGCTACCGATTTCCTTTCCCATAACTTTCCATAGTCACACTATTCTTTTATTAATGTTTAAGGGTTGGGTCACAACCCTCAAGTTCCATCATACTGAATACACCATATAGAATCAATATTGAATATAGCAATATACATAATAGTCTTGCATAAAGGCGTTTTCCTTCCCAACACAAACATGGAATATCATACAACATCCATATTAGAATCATTGAATTCACCTCATAATAACCCTAGAATCATAAGATAACATCATAATATTCATATGATTCATACACCACACCTTAGAATTATACAATAAAGTATTTGTCTCTATTCCACTAATCATACATGCAATATGTCATATTTCCACACAATGGAATCATAAGACTAACCAACATATTATTCATAGAACATGCACTGCATCACGTCTCCACAATTACAAGACCACAAAGGTTCGTTTATTAATTCATATTTCTACTACAAGTCATAAGTTATAGAGTCAAGTACTTAAAGTAATAAATAATCATTCATCGTCAACCATAATTTATCATTCTCTTTCATAAAATTCCATAATGACTTCTATTCATGATTTCAATGTCCCTTAACCTTAATCAATAAGTATTATGGATCTAAATCATAGAATAGCATCACAATTCACTAATAGAATTATAATCAATTAGAATTAAATCAATAACACCATATGTCATGTTTTTTTCACAGCTTTGTACTCTATTTTATAAAATCAATAACTTCTTCATTTCTTAGTGGAATCTTATGAAATTTATCACCATAGAACGTACTTAAGTTCATTTTCAAAATTGGGCTCACTTATCACTATATGATAACCACAAAGAGAGAACTAACCATTTTACCAAAACATGTTTCAGTAGAAAAATAATAAAGTCTCCTGCACATGCTTCCTTTGACTTAAATTAGTTTCCTAACTTACTCAATGAATTAAAATATGAGTGGCCCTAACTTTTCAATCTTATCATGTCTATTTTTTATATACATGTCCACCACATTCATAGATCATTTCCAGATTGCTCCTAGTTTATCAATTAAGCAACAAAGGACATAAAAGAGCATTCAACACAAGGTTCATTTTAAACAATTTATAGTAAATTCATTTCTTATCCAAAATTTATATTTCATACATGAAAACATAAGCCACAAATTTCTACTTTCAAAATATAATTTTAGTTTTATCATATGAGAACTCTAAAATTGGTAGCATCCATTTTCATGCAGTACGTCAGTGCAGTAAAACATCAAACAACTTGTGTGCTTCATTCATGACACTTAACCACTTGAACAATGAATTTTCTAAAACTTTATACTCATATTTATGACTCCCAACATGGAGTCCAGCACCATTAACACATAAAAAGAATGAGAAAAGGCACTAACACTAGCACTCTTGCTTCCAACCAATAAGTCTAGGTACATGTGAGAGATGATTAAGAGAAGAGAGTGAGAATTTAAACTTAGAAATGAAAAGAACAACTAAAATCTAAATGTTTACTCAAGGATTTGCCTATAATCTTCACAAGATCCCCTTCAAAGCACACAATGAAGCCTCCAACTAAGAGAAAAATGAGTTTTTTCATATTTACCAATATGTCATTAATGAGTTAACCAAAGTCAATCCCTTTCCATTGACTCTATCAGTCTATGATTGACTTTATTAACTTTCTACAAAAAAATGAGTTTTTGTCCTCATTTTTTGCATTTTTCTCATTTTTCCTCTAATTCTAATATATTTTATCTCTAATAATTTAATTACTTGCTCACCAAGCTATCATTATTATTATCTCTAATTATAATATTTTTAAATTCTTATAATTAAAGTTTTGGAATATTATATTTTATTTTGTTATAACTTCTAGTCCTTATCAATACAGTTTATTGTTAAAGGATAATATTACATCATCTGATATCATCATATATTTTTTTTTAATAATTTAATATGATTCAATTCCAGATGATTCTGTACCGATAAAAAAAATCATGAGAGCACAAGAATTATTAACTGAGAAAAGCGGGGCTTGCTATTTGTGAGTGAGACAACAATACTTAATTGACAAACAACTCTTATCTTAGACAAGGAAATAAACCAACATTTTCAACCCTCATAATAAATCCAATGAGTTTCTTTTCTTTTTTTATCATTCAGATAATACAATGTGTTTCTTTATGTGTGATTACAGGAGCATGTTCTTGTTGTGCATATAATGATCGAGTCTGCCGGCATTGAATCCCCTTAAAAACATCGCCACCACCGTCGAACATGTTCCCTCAGTCGCGCATCTGACAACAAGATCGAGTCTGCCGTCTCCGTATTTCTACACTCCCTCGCCTACAAAAGACCCCAAACCCACACACCTCTTTTTCCATATCAGCTTTTGGCAGTCAGAGGAGAGGAAGGTGTCGATTTGGGTTTCCATCTCACGAAGTTCGTATACGGTGTTTTTGCTTTCTCGAATTGTATAGAAGGATGGTCAGAAGAAGAACCAAAAGACCATTTTCAGATACCTGAAACTTTTCGTTTACTATAATTTGAACTTCGAAGTTGCATCTAAAGTTAGTAATATAGCAATTTCGATCCTGATTTTGAATTGTTGCTGACTTCTATTTCCATTTTTGGTCTTCTTTTATTTGGTGAACTGTGATCTAGAAATATGCTTCTTTTATTTAGGAAGAACACCCATAGCGTTCTTGTGTTCCCGAGATTTTCTTGTTTTGACTTTTTATGAAGGTTGTAGAAGAAATTTCTGGCACATTTAATACCTTATAAAAAAAGAAATTATCCAAGCAATTTCTTATTGTTGAAACAACTGCCAGAAAAAGATTCTACCTCCATACTCTAAGTCGACTATTATTATACAGTAAAAATAAATATTTAATTCTTTAAGATAAATATAAGTGATAAAATAGATCGGTTAATTTATTATAAATTTTAATTTTATTCAAGATTATCCATAATATTAAATAGTTTAAGAGATGATTATTTTTCAAAAATTATTTTTTTCAATCAATGAATATATCTTGTTTTATTGATAACTCGAAAAATGCGATCACTTTTATGAGAAAATAAATATATATCATTAATAGACGTCAATGAATTAGGGATAAATAAAATTTAGAAATACATACACTTGAAATAAGAAACTAAGAAAATATTATCTTTTGGTTGTTATACACAGGAATTAAGGTAGCATTAAGTTATTTAAAAAATTGATATGTGGTGTCATTTAATGGTGGACTCTAATGACAGAAACTAAAAGTCCTAACTAAGAAAACTTTAAGGACTTTAACCTATCAAATATTTATTTAAGGACTAAAACTTAAAAAAGTTCAAGAAATAAAAGTTTAGTTAATTTTTTTTAATCTTATTATTGTAATAAGTTCTCATTATTGTTGTTTGATGTGTTTTTTTGTTAGAGGAGATCAGCAAAACTCATTAGGTGTGATCTTGTCAAAGAAGTTGGATGATGAATTGCGTGCTGATATTATACAAATTATGCATGTGTTTGCTAATAGTTGGATGAAAGCTAATCTCCATAGGTGTGATTCTATCTGAGATACTGGATGTCAAATTGTGTGTAAGAAAAAGCAAGAGAGTACAAATAGCCACTGCCTCTAATAGATCATGATATTAACTTATTTTTCACATACCCAAAAGGTCATAATTAATCGTAACCATAAAGATGACTAGAAATATTCTAACAGTTCCTCATCTGTATCTAGAAAGAATATCATACTGTTTCTAATCTGGCATTTTTTTTTCAAGTTCCTGGCCTGATGTGCATACTTTGCTTGTATGAGAGCTGAACAATGCAGCTGCCAAATAATCCAATGCATGTGCACCTAACTGAAACTAGAGCATTAAATTAGTCAATATTAATAATAGGGAAAAAGGGGTAGGGTCAAAGGGCTTGATCATTCGTGAAAATTAATGCTAATAAACATAAACTTATAAACTAATTTAGGTTAATGAACATATGGGTCATACGTTGAAGGGAGAGGTTCATGTATCATGAGATATACAGATCTTAAATATATTGTGTTCGGCAAGTAATAATGGCACGTGACAAGCAGATGAAGCCACATGCAATCCATGTGCATACTAACAGGGTCCACGCCCCATTGCTCACTATGAATGAAAGGAATCTAAAAGTTCTAAGTGAACAAGTCACAACCCTTTCGAACTCAAACCACGTTCCCTTTAAGACAGCAAATATTTCAAATAATTATTTATTTATTTCAAAGGCATATTCCGGAAACAATGAAATCTAATAATGAGATTGCAATCTGTGAGCACAAAAGGAAATGGCAAACAAAATCTTACATATCGCTCAACCTAAGGAAAAAGAAAGAGACGGACGCAAAAGAAAGATACCAAAACATAGTATTTAATTTAATTAGCCTGTGCATTTCATAGCAAAGGAATCATAACATTTGACACACTATTTTTAATCAACTAATCTTACAAGAAGAGAGCGGGGGAAAAATACTATATAACAATGAAAAAAGGACAAACTAATGCAAAACCCAGCCAGCACACACATCATATGAAGGGGAAAGTGTATATTTTTTTCACCGTTCTTCCCCATGTATAATACAAAGTATTGAGGGAAATATGATTGTTGCTGAACTTTACTATGTTGTGGTGAATGAGTAATCAGCTTGGCTCTAATGATGAGCATGAGGGGGTGGTGCTACCACAACTTTTGGTGCTGGTGGAAGGCATTGGTAGCATTTAGCAAAAAGCCCAAATGTGTCAATTTGCCTTATGAAATTGGTCATGCTGGCCCAACCTCCAAGCCCAAATCCAACTACAAAAACCCATACCACAATGAATGCATTGAAGACATACATTGCAGTCCAGCTTGGCATGAAGAAAGGAGGCTTCTCTGCAGCATTCTGCAAAATTAGACGAAGAAAAAACACTTTAGATAGCTTAGGATGCCCCTACACTACTACTATTGTATTACTCACAAAAATCCCAAAGAATGGGACCAGCAATAATGCAAACAAGGAGATTTAACAAGATTTCCAACGGTTGTACGGAGTTAAAACTAAGATATCTTAGGGAGGCCCCCCAAATACTATATGTTCAAATCCATCCACATTTTTCAATTTCAGCAATTTTATAATAATAATTCTGAATCCACTTACAAACTCTTAATTATTTCTTCAAATTCTTAATTATTAAATAACCAAAAAAATACTCTTCTAAAATAAATAACTCACCTACATGTAACAAATCATATATGTATTTATTTTCCCTAAATAAAAAATTACGGGTACTTTTCAACCATTCGATTAGAAAATAATTTTACTTGTAATATATAATTATTCTTAGTTGAAAGAAATTTTGCACACAGTAAATTAAATAAATTATTCTATTAAATACATTATTTTTTTAAATGTGAATATAGTAAAATCTCACAGTATTATGTCAACCTTTAGATTATAAAATGTGTATTTAAATATGAAGAGATAATTTTCAATAGTTGAGATTTTTTATCCTAGTTCTCACTTTTCATGAACTAAAATTCATATCCTTGCTCTCTTCCTAATTTGAGTTATTAGGGATAGAGATCAGTCAACTCCAACAGCTCAGCACAAGCATAGTACAATACAATCATCCAACTGTAGCGAATAACTGAACGAAAATGACCCACCACCAGCCTCAATACTTCTAGTAAAATTTCCAAATCCAAGCCTTAAATGCGTTTGTACATTTGTTGCTGCCACTCTCCCCACCCCCCACCCCACTATCTACTTATATGCTTTTATCTCTCTATTCTCGCTGTTATTTTTTTTTTCTTTTACCAACTAAACATAAAAGAAACACCATCATTTATATTTCTCTTTCTCCATTTTCTTTCATCTTATCTATACTCTAAAGTCACCATCATTAATTGTATGTGTGCACTTAGATGTCACACAATAATGCCTTGATACTGAAGGCAACTAAACTTAGGTAACTATGTGCGCCTTTGGTTTGCACACAAAATTAGTTTTACACACCCTTCATATACATTTAAATTAAAAACATGTGATTGTGAATAATTAAGTTAAACATTTAAAATAGAGTGAATAGATTATATAGTGTAATTCAATCACAAACTATTATAAATAATAACTTTATTATTTTGATAATAATTATTTTAAAAAACATGATTTCTATTTGATTAATTGTAAAAATAATTACACTGATAATGTATCATTGTCGATAAACTCTCTTTCAGCTTAATTATGTTTTTAATCTTTCAAATTAGACTCCAAATAAAAATTTACATCTTTAGACCTCAAATTCAAAAAATACTCTTAAATTAGAGAGTGTTCTTTTTAGTCCTACAACTAAAAATTTATATTTTTTTAATCTCTCAAATTAAAAAAAATTATCTTTTTAGTTCCTCCGCCAAAATTTGAAATAGTAAAAAGTACAAATTTTTATTTAGAGATTAAAAAATCAGATCCCTAAATTAAACAACTAAAAACATATTAAAAAATCTCTTAATTGCGAGGAACTAAAAACACCAATTCTTTAAATTATACTTAAATATTCAAAACTAGTTCTACCAAAATTTAAAATAAACACATTAGCATCCTATTCTCAGT
Organism: Glycine latifolia; assembly: GCA_013407115.1. Lineage (NCBI taxonomy): Eukaryota > Viridiplantae > Streptophyta > Magnoliopsida > Fabales > Fabaceae > Glycine > Glycine latifolia. The sequence continues at coordinate 25,643,282 of CM023941.1, forward strand.
TTGAGCCCTCTCATTAAAATCCTTGACACAAGTGACATAACACGAAATGGTGGTGGGACAGGCAAAGAGATAGTTTAGACGTGGAAGAAGATTTACCTGTCTGGCTGAGGCTTTTCTGTAAGTGAGCATATGGGCTAGGGCAGGGATGATGTAGACAGTGAAGCTAACTAGTAGAGATCCAACAGCTGAATTTATGGGCCCAAAGAATGGGAAGATTATGGCCAAGAACCATATAGGTATCACCACTGGCAACCGTGCAAGTGCCCTCAAACAAATGCTCTTTGTGTCGTGCATCCCAATCACTTTCTCCCACACGAAGTACAACGGAGTACACGCAAACCCAAATGTGATGAACTGTATTCATACATTAGGGAAAGAAAATAAAATTAAAAAATGTAGTTAGTAATAAAAATTATTTAAGCATGATAAGGAAATTATCACTCAAGGAAAGTCCTGAGGAGCTTTTATGCAATTCCGATTATTGAGTTTTGCCACTTCTTTTGAATGGTAGGTTAGCGGGTTTTCAAGTTGGCTATTTTGGTGAACAAAAACTTTTATTAAGTAGACCAGATGAAGAAGGGAAAATGGGAACAAATGGGTTAAACTTAGGATATTTAAGATGTTTGTTTTGATTTAAATATGGTGAAAATATTGTTTTTTTTTATAATTAATTTGTATATGAATTTAATAATAGAAATATGTGAACTAGAAAGTTTTATTCTTAAAATCAGAAAAATTATATTTGAATAATACTTTCATATATTCAATTTTACAATTTTGAGAGATAAGAGAAGAAAAGTTAGAATTGTAGAAAATAAAATTAATGATATGATAAAAAGAATATATTGTGAAAAGTGATTATAAAAATAATACCTTATAAAACTACACACTTGCATTCTAATGAGCAAAGCACAACAAACAGAAAGGTTTCACTTCGGTGTAAAAAATCCTTTCGTATGTTTCACTGATCAAAGTCAGAGTGTAAAATTAATATACTGCTTAAAATATTTTGCACTAATATTTAATAATGTATTGATATATTATTAAAATACTTAATTATAAGTAGTGACTGTCATACTACTATTGACAGTCCATAATTATAGTGAATTCGTTATGTTGTGATGTAGGAGAGAGGATAGTAAATTATTCTTTCTAATATATTTTTTTTTCTTAATTGAATTTCATGAAGAATCAAGAAACAATTTGAATTATATAGAAACTGCATAATAAAAAATATTATATAATATGCGATATTAAAATTTTTCTTAAACTTTGAAAAGTGGTACTATAATTGAGTGTACACACATATATACAACGCACGCTTCAAGTAAATATTTAAAAATTTAATTTTAATATATTGTGAATATAAAAAGTTTATATTAATTTGTTGCGTAATTTAGTAATAAGTTATTATATTATTTAAAAATTTTAAAATGTTACAAAACTAATATATTTAAATTTCTTAAAGGGATATTAATGTAATATTGAAAAATTTATACTAAAATATTATGATAATAATATGTTAAAAGTAGAGTCAAAACTTAGTACTTTGAAGTTTGAATACGTTCAAACCCAACTCAAAAGTGAGCATTAGTGGTCACTTATTTTGAGTTCGGTTGTTTTGTTTTTGTTTGTTAATACTATTTTTTCTAAAATAAACATAATAACTCTTTAAGACGTGACTATACCACTTTTTTATCAAAAAGAAGAAAGCGTACGCGTAGACTTACCTGGTGAATGAGCATGAGGATAACGGCGGCGTCACGGAAGCCATTCTTAGGGAGGAGAGAAAATGCGTTGGAGTGGTTAAGAAGCATATCACCAAAAGCCCAATAAACGGCGACGGCGGATGGAATCGTTAGCGTGAAAACGTACAACGTGGCCAGCAAGTAGATGTACTTGAACTTTTGGGGCTTCCACATGGCATGCATAATCTCTCTGCAACGTTTGTCACCATTATCACTTTTTGCACAAAAGATCTATGAATAATAATAATAATCATAATAAAAATCTACATTGAAATTTCCAAAATTGGAGACTATTTTTAATAATAGTAATATCTTCAAATAATGTTATTATTAGTTTTAAAAAGTATTAAACGAAAACTAAATCAATAAATATCTCATACTATAATTCATTTGTTTAAAAGCAATTTAGAAGCTACTATTAAAAGATGGTATTGAAAATTTTTATTTCTTTTAAGGTTTTTGACTTTATTGTACTTTTGTGACATTGAAACGTTCGTGGAATTAACTACAACTAGAACTTTGTGTAGGTTGGGGATAGAAGATACAGAACAAATAGGAACCGACCCCCAATAAAACGGTAATTTTTCATTTTTATTCCAAGTTTTTAAACTAATTTAGGAAGAAGGTACAATCAGAAATAGAAATAATGGCCATTCAATTGTGGAATTTTTCCTAAAGATAAGGGGCTTGTAACACTTTTGAAGCCGAAAAAAGTAACATGAGAAAGCATTTTTTTTGTGCATGATTTTGTTTATGCCCCCAAAGATCTCGAAGACCGAGACAACCGACAAAAGCTGCAAAGAGAAGCAGTGTGGAAAAACAGAAAAAAACGAGAGAAAGAAGACGGAGGAATAGATCACGATGATGCTGAGGAAAAGGTGAACTTACACAGTCACAGCATGTCCTCCAAACGTGTAGAGGATGTTAGTGGCTCCAGTGAAGTATAGCACTAGCTTTGTTGGACCCGTGTGCTTGACATTTTCCACCTACAAACATGATTTGTTGAATAATGAATATCATATCAGAAATTGACCATTTGTTTGTTGTTTCAATTGAAGGAAATAATTTTACAATATTTTTCAATAATAAATCATCGATATTATAATTATGTAAAATTATTTTATTATCTGTACAGTATTGTTACAGACAAGTGATTTATCACCTGGCCATGAAGGATGGCTGCAACAGCAAGGTACCAAGCCGTGTAAGTGGTCATTCCAAGACCCAAAAAAGACCAGATTCGGTAATTGTGGAAGGAAGGTATGAAAACAGTGGTGGCACAGCAAGCTCCAAAAATATAAGTCCAAGTCCGTTTATCCAATTTGTCATTTATGTAGTAGATGTTACTGTTTGCATCAAAGAAGCAAGAACCAAAAGAGATGAGAGAAAAGAAAGAAAACTTCGTGAAAACAGATGAGAACCCACTTTAGATTACTTCAAGTTGCCTTTAAAATGGAAGCAAAGGTGTCACCTTGCACATGCTATAAGCTGTATCACAGATCCAAAGAGGAGGAAAGTACAGTTGAAGGCTAGCCCCAGTGCTTTCCAATATGGACCAAGTAACCCATCAAGGACTTCGAACCACTGAAAAATCCAGAACAGTGCAATTCTATCTAGTCATTGTAGTTTTTCTCTTATCAGATTAGAAACCAAAGAAAATTGAGAAGGCAACACAACATAATGATATTTTTTTTTTTTATGTTAGTTGTTATTCTTAGCAACCTGAATGACATGGTTTTTGAAGTTGACGTTTTCCTTTTCCTTTCTGGTACGGAACTCTATGTAAAGAACACTGATTAGATAAGCAGTCCAGCTTCCAATAATGCCATAGAACACCTGAAAAATGATTCCTGAGAGCATGCCAAGTTGAGAGAAGGAGTATGGTAGTGTCAAGAGCACTTGAGCCACCTATAAAAAATGTAAAATTTCACTGTTAACTCATGGACTAAAACTAAAAGGGACTAATACTAATAGTGCTACTTTATTTTTTTTCTTGTTTTTTTGTTTGGTGATGGGAATTTGAGACTATTGGGTGTGGTGATTTACTTGATTTGAAGCACAGCTGAACCATGCATCCCAAACAGAACCACCATGCCAAAGGATGCTCTTGAGGCTGAAAATGGAGTGGTCTTGATCCTTCTCTTCTTCCCTAGTGCTGCCAACTTCATGTTCTGTCTCGTTTGTGACTATGGCTTCCTCTGCTTGCTTCTGAGACAACATTGTCTCTCTTATCCACAAAAGCAGTGTCTAAATGTGGATCTGAAATGCATAAAATAGGACACTAAATGAGACAAAAAACCATGATATAAAAACACAGCCCCAGAAAACGAAAGCCAAGAAAGACCCCAGATCCAGATAACTGCAAAATTCCTTTGCAGAATTCCTAATAAAAAACAATAATAATAACAAAAATAGAACTTCAATTACCCCCCACACAAATCCAAAAGGAAAGAGATGTGGGGAAGAGAGAAAAAAAAAATTAAAAAAAGAAGTGGGCACAGACACGGACTCTTTACATAGGTTTTGGTCACTAATAAGATAGCAAAAACTGAAGAAATCCAATACTAGCACTAATAATCGCTATCTAGTAACCTTCGTTGATATGTCTCTTTCTCCTAAAGCTTGAAGGAAGAAAATTCAGATGACAGATCCTCCTTCTTCTGAATGTCTTTGCGCTTTGTACCTTTTTTCCTATTTTCTTTTTCTACTTTTTCTTTGCTCTAGTTGAGCTTAGTACAACACTGCCAATGATGGGGTAGTGGTGATAACTATGGATCCCTTGTTCATAGATAGTTGCAGAGAAAGCTTTAAATGTAAGGAAATTTTAGAGCGTCAGAATCTGACCATACCCTATATATGATTCTTGGAAAAATGTAAACTCAGCACAATAATAGCCACCACCTCTTGAAAGCCGCCACCAATTGACACATAAAAAAACGCAAAGCAAAATCCCCCAGAGACTGCAAAAGCAGCAGCAGCAGGGAGGGGAACAGAAAAAACTCTGCAGGGTTATACAAAGTTGGTGGTTTTTGTTTTTGGTTCAGAGAAAGACTCTGTGAAGAATGAACTATATAAAAGACCCTTTTCGTAACCATTCAACCAGAGATATATATAAATAGAAGGAGGGAGAGGGTGCTTTTGTTTTTATAATATATAGCCAAAAGAAAAGTAGAGACTGTGAAAGTGTGAAGCAACCAAGTAAAGTGCTGTGAAATAATGCTCGTGCTGCTTTTTGTGGCTGTCTTTTTTTCTCTTTTCGCTAAACTCAACGGAAAAAGGTAGAGATGAGAGGGATGAAAACTCAATTCATTGATTGTTCCAAATTCTGATTCGATTCTTGGTGGTGATGAGTGATGACACAGAATTTGGGAAATCAAAGGGACTGAGACGTTGTGCTAATCAGTAAGAATTGGAGTGACTGAATGCCCTCTATTTTTTATAGTCCTACAAAAGCAGCTTCAACGGCTAAGACAATTAATTAATATTAAAATTATTAATTATAAATATTTTAGCCACTTTTTTAGTATAAATGATAAGTATTTTTTTATTAAAAATAATATTGTTCAAGTCAAATAAAACTCTATGAACAATAAATTTTTTATTTTTAAATATTTAATATAGTTATATGTTAAGAATTTAAATTCAAAACTTCTAATTAAATTAAAATAATTTTACATAAATCGATGTACGTGCTCAGTGGTATACTCTAGCGCACATGATCATCTTGTTTTAGGTTTCAGTTCTCGGGTTTTTTATATTCTGGACTTCTTTTCGTGTATTTATAGTTCTTCCATACGACTTACATTGCTTGTTTTGGCAAAATTGAGAGAGTAGAGAAACAACACATGTAAAGTCAGAAATTCTGGATAAGCATTGTATAATAAAATAAGGATATTTAAAAGAGGTTATTTGACCTTATAGAAATAATTCATGTGATCTTGTTATAAAATTTAATGATATTTAATGTAGATTTTTTGAACTTAAAGTAATCTTTTATGGTCAAATTAGTTGTCTTGAAAGGAAAAGATACCCAAGCTTGTACAATAAAGTTACGACTGCTAATCAATACCAATTTAGCAGGCGAAACTTGATATTTACTCGGGATCGATATATCCATCTTTAGAATAAAAACTTAAAGTGTCTTAATTGATAAATGGTATGGCATGTGCAATTGTGCACCATTTGAAGCGAGATCATATTTAAATTGTATGTACGTTTCAATTTCGATAAAATATTTGATTATCAGTAAAATGATATTGAAAGAATTTAACGGATATACATTGTTATGGTAAAAGATTTTATACAACTAACTAATTGAAAATAAACTTTGGTGTGAATTTTAAAGTACTTCCTCCAATTTTTATCATAAAGTTCAAATTAGAATTATAGTTTAGTTTAATAGATATACGTTGTTAAGGTAAAAGATTTTATACAATTAACTAATTAAAAATAAGTTTTGATGTGAATTTTTAAGTACTCCCCCAATTCTTATTATAAAGTACAAATCAATATGACTTGATATTTGTTATAAAGTTTAATCTAAAATATTTTATGTATTAATTATTTTTCATCCACATGTCCTTAACTAAAGTTATTTCTAAAATGACATGGAACTAAAAGAGACATGATTTGTTTGTTAATTTTCTTCTTAAAGATAGTTTTAGAAAAAAAAATATTAATTTAGAACAAATTCAATATTCTCAACTACATTAATTAATTTTCATAATTACAGTGAATTAGTTTACAGTGAGCACCGGAGGAAGTAGTTATTATCAAAATAATGAAATTTATCATATATAATATATATTATGATAGGACAATAGAGTAATCAAATCTTCAAATTGAACTTGAAAGGAGAGTTTTATCACGGATAATCGTCATATCTAATTCAAACAATATTATCTTTGATGAAGGGTATTTGGTCTATAAAATAAATAAATAATTTCATTTTGTCAATACATACTACCTTCTTCCCATTTTTTTTTCATGTTTAAGGGTATTGCATATGGATTAAGAAATGTTTAGTGGAACTAAAAATTATTGTATTTGGACCAAAATATCCTTATTTAATACATTGATCTTTGATACTTGCACTACTAATAGTAGGTATTAAATAATGATATATTTAAGAAAAAATATTAATTAGACTTTTTTAAAACATCAATTATTTTGGAATGAATAAAAATCTAAAACATCAAAAAATATGAAAAAGAGATAGTATTTTTTAAAAACTTTAAAAGAAATATCTATTGTTGATGGAGTGCAAAGATTAACCTAATGAACTTTGCTTCCTCTTATTATTTTTTTGGTTTTTTTCATTTATTTAATTATAGATTATATAGATAGTTGTAGCTTTTTATGTTAATAAAAATTCCAAATATATTTGATTTAAGTTGAATCATCCAATATCAAGTTATGTTAATTTTGTTTTAAATCATTTAAATGAATATTTGTTATACAAATCCACAAGTATTTTTTATAAAAACTAATTGGGACCTCGAGATCACTAGTTAAAATTAAACTCTTGTCAATTTATTCATGTATTCGATGACATGTAAATGAACATAAAATTTATTTAACTTTTATTTCTATTATAAAAGTGTTTATGAAGGATTAATTTAAAAAATATTAATCAATAATCGTTGATACAAGTAAAAATAACTTGTATTTTTTTAATCAAGTTGACTAGAATTTGAATCTTAATCTTGGATATAAAATATATCATGTAAAAAAATATATATTATCTTGTACATGCTCAGGTTTTTCGATAAAAAAAATAATAACTATTTCAAGTAATAGATACTTTGTATTAATACCTTGGTAAGTAAAAGAAAAAATTAAAACTAAAAAATATTGAAATGCTGATAAAAACACAAATGATTTAAATAAGCTAACTTTAAATATCGTATTTTTAAATAATTAAGTAAACAAATTATAATTTAATTCATTTAAAAGGATAGGCGCATAAAGCAATTTTTCTTTCACAAATGAAATATGACCTTCAAAAACTTCAATTCAACTTTGACTCCTTTCCTTCCAATTTTAACCAAACTCAATACTTAATAGTCAGAACATGTTGCTTAGTTGTCCCGTCTGCACCTATGCTCTCGATGCTCAGATCCAAATCTCAGTTAATAATTAAATTATTTCAAGAATTGAAAATCCCATTTAATTATTTGTTTACTTTTAACTCAAGGAAAAATTCTAAAAGATCCCTTAAATTATTTATTCCCTGCATATATATTTAAGTTCTCCTAATTCCCTTACTATTTGGTTTGAGAAAGGTATGAGCTTAGGTTTTTAATTGACAGTGGTTTAATCATCAACTTCCCTCTGTTCCCTAATCGATTGCAAGACAGTGATTCCATTGTCCGCATGCTGCGCGTGGCGCACACTTCCCGTCGAAAATAATTCATGTGCCATAATTTAGCAGCGAATGCGATCACGCTCGTAGTTAGCTGGTGTCCCCAAACGATCCCATCAAGTGATAGTAATATAGTATACAATCTTTTTTCGTACAATTTTACTTTTTTTCAATTATTAAATTAAATTATGTTTTTTCATATGACAATGGTTGTATTAATATTTAATAGTGTATTAATGGGGGTATATACACATCAAGTTTGTTAAAGAGAATTTCTCATAAAATATATTTTGCGAGAAAGTAATAAATTTTAAGTGCGAATGAGTTCTAGACTAATGATTAATCTCGTCATAACTCAAAAGATTAAAATTTGTGAGATATCTCAAAATCCTATTAGAAAACAAAAAATCTTATTACGGTCATTATAAAAACAATTTATTAGTTTACGTTTTCAAAACAAACGTATATGAAATGGATAAATTATTTTACAACCTAGGCACAATTATATATATGGGATAATAGGAGCAAATACAGCAACGGAATCGCTCCAAATTATATTTTCGGAAATTGAAAACTCCAAAAAAACTAAGTTTAGTGTGGATCAAAAGAAGCAAATACAGCAACGGACGTCGGGCTTTGACAACGGCAATGGCGCTGGAATTATTTGTAAAAATTTCAACATTCAAGTTTGGAAAAGGATATAGTCAAGATGAAAAAACAAATTTAATGAATACCACTGACGTGAAACAGTAAAACCCATGAATATATAAGTCAATTTGACTTTTTCATTTGGCTGGAATATAATGCTATTTTTCAGTGTCTAATTTAACATCTCGGATTCTTTTTCTAAACTATAATCTTAAAATCATTTAAATAATAAATATTATAAAATACGTATCATTTAAATTAGTCTATATTTCTAAAATTGTTAAAATATCTTAATATATGTATATTATTTTGGGGAAAAGAAAGAACACCTATTATATATAATAGAAAATAAATTTACATATTACATATAATAATTGTTAGAGTTTGTGGATTTTATCATTCGGTAATAATAATAATAATAAAATATAGACACACATTTTAATAAATTATCAACAAAGAATTGTCACAATTTGATATGCATTAATCATTAAATATTACCGTTATTTTATAATATAATGGTAAATAAATTGGCAGTTCCAAAAAATAAATGATTATAAGGTAATTTATATGAAGTCATGGATTCCAAAGTTAAACTACTATCTAAACTTATTCTATCACTCAATTTTTTCAAAGTTTTGTTTCTAACTTAATGTTTAGTGGTCTTGATGTTCCGAGAATCGAATTTTTACAAATCCTATATGCTACCCTACATTTTTAAACCTAACAAACTCATTTTTGAGGTCAAAATTTGAATAAAAATAATCCATACTTCTATAACACTTAGTCCAATTCATGATAGATTTTCATTTTTACAAAAGGTCCTTAAACTTTTACTAGGAAACTCTGATTTAAGTGAAATATAAGACTAATCTTATATTTTAACATGCAAAGAACTCATTTTTTGTATCAAAAACTCAAGGAAAATAGGTCAATACACAAATTCAGGACATGAAAGCAAGCACAAAAATTTCAAACATGTTCAATGAAGTTAAACAACAAGCTTAGGATTCAAGAGTTGGAGAGACCCCCTTACCTCTTAATGAACTCACGAAATCTTGAAGGAAGAATGAAGAATGTTCAATTTTCAAGGTTTCCCTTCATGAGTAAAACAAAATGAAAATTTTAAGATATTAGAGAAGTTAGAACAAGAGAATGAAGATGAATCAAGTCTAGGATGAAGAATGAAACTCATTTACCTAAGTTTGATGGCTCAATGACTCAAGACCACTAGGAACAAGCTTGGAAGTAGAAGAAGCAAAGCTGAACTCTCCTCCCTCAAGGTAGAACTCGTGAAAAAATGGTGAATGAAGGGTTCAATTTTTTTTTTCTTACAATGAAAAAGAAGATAAGGCATAGGCTTCAAGGTGACAAGGCTTTGTGACACTTGAATGACCCTTTGCAGGCCATTTTGAACATGCCACAAATGGTTAGTTTTACTTTTTGCAAAACTACTAAAAATGGAAGGGATAAGATATGCCAAAAATGGGTATTTTTACTTTTTACCTAAATTAGTAAATTTTATCTTAATCGCCTAGGTTATTGGAATAATTTTCCTAGGAATATGTGTACCCAAAATGCGTAGTGCAATTTCCCTCTGACATGGAGAACATTCTCACATAGAGTTGAATTACACTGTCGCTCAGTGCGCAATGCAATTTTGCTACATATTAGACATGGGCAAACAAGTTTGGGCCTGTGGGCTACCCATGAAACCCGCAGTCCACACAGTATACATGCCTCATTTTTTTTAGCCCGTTTCAAAAGCAAGCTTTTTATCTAACCCCGCATAACCCGTGGGTCAAACGGGTTTTACCTAGGAGTCCCACGAGTATTTTAATCTCTATTAAAAAAATAAAATAGGTGTGCGTTTTAGCAAAAAATGGAGAAGTTTTAGCAAAACTAAAACCCCTAAGGCCCAACTCTAATTCACACAAATACCTAAATGGCTAAACTAAACCTAAATCCCTAATTTTGGTGCACTCACTACTCAGAAAACCACTTCCACCATGCATACTCCTCTCATTGCGCAACCACCCGCTAGTAGCCAGTCACCACGCCAGCGCCGCCACGACTCCTACACTGGCATAGGTAATCACTCTTTTCTTGGATTCCTCTCTCTTGCATTCGCACTCCTCTCTCGGACTCTTCCTCTCCTCGTGCTCCACCACGCGCGCGCCATGGTCCCCTACATTGCTCGTAGTCTCGTAGCACGACAATAATCTCTTCTCTTAGACTCATCTATCTCGAATTCACAATTTCTTATGTTTTTTGTGAATGCGGCTACCTGCAAAACCCACGGGTTTTTAGTGGCAAGGGCTTGTTAAAAAATGACCCCATTTAGAAAGTGGGCTTCATGGGTAACAGGTTTGGCAGGTATGGGTTTGACTGGGTGGGCTTACCCGCATGCCTAACTCTACTACAAATGAGATTTTGGTTCAGACAATTTCCAAAAATTCTGCCAACTAAATAAATAATTGTTTACACTAAAAAATAAATATAACTAACACTAAACTTATACAATTAATATCATACAGAGAATAAATTAAATCACACATGCATATAATAAAATTACATAGTGCAAAATTTTCATTGCCTAGTCCTTAATTGTGCAATTTTACATGTGTAAAAAAATAAATTGAGAAGGAAATTTCAGGGTGTTACATCTAGCTAATTTCTTTGTAGGTTTTCTAGGAGAACTTTAGGAGATAATTAGCACTTAATTGATGTTCATCACGTGTTTTAACTCTATTAGGCATGTTTAGAATTCTAAAATTTTAGGTAAATCCATAAATAATCTCAGCCAAAATTTTGAGCTATTAATTTTTATCAATTTAGCACATTCAGGTTAATTCATTATAGATTAACATATTTTTGAATTAGATTAAGTTGGTACTAATTTAGGGGAGGTCTATTCACACCTTTTTTCTTTCTCTCAAACCACCAATTTTTTTTTAATCTTTCCCTCCCAGTTCCTTTAAACCCCTTTCTTTATTCGTCTCCCTTTACATCCACCTCTAACCCTAACCTATTCTTCAGCCTCACCTTTCACTGTCTCCCTCTTTAGCTTCTTGCCCCAAGCTCTCCTTTTTGAGTTTCATGTGTAACATTATGTTTTTCATAATTGTTTCACAAGTGATTTAATTACATTGCAAGAGGAACTAAATTTAATTTAAGTGTTTATAATTAATTAATTAATTAATTATTATGAGATGATGGTGTGGTGCTTGTATGTATGGTTATGATTATGTATACGAAAAAACATTGTTTTAAGTGTAAATAGTAAGTTTTAGAATGTTTAGGCTAAGATGCATGTGTCTTGAGTGATAAGAACATAGTGGGTAAGTTTAGGAAGTGACAGGGTGTGAATTGAAAGAAGATGAAGAGTCATATACTCAGTTTTATTAATTCAAAACTGAACCACACAAAAACTCTCATTTTACTCTTTTTTTTCCTTTTCAAGCAAACCTTTTATTGTAGAGCTTGAGACCTTGTTTTCTTTGCTCAAGGGATATTGTTGTTGTTGTTTCCTTCTGTTTTGTTGTCTAGCTTTAATGGTAAGGAACCCTTCTTTTTCCCCTTCCATTTCATTTTTGTTTTCCTCAAAGGAGCACCTTTAGCAGCTCATAAAAGTGCTAATTTTAAGGTTTTGATGTTGTTTATGTTGATTTTTGGGGTTTGGATGGTGTGGTGATGTAGTGCTACTATGGAGTGAGTGAAAGCCCTCATCTTGGACCCAAAGTTTCATCCTTTCTCCTTATCAAAGAAAACTCTTTGTTTCAAGAGGTAAGGGAAGCTTTAAGTCTGGGTTTGATGTTGTTTGTTTTATTTACTGTAAATTGATGTTTTTGGACTTTGAATCCTAAAAACATTGTTATTTTGAAGTTTTGAATTGATTAGGTGACCCTTGGAACAATTTTGGAGGTATTTTTAAATTGCTATATATCCTCTACGAGGTCATGCTTAAGCACACTTTTTTGGGCTGCTTAAGCATGAGCAAACAAAAAGGAAAATCCCCCTGACCAGAAACTTGCTAAAAATGATATGTTTTGAGATCTTTTTGATATGTCATCACTCCTATGATATTTTATGATCAATGAATGCTTTCACAATATATTATTCTCTTTAACATGTTTCTTTGATAAAAATGATGATTTTTTTTTTTGGAAATATCATGATGGTATTGAATCTTGATGGTGAATAATGATAAGGTGATTAATAAGTGTTTATAGTGGTGACGCCTTGCTTGGCTTGTGGATCATTGGTGGGTTCATAAGTGATGAAAATGGTGTTGAAAAGAATGTTGTATTCATTTTTGAAGATTATTGATGAGGTGATTCTTGATTGTAAAATCTTGATGTTATGTGATGCACGATTATTGAATGCTTGCTTGAATTGGGTTATCATAATGATATTGTATATAAGTAGACATGTAATTTGAGGGTCCTAAGAAGGCCCTCAACCTTATGTTGGAGGTTGTCAGTGGTGGCTAAATGTGAAAAGGCCTATGAAATGGATGGATGGGCACATTCCTAAATATGTTAAGGTTGTTGCAAGCTTATCTGAGGTAAACCAATACCCACGCTCATCTATTTTTGATAAAATTACACTTCCTTCGTAGGATTAATTTGAGTCTACTCAAATGGTTAATGTGTGATTATGTTAATGAATGTACTTGGGTTAATCGCTCAAGGTGAAATCTTTCGAGAGTAAAGAGTCAGCTTGACATTACATGATAGTTAGTCGCGTTGATACTTGCTATTGAGAATGATGTGTTACTTGATGAATTTTATTAGTACATGGTTGTTGGAAAAGTGAAGGATTTCTACATCTCTTTTAAACATAGTGATCTTATATTTCTCTTATATATGTTGATTCTTTTAAAATGAGTTTACCCTTGCATTTTGTGTTGAATTGTGATGATCGTATCATTGGACATGAGCAGATCATGATGTGGCTTTTGAGGAGCATGTCACTTGTGGTTGATATGGAGTTGATGGTGGACTTAGGGTCAAGATCCGACCCTTGGTCTTTTATTTATGTTTTATCTTAGTGGGAACCAACATATGATTTACATATATTCATGGATCTATGTTGTATTTATTTCCTTAATGGGACCCTTGAGATTTGTTTTCGATGTTTTGATGATGTAGTGCCTTAGTGTATAAGTATATTTATGTTTTATGACTTGAGGACCTTTTACAGGTGATGTTTATATGACTTGTTTAAATTCATAAAAAAAAATTAAATGTATTTTCATTAATTAAACTAATTCAAGAGTTAAAAAAAGACTAAAAGTATATTTTTCTGTGTTAAAGTCTTAGTGTTTCATGTAATGACATTCGGGTCATTATTTCACCCCCACTCTCACTTTCATAGTTGAGCCATCTTCTTCTTCTCCATAACATTGTGCTTCTTGCATTATTAGTCTTCTCATTTTTGTTGTTTCTCTTTTACTTCTCAACGATTTGACAAAAATCGATTTTCATTGTTTGTCTATACCAAACTCATAGTAAAATCTATTTTTTGTTGAATACCATGGTGTATATGAGATTTTCTTGTGTATTTAATGTATTTTGAATTTTATTTATGTAATATAGTTTGTTTTATATCGTGATGTATATTTGTGTCCTCTATATTATGCAAACATATTGCATGAAGAAGAGAAAAAGGACCAGTGATGACTGCCTAAGAGGAGGAACAGTTAGGAAAAGTGGTCAAGAAGATAACCACATAAGCTAATCCATAAATAGATGAAAAAGTGGAAATCTTCACTCAAGAAAAGCATGCTGAAAAAGAAGATGTTTATGCAGCTAAAGGAACAATTACAATAGTTTGGAAGGAACTAAGACACATGGTTTAGAAGAAAAAACTAAGCCTTCTAAAGCAAAAAAAGAAGATCAAGTTCAGACTAATGATAGATGTAATAATCATTACTTTGATCTTAATATTGCTTTTGAATATCCTCTTAATGAAACATTGTTTATAGGTCCCTCACTATAGAAAGTGTAGGAGCTTAAGAAGACTAAAGAACAAGAAATATCTTATCAAGTAGTGAAAAAAAAATTCTAAAGAAGTGGGAGATAAGGATGAACTAGGATTAATTGCACAAAAATGTGAAGAAGGATCTTAAACTCGGATGGATTGGACATATCTTAGCCATGCACAACTTTTGATGCCAGATGTAGAGGTGGACCTTGGAATATCACATATTCAGCAACCTTTGGTATCATCCTCACTTTAGAAAGGGACAAATGACTCATCTGTTGATATTTCACCAAGAGCTTAGACAAGAAGGAAGGATAAAGCCAAGGAATCAATCTTCCTCACTGACCCCCTCCAACTAAGAAAAGAGTTGGAAGAAAAACAGTTGTCCGAAAGGATGGAGTTACTGAAAAAGGATGAATTCAAGGCAAGATCCAAGAATCAGAGATAAGTCAGTTTCATAATGTTTCTGTTCTTCATGAGACAATAACACAAATGACTAGTAATTTATACTAGTGTTTTGACTAGTATAATTCTCAAGTTCTTCCAAATATGGCTCAAAATCTGACACCTTTTCCCTTTCAAGAACACACCATTCAACCTCTGAAAACTCCTCCCAACTTGAGCTTAACTCAAAATTCTCCATCCTTTGATTGCTCCTTCTTTTTTTATTGAAGAAAAGTAGTCTAGGAATTCTAGAATGAATACATTAAGAGTCGTGTTTAGGAGTGTAAGTAGAATTTATGATATATATTGCATTTCTTAGGGTGTTCTTAGTAGGAAATTATGATGTTGTTCCTTTTATCTACAATGTATTAATATTTTTCTTAATGGATGATATCTCCTTTATTAAGATATCTTGTTTTAACTAAGTCATATAACAAGACAATAATTATAAGAAAGAGGAAACGTAAGTTAAAGGGGAGTTTTAATTGATAAATGCAACAAGATAACTATGCACATGTTGAGGGGGAGTAGGCTTTCATTTCCTTTATCTCTACTCCTAAATCAGGAACTCAATTTTGTTGAGTGTTTGTTATCATAAAAAAGGGAGGTAGTTGAGTGTTCTTAATTAAGATAGGAAAAATTCAAATGCATGGTATAAGTTTGAAGCATATACCTATAGTGGAAGCTTTTCATGACATAGACTTTGTAATAGAAAGTAGGACTACTAGAAGAAGAGCTATGTACATCGTGCAGATATGGAAGTTGTGTATGATCACAAACATGATGCTGGGCATAACTTAAGTCAAGGGGTAGGTATCATAAGCTACACATGACTTAAGGATCATTAGAAGTTGCATTACAAGGTGGTTAGTGATGACAAACGTGTCTCACCAATCAAGAACCACACACTAGTGAGAACATTCATCAGTGCTTGGACAACACTGATCCTAAAGCTGCAAAATCCTGATCATCTTTAATGATTTTTAATCAAAGGAACTTAATAAAACAATTGTCCTAGTCAAAGAACCAACAACCAAGTTGAAAAGAGATTGTTGCACACTGCATTGTAGTAACAATGCATCTCATGAAGACCATGATTCAATGTTCAAAATCACATGGAAATCATTGAGACCAACAACTAGTGCTCAAATAAAACATATTTCAATGTATCCTTCAACAAATATATTCAAGAGTGCAAGTTGGCCGACAATAAAGAAGAACAAATATGAAGAAGACAACTTAATGAGTTGTAGAGGAAAAGGTTGAATGTATATAGAACGAATGATTGTAGGAACTTGGACAACTCATGTAACATCTAAAAGTTGAATTCAACCTCCAGTATCCATAATAATGGCTAGCTCCAATATCACTCTATAAATTAAGCAAATTCGATGGAACACCTTGCAACAAAGGATTTCCAAAAAGAGAGGGTAAGGTCAGGTGAACTCACCTCCTAAGGAACTTCCTTAGCCATATTATAACGTCCTAAAATTTTGATAATTGAAAATAGATTAATTGAAGTGTTGTGTGAATTATGCTTCTGCAACTGCTTGGTGTGGATGTTTGATTTATCTGCATTGGAATTGTGTGATTCCAAGATTGACCCAAAACCTATTTCGATAAACCATAATTTTAGATTTGTTAACCGTTGGATCATCTTCAAATTTAGACTGAAGGTTTAAAACCCACGTCTACATGTTTTGACAGTTGGGATAATCAAAATATCATATGGAACGAGAGATAAGAACTTTGCACAAAAGCAGTGAAATATGTTGTACAAGGGATTTACCCAAAACTTGCCAAGCATGTTTAAGCTGGGCCAGTTCGCCTGATCGAGAAAAATTTCGCCTGGGCAAGTCTTGCAGGTTTCAAATATGACCCTCAGCAAGAAATAATGTGTTTTTCACTCTCACTCACTCACTCTCTCCAAAACTCTCATCCAAACCCTAGAACCTCTTCCATCACCCATGACTATTGATGACCACCATGAGTCGCTGGACCACAAGACAGGGAAGAAAATTTTAATTGGAGTGGAATCTCCAAAACTTAACTTGAGAATTCGGTACAAAATGAAGCCTTTGACCTTCCATTCATGGCTTCTTTGATATAACTGTGTTTTTTATGCCTTCTCTTAGTTAGATTAAGCATCTCTTAGTATCTTTGTGATTTGGGTACCGTTATTGGATGTTTTTACACTTCCTTTGAAAAACCTTTGAAAATGAGACATTGTAAAAGTTACGTTTTTTATAAAATTGATTTCGTTTTCGTGACCTTTGTTGAACTCCGGTCACATTGGCGTGATCGAAATTTCAAAATGATGTCTTTTTTATGTGGTATCCAAAAATACTATTTTAGTCCCTTTTAAATTTGAGTGGGTATTTGACATCGAATATTAATGTTAACCTTGTCTTTAAAATCTATACTAAATTGTCTTCGGTTTGTTATATAGAGCTCTGTGTTCAGACTAACGAACATGAACCTAAGAGATCTAAAAACAAAGTCGTGAAGAGCTAATGGGAAAATATAGTTAGGTGAGGGGAGTTTATTGTTTGTTTACAACATTTGATACCATAATTTGGGGTCAGGGAACCCAATTATGGGAATGTATTTTTGTCTTCGTATACTGATTTTCAAGAAAAACTATGTTTTTAACTAATGAGATGTGATATATTTGTTATTGATGAATGAAATTGTGAAGGATGTTGTTGTTTTAATGATTGAAATTTTTGGAAAAAGTCTTAATTATAGAGGAGACTCTGCCCAAAATTTTATATATGTTTTTCTATTTACTTCTTTATTAAATTTTAATTGGGCATAAGAGTTTGTCTTATATACCATAATTCTCCTCTTTAATTTAGAAATTTTCCTAAAATATCAGTCTCGTGGTATTATGAATTGTGATTGTATGAGATTTGTGTTGTCTGAAGACCTAGGGAATGTGAATCACAAACATGAATTTATATGTATATATGTGGAATGAGATTTCTTGAGATGTTGATGATATTGAGATGAGATGATTGTTAATGTTGATAATGATATTGAGATGAGACAATGTTGATGTTGATGATGACATTGAGATGAGATGATGATGATGTTGATGATGTCATCGTGATGGATATATGTTATGTATGTACATAGGGGGTGCAGTGACCTATTGGATATCCCTGAAGAGAGAAGGGGTTTGGTTTAAAAATTTCAAGCATCCCTGGAGAGAAAAAGAGATTAATAAGAATTATTAACTATCCACGATCAGTGCATTGATGGTACCTATGTTTCATACTTCATAATTGCATCAAAATAATATAAACTTTGTCAGTAAGTACTTGTGGTTTTTTGTAACGACCCACCTTGGTCGCTACTGTACCATACTCTTAATCATTTTTAATTTCAATTTATAATTGAAGATCTTTAAGTTAATTATGAAAATAGTAGTAGATTTTTCGCGTGAACATAATCAATATCAGGAATTTTAAACACAAATTTTTAGTGATGAAATACCTCGTAATATATTTATATAAGAACATAATTTGGTGGTGATTACAAATAATCATGTCTGAAGGGTACAAAATTTTCAAAAGAAAAAAAGGATTAAATGTCGGGGTGTAACTAGCAAAACACAATCCTTGTCCGGGATCTAATCCATAAACATCCCGGCCACTTGGCGGCTCCAACCAACATAGGTCATCTTCCCGGTCACCTACTGCTGCCCATCTACCCACACGAACCGGGTTCGTGATCATCATAGGTACCAAACCACAAGGTACAACAAAGCAAAGGTAAGTTCATCATGTAAAATAATCAGTAATAGATAACATCAGTTATAAAAAGACCATTCAGTTATCACATTATCACAACAATATTAAAGCATTCATCACGCAATTAGCTACAGACAACCTGTCCAAAAACATTTCACAATCCATTTTATAATGACTAGTCATGATGCATGCTTCTGACTTTTCTCTCAGAATGCAATGTGGTACCATCCCGAAAATAGGCCAAATCCATAGTCCAAATGATAGCTGAAGTTGACGTCGGGGTCACTCTGTTGTGCACAGGACTCATCTCCCCATGGTGATCAGCCAATAATGGGTGTCATAAGGATATCCCTACAGACATGGCCCCCCAGTACATCTTGTAATATTACAGTCAATCATCTTATTTCTGTCATACAAATGAAATATGTTACATAGGTACCATCAATGTATGACCCGGCTCGGGATCAACTCGTCCTGGCTAGGATAATGTCATACACCTCCCATGTACATATATGTTGACCCATTCTCGGGCCTACTGATGCACTGATTGTGGTCCTCGCAAGGTTAACAACCCGGTCCTGGCATCTCACATCTATACATAGAATATCACCATGGCATCATCAGTGTATGGTCCGGCACGGGATCGACTCGTCCTGGCTAGGATCATGCCATACACCCCCGTGGATTTTTATGTATATCCAAATGCATTTAGTTTACCATGGGCACCATCAATGTATGGCCTGCCCCGGGATCAACTCGTCCTGGCTAGGATAATGCCATACACCCCCACGGTATCAATGCATTTAATATCTCAAGCCATCACGTAGGCTGACCTCAATGTGATCACATACGTCAATTCATAAACATTACAAACAAGTAAATAGGTGTGAAGTATTAAGTGTCTGGGTTGGCACTTAGATATACTATCTTAAGGTAAGAATCCGAAACAAGGTCGGAATCAGCACTATGCAATCAATTACATAAGCGCTGTAATCAATTATAACAGCTAGCGCTTGCAAGACTCAAGGTTGTCCGGGTAAGGGAACCCAGTAGTTCTCAAAGCAAAGGTACGATTTCTGCCGAGTAAGTAACTCGGTAGCTCCATTCCTGAGTACGAGCTTTGCTGAGTAAGTAACCCGATAGCTCTATTCCCGAGTAGGTACGAGTTCTGCCGAGTAAGTAACCCGGTAGCTCATAAGGAAAGGATGTAGACTTAACAATTCTAAAGAGGATAATCCATTCCGGGTAAGGAACCCGGTATACAGATGTCCGCCAATCAAGGACTAAGTTACGTCCTGCATGTATACATGTATGCTACGTAATCCGCTCAACTTAGCCAACCCATCTCGATAGCCGATATCACAAATAAAGGTTTGACACATATATGCAACTCGGCCAACCCTTCCCAGCAGCCGACGTCACAAGCAACGGGTTGACACATATATGTAACTCGGCCAACCCTTCCCAGCAGCCGACGTCACAAGCAATGGGTTGACACATATATGTAACTCGGCCAACCCTACTTACCCAATCCGGTAGTTGTAACGACCTGGATTATAAGTTACTAATCTGGATGTTTGATGTGTGTAATTAGTGATTAAAATTACATGTGCCATGTATGTTATGTTGCTTAATTCCTTGATTTATTTTGATAAATATTGGTTGTTTTGTTCTGCCTTGATATGTGTGATTTATGATGGATGTACTAAGTCAACTTTGATTGATTGTGGTTGCTACCTGAACACGCAAGGTGGACATGTCCTGTCAGCTGAGTACTTAAGGCAAGGAGTGTGTAGTGGAAGCTTATTCATCTCTCTTCTCTTTGCGCTTCCTCTTGCTTTTCTTCGTCCTCTCTTTGAAAGTCTCACTCAGAACCCTCTTTTCCTCTCCCTTAACCTTTCTGTGTTGCCTTCCACCCACGAGAGTCATTGTAGCTGTTGTGAAACTCCTGATACTAAGAAGAACCTCGTGGTCGGAGCTGGAGCTTAGGACAAACACACTATGAAGCTCGTGAACGAACTCCTGTTTAAGTAAGGGGAGTTTATCGTGTTTCTTAATAGCTTTAGGTACCATGGTTTGGGGGCCAGGGAGTCCAGCCGTGAAGATAATTGCATGTCCCTGGTGTGTGTGTGTGTGTGATGTTCTTCCCAGAAAAGCTACGTCCTTTGTGAAGGGAATGTGGTATGCTTTTAAGTCTGTTATGTGTCGTGTTGTGTTGATGCATGGTGTTCTGGTGGGGGAGTAAATGTTTTAAGAACTCCCTGTGCATGTGTGTGAAGCTGGCAATTTGATGCTGGGAAGCTTCCAAGACACTCGTGGAAGTGTTTGCGAAGGTGATGAGTACCGGGATGGGTTGGCGGATCACACGTAGACATAAATCCCTTATGTATGATGTCGGCTACCGAGATGGGTAGGCCAGGTTAGATATACGTGTCAAACCCTGTGTTTTGATGTTGGCTACCGGGATGGGTAGGCCGAGTTGAGCGGGTTACGTGGCATGCATGCATGCATGCAGGACGTAGCTTAGACCTTGTTGGCGGACGTTCGTAGACCGGGTAATGTAACACCCCAAAATTTCATAACTATAGTCAAATATTTATGCAAGTCTTAAGTTATGGGAGAAGTAATGGTCTATGTTCGAATTATTTGGGTAAAAGATTAATTAGAGGCATTATAAACCTGTTTGGAGAAAATGACCATATTGCCCTTACCGTAAATTAGAAATGACAGAAATGCCCTTGAAGTTAAAATGACAAAAATGCCCCTAGATATTTTAGTTAGATATTTTAAGGAGGAAAATTACCTAAATGCCCTTGGATATTTTGGAAATGACAAGAATACCCTTAGATATTTTTGGCTAGATATTTTATGGTATACCATAATGCCCTTCATGCCAAAAATGACTAGATACCTTTTGAGATTTTGTGGAAACTAGATGGAAATACAGAGCATTCTTAGACAACATATTATTAAGATATTTTGTGACAAGAAACCTTAGAATAGAATTTCTATAAATTTTATAAGGTGACGACTTTGAAATTGTATTCAGGAGGATGGAGGTGGCGGAACAATATGGAAAAATGAGAAATAGAATCTATGGATTTTCTCTCAATTGTAGGATGTCCAGATTTACCCAATAAAATGATTTAGTAATTTTGATGGACAAAAGAAGAATAGACCAAGTAGAATTAAGATAAGAACATTTTGTAGGCAAGAATGTGTATCATTCGGTATAGATTGCTTGTGAATAATTTTAAACTATCATTAAAGCCAATTTTTGGAGATCTCTAGAATTCTATTATTTCATATTATTTTAGGTGAAAGAATTCAAATTAAAATTAAACTTCTTACAAGGAATTACCATGTGAAAAACCTTAATTGGAATTAGGTTTTTCTTAAGCATCCAATGGTATAAAAGGAAGGAAATTTATAGCCACACCCCTAGGTTTATAGATCACGAAAATGGTGTAGAATAGGCAAAAAGATTCGTGAAAGCCACTTGTAAAGGTAAGACATGAGATGAATACAAGTGTTAGGACACTTGTATGGCATGGATGCAAAGAAAGCAAAAATCTTATCTTGTCTCCTTTGAACACGTGGACAGTTATAGACATTATTTCAATAATCCCAACGGTCAAAAGTTAAATATATGAGATAGGAGTATATCTTTAAAATTTTAAGGAGATCCAACGGTTAACGAATCCAGAATCAATATTTTACAAAAACGGGTTTTGGGGAAAATTCAAGAATGAAGAAAAGCACAAAATTTCCTTAAAACTTGGCTACTCCACGTGAAGAAGAGGAAATTGGTAAGGAGTGCTCTCCAAGACAAGCTATGGCACGTGTAATATCAAGAAGAATGAAGAAATGTTGAGAACAATCAAGAAAATGGACACTTGGATGGAGGAAAAATCAATAGCCTTTAAGATGTAGCCACTTGGAAAGTAAGGTCATAATGACCTAGGAGATTTTTTGGTAGAAAGGCATTTTAAATCATTTGGCCAACCCTATATAAAGGGGGAAGGGGACCGAAAATACCAAGCCTTTCTAAGTGAAGTTCACGTGCAAAACCACTTCATATTCCTTTCATCTTTTCATTTTCCAAACCTACATCCTTTTCACCTTTCCTTTTCAAGAATCAAAGCAAAACCTAACCCACCATCTTGATACTTCACGTGGAAATTAGGAGCATTTAGAAGGAGGTTAGTCAAGCTTTTAAGAAGAAAGAACGAGGTATGTATAGGGGAGTTTATGCTAAATATAGTTTAAGTGTTACTTTGTTTAAGTGATGTTTTGTGTTTGAATCTTTGTGAAGTATGACTTATATACAAGAAGTTGTTGGATTTGGATTATATTTGCATGGTTGAGTGCTTTAGAAAAGTTATGTATTATTTTCCGTGTTGTTGAGTGTTTCTATGAAAGCACACCATGTGTTTGATAAAATGTTTTAAAGAGACAAAGATGGTTTAAGTATTGTTTTGTTTAAATAAATATTTGGAATACTTGTGTTGTTGAGTGAGTTATGAATATTTATGGATTTCCTGAATTCTTATGAAGCTTATGATAAAGATAGTTTAAGAATTGTTTGTTTGAACAAGTGCTTGAGTTGGTGTATTTTGACTTGTCTTTGAGAAATTTATGAAGTTGAAATATGGTCGTATGCTTGAGTGCTTTTATAAAGTTTTATGTAATGGTTGGAAGAAGTTTTATATGTTGTTTAATAAGAATGTTCCGTGAGTTTTCGAATATATTGAACTTTGTGTTAGTTTCATGTTGAAAATTGAAGCATATGAGATATAAAGTGAAAAGTAATATTGAAGAGTAAATATGGGATAAAGAGAGAATCATTCATGCATATTTCATATGCATGTGCCTGGCGGGGGCTAGTCCTGTTATTTACCTCAAGAGGAGGTATGTCAGATAGCTAGAATTGAGATGAGCGTTTAGACAAAAGGTGTCTAAGCTGGGGGGTAGTGGCAGTGGGGAGATCACCTACCCATGATGATCACATGTAGTGTGGGTGTGAGTCCTTTTGCAACATTGACCTACCCTGACTGTTCGATCCAATTCCGAGAGAGAGTAAGCTATCTTGACTATGGTACCATGTGATGAGAATTTGAGAGAAACATGTATCATTTAAAACAAAGAATCATGCATCTATCATGCATCTTGTCTTATGAATGTTATTATGGTCAGTTATGGATGTATTCTTTTATTTAAACTATGTTTATCATAAACTTACCCTATGCTTTGTGTCTGTGGTTGACACCTGTGATGACCTCAATTTATTTGGGCGAGCAGGGGAACAGTAAAGCATAGCAGTAGATGGTTGAGAAGAAGAGATGATGAAGATACTTTGATGGCTTATCTTTTGTAATTGTCCTTATGATGTGTAATTTGTACTAGACTTTAGATCAGTCTGTATATTATGTTGGATTGTATTCTGGACTGTATTTTATTATTTTGAACTTCGAACGAACACGTTTACAATATTGATGGTTAATACCTTTCCCATGAATTATTTTAAGCAAGAAGAAAAGAATTTTCCGTGAAATTTATAACTAAGATAATTTTAAAACAAGTGGAGAAGAAATTTTCATTCAAAATCAATAAAATACAAGATAGTAAAACGAGGCGTTACAGGTAACCTACCCGGGAGTTGTTTCCTCAGAGTCATTAAGACTCGTTTCCTTTTGTTAAGGTATACCGGGTTCCTTACCTGGGTGATACGTTGGAGCTGTTGGACCGTTACCTCACTAAAGAGAGAGAAGAGCCACCGGGTCCCCCTACTCGGTTGAACTTGTGTTCCCTTTTCTAAATAACCGGGTTATGTACATGTGTCGCCTCTATAAGCTCATCTTTCCCTTTACAGAGAGACCGAGTTCCTCACCCCTAGAATGGGATGTCCCCATTAGAACTGTAAGTCCAACCCTTTTTTCTTGAGAACTGCTAGGTTCCCTACTCGGCAGAGCTCATCTGCTCTTGGGAGATGAGCTACTGGGTTCCCCTGCACTCTTGTGTAGGTTGGCGGAATACAAACCCGGGGTCTTACAAGTGCTATCTACGGTAATCAATTACAACGCTTATGCAATCAATTACATAGTGCAAAACTTGTCCTATGGACTTTATAGGGAACCTAAGAGCCTCTTGATCGCCTTTGGTAAAACCTTAGCAAACTCAACCGACCTCGACCGAGTTCTTCCGACCTCGTCCATTTTGCCACCCTTGCCTTCACTTACTTAAACTTTACTCCTTTGACCAACCCTTACCAACCTCGATCGAGTTCTACTGATCTAGACCGACTTGTCCGCCTTCATCTGACTTCGTTTGGATTCTTACCTTGAGGTAATAGGTATAAGTGCCAACCCGGACACCTTGTACTTCACACCGGTTTGCTTGTTTGTATATGCTTGTGAGTGACGTATGTAATTGCGTTGGTAGGCTTTTGAGCTCGGCCTATGTGATGGCTTGAGATGACGAACATGCTTGGATATACATAGATACCCATGGGGGTGTATGGCAATATCCTAGCCAGGACGAGTTGATCCCGGGCTGGGCCATACATTGATGGTGCCGTGGAGATATTCTATGTATAGCGGTGAGATGTCGGGACTGGGTGGTGGTAAACCTTGCTAAGACCACAGTCAGTGCATCGTTGGGCCCTTGGGTGGGCGGTATGTTACATAGGGGGTGTATGGCAGTATCCTAGCCAGAATGAGTTGATCCCGGGCTGGGTCATACATTGATGGTGCCTACGTAACATACGACATTTGCATAGAGAAAATGGGGTTTATGATTGGCTTTAGGGTACGGAAGTACTGGGGGACAACGTCTATTGGGAACTCCTTCTGACACCCATTGGCTGATCATCATGGGGGGTGATTCCTGTGCACGACAGAGTGATCTTGACAAGCTGCTGCATCATCTAACCACTGGGATGACCCATTTCCGAGATGGTACCACATTGCATAATGAGGATTGAGTCAGGAGCATGCATCATCCTAGATTTTATGAGTTGATTTATGATATGGTTATGGATGCCCATGTATGTTGATGTTTGATGGATGCTTGGAATGTTCATATTGATATGTCGATGTCCGTGTTTCTTCTTGATCGGGTTGTGTGCCTTTTTTTTTCCTGTTGTATTTATCGTGGTTATTTAATATGATGAACTCACATTTGCTTTGTTGTACCTTGTGGTTTGGTACCTGTGATGATCGCGAACCGGGTTCGTGTGAGTAGATGGGCAGCATTAGGTGCTCTTGGGAGAAGTCCAAGTTGTTGGAGCCGCCGTGATTTGCCGTGATGTCGATGGACATGATCCCGGGCAAGAGTTGCACTTTGTTAAATGTACCCTATGTTTTTAATGGATGCACTCCTTATTTTGCTAATTACACCCCTAACTTCTATTTCTCTTCCTATTTGTAAAACATTTTGGTGCATATTTTGAGATGTAATCTTCGTAATTAAATTATGTTTGATGTGTACAAATAAGTATTCTAAACGTCTTATGAATATCTCTAATCATGTGTATTTTGTATGATGGTGGTCGTTATATGCTCCCAAAGAAAATTTACGAACGTTCTCACAAGTTAAATAAAATGGGGTGTTCTTTCATTAAAATAGATTTATATGCATTGGTGTGAGCTGGTGATACGGTAGCGACATGACCGGTCGTTACATTAATGGTATCAGAGCAGGTCAGACCTTCCGGCTAGTGAGTTGTGAGCTTGCTATGTTTCTTGGTGCATGATTGTGTTGATTGTTGAGTGTTTGATTGCTGAAGTGACTAGCTATGTGGTGTTGGGTTATGTTGTTTGTGTTTCAGCTTTATGTAGGGTGTTGTTTTTAGTATAGTCATAACATATTTGCATTACCCACGTCTGCTATACCAGAAAGTTGCTATGCATTGTTGGGGGTTATCAGACTAGCCATCTATATAATCCTGGGCAATGCAAAGGGACATTATGGCAAGTAGTCTGGGGTACCGACCATAGAGAGTATGTATAGTATGATTGGTGTCTGTTTCTATTCCTTCTGGATCCTCACTTCTCCTTATGTGTAGAAAGTGATGGCCAGTAGGAATGATCGAGTGATAGCTGATGCTCTTAAGGCCTTAGCCTTGGCATTGGGGAATCAGAATAGGGGAAAAGCCCCCGGAGCCATGGAATACCAAGGATTGGACCGCTTTCAGCGCAACAATCCTCATTCATTCCATGGGGTTACAACCCGGACGGTGACCAAACCTGGATTTGAGAGATTGAGAAGATCTTCTGGGTTATGGCGTGCCCTGAAGAACAAAAGGTCACCTTCAGTACTTATACCTTGGTAGAAGAAGCCGAGTACTGGTGGGATAATACCCGTCAATACATGGAGGCGGAAGGCCAGGTAGTAACGTGGGAAACCTTTAAGGAGGCATTTTTGGAAAAGTACTTCCTGGAGGACTTAAGGAACAAAAAGGAGATGAAATTCCTTGAACTGAAGCAAGGAAATCGGACTGTAGCCAAGTATGCGGCTAAGTTTGAAGAGTTGGTGAGATACTTCCCTCATTACCAAGGACGAGATGGGAAAGCTCGAAGTGTGTAAAGTTCTTAAACGGCCCGAGGTGAAGCAAGCCGTGAACTACCAAGGAATCCATCAGTTCCCGACCTTGGTCAACATGTGCTGGATTTGGGACGAGGATTCCAGAGACAGGGCGGCCTACTACCGGAACACAGGCCTTGTGAAAGACAAGAGGACCAGGCATCAAAATCGTGGGAAGCCCTACACCATTCCCCAAAAGCAGAATGGTCATCGCCCAAACCACCAGAGGATTACTACTGCGGGATTTCTGAGTGGTAGTAGTAGTGGACCAGCTGCTTTCCCAACCCGGAGGACGTGCTTCAAGTGTGGCAAGCCCGGGCATTTGGCTACTAAGTGCAGACAAAGAGGCCCGATTTGTTTTAACTGTAAAGAGAGGGGTCACATTCAAAGAGATTGCCCACACCCAAGAAGGAACGAAATGGTGGAGGCCAACAGAGCCAACCTGGACAACCAAGGACCACTGGATGAGTCTTTACTCTTAATGGTGCTGAAGCCTCGAATTCCTGGGATCTGATCCAAGGTGAGTGTTTCATAAACGGAGTTCCTTTACTTGTACTTTTTGATTCCGGTGTAACCCATTCTTTCGTATCTCGGGTGTGTGTAGACCAGCTTAAACTTCCTATGTCTCTTTAAGTAATGAACTTGTGGTTGAGACCCCGACTAGTGGGTTTGTGTTGACTTCCAAGGTATGTTTGGACTGCTTTATGGAAATTTATGGTAGGAACTTTCGGGTTGATCTGGTTTGTTTACCTCTTAGCCAGATTGACATTATCTTGGGTATGGACTGGTTATCTTCCAACCAGGTTCTGTTAAACTGCTATGATAAAATAGTTGTGTTTAGCAACCCGGATGTGAGAGAGGATGGGGTGTTCATTTCGGCCAACCGGGTTATGTCATCTTTAAAAGAAAGTGCTCAAGTATACATGATTTTAGCAAACCCGGAGGTTGAGACCGGGGTCCCTCTAGCTGACCTTCCTGTTGTGAGAGAGTTCCCGGGAGTGTTCCTTGAGGATGTATCCGGGTTACCACTTGAGAGGGAGGTCGAGTTTTCTATAGATTTGGTACCCGGTGCTGGACCTATATTCGTAGCTCCCTATAAAATGTCCCCTCTAGAAATAGATGAGCTTAAGAAACAGTTGGAGGAACTGTTGGATAGGCAGTTGGTGCGGCCTAGTGTATCTCCATGGGGAGCACCCGTGTTGTTAGTCAAGAAGAAAGACGAAACTATGAGGTTATGTATAGATTACCGTCAGCTGAATAAGGTAACTATTAAGAATAAGTATCCCTTGCCTAGGATAGACTACCTTATGGATCAGCTGGTGGGAGCTTGTATGTTTAGTAAGATAGATCTTAGGTTGGGTTACCATCAGATTCGGGTAAAGTCTAAGGATATCCCAAAGACCGCTTTTAGAACCCGCTATGGTCATTATGAGTACTTGGTTATGCCCTTCGGTGTGACCAATGCTCCTGGTGTGTTCATGGATTACATGAATAGAATCTTCCACCCCTACCTTGATAGCTTCATGGTAGTTTTAATAAATGATATCCTGGTGTATTCTAAGACTAGGGAAGAGCATGAAGAGCACTTGAGGATTGTGCTGCAGACCCTTAGGGACCGACAACTGTATGCTAAGTTGTCTAAGTGTGAGTTCTGGATGGAGAAGGTGAATTTCTTAGGACATGTGATATGCCGAGGTGGTATAACTGTGGATCCTTCTACGGTGGAAGCTGTCCTTAAGTGGGAAAGCCCCAAGTCCGTGTTTGAGATTAGGAGTTTTCTGGGCTTGGCCGGGTATTACAGAAGATTTATAGAGGGTTTCTCCAAGTTAGCATTGCCCTTGACCAAGTTGACTAAAAATGGGCAAGTGTTCGTATGAGACGCCCAGTGTGAGCATAGTTTCTGAACTCTTAAGGAAAAGCTAACAACTGCACCCGTGTTAGTTTTGCCTAACCTAGGAGAGCCCTTTGAGGTGTACTGTGACACAACAATGACGGGCTTAGGAGGGGTGTTGATGCAGGATGGCCGGGTTGTGGCCTATGCTTCCAGGCAGCTTAAGACGCATGAAAGGAACTACCTTACCCACGATCTGGAGTTGGCTGCCGTGGTGTTTGCCCTTAAGATATGGAGACATTATCTTTTTGGCTCTAAGTTCGAGGTGTTTAGTGACCATAAAAGTCTTAAGTATATGTTTAGCCAGAAAGAATTGCACATGCGTCAGAGAAGATGGCTAGAATTCCTTAAAGATTATGATTTTGAGCTTAGTTATCACCCCGGCAAGGCCAATGTGGTGGCCGATGCTTTAAGTAGAAAATCTCTCTATGTGTCTGCTTTGATGATTAGGGAGTTGGATCTGTTGGAACAGTTTAGAAACTTCAGTCTGGCATACTAGCATCAGGCTAGGAGCCCTGTAGATTATGAGCGGGCTGCTAAAAGAGATTTCGGAAGGGCAGAGGTCCGACCCTTTTCTAAGGACTCAACTAGAAGCCATAGCATCAGGGAGTGCTAGTAGTTTCCAGGTAGGGCCGGATGGGTTATGAGACTTCAAGGTAGAGTCTGTGTCCCAACGTACCCGGGCTTAGGAAAGTGATACTAGAAAAAGGGCATCAAAGTAATCTGAGTATCCATCCCGGCGCCACTAAGATGTACCAAGACCTCAAGACCAGTGTTATTGAAACCGGATCGAACCAGCTGGTTCGACCGGTTGGACCGGGAATCGGTAGCATAACCGATCCGATTCTGCATTAAACCGGTCATGTCGTTGACTTTTTCAAAACCGGTCAAGCTCGGTCAAAACCGGCCAAAATCGAACGATTTTCAAAACTCGGACCGGACCGGGTTATGCCACTGTGCAGAGAAATACGGAGATGAAGCAGTCGCACAGAGAAGAAGAAGATGAAGCAGCCGCACGGAGAAGAAGAAGATGTAGCAGCCGCACGGAGAAGAAGATGCAGAACGGAGAAGTGAAGCAGTCGCATGGAGAAGAATAAGATATAGCAGCCGCAGTGCCTCACGGAGAAGAAGAATATATAGCAGCCGCAGTGCCTCACGCTCACAGAGAAGAAGCTGCAGGAGAAAAGCAAATGAAATCAGCTATATATATTTTGAGATTAGGTTTACCTTTGGGCCTCCAATCCATTCATTTGCTTCTTGTACACCCCTTTTTACTTTCTGCACTCTTTTTGCTCTTTTTTTTAATTAAAAATTGGACTTGTGTTTTAATTTAATTAGTTTCTATTTACACTCTTTTTCATTATTAGTACACTTTACTTATAATATCAACTTTAATACTTAATTGTTATTTTAAATTTTTTATTATACTTTTCTTAATTAAATAATATTAGTTATATATTTATATATATAATATAATTTTAAATTTTTAATATATACCGGTTCAAACCGGTTCAATTACTGACCCACCAGTTGGACCACTGAACCACTGACCCACTACCTCGACCGGTTCAATGACCGAACCAATTTTCACAACACTGCTCAAGACTATGTTTTGGTGGCCAAACATGAAGAGGAAGGTTAGTGAGTTCATTTATGTGTGCTTGGTTTGTCAGAAAGACAAGGTAGAACACCAGAGACCATCGGGTAAGTTGCAACCCTTGGAGATACCCAAGTGGAAGTGGGATAGCATCTCCATGGATTTTGTCGTAGGTTTGCCTAGAACCCGAGCTGGGTTAGATTCTATCTGGGTTATTATTGATAGATTGACTAAGTCTGCTCACTTTATCCCCATCAACATCCGATTTTCCTTAGAGAAGTTGACCACCTTGTATATTAACGAGATTATCCGATTGCACGGTGTACCCTCTAGTATAGTATCCGACCGGGACCCGAGGTTCATGTCTAGATTCTGGGAGAGTTTGAACAAGGCCTTAGGAACCCGGCTTCAGATGAGCTCGGCTTACCACCCTCAAACTGACGGGCAGACTGAACAAACCATTCAATCACTGGAAGACCTTTTGAGGGCGTGTGTTATAGAACAAGGGGGTAGCTGGGATAGTTTCTACCCTTGATAGAGTTTACCTACAACAACAGTTTTCACTCTACCATTGGCATGGCTCCCTACAAAGCCCTGTATGGTAGAAGGTGTAGGACACCCCTATGTTGGTTAGAACCCAGCGATGGTCTTGTGCTAGGACCCAAGGTGGTACAGCAAACGACCGAGAAGGTTAGGTTGATCCAAGATAGGATGAGAACGGCCCAGAGTAGACAAAAGAGCTATCATGACAGAAGGAGGAAGGATTTAGAGTTTGAGGGCGGTGATCATGTATTTTTAAAGGTCACCCCGTGGACCGGGGTCAGCCGAGCATTGAAATCCTGGAAACTCACACCCCGGTTTGTTGGTCCTTTCCAAATTCTAAAAAGAGTCGGTCCCATAGCCTACCAAATTGCCTTATCTCCATCACTTTCTAATCTCCATGACGTATTCCATGTGTCTCAGCTTCGTAAGTACGTCCATGATCCATCTCATGTGGTTGAGTTGGATGATATACAAGTAAAGGAAAACTTAACGTATGAAACACTACCTTTGAGGATTGAGGATCGATGAATAAAGCATCTAAGAGGAAAAGAGATTCCCTGGTCAAGTTTATCTGGAGAGGATGCTACATGGGAGCTTGAGAACCAGATGCGGGAAGCCTACCTGACTTTATTTACATCAGGTATTTCCAGGGACGAAATTCCTAAAAAGGTGGAAAAGTTGTAACGACCTGGATTATAAGTTACTAATCTGGATGTTTGATGTGTGTAATTAGTGATTCAATTACATGTGTCATGTGTGTTATGTTGATTAATTACTTGATTTATTTTGATAAATGTTGGTTGTATTGTTCTGCCTTGATATGTGTGATTTATGATGGATGTACTAAGTCAACTTTGATTGGTTGTGGTTGCTGCCCGAACACGCAAGGTGGACATGTCCTGTCAGCTGAGTACTTAAGAGAAGGAATATGCAGTGGAAGCTTATTCATCTCTCTTCTCTTTGCGCTTCCTCTTGCTTTTCTTCGTCCTCTCTCTGAAACTCTCACCCAGAACCCTCTTTTCCTCTCTTTTAACCTTTTTGTGTTGCCTTCCACCCATGAGAGTCACTGTAGCTGCTGCGGAACTCCCGACGCTGAGAAGAACCTCGTGGTCGGAGTTGGAGCTTAGGACAAACACACCGTGAAGCTCGTGAACGAACTCCTGTTTAGGTAAAGGGAGTTTATCGTGTTTCTTAATAGCTTTAGGTGCCACGGTTTGGGGCCAGGGAGTCCAGCCATGATGATAACTGCATGTCCCTGGTGTGTGTGTGATGTTCTTCCCATAAAAGCTACGTCCTTTGTGAAGGGAATGTGGTATGCTTTTAAGTCTGTTGTATGTCGTGTTGTGTTGATGCATGGTGTTCTGGTGGAGGAGTAAATGTTTTAAGAACTCCCTGTGCATGTGTGTGAAGCTGGCAATTTGATGCTGGGAAGCTTCCAAGACACTCGTGGAAGTGTTCGCGAAGGTGATGAGTACCGGGATGCGTTGGTCGGATCACACGTAGACATAAATCCCTTGTGTATGATGTCGGCTACCGAGATGGGTAGGCCGGGTTAGATATGCGTGTCGAACCCTGTGTTTTGATGTTAGCTACCAGGATGGGTAGCCGAGGTGAGCGGGTTACGTGGCATGCATGCATGCATGCAGGACGTAGCTTAGACCTTGTTGGCGGACGTTCGTAGACCGGGTCATCTACCCGGGAGTTGTTTCCTCAGAGTCGTTAAGACTCATTTCCTTTTGTTAAGGTATACCAGGTTCCTTACCTGGGTGATACGTTGGAGCTGTTGGACTGTTACCTCACCAAAGAGAGAGAAGAGCCACCAGGTCCCCTTACTCGGTTGAGCTTGTGTTCCCTTTTCTAAATAACCGGGTTATGTACATGTGTCACCTCTAGAAGCTTATCTTTCCCTTTACAGAGAGATCGGGTTCCTTACCCCCGGAATGGGATGTCCCCTTTAAAACTACTAAGTCCAACCCTTTTTTTTGAGAACTACCAGGTTCCCTACTCGGCAGAGCTTATCTGCTCTTGGGAGATGAGCTACTGGGTTCCCCTGCACTTTTGTGTAGGTTGGCGGAATACAAACCCGGGGTCTTACAAGTGCTATCTGCGGTAATTGATTACAGCATTTATGCAATTGATTACATAGTGCAGAACCCGTCCTATGGACTTTACAGGGAACCTAAGGGCCTCTTGATCGCCTTTGGTAAAACCTTAGCAAACTCAACTGACCTCGATCGAGTTCTTCCGACCTCGTCCATTTTGTCACCCTTGCCTTCTCTTACTTAAACTTTACTCCTTTGGCCGACCCTTACCAACCTCGACCGAGTTCTACCGATCTAGACCGACTTGTTCGCCTTCGTTCGGATTCTTACCTTGAGGTAGTAGGTATAAGTGCCAACCTGGACACCTTGTACTTCACACCGGTTCGCTTGTTTGTATATGCTTCTGAGTGATGTATGTAATTGCGTTGGTAGCTTTTGAACTCGGCCTATGTGATGGCTTGAGATGACGTTGGATATACATAGATACCCACGGGGGTGTATGGCAGTATCCTAGCCAGGACGAGTTGATCCCCGTCTGGGCCATACATTGATGGTGCCGTGGAGATATTCTATGTATAGCAGTGAGATGCCGGGATTGGGTGGTGGTAAACCTTACTAGGACCACGGTCAGTGCATCGTTGGGCCCTTGGGTGAGTGGTATGTTACATAGGGGGTGTATGACAGTATCCTAGCCAGGACGTGTTGATCCTGGGCCAGGTCATACATTGATGGTGCCTACGTAACATACGACATTTGCATAGCATAAATGAGGTTGATGATTGGCTATAGGGTACGGAGGTACTGGGGGACTGCGTCTCTTTAGAACTGCTTCTGACACGCATTGGCTGATCACCATGGGGGTGATTCCTGTGCACGACAGAGTGATCCTGACAAGCTGCTGCATCATCTGACCACTGGGATGGCCCATTTCTGGGATGGTACCACATTGCATAATGAGGATTGAGTCAGTAGCATGCATCAGGCTAGATTTTATGAGCTGATCTATGATATGGTTATGGATGCCCGTGTATGTTGATGTTTGATGGATGCTTGGAATGTTAATATTGATATGTCGATGACCGTGTTGCTTCTTGATCGGGTTGTGCGCCTTTTTTTTCCTGTTGTATTTATCGTGGTTATTTAATACGATGAACTCACCTTTGCTTTGTTGTACCTTGTGGCTTGGTACCTGTAATGATCGTGAACCGGGTTCGTGTGAACAGATGAGCAGCATTAGGTGCTCTTGGGAGAAGTCCGAGTTGTTGGAGCCATCGTGTTTTGTCGGGATGTCGATGGACATGATCCCGGGCAGGAGTTGCACTTTTCTAAATGTTCTCCATGTTTTTAATGGATGCACTCCTTATTTTGCTAATTACACCCCTAACTTCTATTTCTCATCCTATTTGTAAAACATTTTGGTGCATATTTTGAGATGTAATCTTCGTAGTTAAATTATGTCTGATGTGTACAAAAAAGTATTCTAAATGTCTTACGAATATCTCTAATCATGTGTATTTTGTATGATGGTGGTCGTTATATGCTCGCAAAGAAAATTTACGAACATTTTCACAAGTTAAATAAAAAGGGGTGTTCTTTCATTCAAATAGATTTATATGCATGGGTGTGAGCTAGTGATACGGTAGCGACGTGACCGGTCGTTACAGTAGTCGTCTTCTTCACAACACATCACATAAAAACTTCATCAATTTATTTCACGCAAAACATCAAAACACATATACATACTGCATCACAACCATGACATCTAAACCATTATTAACACAATAAAACTCCCCTTACCTGGACAAGAATTCCTTTCTTTCAAACTAATGTGACTTTTGTTTGAACTCAAGTTCTCAAAGCAACTAGGAATGAAAGGGATTAAGCTCCGTTCACGTGTTCCTCTTAACATAGAGGTTTTTCGGCTGCAGCTACGGTGGTTCTTGAGAGTTAAAGGTGGTATGAAGAAAGGTTTCTAGGTGCAAAGATTTTGGAGAGAGAAAAGAAGAGAAATGCGTTCAGAAGTGAGAATGAATCATGCTTCTGCTTCATGTACTGCTATTTATAGACGGAGATACTAAGGCAAGTTGCCAACAAGCGTGAACAGACAACTATCACAGCCACCATAGTTGCCAATCTTGCGTGACCGAACAGCTACCACAGCCACCATCGTTATTACTATGTGTGTATGAACAACTATCTTAGCCACAAAATTTGACTTATATCCCTTACACACATATTTCCATGCAAAACACTTTAACAAATTGCAAGAATTATCTTTCAAGCACAAATACCAATGCACAACCATTTGCAAGAATTTAAACAATTAAGCAACGTAAAATATGTATCAGCTTGTAAATTTTTAGGGTGTTACATTTTTCATGAGAAAAAATGCTGGTACTTGAGGGTATATCGCTCGGTTTGGAACTCCCTTGAGACTCATGCTAATCAACATGGGAGAGGGGGGGGGGGAGTTGCCTGTGCATGACAGGGTGACCTCGACAGTTGCTGCCTACTTTTCCTAAGTGAGAGTGTCATGTGGACACGCTTAGGCTATTTTCTGACGAATGGTACCACATTGCATTTGAGAGTTGAGTCAGGTGCATGCATCATTCTAAATATAATAACCAAGGCTAAATAAATAAAAGAAAAAGAAAGAAAAATTTAAATTTAACTATATTACGTCACAAAAAGTGTTAGCGACGGCCAGAGAGTGGCGTCCAGAGCACCAATTTGGCGCCAGGTGCACTGGATATTGGCACCGGGAGCGCCAAAGTGGCGCTGGGAGCGCTAGAAATGGCTAGAAGGCCATTTTTCTCTGGAATTTGGCGCTGGAGGCGTGAAAATGGCACCAGGAGCGCCAAATCTCGGGCAGACACCCTATATAAAGCCATTTTTACGAGTTTTGGGGCCAAAAAGCTGGTTTTCCCTTTCCCTAAGCCATTTGCTCCATTGTTGAGCTTGGAGAGCTCCATAACCGCTTATCCCTTGACCTAAACACTTGATAACCAACTAGGAAAGTGATTAGAACCTCTTGATGAGCTAGATTTCAAGTTTAGTTCCTATCAAGAGTCGTCAAATAGCGAAATTGAGTTCTCTAGAGGATTTCTCAGAGCTTGGATTTTGATAAGAAAGGAGCCATTTCAGAGGTGTTCAAGCTTGGAAAAGCTATCCTCTGACCTTCCTTGACAGTCTAGAGGTGAGAAACTCGATCTTTAACCGATTGAATTATGGAAATGATTCTGGATGAGTTCTGATGAATTTTGGATAAATGAGTGAGTTAGGGTCGAAACTAGGCTTGGATTCTTTAGAGATATATGCTCAGGAGGCTGTTTAGATGAAAGTTAAGCTTTGAATCTTGAGTATTGATAAAGTTTAGTTTTGACTCTGACATCTGTATGAGTAGGAAGATTGATGTTATAATGATGGGTTTGAGCCTAGGTACCTTTTCAAAAGATGATCAGGAGGCTAAATAAACGGTGAATATGTGTTGAAATAGCCGTTCTGATAAACTTGACAAGTATTGATATTTGGCCTGACTAAGGAAATTGAATCCTTTGAATTGGCTTATACAGAGTCTTAGAGGGACTCTAGTACGTTAGATAGGCCGAGATAGATCTTGTTGAGGGTCTGTGAAGCGCCTTTGAGGTGATGAGGTCTGATAACCTTAAGATAGAGAACAGAGAGGTTGAAATGGAAAGGAATCACGTTTCTTTTTATTCTAACGGTCGAGAACCGTTATACAGTATTTAAATGCCTTGTAAGGTTAGGCTAGTTACTGATATATGCTTGTTGCCTTGATATAGGGCGTGACACCGAGGGTGTTGGTGGCGTAGACCACGGTCCAGGGATTGGACAGCAGAGCACTGCCTTGTTAGGTAAGCTCTTTGCTCTTGGGACTGTTTCCCACTGCTTGTGTTCCACCATACTCCGAGGAAGTGATGGTTACATTCATGTTGCATGTGCATTACATTGGTTATTACAGTTTTCTCATAATGATACATATGCATAATGTTATACTTTGTATGTATGATTGTGTTCTGAATAGATCTTCTGGCCAGTAGATAGATATGGACCTCCCTAGGAGTAGAGCACAACTCTTAGTTTGGTTTGCTCACGTAAAGGGTGATGATGATCCCTTAAGACCAAGAGATAGGTGGGCCCGTTGCGGATGAGACCTATTCTCGGAGGTACCATATATCGTGCATCCATGCGTAAAGGGGTAGCTCCCGATGGGATGACACAGGGTGTGAGTTCCAGCCTCACACTAGATGCTGATGATGATGCATCTTCTTGTATAGGGTGATGATGATCCCTTTTGGCGGGCGTAGTACCGCGGATATACATTAGAGCTAGATGATGGCTATGTATTGTTGTGAGGGCCGGGAGGCCTAGTGATTGTGATACCGGTGATGCTGTTTGCCATGGAAGTGAGCCAGGGGGAGGAGAAGCCTCTAAGAGCCCTGAGCTTACTGAGATTGTATCTCACCCCTGTTTGGGGATGTTATTTTCAGGTGATGTTACTGGCAGAGATGACAGGTCCCAGGGCGGGAGGCCCCAGTAGGGACAGACTCTGTGTAGCTGTTGGGACATCATTTTGAGAGCATTGTGGCTCAGTTATTTTTAGTTATGTTATTATTTTGTACCCCTGCGAGGGAAGATATGCATGTGCATATATTTTGAGCCTGTATAGAGTATGTACAGAGTATACTGTGTTTTGTACCCTCACTTGAGGAAGGATCTGTGAGATCAAAGCACGTGGTGCTTATTCTTTTGTATAGACACTGTGAGTGTCTTGATGATATATATATTGTATTATGTACATATGATTAACTCTCTTGGTATATCTGCATAGATATTATAGTCTTATCTGCCGTTACTTTGAGTTATCTTGATCATTGAGACTTTTGTGATGTCTTGACATTCGTTTCTGTTACTTTAATTTAGTACCATACATAATGAATCAAGGAATATGGTTTCGAAAACGCTTCCGTGGTTGTAATTAATTGGTTTTATATTAATTACTGTGCTTATCTGATTAAGTAATATGTTAATACACCGGATGCATACGGGGTGTTACACTAAGCATTGATTTGAATTGTGGAAAAAGTTAATGGCCACAAAATCATAATTGTGGTTTTTTGTTGGAGCCGCCAAGCCAACATGATAGCGTTGAATTTTATTTTGGGAGAGAGTTGTGTTTAGTTATCAACTCTTTCTTAATTGGTTCCTTGATTCTTTTGATCGGGCATGTAAATCCTAGACTTAGATACATGTAAAAACTGAATTATGTCCTTGTAAAAGGCGTCTTGGTGGGTTGGGAGAAGAAAATGTTTATAAACAACCCTTGACCTTGACTACTAAGCAATGTGGGACTTTGTGGCCATTGGAACAAGCGTCCCAGTAAAGGCTATAGGGTAAGAGTGACCTAAGCCCTACTTCTAGCCCCAATGTTCCGAACTCAAGTCCACATACATCGTTAGGGTCCCCGTATTCGATGTATTGTTCGCTTAGGTGTTTGATCGACCATTATGATTTTCTCCTTGTAAAAGGCACCTCAATGGGTTGATAGGGGATGATGTTTATAAACGACTTTTGGTCTCAACTCTTAAGCGATATGAGACTTTGTGGTTACCAAAATACCAATTAATTTCATGTGTATTTTAGAATAAAATTTAAATTTATTCTAAAATAATTAATTTATCTTTTTATTAGTTTCGATGAATTAGGTATTTTCCTATATATATATAAAAGGTAGTATTTTGTAAAAAATGTTCATTTATTTAAAGAAAAATTAAGATTTTTTAATATAAATTATTTTATTGCCAATACAATATAATTAAACTAAAAGGAAAGAGAGATTATTGTCAATAATTTCTAAATACACTTTGAGTATCACAACTTTCTCATTGAAGAGAAAGGAAAAAGAAACTTGAAAGAAAGGGAGATAAGAAGCTTATGAGTAGAAAGTTAGACTTGCTGTAATTATACTATTGCTAAATAGGTGATAAGCTATAGACCATGTACATATAGCGCTAGAGTTGAGCGGAGACGCCACTAGAAACTTGGTACATGACTATTCAATCTTATTTATTTGATGAAAAATTAAGTAATTTAATGTATAATTTTGAGTCTTTAATTTGATAATATGACCAATTTTGTTTTATTTTTTGTGAACTTGATGACTTAGATTGTTGCTACTGAAGGACTAATTTCAAGACAAATTAGCATTTTTAGTAAGGAGTTGGCCTTATATATATATACCCTTTTTTGTGTGATTCTACTTAGAAGCTAAGACAACACATAGAAACTCCTTTCAGAATGAAAATCTTTTACCGATTTAAGCCCCATGATTTCTTCTTCATCACATTTGGAATATTTTCTGAATATACATTTTGGTTGATTTTTGTTTCCATATGTTGTTGATTTTGCACCCAGGAGAGAATTTTGCCTGTTAATTCTTGTAAAGCTAAGTCATTTA
Source organism: Glycine latifolia (assembly GCA_013407115.1). Taxonomy (NCBI): domain Eukaryota; kingdom Viridiplantae; phylum Streptophyta; class Magnoliopsida; order Fabales; family Fabaceae; genus Glycine; species Glycine latifolia. The sequence goes on from CM023941.1 coordinate 25,683,360, forward strand.
GTAAATGATAATTTTTCTATAATATGTATGCTTTATGTGAAAATTTGTACCATCATTCCTCCAGTGCAAAAAAGACTTCAGAATCGGTTAAAAATGGCTACTTTTCATCTTCAAAACTTTTTTTTAAAGAAATAATAATTTGTTTAGTGCATGCATTAATTAAATTATATTACAGTAAATGTGAACTTAATCATTTTTTAAATTAATTACAATCACTCAAATATAAGAAAAGGAAAATATGGAATCTTATTTTCGATCAACACTAGGGGAAAAACATGAAATCATGTTATGTTTGTTATTAAAGGAGATAGCTTGAAGTTATTTTTAAAAGTTTCGTGCGAATGATCCAAGTGGAGCATGAAGGATTTGTTCGAGAGGTATTGTAGAGAATACATGGCATGAACATGTTGTTAATAGAAGTTTGTATAAATTTAGATGAAATGTAGTCTTATGGTGGGTTCAGACATATATAGGTAGAGTGTTAATGCATGAAAATGTTTTTTGTGGTTTGGGTGGGGGGAGGTTAATTATGTGCCTATGGTCATTTCTTTTTGAAACCATCTTTTTAAACTGTCACAGCTTGTGCCAAGTTTAGAGTTATTAATAATAAAATTTCAATTTTCTGATAAAAGAATGATAAATGTTATAATGATATTGGTTAATTGTTTATAATTTTTTTTTACATTTTCTATAATTTAGATAATAATTTTTTTAATTCTTTAATCAATGTCTTAATAAGTTATGGTGATGACGGTGGAATAAACCACAATCCCCAAAGCCACCTAAAAGAAGCACCATGTAAAATGTAAATAATGTGCTACAAAAATCTAATAATGGTAACAATAATAACAAAACCACTTAGTTGTCCCGTTCAAACGGGGATTTGTCGGCTTGGTGAGGGTTTCCCACTTGCTCAGTTATCCACGCCTCAACTTCTCCCTGCTTCCTTTGCTTCCCTTGTTACATTCACTTTTATTTATTTTAACACCCCCATATTATATTGCTTTCTATTTTTGATCTTTTTGATGTGGAAGGATACTCAATGTTATTTTTTCCCAATATTTATGACTAGCAAAGTTGACGTAGTGAGGTGCTCCTTCCAATGAGATGTAGCCGCACAGATTGGTCATACCTACAATATATTATTACTACGTGTTCTCACTAATAATCCCATTTAAAGCTCTGGGGCTTAGTGGGGGAAGCAATGATTAGTGAATGGATTTTGACGCCACTAAAGTCCTTTCCCATGAGGATCAAAACTCGGAGAATGTTCCATTGGTGCCCTTCAAATGGGACCCCTTTCTATCTCCATTTTCAAATTTTCATAACACGCTTATAATCCAATCCCATTGGTGTGGGAGGAGGAAATGATATGTCTTCTCTTTCAATTTTCCTTTTATTGGCTATGGAATCAAATGAAGATAATATAGTTTGGTTTGGGTATGCAAGAACTAGCCTTGTACTTATCAATAGGACTTGAGGATACTAAACCATTAATGAAGAATTTTATGACAATATCTTAATTTATTTGATATTTATCAACGATCAAATTAATACTAAACTAATGAACTACCCCTATTAACTAAAACATTTTGGAACACAATTGATGATCAACGATGTAATCATGTTAGAAGCATATCCTATATAAAAACAATTATATGTACATGGGCTTTCATTAAATTATCGGCAAATTTGTTAATTATTTATTGATTAAAAGTATACAACCACAACATAATGACACAAGTACACTAAAAGCCTTGTTTTAAGACCAATATTCATATATATGTATTTTGGTATGGTCATATGGCAATTGAAAATGTAATCATCAAAGACCTAGTGGAGCACTATGGACTATAAATGACCAAGCTTTGTGACTGAAAAAAAAACGCATAAAAAACATGGGAATCATGAGCACACCGATAGCTTAAAAGGGTTATACTACTTGATTGGGGCCAGTACATCAGTCAAAAACGGAAAATGCCTTTTTATGTGATATAATAGGGTTGGTGGACTTGGGGAAGCACTGGATACTTCTATTTGCTTACTTTCACTTTCATGTATGGCAAAGGACATGTAACTTCTATTAAGTTGTTGACACCCATCACCTTCGATCCTAGAAAAGCACAAAATGTTAAACAAATTTCCTCTCCTCTATTCAAATAAGGTACAATACTTGAATTGATTAAAACAATCAACATTTTAATTATTTAATTTGCACAAAACAAATTCAATTGGACACGTCATTGCAGTTTGTATTTACCTAAATGGTAAATTTAGGTCCCTAAAATTCATTAAAATTAGCATAATGGCGTAAAAATTTAAATAATATGCCTGAAGTTTTACACTTATTTCTTATTTTTACCAAAAACCATTCATTATAGGGTTTAAAACCTTTTTAATCGTTATAGTTGAGTCATTTGATATTTTTGGTTCCTATAAAATTATTTTGATTATTTCATTTCTTGAAATATTTTGGTTTTTGTTTGTGCCCAAGAATAGATTTTCCCTAGGTTCAAGGTTACTTATTTAGAGCATAAAAATGTATTATGTTCTTTTGATCTCCACAAATCTATTTGGATATATATATATATATATATATATATATATATATATATAGTAGTATCAAAGAATAAAAAATAATCATATCTTACATATGTAGATCACATAAATAAGATATAATTAGACTAAATTTCCTTGATTTCATGATATTAGATAAGATAATGACAACCATATAAGATATGTTGTGAAACAAGTTGGTTGACACTTGACTCACCAGACCAAGGTATTGGGCTTAATCATTAGACTTAGTCCAATGATGACAGAATGGTACATAGCCCCCCAGCCTCAAGGGTAAGCATGTAAAGGTTACTGTTGGTCCCAGATGAACTCAAGAAAGGGGGGGGGGGGGTTGAATTAAGTTTATAAAATTTAACAAAATAATTTTGATAACATCCTAAATATATAAAATAGATAATCAAGTTGTAAAGAGGACAAAACAGAGAGAATTTTAACAGAATAAAAACTCCTAGGCTCAATAGGAGAAAACAACCATGACTCCAACAGGATCACTCAATCCAATTGAATAAAGAACACTTCACTATTTAAAGATCCAATATCTAGTACAAGTGTAGAACCTATTCTACCCTTATACACGTCATTCCCAAACCTAACACTAGATTTGTATGACTTTTTCCCAAACCTTGTTCCTCAACCAAGTTTCTCACTCAATTGCTGATTTAACTCTAAACCCATATTCTACCCTTATAAAAGTCAATCCCAAACCTAATTCTATATTTGTATGACTTTTTCCCAAAACTTGTACCTCCACAAAGTTTCTCACTCAATTGCTGATTTAACTCTAAACCAGACGTGTATCAAATATTTTAAAGTTACCTTAAAGCTTCTAAGTCTAAGCAGAAGACACAAGATAAACCTGTGAGCAAATTCTCAATGAATATCTGTAACTCAGATTGTTAATATAACTCAAGGAGAATTCTCACTTTTCTTTTGACCCTATGATACTCTATGTATATAGAGATATGGATAAGCACGTTTTTTAGTTTCTAATCTTTGTTTCTATTAGTTTTGATAAGTATAAACTAATAATAAAATTCTATTAAGATTTTATTAATTAAGTTTATTTATCAAAACAAAAATAGAATTTATCTATGAAATTAAATATGACATATTTTTTTTAATAAGAAAAAAATAGAATTTTCTAATCAACTTAAACTGATAAGACATGTATCAACAAAATGAACTTTATCAACATAAATCATATTCATTTTATTTGCCCCATATCCAATTTTATTTCAAGAGTTCAAGTGACAATCTAAATCAAAAAAATCAAAGAGAACTTATTCTTACAAACTTTCTAGATGACAGGTTCTGGTCTTTCTTTCTGCCCATCAACAATTACTCCATTTAAATCTTCTTTTGAGACTTGAGCGTTCCTCTCGTGCTTTAGAAGGAATAAGTCATGCAGTAGTGACAAATCTACATCACACTTAGTGCATGTCTACATCACACTTCTCCTATTTAATGTTCCTTGTGGTTAGTCAAATTGGGCTGATCCTTTATTTTGACCAAATCCCTTAATATAATATCTGGCTCATTGTCAGCATCAAAGCTTCGATCCAACAAATTCCCCATTTTCGATGATGACAATCTCTTTATTCATGTATTCTTGCAGGATTTTAAGATTGATGAATTACTTAACAAATCAGAAAAACATGTCAATATTAGAGCATAGTTTGAGACATCTTCCCAGAGATCACTGCACAGTTACAATTTATCAATCCTTTGACTGGTTATGTGCTCAATAAACAATAACATCAATATGAGTTCTAGAGCTTACTAATAACCAGAAGAAAAGAAAGTCGCATAATAAATTAAAAGGAAGAAGTCATGCAATAGTGACATGTCTACATCACACTTCCCCCTTTGGCAGCATCAAAAAGAGAGGATGAGAAAAAGATAAGGAGAAGTGGAGGAAAGGAAACCTGAAATATGAGAGACTTAGAACAATATCCAACAGCACAGTAACCATCCATATCACTCCTGTATGCACACATCACTCAGTGTTTGTCTCTCTTGGAGGTTCCATAGGCTTGTATTGCTTGACTGTTCTCCACTCATTTAAGGAATCTAACTCCATAATCTAATTAAGTCTATAGGACTTTTGTAAGCTTGTAATGTTTAGGAATAGGAAGTGTAAGGAATGGGGTGTCCAGGTTGGCACTTTAATATAATAATATTATGCTTAGGAGGTAGTTGTGATTATAACGACCCTGAAACAAATTCGAGTTCGCATTTTAAAGTGAGTGTTACAAGGAACCCGGATTCGTGTGACCGGGTTGACACCTCGGAGAGTAAATAGAACCATTATGGGATAGTGCTGACGTGGAGGAAGAACCCTGAACAAGGTCGGATAAGAGCGGAACCTTGGATTTTATAAAGTACCAAGGTAGGACCCCGGACAAGGGCAGAACCTTGGATTTTATAAAATACCGAGGTAGGACCCCGGACAAGGGCGGAAGCTTGGATTTCATAAAGTATCGAGGTAGGACCCCGGACAAGGGCGAAACCTTGGATTTTATAAAGTGTCGAGGTAGGAACTCGAACAAGGGCGGACCTTGGATTTTGCAAAGAGAAGCTCTTGGACTTTGTACTAGTACCATGAACCTGCAGAAGGTTGTCCGGGTTACGAATGCCGAGTTGTACAAGGTAGGCTTTTAGTGGGTAATCTGAACTCGACAGCATAAGTGAAAATGAAGTTAAAAGAGGTTTAACACACTTAGCTCGCCAATCTAGAGGACCCAACCCGGCAGTTGGCACCTTCACAAACTCACCTTACACTGGTGAGCCGAGTTGACTACCAGTTTATTTAAGTGATGCGTGTTAACTCACAGGGTATTTAAGTGATGTGTGCCTGAGTCATTACTTGAGTGACCCATTTCTTTTACTTCTTGGTAAAAACACCAGCAATTTCTTCTGTTCTCCATTTTCTCTATTGCTAACCGAGAAAAGCTTCATAACCACTTGATCCTTAACCAAAACCCTTCGCGTTCAACTTAAGAGTCACTCAGTAAGTTAGATTTCAACCTCAGCTCTTTGTTAGAACCATCAGACGGGGAGATCGTTTTCTCCAAAGACCTTCACCTAGTTTCAATTTTTAAGGGAAAGAATAACGTTTCTTTGTATGCAACGGTTGAAGACCGTTACTGATTGCTTGTATATCCTTGTGTAGGACGTTACACAGAGGGTACTGGTGGCTGTGACCATGAGATCATGAAGGCTAGTATAGCACTTAGAGCAGGTAAGCTCTTTATTCTTGGGAATTTTTCCCTTGACTATGTTCTACCATACTGCTAGAGAGTGAAGGTTAGTGTATGTCATGATGCATGTGGTATTGAAATTGTGTGTTACTGCTTTTTAATTGAGAACATGTATATGATGTACACTATGATGATATGTTGTATGATTGATGAGATTCTCTGGCCAGTAGAATGGACTAAATATGGACTTCCCTTAGAGCCAAAGTGATGTGGAATAACTCTAAGTGGTCAATATATGTGTATAAAATAAAACCTGAGAGGAATGTGTCCTTAAGTGGATGATCTTCTCTCGGAAGTGCCATATATGTCCGAGTAAGTCCTTAGAGAATATGCCCTTAAGTGGATGATCTTTCTCAGGCAATGATACATGGAGTCCTGGGAGAATGTGCCCTTAAGTGGATGATCTTTCTCAGGCAATGTTATATATATATATATATATATATATATATATATATATATATATGTTGTATCTGTGTTGTGATATACATGTGATGTGTTTTATGAGAGCTGGGATGGCTAGATTATGTGATGCCGATTTTGATGCTATGTGTCGTGGAAGTGAACCAGGGGGAGGAGAGATCTCCAAGAGCCTGAGTTTACTGAGATTGTATCTCACCCCGGTTTGGGATTATATTTTGCAGGTAATGTTCAGAGACCGGATGGTGGATCCCGGGGCAAGAGGCCCGAGTAGGGAGAGGGTTCTACGTGAACCTTAGGCAGATTATTTTGAGAGCATGTTGGCTCATTTGGTTTTATTATGCCTTTTTATTTTGTAATCCCTGAGGGGAGGATGCACGATTAATGTACACTGTAGTATATTTTTGAGAGTTCACCATACATTATGTAAATACATGATTGTTGATGACGCATGATGACGTCGTTTTAATTAATTGCTTCTGTAATAATTAGCTTTAATTATTAATTGTTGCGCTTAAACGACCATAATCAAATGTTAATACACCAAATGCATACGGGGTGTTACAGGAAGAGATAGTAATGTTAAAAAGTATACTACAAAAAATTGTACTGCTCAGCTACTCTTGAACTAGGAGTCTTGACTTTTTGTTCCCCCTAACTTTGTGTTCCCTCTGTTTAGATGCACGAGACTCTTGAGTAAGCTTTAGTGTGTACCCTTTTATAATTTTTTTTAATGTATTGTTGGCCTTGTGTCAGAAGTGTACACTTGTTGACTTTTCATTTGATACCAATTGTTGTCTTTGTGCAAAACTTTTAGGGTGATTATGGGGTAATGTTCAGGATTTTTCTTTTGATATTCCTAGAAACTTTGACTTGGTAGGGCAGCTATTTTAGCAATTTTAGGGCTCAATAGGGGTGACTAGGGATATAAAAGTGTCAAGTGTGCTATAGAAGGCTCTGGCTAAAAGAAACATGGCCTATTTCATCCTTGTTAGTTTCTTGGAGCTATCTTCTCTTATTTAGAGCCTCAAACTTCAATGGCACAAGTTCTAGATTCTCCACCTCACCTGTAAAATATTAAATCCTCGCCATATTTGGAACCAGTTACTGTACTCAAGGACAATTGTGATTAATAAACAATAGAGGAGATGAAAATGGAAGTGACGAAAAAAAATAGGAATAACCCAAGAATATTAAATATTAAATATCATCAACATATATTGGCACAATTAATAGATCCTTACCTTTGAATTTTAAAAAAAGTGTTTTATCTATTATACCTCTTTGTTATAGACTTTGTATGCTTTACTCTTGGAGGAGTAACCCAAGAATACTCCTTCATCATTCCTTGCATCAAATTTCCTCAAGTTGTCCTTCCTATTATTGGGGACAAAGCACTTGCATCCAAAACTCCTTAGATGCACTATGGTGGGCTTTCTTCCTTTGATCATGGCCCTATTATGATATAGCAAGCTGTGTTTAAAGCTTCTGCCCAGAAGTTCCTAGGTAGACCACTTGCAATCAACATGGTTTTGGTCATGTCCTCCAAGGTCCTGTTCTTTCTCTCTACTACTCCATTATGCTACGGAGTCCTTGGTGATGAAAATTCATGATCAATTCCTTTTTCTTTGCAAAAGTTAAAAAACCTACTGTTAATGAATTCACCACCAATATCAGATCTAATAGAGATTATTATGTGTTCACTAGAGTTTTGAATTTTAAGTATAAAGGCATAAAACTCGTCAAAGGTCTCATTCTTTGTAGTTAAAAAGAAAGTCCAGGTATATGTTGAGTAATCATCTACTATGACAAACACATACCTCTTTCCTGATATGCTCATAATATTCATTGGTCCACATAAATCCATATGTAGCAGTTCTAGGGGTTTAGAGGTACTTACCTAGTTTTTGGATTTAAAAGAGGATCTGACCTGCTTTCCTTGAGTGCAAGCATCACAAAGCGTGATGTCCTGAAATTTGAGAGTGGGCAAACTAGAAACTAATCCTTGTGAATGCAACTTATTGATGACTCCCAAGCTTGCATGTCCTAATCTTTTGTGCCAAATAAAGGTATTATTTCTATGACACTTAACATGTTAGTGAGACATCAGCAATAAAATTTAAGTTAACTTGATAAACATTTCTGTTTCTTTTTCCTTCCAAGATAACCTTCTGTGTCTTCAATTTTCTTACAAAACATTTTTCAGATATGAACTCTATTGAGTTCCCTTTATCACAAAACTAAGATATGCTTAATAGGCTGTGTTTTAAGACTTTAACATAAAACACATTATCAATGGAGTGTGTGAATGACTTACCTACCTTACCAGCTCCCAAGATCTCACCTTGGTTGTTACCTCCAAAAGTCACACATCCATTCTTGAAGGGGTTGAGAGTGAGGAATCTAGATTTGTCTTCTGTCATGTGCTTGGAACAACCACTGTCTAAGTATCATGTGTTGTTCCCTTTCACTTCAACCTGCAAAAGAAAACCATTTGTTAGTTTTGGGAACCCAAACCTGCTTGGGTCCTTTGTTCTTAGCATATGTAGAATTGTGCTCTCTTTTCTTTGCTGGTTTATTCATAGAGTAATGAGAATGATGTACATAGTGTTCATTTTTCTTTAATGCATTTATTCTGTGTATGCAATCTTCTTTTAGGTGTCCACCCTTCCCACAATGCATGCAAACTCTAGTTTCATATAGATCAACATGTTTCTTTCTAGAATCCCATGCCTTGTAACCTAGTCCATGCTTAGACTGAGTGTGTGCCTTATCAATCCAAGCATCTTCCCAATGTCTAACTTGCTTTTTGTTTGAATTGCTAGGTAGGTCAGCTAGTTGGCTTCTAAGGATGCCATTCTCCTTATTCAAATTCTTTAATTTTTCTTCTAGTAGTTCTACCTTAGGACTCTTTTCAGCTAGCTCCTTTAATTTTTTCTTTTCAGATCTCAAGAAAGCCATGCACCTATGAATATCTTCATTTTATACTTCTAAATCCTAAATGTTTCTAACCAAGTCATTATTTATTTTGGTTATGGTCCTGAGTTCTAATCTTAGACTTCCATAACCATCAATCAACTCTTTGCTTTTTTCTCTCAATGCATTACATTCATCTAGTGCTACAAATTTTGTCTTCATGTAGACATATGCACTGCTTGATGAGAGATTTTATGTTTCTAACTAGCTTTTCTTTAGTTTGTTCATGCAATGCTGTTGTTTCAGTTTGAGAGTTTACCTCAGAAGTTTTAGCATCAGAGTCATCATCTGTTCCAGCCATAAGATATAAATGAGCTTCTTCTTCTTCAACATCTGTGTCTCCTTTTCTGAGCCAGAATCTAACCAGGCTGCCATCATAGACTTCTTAAGTTCTTTTTTGCCAAACTTTTTCTCTTCTATCATCTTTTTCTCCTTTTGGTGCTCTAGCTCCCATTCTGGGCAATCTCTGATCCCATGTCTTGCTTTCCACACTTGAAACATCCATCATTAGTCTTAGAGGAGCTATGTTTAGATTTTACCTGATTGAATTTTCTGTTAGAGTTTCTTGAAATTATGTATCCCTTTCTGAATTTCTTAACTAGTGAGGCAAGGTCTTCTTCATCATCAGTGTTGCCTTGCTATTCTTTAAATTAAGCTTTTAGAGTGATTCCCTTGTCTCTTCTTGCTGGATTTTCCCTTTTATGAGCCTCCAGTTGCATCTCAAAGGTCATTAAGGATCCACTCAGTTGCCCCAAATTAAACTTCTTGAAGTCTTTGGTTTCTTGCAAAGTCGTGACCTTTGGCATCCATTGCTCTCTTGGAAGGCTTATTAATATTTTTCTTACTTGCTCTTCTTGTGAAATCTCCCTACCTAATGCTTTTAACTCATTTACAATGTTAGTGAAGTGGGTAATCATATCAGAAATTGGTTCTTTTGGTTTCATAAGAAAAAATTCATATTGATGCATAAAAAGGTCAATCTAGGATTGTTTTACCTTATTGGTGCCCTCATGAGTTACCTCTAAGAGATTCCACATGCTTTTGGCAGATTTGCAACCCATGATTCTGTCACATTCCATTGGTCCTATGTTGTAGTGAATGATCCTCCTAGCTTGAGCATTTAGTTCCATCTTTTTCTAGTCCTCATCAGTGTATTCTTGTTTTAGCTTTGGGATATCCACACCTTTGTCATTCTTTTTGGTGATTTCATAATCTCCATTTTCTATGATATTCTAGACTTGAAAATTTTCAGCTTGAATGTAGGTCTCAATTTTGTTCTTCCAATAGGGATAAAACTTCCCTTTAAATAATGGAGTTCTTTGTGGAGCATAGCCTGATTTGAGAGTTTCAATTTCATTCATGTTGGATCTACTCTTTAGTATTACTAGTAACAAACAAAGAACGAAGCTCTAATACCAATTGTTGGTCCCAGATGAACTCAAGAAAGGGGGGTTGAATTGAGTTTATAAAATTTAACAAAATAATTTTGATAAAATCCCAAAAATATAAAATAGATAATCAGGTTGTAAAGAGGACAAAACACATGAAATTTTAACGGAATAAAAACTCCTAGGCTCAATAGGAGAAAACAACCACGACTCTAATTGGATCACTCAATCCAATTGAATAAAGAACACTTCACTATTTAAAGAGCCAATATCCAGTACAAGTGTAGAATCTATTCTACCCTTATACATGTCAATCCCAAACCTAACTCTAGATTTGTATGACTTTTTTCCAAACCTTGTTCCTCAATAAAGTTTCTCACTCAATGGCTGATTTAACTCTAAACCCCTATTCTACCCTTATATAAGTCAATCCCAAACCTAACTCTAGATTTGTATGACTTTTTCCCAAACCTTTTCCTCCACAATGTTTCTCACTAAATTTCTGATTTAACTCTAAACCAGACTTTCATCAAATACTTCAAAGTTACTTTAAAGCTTCTAAGTCTGAACAAAAGGCACAATATAAACCTGTGAGCAAATTCTCAAAGAATATTTGTAACTCAGATTGTCAATATAACTCAAGGAGAATTCCCACTTTTCTTTTGACCCCATGACACTCTATTTATATAGAGATATGAATAGTCACATTTTTTATTTTGTAATCTTTGTTTCTGTTATTTTTAATAAGTATAAACTAACAATAAATTTCTATTCAGATTTTATTAATTGTTTATTTATCAAAATAGAAATAGACTTTATCTATAAAATTAAATATGGCAGATTTTGTTTAATAAGAAAAAAACAGTTTTTTTAATCAACTTAAACTGATAAGACATTTATCAACAGAATGAACTTTATCAACGAATATCATATCCTTTTTATTTGCCCCATATCTAATTTTATTTCAAGAGTTCAAGTGGCAATCTAAGTCAAGAAAATCAAAGAGAACTTACTTTTACAAACTTTCTAGATGATAGGTTCTGGTCTTTCTTTCTGCCCATCAACAGTTGCTTTATTTAAATCTTCTTTTGAGACTTGGGTGTTCCTCTCGTGCTTTAGAAGGAAGAAGTCATGCAGTAGTGACAAATCTACATCACACTTAGTGCATGTCTACATCACACTTCTCCTATTTAATGTTCCTTGTGGTTAGTCAAATTGGGTTGATCGTCTATTTTGACACTACTACAAAAAGTGCCTACCACGACACACAATCGACGACGGTTGTTTGATAACCGTCTTTGTATGTCACGTGGTGGCATTTTTGCAATTAAATGGAACTTTAGAAGGCAGCTTACCATATCAATGACGGTTATTTGAAAACCGTCGTTGTTGAACTCGGTTTCGAAGACGGTTTTTTTAAATGCCCGTCTTTGTTTATTTGATTTTATTTTACCCCTTCTTTTTAATTAAAATCATTTCGCCTGTGCCCCTCTCTTTGTCGCGCCTTCATCGTCTCCTTCTCTTTGCCTGTGCCCTAATCTCCTAACCTCTCTTGGCCTGTGCCCTGGTTCCGGTTCCCATTGCCTCTGCTTTCATCTCCAAAAGGTATGTTCCGAGTAGTGTACTGAGGCTCATTACTTTGTCTATTCCCTGATAGACCTGCCAACCATCAACTTCGATCAATTGTTTCAATAAGGAATCTTTGCTAGCTACTATTCTTATTCACATGTTCAGTTGCTCATATATATATCTTAGATACGTGTGTGGAGTGAGAGAGATAGAATTTATATTCGTCTAGGTCCCATAATGAACACTCTGTATT